>OU015756.1:2735445-2759074 GCA_907169655.1 Acomys percivali
TGTGTGTGTGTGTGTGTGTGTGTGTGTGTGTGTGTGTGTGTGTGTGTATGTATGTGTGTAGGGGGTTGTGCATATGAGTGCAGATGCCTGAGGAGACCAGAAGACGGCACCAAATCCTCTGGAACCGGAGATACAGATCCTGTGAGCTGCCTGATGTGGGTGCTAAACTGACCTCCGGTTCTCAGGAAGAACATCACGTGCTTCTAAGTGCTGAGCCGTCTCTCCAGCCCAGTATCCACATAAATCCAGGAAGGCATTATATGTGTCACTTAATGAATTTGTCTATAATAACAGCAAATTAATTTGTGCAACTTCATGAAGAAAGCTACAGAGCCTTAGTTTTTAGCAAACAAGTGGATTGAAGTGTCATTAGGCAGGAAGATTCACTATTGTGAAAATAAAAGTTATTCACAAATTATGTAGAGAATTAAATGTAATTGTAATCAAAATACTGGCGGCACTTTTGCGTAGTCAGGGTGTGGAGAGTGAAGATGTGGTCAAAGGATTCACAATCAGATAAGAAATTATGTAAAAACTCTAGCAAAGAAGATTTTTTTATAAAGTAAGCGGAAAGAAGGTGGCTAGAGAGATGGCTCAGCAGTGAGGAGCGCTGGCTGTTCATCAGAGAGCTTTGTTTCCGTTCCTAGCACCGTGTGGTTATTCAAGCCCTCCTCTGGCCTCCTCCAGCACCACGGCATGCTTGTGGTGCACAGACAAGCACACAGGCACAGCACCCAGGAGCATAGGATAAATAAATAAAAGTTTTAAAAAGCTTAAAGGAAAAAAGCTGACCACAGCTGATATCATAAAGTCATAATAACTAAAGCTTTCTGTTACTTTCACAACCATGGGAAATAGTAAAGCACGAAAGAAAATAAACGTTATTTAAAAAAAAAAAATAGCCATTGTTACACACACGAGATGAGGTTATAGGTGGGAAAAAGTGGTATTACTTAGTGGTATAAAACATGAATAAATTTATTTTTAAAAATATTGTTTAGCTCACCTCTTGTCGTACCAAAAAAAAAAAAAAAACAATACCAAATGGTTCATACAACTGCTCATTTAAGTTGTATAATTAAAAACATTTTTAAAAACCGTAAATGAACGTGAAGTCTTGGATTGAGAAGTTTTCTATAGAAAAGCGATATAATGTGGACCCACCCGCCTCCCTCTCCTGTGGACTCTCTCTCAGCCTTCTCCCTTCTGGTCCATCCCCATCCTTTTGTGTCAGCTGACACCTAGAAATACTTCTCTCCTGGGCCCCCAGCGGCCACCCAGGGCTGGGACACAGAGGGGTGACTTTTGCCGTCCTCCCTGGCCTGCGTTACCCCAGTCCTGTGACAATCTGCTCGCAGGTGCCTCTCCAACCCCTCAACTTTATTCACTGGAGACTCCAACTCTTGGTGCAGAGCCAGGGTCCCCTTGGCCTGTTATCCCTGTCTCTCTAGATTGTTCTTTGTCTTGCTGCAACCTACTTGTAGGACATTCCTCCTCCCACCACATCCTCCGCTCCCCTCAGCTCCCCCGCCTCTCGGTGTGGACAGGCTCACTTCGCTCTCCTGGCTCTTCGCTCTCCCTGCAGTCCCTCTCAGCCTTCTCCCCAGCCCACTCTCTTCCTCTCTGCCACCCACCGACCTGCAGAAGCACTCTGTGTGGGGAACCCACAGGCACCACACTTTCCTGAGATCCAGACAGGGCAACAGAAACCAAGGACCGAACACTCACCCAACAAAGACGAGACCAGATATCAGCACCCCCCAGAATCTCCTCAATCACATAACTCCAGATGCCTCAGCTCCCGGTGCAAAAGCACACACATGGACAGCCAAGGAAATTTCAGCCCACTAGAACCCAGCAACCCTACTGCAGTAGGCCCTGAGAAATGCAATATAGTGAAACACAAAACCAGGACTTCAAAAAAAGAAAGTTATAATGATGATCGGAGACTTTAAAGGGGGAGCTGAATAAATCCCTTAGTGAAGTCTGTGAAAACAAAAACAGTTGTATGAAACAATGAAAACTATTCATGCCACGAAAGCAGAATTTAGCAAGGAAATAGATCATTAAAGAAGACCCTAACTAAAACAAAACCGCAAGTGAAAAATTTAGGAAGTCAAACAAAAAACGTCATCAGTAAGCCTCAGCAAGGCTACGAGACATGGAAGGGAGGGTCTTGAGCTTTGAAGACAAAAATGATGCTATGGATGGATACATCAGTCAAAGGGAATGTTACCTCTAAAAATAATCCAAGCACAAAACATCCAGGAAATCTGGAACACCATGAAAAGGCCAAAACTATGAATAGCAACTGTAGAGGATAGAGGAGAAAGCCAGGCCAAAGGCGCAGAAAACATTTTCAACAAAACCATAAAAGGTAATTTCTACAGCCTGAAGGAGGAGATGCCTATCAACATACGAGAAGCTCACGGAACACCAAACACACAGGACCGCAGAAGCAATTCCCCACCACACATAATAGTCAAAACACTAAATGTGCATATCAGAGAAAGAATATTAAAGTGTGGGAGGAGAAAAGACCAAGTAACACAAGCCGGACCCATTAGTCTAACGCACGATGTCTCGGTGAGGATTCCAAAAGCCGGGGAACCCAAATGAATGTTTTACGGACTCTCTGAGGCCACAGATGCCAGCAGGAGCCTGAAACATCCCAAGAGCCAGAGGGAATGGGTAAGCAAGAAAACACTGCTACTCAGATGCAAAAGGGCTCGCGCACATAGGGACTCACAGAGACTGTGGCAGCGTGCACAGAGGCTGCGCAGGTCCGAGCCAGATGGGGTCCCAGCACTGAGAGGAGGAGTGGCCACAGCTCCCACCCCTCACCAAGAAGTCATACCTGACTGGCATGTGCTTGCAGAGGAAAATTTAATTTTCCCCTTAGGTTCTCACTGGGTCTGTTAACCACACTTAGGAGCAGGCGCGTGCCCTGCAGATGGCCAACACATACCTCCACCTTACATACCATACCTTCCTACAGCCTGAGTCCACCTGAGGAATCTACCCTGAGAAAATAACACAAGGTATGTTTAAAGATATCTGTCCCAGTTTGCTCACTGTAGCAAAAAGCAATGGGAATAAACTAAATGTCTGGTAATATGAGAATGGGTGAATAAATTATGTGTAGGCGGTAACACGGTTGCGATTTCCCTGTTCTTGTATCTCTTTATAGGCTTGGGAAGTACTTGAAAAATACAAACAAGAAAAACACATTAGCTAATTCATTTGCTCTTTTTTTGTATATTGCATTCTCTAGAGTAAAAAAATGCCTAGTTCATTTCAGACAGCATCAGCCTTTGGGCCATACTGCACACAGATGGGGAAAGGAGGCCTGTGTTCCCCGACTCCAGCACATTTATGAAGCAGGCCCGGGAGCTCCACGCAGGCGGCTAGCTAAACGTCTTAGGACTCACCTTGCCAACTCAGTTATTTGGTGAAGTGCCCAAACAGATGTGGGTGATCCCGGGTTCTAGTCTCTTTGTCCGGATCACATTTGCAAGTCAGTATGTGCTTGCCTGCATTGACTCTGCAACTATAATTGCTAAAGACACCCTGTCCCTTATGTGGCATTCTGGGCCTGGTTTGTATTGGCTAGACCATGAAGTTACTCATACTCCAAACTTTCAGTAGTAGGCTCTGTCTGTAAGCTAAATAATTCTCACTAGAGAATCACACTTATTTAAAATATTAATAATACAACAACTAATAAAAAGCATGAAATGAACTTTTCATTTAAACACTTTGGCAGGCTCAAAACAAAAAAACAAAAAACAACAAAACAAAATTAAAAAAAAAAAAAAAAAAAAAAAAAAAAAACACCGCACAACGTTCTAAGAAAAGCCACACAGAAATACAGAGGGTGAAATGTCTTAAAATATTTTCAAGACGTGCACAAGGGCTCACGGCTCTAAGGGCACAGTTCTGGGGAGACTGAGGCAGGAAGATCATCATGAGTTTGAGCCCCCCTCCCCAAGCTGGACAAAACCAAAACAAGACAAATCATCTGAGCAGAGCTGGTACAAAAAACAAGTCCTGTCCTCACAGGCAGCTTCTCTGAACAGAAGGGGTACCCAGGCGGGCTCTTGGCTGAGCAGGTTATCTGGCAGACCAGTAAGACCATAGGACAGGAATGGTACGTCACACTTCCTGTCCACAGAGGAGCCAGGCCTGAAAGTGGTATGGACTGAGATGCTTTTCCTGCCTGCCAGGAACAATGTAGCAAAGAAAACCTTTTGATCCCAGGCTGCAGACAGGCGGGTAATAAAATATCCCTGTAAGAACCCGGAACCAGGCGTGGTGGTGCACACCTTTAATCCCCGCACTCCGGAGGCAGAGGCAGGCAGATCCGCTGTGAGTTCCATGCGAGCCTGGTCTACAAAGTGAGTTCAAGACAACCGAGGCTACACAGAGAAACCCTGTCTCCCGGGCGGGGGGGGGGGGGGGGGGGGGGGGGAAGGGAGGACCTGGAGCCACATCCAGCCCCTCTCCTGAGTTTGGACCTAGACTTTCATAGCTGGTATGATACAAAACACCCAAGTCATGAACTTGCATAAGCTATTTGTGGACATCTTCCAGAAGAGTATTTAAAGCTCCCTGATGAATCTCACCACAGGGAAACCATCCAGGAAACACAAACTTTCCGTCCTTCATGCACTTGCTATCCCATTAACTGCACATCACAAAAGTACGGACAGCAAAAATCACGGATGAGGAGGGACTGCAGGCAGGAGCAGCAGCAAGTACAAACATGCCACTAACGCATGCCAGGCACACTCACCCGTAATGTAGCGGGCATACATAATTTATACATGTTTCTATAGGACTGCATATGAAACACACGGGTGTATGTCACTCCCACAGCTAGGGAGGGCGGTTAGTCCTGCTTTTAGATGGGGAAATATCTACCGTCGTGGCTACTTTGTGGCATGCGGGGATGTCCACACAGGCAGTCTGACCCCAGAGTCCACGTTTCTAGAGGCTCAGCAACTTTGGACCAAGCTGATCCTACACACAGTCACTCTGGAACTCTGCGAGGCCAGTGTCATTGTGCAAAACTGGACGCTGTGGCCACATCACAGCCCCCACCTGACACTGCTATCTCTGAGCCTTGGGAGCGCACCTCTGCAGGAAGGAGTGGGGAAAGATCTTTAAATGTGTCTCCAGGGGGCAGTGCTTTGCCTTTCTATAAACCCCGTTGTCCCTTGGCTATATAATTCCCTTTAGAACCATCCTCTGTCACTGTCACAGTCCCATGATGTCAAGAGCAACACTGGAGCCCAGAAAGATCAGAAAATCACCTCCAACTGCACTGACGGAAGAGGCAGCTGGGAAGGACTAGCCCTGAGTGTAAGAATAACCAGGGATGTAACAGGGAGGGGGGAATGTGCAGTGTGAACTTAGTAGGGGAGACAGCTGAGTCTCAAGAAGCTAAGGGAAAAGTCACTTGGATCTAGAAAAGGCTTTGGAAGGCACACAGCCCAACTATGGCATATCTCTCTCTAATTCTTTCTCTACCCATTTTCCCCCATCTTTTCTATTTCTAAAAATTTCCTGTTTCAGTGACCAGGGTGAGAATTCTAATCCGATTCTCGACACAAGGACATATGATCACTCCTCAGTGCTCTCCGTAGCACCCAGGACCCCAGCTCTACTGTGAAGCTCAGCTGTTGAAACAGTCTCAGGAGAAATCTAACTAGAAATAGAAGTAGTCGGCCTGCCAAGCTAGAACTGACCCCCGCCGCCCCCAAGCAATGTTTCCCAGTGGCGAGTCACCTCACCGACCCACGATGCAAACTCAACATGGTGGGGCTAAACACAAACGAGGGCCAAACCAAGGACACTCAGCTTCAACCCCACACCACCTTCCTGATTTCCCGCCACCGGCAGTGCCTCTTTCCACAGAGCACCTGTCCGTGTCCGAGGCACTCACCGGCCCCACCCTTCTGTGCCTGATCATGCTGGTCTCCAGTCTCAGCACTCATGTCCAGCTCATTACATCAGCCTCACGGAACTATTCACTTCGTTGTAGGGGAAACTTTAAAAGCAATGACCGAGGGTAAGGAGGGGGAGGGGGAGAGAGAGAGATTCATGTATCTAGCGGCCACAAAGACAAGTGGGGTTTGTTACAACCACATCAGCTCCTTTCTCCATTCTTGGGAGACTAGGGGGACGAGGCAAGTGCGGTTCCTATTAAGGCGCTAGTGCCGTGTGTTCAGCTGTGATGGACTCTGGACTGGGACGGTGGATCCAGGGGTACCCTCGCTTCATGCACTTGGCATGGCTATTCATTACCACCGTGTAGATGCCTGGGATTGTGCGCCCCTCCTGTTCCCTCACAGAGGAAAAGTTAACCAGTGGAGACGACACATTTGATGTTACAAACTATCTAGCTTGCTAGTCTCACTTCCTGCTTAGTATGCAACTATTTGTTTAGTTTCCCAGGGCAAGTGAACTTTCAAGGACGTTTCAAGGAATACAAATGATGGGGGGGGGGAAGCAGCGAGCCTGGAGAGTGCATCTTCCCTCCTCTTCCTTGTTTTTTGTAGTCATAAACACTACTGGGCCATGCATATGTATGAATTAACAAAACTGGGTTAGCTAAGACATTGGAAACGACTGCGCCAGAACATTCGCTGTGCTTTGGTGACTTTTGTTTCAAGTTGCAGGGGCTGCTAAAGGCTCCCGGCGTGACTGAAGCAGCTGCTCTGTGGGCTTGCACTGTTAATAGTCTTTCTGGCTCCTCCTCGGGATTTCAGCAGAAACCCTCCCACCTCACCCCCAGCCCCTTCCTCGTCCTCAGTACCTGCAACCATGTTAACATGGCCCAAAATGTGAGTTAACAAGCTCATTAGAAATGCTGTAGATTGGAACGGGGATCCTAGAGGCTTAGGCAGAAGCAGAATAAATTTTAGAAGTAGCAAAGAAAGGTAGATGCCCAATAGAGAAATCAATTAATACCCAAAGATAAGGAACAATCAATAAAGGTAAACTTTAGACAAATCAATAACAGCACAGAAAATATTTATCTAACCACGGCTGAATTCCTGAAGACAGAAACGGCCCTTGTCCTTACCACACACTACCAGCAAGCAGCATGGCAGAAGGTAGGCTCTGCTCTCCTTGGCAGTAGCTGAAGTGCCACCTTTGTGAACATTTGCACGCACTGTTCTTCCTGAGCCCTCATGAGTTGCACCCAGGAGAGACCAAAACTGATCAATTTTGCAGAGACCAAAATAGTAAGCAGCAGCAGCTAACAAGCTTCCGGGTGTCGCCGGGAAGGCTGGTTGTTGGCGTCGTCTTAAACTGCATGAGTAGGTGCAAATGGGGGCACCTGCCCCAGCCTTGCCCTCTCTGCCCATCTCAGCTGGAGCGGTCCCCTGCTAGGCACGCCCAATCCCATTCTGCCCAAGGTCACCTTGCCATCTGCTTCCCCAGTTCCTGGTGCTGCCCACAATTTATTCCGTCCTCATTATCAAACGGTGAAGCACCACAAGACTGTGAGGGAGATAGATGCTGGACCGTCCTCCTCACAGCAGACGCTGCACTAAGAGCTTGGAGCCAGACGTGTCCCCCCCTTCTGGCTTTCCCACTTGTGAGACGTGCAGCCTGGTGAAGCGCCAAGCTTTGTTTTCATCCTCTTAAACAGTGGTAGCTGTTACCCATTGCCCCAGACGTGTAAGGGAGGAACGAGCAAGTCACAAAGGAATGCTTAAAACAGCACAGTATGTAATAAAGTGACCGTTCCCACCAGCTGTTTGTTCACCAACTGCACAAATGTTTTGAATACTTTTCCAATGTATATATTATAAGTAAGATGTATGGAGCTAAAAAACAGTAAGGGAAGGCCCTGGCCCCTCCCACAGTCTATTCCAGCTGAAGAGCAAGATGGGGCAAATAACTACTCCACTCAGGGGCGATCACAGGCTTTGGAAGCTGTGAGAGGAAGTTCAGGGCAGAGAAGCTATTTGGAAATGATTGCTATGATTTTTGAAATTTTTATGACAATCATGAGCTCGCACATGAAAAATCTTCAGTGGACCCTGGGCAGAATAGTACGGAGTAAACAATACCAACACACATTGTCCCCAACTATCAGGAGCGAAAGGGAAAAATACATCCTAAAATCACTCAGAGAGAGGGGACAAAAAAGACATGTTACAAAGAACACACCAGTGGGCCCCGGTCAGAAGCAAGCCGAGCAGCTCACGATGGAGACCGCTCTCAGATCGCTCAGAGGATTTAAACTGTCAGCTTAGCATTCTACATCCAGCGGAAATGGATATCAAAACCAAAGATGAAATAAAGATGCTTTCATATATATATATATAAGAAAATCTGAACCATAAGAAACATGAGAAAGTTTTTCAGAAAATACGCACCAGTTGTGGCTATAATGAATAAACAAACGGCAGGAAAGATCACTTATCAACTGGTTGCTGTGTCATTTACGCACTTCTTTAGAAAATTTAGCAGGTGGAAAAAACTAGGCTTTGTAGAGGAATTTTAATTCAAAACATGGCTGCTCTGGCAAGAGATTATATCCAAAGACCTTCTAGGTCTCTGTGATCCGACTGGATTACAAACACTAATCCAGGAGACAGAGGCAAGCAGATCTGAGTTCAAGGCCAGCCTGGTATAGAGCAAGTATCAGGTAAAGAAAAGCTTAGGTCCAGGTGTGGTGGTACACGCCTTTAATCCCAAACAATGAAGGTAAAGCTAGTTTGTAGAAGGAAGCATCCATGTTTGAAAGTGATGCCTAACGGAGTAGCAGAAAAGGTGAAAAATCAGAGAAGATTTGACAGAATAGGACACGCCCAACTCTCACAAGAAAAGAGTGGAAAGGGACAGTAGTTAATGGAGCAATGCAGAGAGAGACAGAGAGACAGAGACAGACAGACAGAGAGAGAGAGAACAAGGACTCGGGTGAAGACCAGATGTGCCAGAGAATGAGAAGATGCCAGAAAATTAAGATTGCTAGAGTTAGTTTGATGCCTAATAGAGCAATTCAGAGGCTGAGAGAAGCCAGATTGAATCAGTCAGCTGGGAGAGGAGTTTGAGCCAGAGCAGCTGAGTTGAACCAGGCAGCCCAGAGCTCAGAAAGAGCAAGTAAGGGTGAGCTTATTCAGCAGGAAGTCTCAGAGGCTGAACGCATTCTAGGCCTAGGTTAGAGTGTTCAGAGGCCAGGAGCTTCCAGGACTAGGCCTAGGTTAGTTGACGGGGGCAGTAATCGTCCGAGAAAATAACTGAGGCAGGCAAATAAAAGTCCCTTTTACAAGATCTAAAAATTAAAATGAAGAACACAGGGCATTGTTAAACTGTGAGAACATATGGTAAGCTATTTTATTCTTTATTTTCAATAATTAAAATTTTATTGCAAAGCACTTGCAAATAAAAAATTAACAGTGAGATTATCCGGACAGACCAAAGGCTGTACATATCTAGGGACTTCTGTATAGTTAGAAGCTCTGGGCCATCACTTGATTTTTCAACTTTCACTACCAATTATATTTTTGTGCATTTATCTACCACACACGTGTGCATATGCATGTGCACACACTCACACGCACAAGAAGCCAATGGCAGGGTTAAACTTATGAAAAGAATGAGCTTTTAACTCCTCTTTCATGAGCATGTGTCCACTACTTGGGTTTCATCCCAGGCACCCAACATTTGTCTTTGCTGTTTCCATCTGTGGGTCACGCTGCACCTGCAGGCTCATTTGCTGTGATGTGCACATGGCCTGTGCCTGCCATTGCTTTCAGGGAAAACGGCTGTGGAAGACAGTAAGGGACGACAGGAGAACCATACACCCTGTTCAGAATAAGGACTACAAATCACTGTGGTCTTGCAGATATTTAAAAGATATTAAAGGGGTCAGAGGAGAGATGGTCAATGATTCGAAGCCCTTGGTGTCCTTGCACAGGACCTGGTTTGGTGACCAGACCCACGTGGCAGTTCACAACCATCCACAGTTCCACCTTCAGGACACCATGTGCTTTATTCCAGCTGCCGTGGGTGCCAGACACCAACGTGACATACATATATACATGCATGCAAAAACTTAGAAACAAAATATGTTTTAAAAAAATAAATCTTTAAACGATAGTAAAGGAATATTGGGTAAGCTTCATGTCACTAAATCTGATGTTATATGGACGAGGAGGACATGCTTGAAAGATACAAGCAACCGAGTGAGGATAAAGCCAGCACAAATGAGCTACATCAATGTGACCACACCCACAGCATGGCTTAGAGCCCCAAAACAAAGCATTTCTAGGCAGCTCCCCTTAGGCATGGCTGAAAATAATTTAAAAATAAAAATCCTTCAGAAATGGAAAATGAAAGAATACTTTTCGGCTTGCTTTATAAACTTATATTAACCATGATTTTTTAAAAAATGACTGCTATTACCAGAAAAGAACATTAATGAACGTAATTCTAAGAAAATATTAGTAAATGGAAGACAGCAATCTTTGAAAATAGCACATAATAAAGAGGTTGGGCATGAAAGTTGGCTTAGCATTCAAAAACCATCAACTTAATTCACCCCATTAAGAGAGTATAGAAGAAAAGCCAGGTGATCACCAGAAGATACAAAGAAATAATTTGACATAATTCAACCTCATTCATGATCAAAACTCAGAAAAGGGGTAACAGAAAAGGGTTCTTCAGTTTAATAGAGGACATCCATGAAAAATACACAGCAATTTAAAGGGGAAAAAATGAGTATTTTCCTTCCAGGACCAACATGACTGTCTGCTCCCACAAAAGCTATCCCACACGGCACAAGTAGGAACAGAAAACAAACAAAGATGTCAAAGCAGAGAGCGGCAGGTGTGAGCCAAGATACAAGGTAGCATTTATACAAAGCTAATAACAGCACGTGCACAGAGTCAGAGACACCACGTCCAGAGCAAAAAGCCCTGTGAATAAGTTTAAGCATTATCGGTTTTCAAGGACAACATTCAAATACTGATTGAATTTCTATATGGTAGTTAAAAGTTGATTTAAAAAGCACTATGAAGAAGTGCATCCAAATATTACATGTAAATTAGTGAGGTAAGAAAAATCTGCACACGGACAACTACGAAACACTGAGAGAAATTAAAGGTGCATAGAAAGACGCACTTTAACGTTGCTAAGATGCCACAGGCTGAGTTTTGTGTGATAAAACTAGTGTGATGAGGTTTTAGTCTCCAGGGCCTCCGAACTGCACTGTGTCTGGAAGAGGGATCTGCAGAAGTAAAATGGGATGAAATGAGGTCATAAGGGTAGAATGTGACCTAATGTGGCCAGTGTCCTTACAAGGACATCCCGCGGGACAGGAAGTGAGTATCTGAGAAACCTGTGACTTACGGCCAGACAGAAGCAGAGAGGTCCCCAAGACAGGTAGCCTGCTAACACCTCCATCTTATACCCCCAGGCTCAGGAACCTGGGGTGAATTCCTTCTGGTGGGTTCTGGTATTGAAGCAGCGTCAACTAATACAGACTTAATTCTCTCCAAGTTCATTTATCTATAAATACATTATTATTATAATTTTAAAAAATCAAGCAAGGATCTGATAGAAACTTGTCTTAAAATGATTCTTCCAAGATAATAAATTAACCTAATCGAGTATATACCACACACACACACACACACACACACTTTTATGTGAGTTGATTACATGAATATACTCAGAAATTCATGGGGCCATATCATTTTAATAAATGATTCAAGAACACAGACGTGATCACATTTTGTAAATATTCAACTCCTACCATATACCATGTACAAAGCCAGTTTAAGACGTGTTCTAGACACAACCACAAAAATTAAAGCTCCAAGGCTTCTGGGGAAAACCTGAAAAAATTCTTAAATTTAGGTAGCAATTTCTTAGGTGAGACATTACTACAAATTCACCAGAAAACTGTGTGGGGCGTGTGCTTGGGTGTCTACACTTCGTGTGACTTACACAACCAATACCTCTTGCTCCCGTGTGCCTCTAGAGCTAGGATTTGGTCATTACAGGGACTGCCTCCCTCCCCAGAGAGCCCCACCAAGCCTCACTGTTGACCCTATCCAATCTAGATCAGCATAAAGACCCGCCTGGCTGCAAGTCTCCTGGGGTCACCCTGCACTTCTTTCATAAAACTGCCTTCCCTACTTACAGAGCTAAGTCCTTTCAAGTCCTACTTTTCTGCCTGGTCCCTTCCTTTCTGACGTTCCACTGCCCACGGGTTGTCTCTCTTAGAAAGACCCCTGACCTATGATGCCTTAGTTAGTTCCTGGTGACTCCTGTCTTGGCAACAAACTCCAGGACTTGGAAGAGACCCAAGACACCTATTTTTGACCAGTTCAGAAGTTTGAAGTCATTGAGATTTGAAAGGAAGCCATCGGGTCAAAACCATGACCCAACTGACACCTTGGGCCCCAAAGACCCAAGCCCCAGGATAGGCCACAATCTGAAAGAAGTGCTGCCTCATTCGCCCATTCTGGGTAAAGCACCTTGTCCTAATGTGCCTTGGTTTCACCCTGTACATTTACAAAAGAGACGAGTTAGGTCCCAGCCGAGCAGAACCCAGACTCACAGAAGCTGGCCTCAAACTACTGTCCTCCTGGATTACCATTTCTCTGAAATTTAAGTGAAAGAAGAGACCAAGCCTCACAGATAACAGGCAGACGAGAGGACAATTTTCTCGTCGCATCCTTTGCGTCCCACATCCATGTGTTGTTCGTGCACCCCCAAAATGCAAACAGATGGTGCCTATTTCTACAGGACAGGTTTCCTGTCCTTCAGATGTCTTCTCTGCTGAGAAGCCGAAGCCGACATAATTGCGCAATCCAACCTAGCGAAAGCTGAATTTTGAATAGTAACTGGGGATCTGAGCAGATAAAGATAGGACAAGAGTTTGCATTGGGCAGCACTGGCCTCTCTCCTTCCCTGAATAACAATGAAACCAATTCATCGCCCTCTCTTTTCTGTGGCTACAATGTTGAATTCAAGTGTTGATCCGACCTCCCTATTTGTTGGGCAAGAACTCAATTAATTTGTGTCCAGGCTCACTTAATTGTTTTTAATTCGCGTTTGACCTTGTGTCTGGTTCCTGACCTCTGCTTCCACTTTGGCATGGAAATCTCCATCTCAGAGGAGATGCCGGGTGGCCTGGCAGACAACCACTTACTCCGGATTCTGGATGGGATGTTTCTCTGTCACAGAGCTGCTGAAGTCCTTTGAATAGACCTCAACGATAGGCTCTGGGAAACTGCTTTCTCAAAGACAAGTTTAAAAAAATACATAAAGTCTGGCAGTCTTTTTTATATTATTTTAATTCACAAAAGAAGCCTTATGTTGTGATATAAAGAAACCTGGCTTGAGGGCTCCACAGTTAGGGGAACATACTGATACAAGCATCCAGGTTCTGGTCCCAGAACCCAAATGACTCACAACCATCCTGGTCCAGAGTATCGATGGCCTCTTTGTACCTCCGTGGGTACCTGACATATGTGGCATACATAAAGAGACATACACATATGCACATATGGAGAATAAAAATAAATCTTAAAACAGACAAATAAAACCTGACTCTAGTTAGTGCAATGCGCACACCAGGCTTTAAGTGAATATTTGCTCCGTGGGTGACTCTCACGCACTCTCCCTATAAGGCACCTGTAGGGCCTCCTAGCTCGTAATGTCAAAAGGCTGGAAAACATAGGTTCTGGAGATTCTGACAGAAGGCTGTTAAATTCCCATCTCCCTTTCCCAGTTTTTCAAAATGTTTCCCAGGCAAGGTGCAGGCAAAACTGAAGACTTTCTCTGAGACTCCGACCGCCTCCAAGAGTTTGCCTTGTGGGAGGCCCCAGAGCCAGGGAAGAAAGAAAGAAAAAGCAGCCTCGTGGGCTAGCCCAGGGCCTTGAGTGTGCAACTCCACCACCTTCCCTCCTCAACCTCCTTTTCTTCTTATCCCCTAGAAGGCTAAAGTACCCAAACCAGTTATATATGTGGCAGACAAAGAAGCCAAAAACTAGCCTTCACTGTATACCACATCTGCCCAGAGACGTCTAGATGTTGCACAATCAACTACCCTCTGAGAGAAAAGCCTCGATGTCTGGTTTTCTGTCCAAGCATCCATCCCATAGCAACTCGGATGGATGACTTTGAAGACCAGCCATGTGCTCTGGGGATTTTCTAAATATCTCAAGAGACTGGGAGCACCAACACATTTGTTTTGAAACAAATCGACCCCAAAACTCTTACTTTTTTTTTTACCTGGTTATTTTCTGCTGCCTACAGTTTTCAGAAGAAAACACGCCTTTATGGCCACAGGTTTAGAGCTACCCACTGGAACCTAGTAAGCTCATTGGGAAACAATGAGCTTCCTCCAAATACATCAGTAGCCAACGGGGAGAGGGAGGATGCTGTGAGCCCCTCACCACGGTCCCACAGTCTGCCCTGGTAAAACTCAGGTCCCAAAACAAAAAACATGAATTCCTGGGAAGGAAGGAGGACAATGAGCTTACAAGGGAAGGGGAGATGAAAGACAGTGAAGAGTAAGAGCAATGCGTTATGTACATGTATGAAATTGTTTTTTTTTTAAAGCTTAATTGAAAAGTTGGTTTTTTTAAAAATGCAGAATAAGTAGACAATATCTTGGTTTGTAATTTTCCAACCAAATAAGAGCAATTACGTCATACAGAATGGCTATGGAAGAAAAAAAACAACTCACCTTTAGGGACCAATTTGTTTTTCTGAAACTCACCTGGTCTCTCAAGAGACCTATAAAGGCACTTTTTAGAAAAATATCTGCAAGCCATTTAGACGTTTTTTGTCATCTGAGTAAAATCACTGATCCTATCATGTGCAGGACACTGACTGACCCATTGAAAGAAATTGAAAGTTCTAAGCAGACACAACAGTATCTTTACAGATATCATCCCATTCAATCTTGAAGGTTCTGAGCTCTTCATAGCAATGTTTTCTGAGTAGTATAGTTAAAATTGTAAAGGTAATTCTAAAATTTAGCCACAATCATGTCATTTATCTAAGGCCACAAGAATTGATCAAGGGTCAATTCACCAAGAGAAAAAAAATATATAGGCATATATGAACCCAATCAAAGAGCTTCCAAGTATAAAAAGCAAAGTGGGGAGAAATGAAGACAAAGACAGATCTGGGGGGAGAGCAGGAGAATCCCATTATTCATCTCCATGACCAAAGACATAGACAGAAACCCACTCGGGTTAAAGGTTTTCGCGGAGTGAGAGTAAATCCTCACTTTTCTTTATTCTACTTTGATGGACTCTACTCCATTTGCCACTCATGGCTTTTCCCAAGGCAGCTGACACACTTCACACTGCAGCCAGAGTCAACCCTGCTGTACAGATTCAGCGGAGAAGCCCCAAGCATGAATGAGACCGCAAGGCTGCAGAGTGACTGTGGAGAAGGCCCCCTTTCTGCTCACCAAAGAAGGAAGCATCGTCCACACGGTGACCTCGATCCTTCACATAAACAGAGACCTGCTGATGGTGCCCTGTCGTCATGGTCGAAGTCCAAACCAACTTTGATAGGACGAGCCATTCCGAAACAAAATGCATCCGCCAAATGTCGGCACGCGGCTCTTCCCACTGGCTCAAGGAGTCACAGCTCTAGGCAGCTTTCTTTACGGTCAGGACCTATGAGAAAGCGCCCACGTTCCAGAACGCAACCGTAAATTAGGAAAGTGGGCATGTGGCAGAACTTAGCTACTCAGTCCTTCAGAGAGAGGCGCGTGCTCTCCACGCCACCCTCTATGCTAGCAACCAGACCCTTAATCCTACCCGGCAGCCATGCTGCTTTGATGGCTTTGTGAACCACACCTCTATTCATGGCTCAGTCACGAAGCCATGGAGGTAATGGACTAGCCCAGGTGGAAGAGGCGAACTTGTCTTGAGTTCATTTTCCCCATGACACCAATCCGGCTCCTCAGAAGGAATGAGAGTTCTGGACTGCACTGTGTGGAGGGACAAGACAAATTTTAAACATCTTTTACTTATGCCGACTGGCGTTCATGATTAGTCTAGAAGCGGAGCCTGTAACTATGGAAATGACAGCCTTTCGGGCAAGCTACTGCCTGGATTTATTTTCAGATTGTGCCAAAAGCCTTTTGCTCTTGGAATCATATGGGAGACATCGACTTTGACCAAGCGCGGATTTGACTTATCCCAGCTGGTGAAATGAAGTTATTTTGGTGCTCCAGAGGCAGTGAAGACTGGTGTGTATGGACATGTGGGCCCCGCATCCAGCCCGCTGTGACCCTGTTGTCTCACTGTGGAATCTGGGGGAACGCACTGAGGGACGCAGACCGGTAGGGTTTGAAGCACTCGAAGCTCTGGACCACCTGCTATGTGGCCTTCAGCAGGCTTGGTAGAATTTGTTATTTCAGCGAAATAATTTGAGAGTGTTGATCAAAAGCATCCTGCCTCATCGGGAAGGCAGGCTCTATAGCTGTGAGTATGAAAAAGGGGTTTGGGGAGGATTATTAATTGTTTCAGGGTTATAATTTCAAGAAGTAGGGAGCCCCCGCTAGGAGTGGGCAGAATATGAAGTCTGTAGTTTTAAGTTCAGGGGGCTGGACAGCTGGCTTAGTAAGAGTTCTTACCGCACTTCCAGAGGACCTGAGTTTGATTCCTAGACATCTGTAGCTTCAGCTCCAAGGAACCAGACGTCTCTAACCTGCAGACATTTCATGAACACACACACACACACACACACACACACACACACACACACACACACAATTAAGATAATAATACATCTTAAATATAGGTAAGTTCAATTTTTGCCGTACTGGGTATGAGAACTTAGACAGTAAACTATACTCTCCAAACCTGAGGTCACTTGCTATAAACTAAGACAATGAGGTTGGTGGAGGAATACAGACAGGCAAGGCTCCTGGTGTCTAAGAAATATGAGTGACAAATAGAAGCTAAGGACTCGCACACCAAACGTACTGGGGTACCGAGCAGATGGCTCAGTGGATAAATGCTCTGCATGAGTACAGGGGCCAGAGTTCAGATCCCGGCTCCCACATAAGATGTAGGTGCACAGCTGTAAGCTTAGTCCTGGGGCATAGAGACAGGTGGATCCCAGAAGCTAGCTGGGAAGCAAACAGCAAGGCCAGGCTAAGTGAGGGACTGTCTCAAAAAGTAAAGAGGAGAGCAGAGGGGGGAAAATTGATATCAGTCTTCAGCTTCCTAGTGCACACACATGAGCACATTCACCTGCGTGTGCGTGCACACACACCCACGCACACACACACATGCACACACTCACACATACACATATGTGTACACTTTAAATGCAGCTTCAGAACCCAGCTCCATTATCACTAGTATTTGTGTGCGTGTGTGTGCGTGTGTGTGTGTGTGTGTGTGTGTGTGTGTGTGTGTGTGTGTATGAACTGCAAAGTCAAACCTAAGGCTGAAATCCAAAGAACCACCAACAGCATGGTCAGGTCTGACCAGACCATTAATTTCTTCATTAAGTCTTTGAAGCCACAGAAACTTCATGGTTCACGTGAGGCCACAGTAACCACGTGGCCCATGTGAGGCTCCTTCTCTGACCTTCCACCTCCAGAGCAGCTCAGTCACCAAGCTCCACCAGCCTGCAGCCTTTTGGGACACAGACTCCTTAACCAACAGAAGCCGTCAAGTGTCTGACAGGTGCTAAGATGAGCAAATCTTTCCTCCTCACATCCTTTGTATCAGTTCTTTGAACATGGACCACTAGTACATGAAAGCTTGAAATGTAGTCCCCAGGCCAGCCGTACCTGCTCCCTGTCACTGTGTGTGTAAGTAATTGAGAGTGGCTTAGTTAGGCGCCCTGGATTCTGGCAGTTAGGGAAATTATGCATAGATCTGCCATTAACACTAATGGGGGGTTACATGCACAAATCCTCCGCACACCGAGAAGAAAATAGACTTTTCTCATTCATACATAATAGATCTGTAGAAAAATTAGCATGTACGCTTTTAGCAGCTGAACTTGAAGATGTACCTTTTGTGGGAAATATGTAACTAAGGAGAGAGGAGACACTGAAGGACAAGAGGTGTGATGTGCCCCTTCTCTGAGCCTGTGCACCTTGTCAGTTTTGCTCCCGCATAACACAGGACTGCCTTGCCTCTCTGCGCAGATTCCCCAGTGCATTTGTCTTCCTGGTTCATTACCAGATTTCCCTGGACACAGCTTACTTTGCCAAATTTGCCCTGACCCGAGGGAAAAGCGGAGTGGGGCAACGTGCTCATCAGTCTACGAGCAAGCACTATCGCCAACACTTCCCTCGGAAGCAATTTGTTTTCTTAGACAATACTGTTAAATTGCTTTATGATTTAAGCTGTTTTAGGAACAAAGAAATAAGGTTTTCCTTGTAAGAGCCATCGCCTCATGAGTGTGTGTACTGCAGTCTCCTCTGGAGACCACAGGAGTCCCCAAAATGTCCTTTTCAGGCGGACCGAAAGGAAGGGAAAGCCGTGCCTGTGTCTTCTAGGTTTCTGTCAGCCAATGAAAACAGACACTGTCTTTCCAGCTTTCCATGCCACCAGCCAAGCAATCTGACCTTAGACGGGTTGAGTTTCACTCATGTCCTGTGTTGTGACGGAAAGGTGACTCCCAGGCTGGGGAGATGGCTTAGTTGGTGATGTGCTTGCCACCCAAGCATCAGGGCTCGAGTTCAGTCTCCAGAACCTACTTGAAAAGCAGGGGGTGGCAGCAGATGCTTGAACCATCAGGGCTGGAGATGCTGACACAGCAGATCCGTTGGCTTACCAGCTAGCAGGCATGGCCTCATCAGCAACCTCCAGCTTCCAGGTCAGATCCTGTCTCAATGAGGAAGGTGGGTGGCTCCTTGGGAATAGCATCCAGGGCTGGATTCTTCTCTCACACACACGGGCATCACACATGTATGCGTTCACATGGGCCCTCACACACACACGAGCATAGATGTACCAGATATATATTCTTAGGACTTACTGGAAAGCCTAATCTGTCAATCTCCAGATCCCTGTGACAGATTATGTGTCCAGAAGAAACAAGGGTGTCCCCAAGGAGAGAGAAGACCTCAGTTTGTCCTCTGACCTTCACACTTTCATTTACATGTAATAAGCATGAATACGCATATGTGCATGTATGTGCATGCACACACGCACACACACACACACACACACACAATTATTTCCAAGCAGAAAGGCAAGCACATCATCTTCTTGAACAGTTTCCAAGCCAAAGCCAAACTCCTTCACTTTTCCACAGACTACCACTCCTGCTGACGGTACCCACTCCTGCTGACCGTACCCACTCCTGCTGACCTTACCCACTCCTGGTGACCTTACTCACTCCTGATGACAGTACCACTCCTGATGACAATACCACTCCTGATGACCATACCCACTCCTGATGACTGTAGCTGACGGTACCCACTCCGGCTGACTGTAGCTGATGGTACCCACTCCTGCTGACGGTACCCACTCCTGCTGACTGTACCCACTCCTGCTGACCGTACCCACTCCTGATGACTATACCCACTCCTGATGACAGTATTCAATGGCCTATCCCTTGCTTCCTGTTCCTGTAGAAGCTGTGCCAGAGCAGACTGCCTTGCAGGCCCTGGACTAGAAATGTTATGTATTCCTTTCAATGACTGGCCCTGTGGGCCTAGGGTTTCCTAGGATACATGGGAACCTTTATTGGAAATCCTGGCCCCACTTTCCATGGGTGTCTTACATCTGGAAAGTAAGTGTTAGAGCCGCACCAAGAAGTCTCCCATATTCCCAATAAAACCACTGAACCCCATTTACTTCTTTCTGAGCATCCTCAGAAAGGACCAAGCACTGAGGCCCCATACCTCATCTTCACTTATTCACACGTTCATGCCTTCATCAGTACCGATACGCCTCCCCAACTGCAGATACTAACAAAGGCCAGAAACACACCCAGGAAAGGCAGCTACACTTTCATTTCGAGGAGAGCAGGGCTTACCAGAAGAGAAGCATCCATACACTGTGAGGAAATGTGGTGGTGTAAATAAACACGGGCTGCGTGACGGTACGAAATGGAAAGGGGTCGCTAACCTTGGCTCTGAGGCTGTGGAAGCTAAGTTCTACTGAGTGGGATTCTTGAATATCCTTAAAGAGAGAACAGAAACCAAGATCAGCCAGTAGAAAATCACTGCAGACATAAGACAAAGAACGCTTACACCTGGGAGGCACGGCTTCTGCAGGTCTTCCCAGAATTGAGAAACACTTTTTTCCTGGGGAGAAAGGAAGCTCTACTCTAATATGCTGCACCACACTCTGGACATCCGTTATGGTCACAGTTCGGCTCCTTCCTTTGTAAACCTCATTAAGATTTTGGCTCCTAATAGTCCTCCAGGAAGCTCAATCAATGGAAAGACTGAGTTGAGCTAACCACATCTACCGGGGTCCCGGAGTGTTCATACCTAGGGTGGAATGCTAGTAGTAATGCCTAGAAACTGCGGTTAGTGGAGCAAGGAGCAGTTGGTCTGAGGGCATGAGCTGAGCTCTTTCTTGTTAGCTGAATGCATTGCTGTAGCTCACCTGGTGCCCAACAGCAGACTCTGCCCACCCCCAATACACCATACTTTTCATAGCTCCCCACAGCTGGCTTTGCAACAAGGACAGATGAAGAACACTGTCAGGTGTGGGCATCTGTGGGGTGTAGACTTACAGCTAGGACACTGCCAAAATCCCCATCCTGACTCCATCCATACCCCTAATCTGCCATGCTCACCATCTGTCTGACAAATGTGATAATAGTCTCCAAATTCCACAGGAATGCTACAGCCTGGATCACACAGCATCATGTGCAGACATTCCAAGTACCATAAACTGTTGTGGTCCAGCAATGCTGGCCCAGGCCCTCATACAGTGGTGTGATTTGAAGAGTGCTCTGAATCACAACCACGGGACAGCTGGGGCCACCGGACAGCTGGAGCCACCGGACAGCTGGGGCCACTGGACAGCTGGGACCACTGGACAACTGGGACCACTGGACAACTGGGGCCACCGGACAGCTGGGGCCACCGGACAGCTGGGGCCACTGGACAGCTGGGACCACTGGACAGCTGAGACCACCAGACAGCTGGGGCCACTGACAACTGAGGCCACTGGACAGCTGGGACCACTGGACAACTGGGACCATTGGACAGCTGGGGCCACCGGACAGCTGGGACCACTGGACAGTTGGGGCCACCGGACAGCTGGGGCCACTGACAACTGAGGCCACTGGACAGCTGGGACCCCTGGACAACTGTGGGCACCAGCTGCTGCTTCACTGTACTTTTAAATTCTGAGTGGACACAGTCTCTTTTCCCTACTTGTTTCTGAGAAACAGTTCCCAGAACTGTTCCCCTAAATAGACAGGAATAAAGAGGACAAGAGGTAAATGTCAAAGTGACCACATCACTAGAACAAAACTGGACATGTAACATGGACAAACCCAGCTGCCCACTAGCTACAGAAAACCAAAAAGGAACCTCAAGCATTCCTGTGATCAGAATGTACAGCTCTCGGTTACATAATGTAGAAGCCACTGTTTTATAAAGCTACCAAAACTCTCTCTTATGTAGATTTAAAAACCCAGTTAGATTGATTGTAGCTGTGTTGGTATTTATCTGGAATGAATTTGGAAGGGGTGAGTTAAAGAAGTTTAGAAAAAAACTGAGAAAGGTTGGACTGGTGTTGTACATGCAAATGAGTGCATTACGGTAGTGGGGTTTTTCCACTGAATAAATTTACATTTACATTGGTGAAATCTGATGTAATTCTGCAACCAACGCAACTTAAACATACACATATTTTGCCATGAAAGCCCTTGAAGCTATAACCTTTTGATTAAGATCTATTGTAAAACTGAGAATAAATTTCAGTCAACTCATTTTCCATTTGAGAACTTTTATTACTCATTTTACCCAGAAGAACACTTTAGCTGGTGTTTTGCCAATATTCAGTAAAAGAACTCCCCTCTGTTTTTCCTGCTAATTTCCCAGATTTTATAACAATTTTAATAAACTGATGAAATATTACAAACTCCTGTTGGAAATTGGCCTGGTGTATTTTGATGATAATTACTGCTTGCTGTCTCTGTCCCACCTGAACCTTGCCTAAGAGCCTATCCTGTTTGGCCAATAAAAGGTCATCACACCTGGGCGGGGCAAATGGGACAGGCGTGGCTAAGGTTCCCAGGCTGGGGGGAGACGGAGGGAATCTTGAGAGGAAGAGAGACCGGAGGAGGAGAGGAAGAAGAAGGAAGCTCACCATCATGGCTTAGGTGGAGGAGAAGCACATGGCCGTCGTGGGTGGGACTTGGCCCAGATGGTGATAATTAACAAGTATTTGGGATTATGGATGGGAGGTAGCTTGATAGAAATTATTAGAAGCAGATGGCATGGGATTGGGACAGGTATCCCATTCCTGCCCCACTGTGGGAAGTAGTTTAGGGGATTAATATCTGCCCTGCCCCAGGTTAACTAAAGCTATTTTAAAATGTAACAGGTGTCTGTGTCTTGATTGATTGCTGGCGGGTTAGAAAATGCTGCCTTAATAATAATTATTGGCCTAGTAAATGAACACTATTAGGGCCACACTGGTAAATTAACTACAACAAGCTCCCACCATAAAGAATGCAAAATATAAAGTGTCTGTTCTTGGTCACAGGGACAAAGTGGGGGAGAGGGAAGGAAGGAGAGAGAGCACGGAGGGAAGTGGGGAGAAAGAGGAAGACAGCCTACTGTATACAATTCCCTCTGAACCTATAGCCACCTGCAGAATGAAAGAAAACTGCAGCCACCAGGCAGTCACCCTGACTCCCTGCCCATTGCTTATTTGAGCCCCGGGTCCCGGCGTTTGACTTGTCACCTAGGAGGCCTCTCAAATTAGTATGCTAGTAAAACAGCAACAGCACAGCTCTGAGCTTCCACTGCCATAATTACAATTTGTTTCATCCGCCATTTCATGTGGCAAATTAGTGAGGCTAAGATTAGGGAGCTCCACACAGTGCAGCTGTGACAAGGCTATGGAAGCGTGGTCTGCCACTAAGTGATCACGTTTAAGGCAAACAAATAATTTAGAGAACTGCTAATGATGGCCGGTTGTTGAGTGTGGATGTGCCAGACACTGTTAGCGGAACTATTCTCAGCGGCCTTCGCATGCAGGCATTAGAGTGCTTTCCACAGAGGGGGAACTAAAGGACAGAGGAAGGGGATGGCTCTGTGCACCAAGCGCTTACTGCATACACATGGGCCCGAGTTCAGCCCTGCAATCCTAGGGCACAACGGCAGACTCTGGACAGCAGCCAGGTTGGCCTGACCCCAGAGTCTGAGCTCTTCTTACAGAGGAGGCACCTGTAGGGGGCAGAGAAGGAATCCACAGGAGTGCTTTTACACAGATGGACAGCGTTTCATAACTACTCACTGAGATCAGGCTGTGCATGTGTTGTGTGTGTGTGTGTACATGTGTGTGTGCGCATACACATGAGTGCACTGTATGTATGCCTGTGTGTGTTGTCTGTGTGTGTGTGTTCATGTGTGTGTGTGCATGCACATGAGTACATATGTCAGTGTGTATGCATGTGTGTTTGT
>OU015756.1:2787089-2810444 GCA_907169655.1 Acomys percivali
AAAAATGGCCCAGGCATGCATCAGTCATGACAGAAATACAGCTACAAATGCAGCAGGAATTCTAAAATATGTGAGGACACTTTATGATCAGCTTTTATGTCAGTGCATCTCAAGGCACAGGTGAAATTAGTCACTTTATGACAAGATCTGAGATCCTAAAGCTGAAGTTAAAGGGTTAACGTGAACTGTACTAGGAGTAATTGAACAGACAAACTACTCAAGACAAACCGCCCCCTAAAAGTACCGGCAGGCAATGAGCACCCTCAAACTCTAAGAAACTATCATTCTCACTTTAAATCCAAATACATCCATTCTAACTGATACAGGAAAAACAAACATTGTGGGTGTTATGAGATGATGTGATGACTCAATACAGTCTATCCTGTGTAATGTTTTATTACATTTATTCATTTATGCATCCTACATCCTGATCACAGCCCCCTCCCTCCTCTCCTCCTCATCCTCCCCTCCCACCTCCTTCCCTGATTCCCTCCTCCCCTTCTCCTTAGAAAAGGAACACGCCCCTCTTACAATCCCACCCATAACATTTAAATACAATTAAACACAGTTACCTCCTCAAACAGTGACCATTTCTAGGAATTTTCAAAATTCTTATTTTTTGAAATACAGTCTGTGCATAGTTTCTCCAAGCCCATGGCTTGTCACCTGACCTTCTCCAGAACACCATATAGGTCAAATCCGTCCCTCACCCTTAACCGTGAAAGGCCCCATGGGAAAAGCAGAGTGACCTATTTCTAAAAATTCCCCACAGAAGGATGACTACATCTGGGGGATGCTGGGACCCATGTAAAAGCTCTTAGAGGAGGGAGGTTCACACATTTCCATCAGAAACTTGAAATGGCACCATGATCAAATGGTCAGAGTTCCGCGCAGGCCTGGGAAACAGCGTTGGTTCCAGCCTCGTGAAGGAAAAGGTGTGTGTGGGAGAAAGCCAATCCAGGGTACCGTGAGACGTCCCCACCTAAGGAAGGAATGAGAGCTACAACTTCACTCAAGACCCCTGGTGCCACCCTCTGTTCTGTGAGGGTCTGGGAGAGTCCAGAAAAGTCACTGCACCATTTCTTCCCCCCCCCCCTTTTTTTCCATGAACCCAGAAAGAATAAACACTGTAACAAAATAATGCTGCAGAAAGTTAACAAAACTCAACCCTAACTACAGCTGCTTAGAAAGAGAGTCAGAGGATGAGAGAAGACGGGTATAGATTAGAGTGCAATGCCTTACCCCCCACACACCTGGCCTAGCTGAGGCTAGACACTTAGACACGCTCTTGGGGGGGATGGGGGCTCCCTGAGGGCTTGATGAACAGGGCTTCAAAATCTCTCAGACTCTGCTAATCTTGATAATGGAGCACCTCACATTATCCATAAGCAGTGTCCTGCAACCTCGGGATGCTGAGTGATCGCTATTGGCGGCAGGGGTCCATTTCCCAGGCTAGTTTGTGGGTAGCGGATTGCTGTACTTCTGCTATTTGTCTCAAGCACAGAAGCAGATGAGTGGATGGCAGAATTCGTGAAAGCTTTTTGGCGGGGGGGGGGGGGGGGGGGGGGGGGAGAGATGTGCCCAGCATAGTGGGCACACCTTTAATCCCATCACTTAAGAAACAGAAGCAGCAGATCTCAGTGAGTTCATAGCCAGCCTGGTCTACAGATCAAGTTCCAGGGCAGCCACAGAGAGACCCTGTCAAAAATAAATAAGTAAATAAAATAAAAGAGAGAAGAAGAAGAGGAGAGGGAGGGAGGGAGGGAGGGGGGAGGAAGGGAGGGAGGGCAAGAAGGGAGGGAGGGAGAATAAATGTCACAAAAACAAAGGAGCCTACTTGGTGGGCTCCAGGCTGGTGAGAGAGAGATCCCTAGGTGGATAATTCCTGAGGAATGACTTCTTAGCTTGTTGTCTGACCTCCACATATGCACACTAATACACACAAACACACACACATGTACACACATGTACATACATGTACACACGGGTCATAAAGACAAGCGTCTTTGTCCCTAACCCCAGGGCTTTCCCCCACAGTCTTGATTTAAAGAAATACTTGCTCTGTAGCTCAGCTGTAATAGCCCTGCAATCCACATACCCAGTGAAACTTCAGGAAAGAGGGATGCAATCCCGTATGTGCTTCAGAACACTGCAGGCCTGAAGTTGGTGTTGGATCTCCTAAGCTCACATGGAGGATGACCACACACTCTCCTCTAGGGTGGGAAGCCACGTGCTGAACTCCACTCAGCCCACTCGCACCAGAGCTAGCTCTAATTTCACCTCCTGCCTACCCCATGGCCAGGGAAGTGCATCCCGCTGAAGGTCCCATTTCTTAAAGGTACAGTATCTAGTCTTGGATCGTCACTTGACTTTATTCTTATCTTCCCTCCAGGGCAGATTTTATAATTCTGAGAACTCAGCTTCGCTCTTAGCTGTGCCTCGTTCATAGCAAGAGCTTCATAAATGTTTCACTAGCTGATTATTTATCCATGATATGGGAAGTTTTAAAATATTTTAATACTCAGAAGAAAGCTATTTAGTGGCATTTGTTCTTGTCCTTAAGACACATCCAGATAACAGAGAAAACCTTATAAGGCAAAAAGACAGTCACATTGCCCTGGTAACAGGACGGATATGACTTGTACAACTTCATCATAGCCCATCACAATTTCCAGGAAACACCATCCCTCATTGAGGAAGGAGCTCTGGAAGACGCTGCTTCCTGGCACCACACCTGTTCTTTAGCCACCTAAGGACAATTATGTATGTTCAACATTTCCAAGACAGAGCAACCATGGAAGACAGGAAAATCAGACTGGCCATATCGCACAGTCACTAAAGAAGCTGAAGACAGTGAGTTCCCAGCAAGCTACGTTCTGATGTGGGAAGGTGTCAGGAATAGTGGTAGTTAGACCCTGAGAGTAAGGGCAGCTTATCCCAAATTACCCAACCCATTTTCCAAGACAAATGCCATTAAAGCAATTCTCTTTGAACCTTTCCTTCTACTTGTAAAGCTGTAGGGGAAATGGTTCTCCCTCCTGGGGACTCTGTCACCTGTGACATGCTCTTCCTGTGCTAATTCCTTTCTAAGCACAGTGAGGGAACTCGCTTTTCAATACAGTGCCTCAGCGAGCCTGGCTTCCTGGGACCTGGCTTCCTGGGACCGTTCCTTCCTCGTCTTCGCTGGCAGGGCCTCATGAGAGAAACAGAGCACCTGGTTCTACCTAATTTATCTCCCTCCCATGAATAATTGACGCTGCCTGGACAAACCAAGGCCATCACCACTGCAGGGGACATTCTCTGCTCTGTGACTGAAACCTTGTGTGGAACAGACTGGCCTGCCTCGAAGACTGGCAGCCTTGGGCTCTGTGCATGCCATGGAGAAGGTCCCTTAATATTCTATTAGGACCCTGAGCATCAGACTTAGTTATTCCCAATTGTTTATTAATTCACAGCTGGTCCACTGTAATGTTTAATTGGAGAGCGAGGGCCCTTCCTGTTGATAGAGGATGATGCTGGGTGAGCACTTGGAGAACGCATCCATTTGCAAGCCTCGTAGGCCTGAGCGTCTCTGAAAATAGAACAGGGAAAGCGAGTGAAGGGGAAAAGAAAGGGCAGGAGGAAGGAGATAGAAGGAAATAGAAGGGGAAGAAAGAGGGAGGCACAGGGAAGGGAGGAGGGAGAGCGGGCATACAGCTCAGTTGGATATAACTCACGCCTAACACATGTTAAACCCTAGGTTCAATGCCCAGGACGGATGGGTGGGAGGAGAGGACGTATGGGTAGATGATCAGCACTGCGTGCAAGCATGGCTACTTCCAAAGCTGAGCAAGGCAGTTCCCCCCAGCTTAAATTCGTTTGGCACAATTCTTGGCAAAGCAGAAGGACTGACCATTGCACCTTAAGGAGTAAGCAATCCAGTCACCAGGCCAAGGTCCTTCTGCAGCAGCTCCACTGCCAGGTTCCTGACACTGAACAGAGCTCATTTCATTTCAATATTTGGACCATGTCATCATCGTCTTCTTCTTCCTTCTTCTTCCTCTTCTTCTTCCTCCTCCTCCTCTGCCTCCACCTCCTCTCCCTCCTCCTATTATTATTATTATTATTATTATTATTATTAGCTATTGTTATTATTATTTTTTTTTTATTCTTAGGTTTTTCCTGGACTCACTTCATAGACCAGGCTGGCCTCGAACTCACAGCAATCCAGGTGCCTCTGCCTCCCGAGCACTGAGATTACAGGCGTGTGCCACCACGCCCTGCTGGACCACGTCTTAGACATCTTGAGCACATCACAGGCACTAACGTGCAGACCATAGACAAAGCTATGTCGACCACTGAACAGAAGTTACAAAGTGAGACAGGCAGGAGCCAGTGGGACTGAAGACCATAGAGCAAAAGAGGCAGGGGGCAGAGGTCTAGCCCTAAGGCTAGACACGGAGATGCTGTGACCCTGTGACCAGGCAGGAATCACACCATGTTGCATTGCTGGGGACCCAACAGGGTCGGTAAGGGACAGCAAAGGCAAACTGCCTGTGAGGACCGCCCAACAGTTGAGACGATTTTGGCGTGGGTTTAGAATAGCAGAGAGAAACAATGATGAGAAGAAGGACTTTAAACATTCTATCAGATAGAAAAGCATCAGTTTGGTAGTTGGAGGCTAAAAGGAAGAAGAGAAGAAAAAGAAGAGGAAGAAAAAAACTGCAGTGAGCAAGGGCTGCATTCCTCTCTCATCAGCCAATGGAATGTCGTGGGAAACAGAGATAGAGGAGCTTTAGAGCGGAGAGAGGCGCTTACAGCCTGGTTACCAGCATGCAAGGACCACTGCTGAGACCCGTCCACAGCAACCTCTGACATACGTGTGGTGCCACTTAGGGCTGAGGGACCGCTCCTGGAGAGCTCTCCCTGTGCCTCCCCAGCCTGTCACCGCCTCTGTAGAGCTGTCGGGCCTCAGCAGAGTCTACCTGGAGAATGCAACAGAACGTGTGACAGTTGGTTTCCCTGAAAACACTTCAAATGGATTAAAAGCCATTGAGAAGAATGAGAGACCCAATTACACCCCAACTTTCCAAAAGCCGGAAAAGTGTGCAGCTCCCATCTTCCTGGATGAGTGTTGGTCAAACCCCAATACTTATGCCTGTATGACAACTGAGCTATCTCTCCAGACCTCGGATTTTTTTCATCTTGATTATTTGGGGTGGGGGACGGTGAGTAACTCTGATTGTTTAAACTCATCCCAATTGTTTCTATAACTGGCAATCAAGAATCCTAAAAGACATCTGTAAGTAGATGAATGAATAAAGAGAATGAGAGCTGTGCACACACACACATACACACACACCACACACACGCACACCACATACACACACACCACACACACACACACACACCACACACACACACCACATACACACACACCACACACACACACACCACATATACACCACACACATACCACACACACACACATACTCACACACACCATACCACACACACACCACATACACACCACACACACAAACACAAACACCACACATACCACATATACACACATACTCACACACACCATACCACACACACACCACATACACACACACACATCACACATACACACACACACCACACACACGCACACACCACATACACACCACACACATACCACATACACACACATACTCACACACACACCACACCACACACACACCACACATACACAAACACCACACATACCACATACACACACATACTCATACACACACCATACACACACAGTGTATTCACACAGGCTTGAAGGAACACCATTTAACAAAAACAATGAAATTCTGTCATTGTGGCAACAGGGACAGAGCCAAGAGCACCATATTAAGGTGAGATAAGCCAGGCATAGAAAGACAAACACCAAACTCTGTGTGGACTTGGCTAAACTGATTCCTAAGATCACACAGTGCTGAAAGGAGATGAGACAGCCAAGGCTAGGGAGGGTTAGGGAACAGGAGAGGCTGGTCAGGGCTGCAGAGCTGTAGACAGATGGAGGCGTACGTTGTGATTTTTTTTTTTTTAACGTTTTTCTTCTTTTTTTTTCCAGGCAGAGTTTCTCTGTGTAGCCTTGGCTGCCCTAGACTTTGTAGACCAGGCTGGCCTTGAACTCACAGAGATCCACCTGCCTCTGCCTCTGCCTCTGCCTCCCAAGTGCTGGGATTAAAGGCGTGTGCCACCACACCCAGCTGGTATTCTTTTGCACATAGGTCACTACAGTTATCGATATTGCACTGAATAGCTGGATTTGCATTAAAAACAGCTGGAAGAAAAGACTTTGATTCTCATTGCACAGAAATGCTAGAAATACGATCATGACACACAACTTCCTGTGTGGTGTTTTTGAAGCGTCACACAGTACTTCCACAAATATGCACAACCACCATTTTGTGTCACTTAAAAGCACAGCTAAAAACAGCAGCCCTGGGGCTGGAGAGAGAGCTCAGTGGTTGAGGGCACTCTTAACCATTCTTTCAGAGGACCCAGGTTCAAATCCTAGCACCCACATGCGGTAAGAATTTCAGGACAGTGTCATTTTAGGAGTTAATTTTCTGTTGTTTTCTGTTTGTTTGTTTGTTTGTTTGGCTGTTTAAATGAGACATAGTTTCATGTACCCCAGGCTGGCCTCAAAGCCACTGTTTCATTCGGGATGCTCTTGACTTCCCCGTTTTTCTCCCTCTGCCTCCCAGGCGCTAGGAAGACAGGCAGGACCCAGTATCCCTGGCTATGTCAGGATAAATTCCCATGTTAACTATGAGGTTAACCTAACATTAAAAATCTATCATCTTCTCCATAAATCACTTCATATTTTTCACAAATAAAACCTACTACAACAGTGCTGATAAATACCAAAACTCAAAAATATACAAGAAATTTGCATATGCATGATTATTAATTAAAAGCATAGCCTTTCTGGCCAGATGCTCTTTATTCATGTGCCCGCCCAGGCTTTGCCTATGTCTATACGCTTTAGTGTTTTGGTCTGTGCAGTGGTGGAAATGGTATCTATCCCATGGGCCTATGGTGAAGTTAGTTAAAATACGTAAAGTCCTGGGTCACGACCACCAAGACCCTGGGCTGTTAGGACACTTCCAGCCTTTCAATTAGCTTCTTTAGACCTACACTTTCTCCTGCATCCAAGAGACTTAATCTCACCCCATGCTATGTTTCCCAAAAGAATCAAAATTACACTGGATATGGCATTGTATGCCTGTGATCCTTGCACAGAGCTTTCCAGGAAGCCCAGGGGTTCATTATCAACAGACGTCTGGATATAAAAGTCCTGGGGATCTATGCCTCTTAAAGATCTATCGCGGTGGGAAACTAGGACCAGCCCAGCCCATAACTACCCTCGTCCATCTGCCCTCCCACGCTGAGCTAACTTAGCGGCTGAAGATGCTGGCATCCATAGTGACTCGTCACCACCGCTCACCCACATCTCCTCAGAGGCTTCCGAGTGGGCAGGCATTATTATCCGCACTTACAAATGAAGAAGCTAAAGGACAGTTGGGTTAATGATTCACGCAAGGTTACGCGGCTAATAGACCTGTGCTGAAAGCTCGGGCAGTCTCACAGATCTCACTCTTGACCCAAGCAAATCAGCTCGAGGACCGAAGGATAACGTAAGACAGGAACCGTCCACGGTCTACAGAAACGCAAATTGTTTTCTCTACGCATCCATGGCCTCAAAAGTTTAAAATGCTAAAGCCAAACTCTCTGACTCATAAAACTGTTAAAGTGCCAAGCAGCGACTGCTGCCATCATCGTCAAGGCTGAGCAGCAGTGGGCACGAGGCGCCGTGATAAAAGATGGCAAAATGCTAATCGTACCCACTGAGATGCCAGCGTCAAATTCCGCACTAACAACCACAACTCAACTGCAGCCTCGTTGTCTGCATCGCTCTCGGGTGCGCCCTGCCAGAGTCACATTAAAAGGGGGAGGGGGAGGAGTTTAAATCAAATTTACAAAGGTAGAATGGTAGAATAGGATAAAATGCATCCGCTGCACTAGTACCTGACGGGGGGAGGAGCCTCGGGTACCTGACAGAGGGAGGAGCCTCGGGTACCTGACAGGGGGAGGAGCCTCGGGTACCTGCAGAAAGTGGCTGAGCGTCCACTCTTGCGCCTCACCTCAGAGCATATCTCGTTCGTTTGTTTGTTTGTTTGTTTGTTTGTTTATTTGTTTGTTTTTTCTGAGACAGGGTTTCTCTGTGTCAGCCTTGGCTGTCCTGGACTCGCTTTGTAGATCAGGCTGGCCTCAAACTGATAGCGATCCTCCTGCCTCTGCCTCCCGAGTACTGGGATTACAGGAGTGCGCCACCTCGCCCGGCTTCCGGAGCATATTTCAAGAAGAGGTCTGCTTCCTGCTCACCCGATTCTCGGAAAAATTCGACCTCTCCCCCCTTTCTCCTCCCACCAGAAATAGCTAGTGAGGCACACAGGGTGGACTTTGCCTACCAACAGGCAGAAAAATGTCCTAATGGGAGGTAATCCCAGTGCCTTGTCATCTGGAAGGTGCCTGAGGCGTCCCTGCATTGATTGGATGAGGCTAGCTTTAAGTTAGCACAGCTAGCCTCAGATAGATGCCCACCTATCTGATCCCTCCTTCCTTCCTGTCCTTGTTAATCTATCCTCCCCCCCCGTACCCCCTCCCCCACCCCACCCCAGCGCAGTCCTAAACACCTTACTCTCGCTCAATCTTTCCTACCAGAGTTAACAAAGAGTGGAGGAATGGATAGAGGTGGCAGGGGTGGAGTAGGGGGAGGCCTTCCAAATATTCCTAAAGGCAGCATGACGTCTTCCCCAAATCACTTTTTAAACATTGTGTTTGTCTGTTTGTTTGAGCAATTAAATGGGGGGAGGGGGTGTCACACGTGTTTGTGTGTGTGAAGTCTGAGGGCAGTCCGAGGAAACTAGCTCTCTCCTTCAACCATGTGAGTCCTGCGCAATGAACTCAGGCAGTCAGGATTGGCAGGACGTGCCCTTCACCCATTGGGCCATCTTGCTGGTCCCAAAACCATTTAAAATTTTTTTATAGCCCGGCTCATATTTTCTTCTCCCATAACAGTCCATCCTGATGGAGGAGGTGCTTGAAGTGGCTGCTATATTGTTGTTTTCCTAGTCTCAGACCATGGCTATATCATCATTTAAACAGGTGGTGATTACTTGTCCAGTCTTCTTTGGTGTCTGTATTCTGTTGTTTTGTTTCTGTTTTTCTTTGTTTGTTTGTTTTTGCTAAAACCCAACAGCTGACAGAGACACCCCTCTCTTCGGGACGTGATGGGGCATTGCTGAAGGCTGTGAGGCGACTGATCTGTGGTTGGACTTCTCTCACGTTCTGGAATCAGAATGGAGTGCCTTCCAGAACCACAGAGCACACACACCTGACAGCTGCAGAATGCTACTAGAGTTTATTTAACCAATTATAGATCAAAGGATTCTGAAAATACTGTGTTGACTGACGTTGGAAGAAAAGGCTACATCTGGGCCACTCCAGTATTGGACATTCTATGAGCTGACTGTTTCAGGACGGGATGCTACAGATTGGGAACCAATTTATTTGAGGCTACCTCAGCCTCCTTGTCCTGCAAAACAGTCATTTATTGCTCACCTCTGCTCGTGACCTAACATCCTTATAACTCTCTGGTAAAATTCTCTTCGATGTTCAAGTGGACGCCTAACTTCCATCCACCTCAAGTTTCAGAGCGTCACCAGACAGCAGGCTTGCCTACATCTCATTGCCACCCTACCCAGTGTTTCTGACATTGGTTTGTTTTTAATGTTTTGATTTATAAAGTTCTTTGTTCTGCTACTATAGAGATCCCGTGAAACTGTTACTGTTTTGGAGTGTGGTACCCAAAGCAGCACAAGTCTGTGTGGATTCACACCATGTTCACGTATATTTGAGTCCAAAAAAAAAAACAAAAACAAAACAGGAATAAGGTGTTTGTTCCCTTTGAAATGAGAGCTGTGGTTTTTAATTTTTGTTGTGTTTACTGTGTGTGTGTGTGTGTATGTGTGTGTGTGTGTGTGTGTGTGGTCATATGTGTATACAGGTGTGTGTGTCATGACACACATGTGCATCAAGAACAACTTTCAGAGGCTATTTCTGTTCTTGCACCATGCACAGGCTCCAGAAACGGGCCTCACTTCAAAAGCCTACACGCCACAAAATTTGAAAACCTAAGTGAAATGGGCAATTTTCTTGATAGCTACCAACTACCAAAATAGAATCAAGATCAGGTAAACAAAGTGAATAGTCCTATCACACCTAAAGAAGTAAAGGCAGTCATCAAAATCTCTCCCCTCACAAAGAAAAAAGCCCAGGGCCTGATGGATTGAGCGCAGAATTCTACCAGAACTTCAGAGAAGAGCTAATACCAATACTCCTCAAACTATTCCACAAAATAGAATCAGAAGAAACATTACCAAATTCATTCTATGAGGCCACGTCACCTTGACACCTAAACCACAGAAAGGCTCAACAAAGAAAGAGAATGTCAGACCAATTTACCTTATGAACATTGATGCAAAAAATACTCAACAAAATACTCACAAACCGATTTCAAGAACACATCAAAACTATCGTTCACCATGAACAAGTAGGCTTCATCCCAGACATGCAGGGATGGTTCAATATACGGAAATCCATCAATGTAATTCATCATATCAACAAACTTAAAGAAAAAAAAAACACATGATCATCTCCTCAGATGCTGAAAAAGCATTTGACAAAATCCAACACCCATAAAGTCCTGGAAAGAACAGGGGATACAAGCCACATACCTAAACATAATAAAGGCTATGTACAGCAAGCCTATAGACAGCCTCTCTCTTACTAATGAACGGGGTTCCATGGAGGTACAGCTTCTAGGAGAGATGGAAAACACTTCAATAAGAGATGCCCCAAAAGGCAACCAGGCACTGTGCCCTTTGCTGAAAGAAATGCTTTCTAAGGCACTGAGTGTGAAGTAATTCTGTATTCAAAAATGGTCCAGAGTAAGGAGGAAATAAGAAATCTCAAATGTGAAACAAAAACTTAGGAAGGAGGATTTGTTTTCTTATTAAACCCAATGATCGTTGTCTGTTGCTTACAGATTAGCAAAGTCAACATTAATCACAATCAAAATCAACATTGACTCTGAACGTGCTGAGGTATTTGATGCCGACGAGAAGCTGGGAAAGCCTTAGTCTGCTTATGTGTTAGCATCGACCCAGCTCTGTAAATATTGACACACGAGAGTGTTGGTAAGGCACGACAAACAAATCGCGAAGGGTTTGTCAGTCTTGGGGAAGTATCGTTTTGACTAGCCCCCAGGAGAAGAAAAGAAAAAGAGTAAAAATAGTTTCAAATTTTACCATCAGTTCTTCCACAAAAAGAAATTCCTTTGTTGAAAAAAAATAATACATAGCAGTTTCTCTTCTTCCCTTTTCTCCTCAGGCAGAGAACTGCCCTAGTTCCTTCCCTTCCCTCTGCCCCTTGCTCCTTCTTATCTTCCACAGGCCGTCAACAGGGTCATAAAGATCTACATTCAACCATCAAAGCATCCTAAGTGAGGAGAAGCTCCCAAGTCAGGCAGCAGAGCTTGCTCACGCCTTGTTCCTGGGGGTGGGAACTCTTCCTGCTGTTTAATTTTTCCCACCTGTGTGCCCACTGCCTAACCATCACAGACTTCTTCCTGGAAGATGGTGGGCTCTTAGGACGTCCCTAGTCACATCTATCTCTTCTATTATCTGACAGTCTGTTACGGTTTCATTGGTCCTATTCTATCCTCTCTGTGTGTCCCTCTCTCTCCCTCTCTCTCCCTCTCCCTCTCTATCTCTATGTCTCTCTCTCTCTCTCCCTCCCTCTCCCTCCTCCCCTCTCTCTCTCTCTCTATCTCCCCCCACAGCTTGTACATATGAGAGCATGTGAGAGGTACATGTGCCCACGCACACACATGCCCAGGTTAGAAGAGGACATATAGTCTTTCTCAGTCACTCTCCACCTTACTCGTTGAGACAGGGCCACTCACTGAAGTGACTGTTTCAGATAGGCTGACTTGGCCAGTGAACTCCCGGGATGTGCATGCCTGTGCCCTGCCCAGTGCCAGGGTCACAGGCACATGCAGCCATGCTCAGCTTTTATATGGATGCCAAGAAACTAACCTCGGGTCCTCATACTTCCACAGTGAGTGTTCCTACCCGCCAGGCCACCTCCCAGCCTACTCTCCGTAAACACCCATCAGATCCATGTCAGATGTCCCTCATCTTTTTAAAATTCATTTCTTCTCAATTTTTTATTGTCGCAAACTATACAAGAACATGAAACATACTATAAGTTCAATCATACTAAACACACCATGCTGTGCAGCCGTCATCAATGTCCATTAAATGATAACCCCAGCCCTTGCTCTGGGGACCAGCATTCTGCCTTCTGTCTCTGTAACAGGACATCTGTCCCTTCATGTCTGACTTTGTTAGTGTGCTGACCTCAAGCATGTCCCAGAATTCCCTCCCTCTAAGGCTGAATTCCAGTATTTGCATATACCATGTTAGCTTTTGTCTATCCACACAAAACTTGCCTTTCTTCTGTTATAGCAATTGTCAATAATGTTACCATAATGTGCTTGCAAGTACTTCAAGACACTACATTTAATTCTTTGGGACTGACAGCCAGAATTGGAATTTCTGAGTCCTATGATAATTCCACCTTTAATTTTTTAACAATTGCCGCATTGCACCCAGATACATGCGCACACGTGCACACACACACACACACACACACACACACACACACACATACACAGAGAGAGAGAGAGAGAGAGAGAGAGAGAGAGAGAGAGAGAGAGAGAGAGAGAGAGAGAATTTCTTCAAGTTTTATTTCATTGTCTGAGTTTATATGTGTGTGTGCTGTTCCTGCATGTGTGTCTATCCACCATGTTGTTCAGTACCTGGGGACATCTGACCCCCTGGAATTGGAGCTACAGAGGGTTGTGAGCCTCCATGCAGATGCTGGGAATCAAACCCAGGTCCTCTGGAAGAGCAGCCATTGCTCTTAAACACTTGAGAGCACTTGTGGCACAACTCTCTCCAGTATCACAAAAGTAACATTGCAAAAGTCACCTCGAGTGAACCAAAAGCCTACGTATAAGAAACAAAGCAATGAAAGTACTCCTTTTAAAAACCGTTTTCCTGTTTGAGTTTTGACTTTGGATGGTGTTCTAACTATTGCATCCCTCACTGCATCTTCACTTGTGTCTTCTACCCAGAAAGATCACCTTGCCTTAAAGACAGCCCAGTGGCTTCTTCTGCAGCTTCTCTCAGAGTCTGTCTGTGCCTCTTCCTAGCTTCTAGGGGTTGCCATGGTTGCGCCTGTAGCCGCATGACTCCACCCTCTGCCTGCCTCTGCACCCCTCTGCTTTCTCCTGTAAATGCTCCACTTGCTGGACTGAGTGATCCTGAATTCCTGTACAACCTTGTCATCAGTGCATCTGCACACACCGAACCTGCACATGGTGCAATGTGACTGTCATAGCTTGCTTCTTTGTTGCTGTGATAAAACAAGGCATCTTGGGGCTGGATGGGTGCGGTGGGGGGGGGGGCGCGAATTTGTCTTATACTTCCACATCACCGTGCATCACTAAGGGCAGTCAGGAACTCCAGCAGACGCAGAGGCAGAAGCATGGAGGAATACGGCTTTACTGTTTTGCTTCCCCTGGTGCCCTCAGCTACCTTTCCCATCCAGCCCAGGCCCACCTGCCTGGGGATGGCGCTGCCCACAGTGGACTGGGCCTTCCAAAACCAACTGGGAATTGAGAAAGCAACCCCCACAGACATGCCCATGGAGGCACTCCTCGGCTGAAGTTCCTCCTTCCCAGCGACTCTAGTTTGTGTCAGGTTGACAAAAACCAACCAGCACTATAACACTCCAGCCACAACAGAAACAGTAAGTTCCGTGGCTGGAGAGCTTGGCGGCTCTAACCTACAACCTTGGTTTGCACTCTTGAGTCACTGTGTGGATCATTGCTTAAAGTTGTCTGACCACAAAACACCGCATGGAGCTCTTTGGTGACTCCCAACAAGAGACCATGTGAGTCCTGTACCGGCTCTTCTCTTATTTTCATGACTACATAAATGACCCAGGCCCGGTGTAGAAACGCTTATTTGTTAGGGCTAAAATGGAGTTCTCGGATTCTACATTTTGTTCAAATGTAAATTACATTTTCAAACGAGTACATGAAAACATTGTTTAAATGTGTACATTTACGGAATATCCATGCATCTCCTTCAGGCTGCCTAGAGATGGCTGGTGCTGGTGGTCCTCAAACATGGCGGTGCTAACAAGCCACCATAAGGAAATCTTTCATTTCCTCTAAGCGGGTTCCTTTTCTTATACTGCCCATCTTAGTTAATGGCACCATCTCTGTCCGCGTGGTCTCCCCCTTGGAAACGCTGTATTAAGTCCCTTCGCCCAGTCCTCCCCTCATCACCCACGTCAACGTGTGCTCAAATGGCATTTTTCCTTTGAATCCAGCACACCTTCATTCCATCACCTCAACAGGGCCCTTGGCGTCTTTCTGTAGACTATGAACACCGCCCCCTAACAACGGGAGAACCCGCTTCTTGCCTTCAAACCACTCCCAAACACAGACTTAGCCAGGTCACCCTCTTTCTTACTCCCTGTTCTCTTGTGAAGAGACACCAGGACCAAGACAACTTAAGAAAGAAGCATTTAACTGCGGGGCTTTTTTACACCCTCAGAAGGTGTCTCCAAGACCATCACGGCAGGAAGCTTGGTAGCAGGTATGGTTTAGAAACCTCAAGGCCCACTCCCAATGACACCAACAAAGCCACCCCCATTCCAACCAGAACACACTTCTAATCCTTCCCAAACAATTCCACTGCCTGGGAACCAAGCATTCAGTGTATGAGCCTATGGGGGTTATTCTCTGTGGTGGTTTGAATAGGTTTGGTCTCCATAGACTCTTGTGTTTGAATGCTTGGCCCTTGGGGAGTGGCACTGTTAGGAGGTGTGGCCTTGTTGGAGTAGGTGTGGCCTCGTTGGAGGAAGTCACTGAGGGATGGGCTTTGAGGTCTCCCTAATGCTCAGGCTCCACCTAATATGGACCAGCCTCCTCCTGGCTGCCTGCTGAAGCCAGTCTCCTTCTGCAGCCTTTGGATCAAGGTGTACAACTCTCAGGTCTTCCAGCACCATGTCTACGCCCCCCCCCACGCTGCCATGTTTCCCGCCATGAGGATAATGGACTAAACCTCTGAACTGTAAGCCAGCCCCAATTGAGTGTTTCCCTTTACAAGAGTTGCTGTGGTCATGGTGTCTCTTCACAGCAACAGAACCCTGAGACGCTCTCATTCAAACCAATGCACCATGGATGTTACAGTTCACAGCGGCACACTGTTCACTGTCATCTGAGTAAAACCCCAACCGCTTGGCATTGAGGCATGCCAAACTTATACCCACTAGCACCCATGGCATAGCATACACATTGGTCACACTGGGCTGTTCACTGTGTCCTAAAAACACCAGCATGCACTCGTCTCCAAACTTGCTCCAAGTTTCTCCCTGGCCGTCAACATCCCTCCTGTGCTATATTCTCTTCCTGGCAGAAACTTCTTGTTCTTTGAAATCTAGTTAAATATCATCCCATTTGTCCTCTCTTCCCCAGCTAAAACTATTTTTATTGCTACTTCATTCTCATAGCATTTTGCTCATAATTGTGTGTACAGTGTCCTTAATGCTGTCCTTTAATTTTCTTATACACCTGTATTTCCAAGCAGCTCCTTAAGAGTTAGCAATCTCTTTACTTACTTAAAAAAAAAAATTTGCCAACTGTATTTTTTATGTTCAACTTGTGCAGCTGTGTGCGCAGGAGTGCATACACATGTGTGCACACAGAGGAAAGAGCCCACCATCACGTGTCTCCACCAATCGCTCCCTCCCTTATAATTTGAGGCAGGGTCTCTCATTAAACGTGGAGCTGACCTGGCTGGCCAGTCAACTCCAGAGATCTGTCTGTCTCTACCTCCCCATGCTAGGATTATACGTGTACACTGCCGTGCCCAGCTTTTTACGTGGGGTTTGGGCGTTGAGTGCAGGTTCTGATGCTTATAGGCGAACACTTTGACAGCTGAACCACCTCTGCAGCTCCTGCCGGCCCACATGTGTTTTTTTCTATTAATAATTAAACAAATCAGTGTTTTGAGTGGAAAAGAAGTCAAATGGATGTGGGTTCTTCCCACGTATAGAATTCAGATCATATGACAGGTTTCTAGAAGTCAGTTTCAGAGCCAGTTTCGAAGGGTAAGGAACAGAGTTTAGTGCTCAGCCATAGCTCCACGTGCCTCTCGACACAGAGGCATGAGACCCACTCATTTGGCAGCCGACACTGGCACCTGCTTGTGTCAGGTGCCGAGCTGAGGAGAGCATAAGACCGTGAAGACAGTGAAGAGTGCACACTGAGCATCCAAAGAGAAAAACTAGTGTAAGGGCTTAGTGACTCCTTTGAGCAGAGAACTCGATCTTCAGTCTGTGGTGGTTCTTTTTGGCATTCCCTGACCACCTCATCATACTGCATGCATTGTTTATCTCAGGAAAGCCCAGCATTTTCCTGATATAAAATGGAATAAGCTATTTTTTTTTAAATATTCTATTTTCTGGACAGTATTTAAAGCCAACCAATTCCTTAGTCCCAATAGAAACAACCCACACTGCAGCCGGGGTCCACGCAGACTGAGGCCACCTCAGTGAATGTGGAGCTAAATGAAAGTTAAAGTTGTCACATTCTTAGCCACGCTGCCCATTTTCAGAGTTTCATAAAATTAAAAAAAAAAAAAAAAAGAATCCACATAATTAGTTTAGCTTTACTAGGGAAAAAAAAAAATGAATGACAAGGTCAGGCTCCTGACCTTTCAGTAAATTAGAGAAGATTGCCATAAATTACACAATATAATGAAACACCAATTTGCATATTTGCTGCTATATTAAAAGGGATCAGTTTTAGCTCGCAAAGCAGAACAAACAAAAACATGCATTTTAATAACTCGAATTACTCCCAGGAAGTGACCCTCAGCGCAAAGCCTGATTATCACTGCTTAATTAGAAGGCTTAGGAACCTGCATCCTCCTCTGAATCCTATTCTGGGTACAGTGAAAGATGAAGCCACAAGTTTTGTCTAAGATTCAATATTTACTCTTTACTAATATGTTTGCTGGGGAGACTTCCCAAGCATTATAGAGACACGTGAGGAAAAAAATTTTAATATTCAAAGAAAGAGTGCACAAAACCTGTGTTGGCTTGCAGGTGCAAAGCAATTAACAAGCTGGCATTTACGGTACTTTTAATTAATTAATTAAAAATGCAAAGCCGACTTTCATTTCTTTAAATGTTTGAACATTTTACCCATCAATAATAAAGCAGTACATGCTGCTGGGTGACAACATCTGCTGAAGGCTGGTGAAGGAAGAATCCAGGGTCGAAGGAAGCGGGGGGCGATTTGGAATCTGCTGTCTCTTCCCCTGCCTCCCCCACCAGCATTTTACTAAACTTAGTGTCAAGTGGGAGGGGAGACGGGCTGTTGCCTAGGACAGATCATAAAACCACTGGTGACAATATTTGATGTGACACGTTGACCTTGGGCACGAGTGAGAACAAGGCTTTATTACAATTACATTCACCATTAAGGACTTGCCGCCTGTTTCCAGAGGGGAGCAGAGCTGTTTGGATTGAGGCTCTGTACCTCCGTCTTGTTTATAAAGGTTAAAAACATAATTAGCGGAGGGAATTCCAATAATTTGCCAAAACGAAGCGGGTAATGGCTCCTCACACAATGCTGCTGTGACTAATTTTACAGCTGGACGCTGCCCGAAAGATGGCTTCATAGTTCCCCACGAACACATTTTTGGTCAGTACATATTTAAAAACAACACCATTAATGGACTTAATTAAAGCATAAATAGTACAGTACTACCTCAGTAGGCATTCACTCAGCTGGAACTAACTGGATTTGCTTAATCTACAATTTTAGATGTATTAGCAAAAATAAATGTTGGTGAACGTAAGAGCCTGATTACATATCTTGGGTAAATTGGTGATAATGAGTCAAGAGACTTTGTGTTCATTCACATATATTAGAATAAGAATCATTATGAAATTAAAGCTAAGATTAATCCTGCTAATGACACCACAGAGCGTCTGGGAATAAGATAACCCAGATGTCAGATTCACTGCGCCGCTGAGCTGCTGTTGGATATAGTAACCCTTGAAGTCTTCCTTCTAAGGCGCACGGCTGCAACCCCCCCCCCCCCCCCATCTCAGCACTTGAAATGCAAATGACTGACAAGATAGTCTAATAATGAGAGCAGATTCTAGCAGTAAAGAAAATGAATAAATTAAAAAAAAAAACCCACTCTGCACCACTGATAAGAACAAGCAGCGGGCACCTTGATGTCCTCAATTAGGGCGGCTGACATCTGCTGAGCACTCCTCTCTAATAAAGCTCTCGCTCAGTATTCCAAAACACAGGATCCTAACACTGTTAACATTTTAATGTCCTGGGCGTGCGTGGTAACATTAATTACAAGATGATTTGGATGGCTTCTGAATCTCTTTCATGTCTTCAGCAGGAGAGAACACAGCGCCGAGCTTTGATATCATAAATAAAAATGGGGACGCCTGCCAAGCATGAAAGGTACCCTGAAGTCACTCGCGGCTTCCGGGTCATCCCGAACCGCTGCAGCCCAGAGGCGGAGGCCCCGTGTTTCACTGGCGGGGCTGTGTGGCTCCGCCTGACGAGCTGAAAGCCCGGCGAATGGCTTCCCCGGGCAGTTTGCCTTCCTCGTGGATATTTCAGAGCTTTGCAGGCGTCTAAGGGCCTTCTTGTTTGTTGGAGACAGAGGACAGTTTCTCCCTTTGATGTATAGATTGATGCAGAGGACCTTAGGTAGACAGCAGGGCAGGGGACACGGGACAGAAGGAATTTGTGGGTCTCCTACCTTGTATCTGGCCCTGTACCACCACCAAGAAAATACCATTGTGAAAATGGGGGGGGGGTGAGTGGGGGGCACAGAGAGGACAAGGCAATGCCTCAGTTATTAAACAGCTGACAGGAAACAAAAGTCAGATTCAAACCTCAGTCACATTTCCTCAGTCCAGGCCCCCACAATGGGTTTGGTGGCTGACACCATCAATAATAGCCTCTGAGTAGCCAGGGCAGGAGGATGACACCACCTTTGAAGTCAGCCTGGGCTACACAGTGGCATCCAGTATCAAATAAAACAAAAACCCATCCACATGCTTTGACTCTCCTAGGTCATGTCTGTGCTGGTCACTCTTCTAAGAGCACCGGGATCTCATCTTTACGGACACAGAGCTACGTTCCTGGGTCCTCCCCTTCAAGTGAGGACAGCCACTTTATGAAATACGAGCTGGTACCTTGAAAGAGATTCTGTGGCTCCTCTCCCTGCCCCCCGCCCCGTGAAATGATGGGTGTCATTCTCGCCCCGGCTTTCAAGATGACCTGGAAGAAGAAAAAAGACCTTTGTTCTTTGTGCTTCTGGGGCATGGAGGAGGTTGGTCCTGCCGCATAACCTCACCTATCCTGACAAATGCAATTCTATATGATGCCAACAGCCAAGTGGGAACATGCAAACCCCCAACTGGCCTCAGGTACAGAGGAAGAAAGATGGGGAGAAATTTAAAAAAAAAAAAAAAACGGGGACGCTACGGCTCAAAAGATGGCCCAAGAACTCACAGACTGAGAAAGAAAAGATTTGAATTCTCCTAATACCAGTGGGCACCGCTTACACCATAGTACGTGTGAATGGCTCCCCCTACAGTTCCACAGCACCACCCAGCCCGCAAGATCCCAGCCACAGTGTCCTTGCCGTGTCTAGCCTGGCTGGTCTGTGGCTCTGCCTCTCGTTGCTTTGATGGATTAAACCAGTTTTGCAGAAGGGGCGCTAGGTGTAGAGTAGGCTACCGCGGCCACTAAACAGGTGCTCAGCCTCGGTCCACAAAGAGCCCGCGCACTCGGCACATAGGGAATGAACAGTTCACCAACAAACTGATTAGGTCACTTGTCCGTGAGTCACAAGCTCCTTGCATGTGACAGACGACGGCTGGTAGCTCTGTGTGAAGTGATGCTACCCAGTCATAAACAAAGATGCAGTAAACAAATGCGAAATAGAAAAGGACAAATGACCCTTTGGCCTTTCCGTAATTGGCTCAACGTGCTACTGACTTTGCTGCCGACTTGGGATGACTGGGAGAAAAGCGGAGATGAGAGACTTAGCACCTAGGAACCAGCCTTGTGAGTCCCGCCCCTTTCCTACTCACGGCTCCTCCCTAGATCTGCGCAGACTCAGTGAAGGACCATACGTCCCTAGTCCAGTTTTCACTATACAGGGGGTTACATATAGGTTGTCGGGATCACAGCCAAATGGGCCGACAAAGGTTCCCCCACGATAGCCCCCGAGTTTGCAGAGCTAGTGGACTAAGTGGCGCACCTATAGAATAAGAGTGACGAGTAGAACATTCTTGAACAGGACCAGAATTGGCCTCACGCGCACAACCCACACACCATCACAGTGGGCACCCCCCCCCACACACACCTCATTCCTCTTTCACTGTCGACTTAACTAAGTTTAAAATTACTGCAAACGCATCTGTAGGTCTGTCCGTGAGGTTGTTTCCAGAAAGGTTACCTGAAGAGGGAAGATTTATGTCCACTCCAGGGAGCCAGATTCCCCAGGCTTGGTAGGATCCCAGGTTGCATAAAAAAAAAGACAGTGCCCTGAGCGCCAGCGTTCACCTCTGCCTACAGATGCAGGGTGAGCAGCCGCCTCACCCTCCTGCCTTGCCTACCACAACAGGCGATACCCCCAAACTGTGAGCCAAAATAAACGTAAGCTGGTGTGTTTGTTTGTTTGTTTGTTTAGTTTAAACTGTTTCTGCCAGGTAGTTTGTCACAGCAAAGAGAAAGGTGGCTGCCTCATAACTGGGTGGCCCCAGGGTGCAACAGAGAGTATTCAGTGGGTGGGTTGGTGCCTCTGTTTTGCAGCCCACTTCTGTATACAAAAGCACAAACTAGTGACAGCGGGCAGGTGAGGCGAGCATCTAAGAGAGTTCTAACATGATCAGGAGAAAAGGAGCCCAAAAGCCGAAGGGTGCAGAGCAGCTTGGCTACTTTCTGAACTGCTCGGCTAAGTTACAATTAGAGCTGCTGACTCTGCGTCCCTGTAGCTTCTTGATGACCAGGAGGAGGGTACAAAGTTCATGCCCAAGAAATTCACTTGGCTACAGACTTTACCCTGTGTTACCATCGTGAGCACCTTGCCAGAGGGTGCCATCTGCAGAGGAGAACCTGTGTGTGTGTGTGTGTGTGTGTGTGTGTGTGTGTGTGTGTGTAGCCTTCTCAGGCCACTGGATGGGAGGTAGGTTGCTCTGTGCCTCTTTCAAACCACAGAGCTTCCACGTAATCATTTCACACACCTTCCACGTATACTGGGTCATGGGGGTGGAGACGGTTGATTTCCCCAGCCCCTGATAATACACAGAAGGTCCTGGTGGTAACTCCTTACAAAAAATGTTCCTTGAACATTGATGGTGGGAGGTGGGCTGAAGATGCTCAGACATCCTAGAAGATAAATCATTGTCTGTCTTTTCTTATCAGGAGCCCACAACTGAATAAACCTCTTGTAACATATAGATAATGTTTATCTCTCCTGTTGAAGGCTTCAGACTGCCAATGCTTCCCCGGGCCCTTTTCTCTTCTGTAATAAGGTGTCCTTAGCTAAGCCGCAGGCAATTAGCATTATTTTGTGCCCGGCCGTGACAAGATAACTGGAAAACCAATGAACACAAAGGCCGAATGGCCTGAGTTCTCGTGACTGAGTGGGCTCTTAGGTGTCTTTTACACAGAATAATTTATGGAAACATCCTTTAAATACAGACTTTGCATCTGTCTCTCCTTCCTTCTTGAGGGGGAAATGAAATAGAAAGATATTCAATCTGTTTCAACTCTTGGTCCTACCATCTTCCAAATGTCTTTAAGTCAGGAAGATGGCGAGCAGGAGCCGACGGGCTGTTTGGCATCTCGGTGCCAGGGGTTGTGCCAGGGATACAGTGAGTCAATGGGCTTGGTCTGAGGAGGAAGGACACCAAGAGAGTTTAAAAACCAGGTTTTAAATAGGAGGTTCTGGGGGTGTCACTGAGGTAATGTTTGTACTTAGGTGTGAGTAAAGGGGGAAAAAGAAATAGCAGGCAATGAGGGGAAACAAAGGCAAGGAAACAAAAAGGCATCTTGGGAGGTGGGACGGTCCTGCGGGGCTGCTGCGGCAAGGAGGCGGTGGGCAGCATGAGCAGGGCCTAAGGAGGGTCTCGCTGGAGAGTTTGCTTTTGTCTTGACACAGGAGCCACAGGGTTTAGAAGAGAGCGACTTGAGTCCATCAGACTTTAAAGGAACATTTTCAAGAATACTGAGTAGAGAGGAACAAAGTTCTACACACATACATACACACACATATGCACATAAACATACATACACACACACACACATATGCGCGCGCACACACACACACATATGCGCGCGCGCACACACACACACACACATATGCGCGCGCGCACACACACACACACACACACACACACACACACACACACCAGGCCTCTTTTCCATGCCAAAGACATAGACAGCGGAGGCCCCATAGTCAAGCACCAGGCATGGGAGAGGGCAGACATAGGCCATCATAGGCCATCGTGTGGAGCTGCACGTCAGAAATTGTTTGTAAAAGGGAAAGAGAGGAAGCTGGGGAGCCCAGAGTTTCAAAAAGGTAAAACCTAGATGCCCGGTGAAGTGTGAATGTGAATTTACAGACAAAAGGAGAAGAAAATCACTCTTGACTTTAAAAAGAAGAAGAGGAGGAGGAAGAAGAGGAGGATAAATCAAAAGGCTGGAGTGCATCTCGGTTCCTGGGTTCCAAAGTCAGAGCCAGAAAAACAAGAAAAACACAACCGACTCAGCAGACAGGCTGTTCTCCATAGGTGAGCTCGCCTCACCTGTGTCAGTCCCAAGCTCATGTTTTGTCCATGTCTTTTTTTCATGACATACCCATGAATTTATTTTTCCCCTTTAAGAAGTTATCTCTGGGCTGGTCAGATGGCTTGCTGCTAGGTAAGGGTACTTACTACCAAGGCTGACCTGAATTCTGAACTCAGGATCCACACTGTAGAAAGAAAGAAGTGACTCCAGCAAGCTGCCCTCTGATCTCCGTGTGTGTGTGTGTGTGTGTGTGTGTGTGTGTGTGTGTGTGTGTGTGTGTGTGT
>OU015756.1:2843575-2865010 GCA_907169655.1 Acomys percivali
GCATGAGTGTGACAGGGGCAACCAAGGGCGGCATGAGTGTGACGACAGGGGCAACCAAGCACTCTCTGATTCGATTTGGGGCCCACTCCACAGGAGGAAACATATGCCCTCCCTCTAAAGCGAGGCAAGAGTTCGTTGTGAGTTGGGAAGCTCACAAGTCCCTGCCATGCGCCTACTACAATTGTTTTGTTGAATGGATGTCCCGGTCTACTTCTCATTGCTGAGCTAAAATATGACCAAAACCAACTTGGGGGAGGAAGGATTTGTGTGGCTCACACTTTCCCCATGTCACAGTCCATCGCTGAGGGAAAAGCCACCCCGTATCAGAGGCAGACAGAGATCGTGGAAAGCTGCTCACAGGCTGACCTCCCCTGGCTTGCTCAGTCACCTTATACAGCCCAGGCTGACAGGCATATGGATGTTACCATGGGCTGGGCCCTCCTACATCATTAGCGATTAAGAAAATGCTACCACAGACTCGCAAGCAGGCCTGTGAAATAGAGTCAGTCCCTCAACTGAGGTTCCTTCTAGCTCGAGGTGTGATTCTAGCTTGCGTCACATTGACAAAAACATCGTAACCAGCACTCTGGCATGTGGGTACAGGGTAAACTGCCCCCTAAATTCACCTTTGTCTACCTGTAGATTAGGGCAGCTCTCAGGCGCCATCCGGGGAGCTCTGTGTGGTGGGCAAGGATTCTCACAGGAACACAAGAGCAGCACAGCACAGAAAAGAGGTGAGTCGAATGCCTGTATCACCCCCACATACGAAGTTCAGGGACCAAGACCACAGTGGGAGGGGAAGGAGACGACTGTGAGGGGAGGGGAGGAGGGGGAACCATGTCTGGATGACTGGACTGTTGCATTCATGAACTCACTGTAGCTGTGGTTCCTACACAAGACCAAGCCGGTCAGCACTACAGCTGGAGGGTCTGGGCCGCTGGAGCTCTGCCCTGGCTGAAGTGCTATGGACACTCGGCCTTCCTTACAGCTGCGGCCCCCATAAGTCAGCCATGCACACATGCTGTGGTGTGCACGTGCCTGAATACTCACATAGAAGTATACACACACGTGCATGCACACACACACACACACACACACACACACACAGTATGCAAATAAAAAGGAAGTTTATAAACCGCTGCCTAGAGGAAACTATGTCATTTCTTCTTCTCACAGTTCTCTGGTCGCAGCAGGCCAAGCCTGGTGTTGGGCATGGCAGAGGGATGCCATGCTATAGGATTCTGACCGGGGAAGGGACTCGAGTCTGGATGGGCATCCAGTGACATCATCACACTCTGCCTCTTCTCATCCTGGGCTTTGATCCATAATCGCCTCTGCCCAGGACATTGTGACAACCTTGTTCCTTCATTGAAATGACTCACCCCCCCACAATCCCAGCATTCCTCTCAAGACATTTCTAGACATCACATCTGGACAGAATTCCCTCCCTCCCATATGCCCCAGTCAATCTGGCCAACTGATGGCATAGTCACTTTAGGTCAGAGGTTGGTGTTTGATGTGGGTCTTTTTCTAACCAACAGTAACCTGCTTGCTAAGTCCAGCCTGACACTCGTGTGTGTGTGTGTGTGTGTGTGTGTGTGTGTGTGTGTGTAATAAAGTTTTATCAGAACGTGATATGTCCATTTATTTCCATGGTCTATGACACCTTTAATGCCACCGAGGGTAGTTGGCACAGAGCCTATCTGGACTCCAAAGGGTGAGGTATTTGCCACCTGGCCCTTTAAAAGAACATTTGTTTGGGCTAGGGATACAACTCCACCTATAATTACCTGCCGCAAAGCATGAATTTGATCCTCAGAATCCACATCAAAAAAACAAACAAACAAAAACAAGCCAGATATGTGACTCCTGTAATCCCAGTCCAGGGAAGGCAGGGAGAGAAACACGCCAGGGGCTGGACAGCCAGCCTAGCTTCATTTGAGGAGCTACATCCCATAAGAGATTAAGTCTTTAAAAAGGCAGCGGGGTCGGGGTAGGGGGGTGGACAGTGGTGCTTGAGAAAAGAAACACAAAGTTCAGCTTTAACTTCCACATACACGCACACACATGGACATGCATGTATTCACACAAACTCGAAGAGTACTGAATATGCTGCAAAGCCTGAGATACACCACAGACTCCCGGGAGCAACAGTTTTACTCCCGCTATGTTGGGAGGTGACCCAGCACTCCACAGAACTCACTGGCATGTCTTAGTTTGCTTTTAGTGCTGGGGTAAAAACTCTGACCGAGAGCAACTTGCAGGGAAAAGCTTGTTTGCCTTCCACAGCTCACCACACATCGTCACTGAGGGACAGGGCAGGGACGCAAGCGGGAGCCTGGACGGAGGAGCCGAAGCAGAGGCCGCCGGGGAGGAGCCCTACTTGCTGGCCTGCACCCCAAGGTGCCCTCAGCTCCCTGCACCCCCTTCCCAGGGGCCATCACCCACAATGGGTTGGGCAGCAATCATCAATAAAGAGAATAACTCCACAGCACTTGCCTACAGGCCAGTCTGATGGAGACATCCTCCCGTCTGAAGTGCCCCCTCCCCAGGTGACTAGCTTGAGTCACAGTGATGGGAACCTAGCCAGCACAATTGAGGCCATCAATAAGCGCATGCTGAGGAACTGGAGAGAAAGCGCAGTGCTTCCCAGATTTGAATGGACAGGAAAAGTGGACAGCGCATCAGGAAGCAGAGGCCGAGAATGTCAAATGTCACCGAGACAAAGCCCATCAGGCGTTCTCTGTTCCAGAATAGCATTTTTCTCCTCTTCCTCCCCTCCCTCCTCCTCTTCCCTTTCTCTCTGTCTCTGTCTCTGTCTCTGTCTCTGTCTCTCTCTCTCTCTCTCTCTCTCTGTCTCTCTCTCTCTCTCTCTCTCTCTCTCTCCCCCGCTGAGTAAACACTAGAAACCAACATTGATTCTCTAAATGTTCAAGCAACTAGAATTTTTCACACCCTAGTTAGAAGGAATTAAGCAACGGTGACACTTATGAAATGTTTAAAAATTACAAAATTACTAAATCCGCATCCATTTGCTCTGAAGCCTACGTCATTCTCTTTGATTAATAAATCTGACTGAAATAAGGTATGGACGTTTCCACAAGGTAGTGTACAAGCCTTCAGAAGCTCCTAAACCAGCACGGACGGCCTCCACGCTGGGTGTCTAGATGGTACCCCAGGTCTCAGTTCACGCACGGGTCACTGCGCAAGGACCTGGGTCCCGGTGAGTTTACAACACGGGGAAAACCCAAAGCGCGGGCAAACCTCGCCAGCGCAGCACCCTGGCTTGTTTATAGCAGCAACTTTAGCTCACAGAGACCCACAATTTATTTGCAAACAGATTAATTAATGTTACAGCAGCTGTTTGCAGCCATTCTGTGATCTCACAGAGCACAGATGACACTCCGCCATCTTCCACTCCATCGGGGCCATATCAGCAATGCTGGGATTAGGTCTGTGCCGCAGAGACCAGCGCGCACCGTAAGTTGAGTCCTGAAGCCACGAAGCTGGTTTTCCAGGATCCCCAGGCCACCGGCTCTCTAGTGGTTTCCCTCTGGCCCATTTCCTGGGCTTCCTTCTAATTATGGCCCCAAAATGCCAGTTTGTAAACAGATTGTGAAAAGAAAACCAGGCATTGTTTTGGGGTTTATTTATTTATTTATTTAAAACAAAATGGTTATTTTCTCATGCTTTCAGGTCCCTCAGGGTTGATGTTCGGCGGTGTGAACCACTGGGTGTAATAAAAGAAAATGCTTGAATATTTTTCAGTAACTTGACAGAATAAACAAACGGCTGAGTAACTGTAAAGGCCCTGCCAAAGCAACACACTGCACAAGCGAGGTGTGCGGCTCCTGTCTACTATGTAACGCAGCTCTGCTGACAGTGTTTCTCTTTCAGAAGGAAAAAAAGAAAACAGAAGACAAGACAAAATCCCCAAAGCCTCGCTAGGCTAAATTTCCTTCCTCTCCTTTGAACAGACTACACAGATTTTGTTGACTAATTGGGATCAATCCCAGTTGTAAATCGCCTAGCTAGCTTGCAGCTTTAATTAAGCTACCAGGGGGAGCTGTTTATCAATTAACACTTGTTACAAATTATTAGTAATTATATGGACTTTGTATGTATACTACAGCCTGCAAGACCAAAACTGCCTTCCCCGCTTGTTAGGGAACCAAACGGAACAGTTAACGGACTATTTGGTTGCAGTCTGGCCAGTAAGGACAGAATCCTTTCCTTGGTGGGAAGACTTGGGGTGCACTCCAGTGCTGGGGACAGGCGTGAGGCAAACGCTGGGGATGATCAGCACCTCTTTTTCGAGAGCTTCGCGCTGACTGGCAGGCAGCCTAATGTGGACTCTGGGTCTGTATTTACTTTTTGAGTAACAAGCATAATGGATATGGGAATTCTATGTGGAAGTTGGTAATGTATTCAAGCATTAAAGCTACCTCTCTCAGTATGCACTTGGTTCTGTGATAATTTTAATTGGCTTAATTGAGATGCACAAACCTGATTAATGTTTAATTCCTTTATATTAAAAAAAAGAGTCAAGTAGTTCGACATTTCTTCAATTATGTTAGATCTTTCTAGACTTCAAAGGAATGTTACATTAGACAGCTAGATACAGGGCAAACTGATTAAAGAATAAAGACTGCTCATTATAATCTAAGAGTACAAAATTGGTTTGTGTAGCCTTTGAAAGTCAAAATTATGAGCTAAAATTTGAGCTACAGTAATTAACCCAATTTATAGTCATTTTTGCTTATCTGTTTGCTTATGATTAGTAATTTAAAATGATCCATGGGATTGATTTACACATCTAAAAGCCCATTCTGGGACCCAAAATGTTTTGTCCATGATTCTGAAAACACTGGAGGAATGTAGCTGACGGTATTAGTAAATACCTCCAGTCAATGGAAGACACAGCATGGAAAGACCTCACTGTGAATTGCATGGCTCTAGATGCATAAACACGAAAGTGTTTGAATACTGTAGTCCACTCGCGAGACATTTAAAATCTAACTTGCATTTTCTGTGGCCCTCTCGAAAAATTAATAAAGAAACGTTGGTAAAAACTGTAAGAAATGGGGGGCATTTCGTTGTGTGCGACCACAAACAAGGGAGTCGTTCCTCACAAACCCATGTTTTCTATTTCATTTCAGAGAGCAGGGTCAGGTAATACTTGGCAGGGAACTGCTATGGAGTAAGAAGATACTTGAGATGTTCCTACCAACGGTAAGTAGTCAGAGCTGAAAAGAGGGAGAAGCCAGCAAGGTGCTTGTCCTGCAGGTGTGAAGGCCTGGACTCAAGCTCCAGAACTAACATTAACACACACTCACATACATGCACACTCACACACTCACATACACTCACACACTCACATACACACACACAGACATGCACACATACTCACATACACACACACACGCTCACACACTCACATACACACACAAACATGCACACACACTCACATGCACACACACACAGACATGCACACATACTCACATGCACACACACGCTCACACACTCACATACACACACAAACATGCACATACACTCACATGCACACACACAGACATGCACACATACTCACATACATACACGCTCACACACTCACACACACACAAACATGCACACACACTCACATGCACACACACACACGCACACATGCACACACGCACGCACGCACACACGCACACGCACACACACACCAGCACAGTGGCATAGCTTTTCCTTCCCATGTGAGAAGGTAGAGGCAGATGCTGGGCCACTGACAAGCCGACTTGACGAATGTCAGGTCTATGAAAAAGTCTGTCTCAAAACAAAAGGTGGGGAATGCCTGAGGAATGTCCTTCGGCTTCCACGTTCACACACATGCAAACATACCTGCATACATACACATAAACAAAAAATAGTCCGTATTCAGAATGAATATACATTTGCTTAACTGTAAAGATTTGTTTTTATCTGTGTGGGTGTGGGTGGGTATGTGTACCTTAGTACAAGTGCTGACAGAAGCTGGAGGCACCAGACCCTCCTATGGGTGTGAGCCATCTACTCTGTGAGTGCTGGGACCCAAATTCAGGTCCTGTGCAAGTGCAGTGTGCACGCTTAACCACTGAGCTGCCTATCCAGCCCCTATTGCCAAGTTTTAAATGTTTCCAAGATGTGAGTGATGTAGAAAGATAAAGCCATCTTCTTGACAAGGGACAACAGAAAGCTTAGGAGAGAAGAGACGGGGCAGAGCAACGCACTTCACCAGGTCCCGATCCTCCTACAGGCGCTCGGTTAAGGCGGATGCTCTGTAGCCTGCACGGCCATGCAGCAGGGCTGGTCAGCACGTGAGGAAGTGGTCAGAGCCCCTACCCTCAACACCGGGTTCATAAAATGAGCTGGATCTAGATGCTGCCTAAGAAGGGAATTTCACAAACAACTTGAAGAAACTTTTCACCGTATTCTCTTTTTTGAAGAATCATTATAAGCCATTCAAATATTAAACATTCTACAAATTTCATTAAAGAATGTTTTATGAAATGCCAACTAATATTGTACAATAGCTTTAGGCTGCAGTCACGGAATAATTTGAATTGAAATGAGTCATCTGCACTTATTACCTCCAGAGCTGGGTTGATCACATCTGTCCACATGAACTTTTTCCTTCTCACCTCACCAACGGAAGGACAAGTGCACGTGCTCAGTGTGGCCATGGCCTCACTGTCTGTCACACTCTTCTACAAAAGGCATTAGCTCTGCTATTGCTTGCATCTCTGCATGTTTGGTTTTTCTACATAGCACATATGCTAGAATTTTCTACCTTAAAAGATAAGGGAGAGGAGCCAGTGTGATGACTCAACAAATAGAGGCACCTGGCCAGGCCTCAAAACTGAGTACATCCCAGGGATCCGCATAGTGGAAGGAGAAAACAGACTCCTCAGCGTTGTCTCTGACCTACACACACACACACACACACATATATATAGACTCACAGACACACACACTCATACACATATATATATAGACACACACACTAATACACACATTGACACACACTCACAAATACACACACACACACACACACATATATATTCACAGACACACACACATAAAATGTAATCTTATAAAGAGATGAACAAAACATGTTCCAGAACCAAGAAGAAATTAGCCATCTTAACTTGAAAGTATGAGTTGTTGCAGGATCACAACTGTGAACCACAATATTGTGTTATTTACTGGAAAACCCTATTTTTAGTTGTGGTGTGGCTCAGCCTTAGCCACTTTTAATCCAAGAGCTTTCTGCTTAAATATTTTAAACAGGATTAAATAAAGTCAGCCATAGGTCAAGAGACAGAACAAAAAAAAAGCAGTTGACAGAAGTAAATGTAAGATTATTAAGAAAAAAACATAGAGAGGAAGAGGAAGTCACGAGGATGGATGGAGGGAGGGACATTAAATTTGAGGGGTCTGAGATAACAGGCTTAGCAGGATTTCACCCCACCCCACCATCTGGCTCCCAAATCTTTATTGGTAAAAATCAAGCATTTGGGATTTTGTTTAAAACAGCATTTGGTGCTCCAAAATGTGGCACAACCACACGGACAGAAATCCTGCTGGCTATGGACATCAGATTTGGTAAGACACCCGAGAAGTCCTCAAAGAGAGAGTTAAGTAATATTAAAAGAAAAAAATCTTTCCCACATTAAGGATGGGAAATATTATAATACAGGCATTAGGACCCTGTAGATAATGCTACTTTAGATGGCTTTGAAAATAGAAGCAGAAAATGAAAAGATAAATGACTTAATTGAGATTGACATAACACCGATCATAATTACCATCAGTCTGGTAATTCATGTTTATCCTTAATAGGCATAGTGGGTTTTTGTGCCAAATATGAAAAGTAAATTGATAATTGTGCCAAATATGAAAAGTGGATTGATAAGATACAAGCCTTAGAAAGACTTATAAATGAAAATAAGAAAAATACACAGACACAGACAGAGGAATTTAGACAAGAACCTACCATGGCGTGATGAAACTGAAAGGGGGCAGCCCAAGGTTGTTAGAAAACCAACCCCAGCTCATCCAGTTACTATACGACACATGCCAGGAGACAATAAGTAACCCAAAGGTTAAATGGAATCCTATAGACATATTGGATTTGAGGAGATTTAAGAAAGCAATAATTTACTATGACGTGCATTCACCGTATGTGAAGCAGAGGTTAAATTCATGGGCAACTTGGAACAAAATTATCCCCCAAGACAGGGAAGATTTGGCAACAGCAATATTGGAAGCTGCTCCTCAGGTACCTCAGTGACAACCATGGTGGGAAGAGGAGCTAGAGCCGGAGAGCAATTAAATCAGGCCAGAGGTATTGATAATTCCCGGGGTCAGCTGCCAGGTGAAGGGCAATATGCTGATTTACAAAGGCAGTTAGAATTTGATGATCACACCTCGGCGCTATGTCACCTAACAGCTTTAAATGCTTGGGATAAGGTTGAAGAATCAGGAAAGAGGTCTGAGTCATTTACTAAAATTATACGAAGCCCAAAAGAATCCTTCAGTGTTTTTGTTTCGTGTTGTTTTGTTTTTTGGCTTTTTTTTTTTTTTTTTTTTTTCAAAGATTGATTTGCAAATTTCTACTAAATAAAATAGTATCAGATTCAGAAGTCAGGAAAATATTAATCAAATCTTTGGCTTTTGAAAATTCTAATTCAGAATGAAAAAGGATGATTAGGCAAGATCAGCACCAGTAGAGGAATGGATTAGAAATAAAGGTTGATATTGGATCTCTTGTCTAAGATGCTAATCCAATAGGAGAAGTAATTTCTAAAATTTTTAAGAAAAATCAAAGTGTCAGATGTTTTCATTGTGATTAGCAAGGTCATTTGAAAAGAGATTGTAGGCAAGGTGTTCCCAAGAAACAGTGTTTTTCCCAAAGATAATCCAAAAATAAGGCCCCAGCCTTCTGGAGTATGCAGAAGGCGTTGCAGAGGCTGGGATTGGACTAATGAGTGCAGATCAACAAGAGACAGGCAAGGTAACCCTCTGCCTCTGGGAAATGCCTGAGGGGGCCTCCCGCAGGCCCTGGTATCAAATCTAACCCAGTCATTCCCTGGCAGCATTGGAGAAACCCACCCACAGAGCAATTAAAAGACTTGATGCTTGTTGTTAAAAACAACACAGCTCTGGATGTAATCAAAGACACAACAGCTTCAGTAGATAAAGAAAAACATTCAGGAGAGACCACAAAACAAGTGTTTTGCAAACTACTATAAATGATCAGAGACCAAAGCTAAAAGTACAGATAAATTACATTGGAATTAAAGGTTTAGTAGACACAAGCACAAATGTAACAATAATTTCATCAAAATCTTGGCATCCAGATTGACCTCTTCCAAAAGTAAATATCCAGCTTCTATGGATTGGAACTTTATCTCAGGTAAAATGAAGTGCAAAATGGGTTGAATGCCTAGGGCCAGGAGGACAAATAGGAAATTTAAAGCCATGTGTGGCAAGTTACATAAAAAGAAAGGGGAATATAGGTACACTTATCCACACACACTAAGGTATAGTTATTTAGTTTCAAAATATCAAAAAAATAGCTTAATTTCAATTGAAAGATAATACTTCTTCTGTTGCCAAAAAAAAAAAAGCATTTTGCCCTAGAAAAGATATAACCTGCCAAGAAAGAGCCCCCTCCAACCGAAGAGTTAGGGTTGGGGCAAGGTTAGGGTTGGGGCAGAGTTAAGGTTGGGGCAGGGTTAGGGTTGGGGCAGGGTTAGGGTTGGGGCAGGGTTAGGGTTGGGGCAGAGTTAGGGTTGGGGCAGGGTTAGGGTTGGGGCAGAGTTAGGGTTGGGGCAGAGTTAGGGTTGGGGCAGGGTTAGGGTTGGGGCAGAGTTAGGGTTGGGGCAGAGTTAGGGTTGGGGCAGAGTTAGGGTTGGGGCAGAGTTAGGGTTGGGGCAGGGTTAGGGTTGGGGCAGGGTTAGGGTTGGGGCAGGGGTAGGGTTGGGGCAGGGGTAGGGTTGGGGCAGAGCTAGGGTTGGGGCAGGGTTAGGGTTGGGGCAAGGTTTAGATTTTTATCTTTCCAGGAGAATAAAAGCATCCAACTAAGGAATCCGGAGACCACTGGACAAGTAAAACATCTGAAGAAAAAGGACAGGTCATCAAGGGAAAATGTCCCAAGAAAAGAGTAAATTGGCCAAGTGGTATCATCCACCTTCAGTTGGCTGGCCTGAAATCCCACTGGGAGCCCCAGACTAACACCAGCACCCACGCCACCATCTTGCCTGAGGGATCCGCCACCCCTTCCTGCCCAACAACCACACAATTCGGGCAGGGATGGGACAGCCCTCGCAGGTGCTTCCTTCTTTCTTCCCAGCATGCAGCTGGCCCACCCATGGCAGATTCTCAAATGCTTGTCTCTGCTGCCCTCTACAAACATGAGTGGCAAATGGTCTTTATGTGGTCCCAGTTCAATTAAAATTAAAGCTGGATTTGGGGTTAGAATGAGGCTCTCTCCTTCTCTAAACTCACACATGCTTTTTAAAGGAAAATCCAAAATTTTTATCTCATATCAGAAGAGCCACCTGGTATGGGACAGAGGAAAACAAAAGGTAAGGGACTGTTCTATTGTCACTGATCCCATAATATTTTGGTTTTCATTTGACTCTCTAATAAAACGTTTCTTAAGATAAGGATATTATCTCAAATCTATAAGATTATTGTATGTTCACAAACTTTCTGTTTGATACTAGTAGTCATACAGGGTATTAACTAATTCTAGAAATAAGCTTCTCTAGCTTCTTGTACATTTTTTCAGGTTTGAGTCTCAAGCAGGTAACTAGGAACAAAGTTCTGTAACTCAGATGTTAATAAATTGTGGTTCTCAAAACCTTTCAGACATCTAAACTGTTTAAGTGTTCTGTGATAAACCATAACCATTCCTAACAGTAACCTGTGAGGCCTCCCAAGAAGGTGATGGGGCCCTGCAAGGATTGTGGCAACCATAACACTAACCATTGGGGAAAACTGCCCCATGCCTTTTCTGCTACCAGGTTCTATGCAAACACTTTGGGTTTGGACACCTTTGAGTTGGCTGCTATCTTCTTCCTAGCCAGGTTTGCCACTAAGCTGACAAGCTTTTATGTTTAATATACAGATATAAGGTAAGGTATAACAATAAAGTAATAAGGTAATAAGATACCAGATGCCAGATATTATGTTATAAGAGGAGTTTATTAAATGAGCGTTGGGGGAGAAGGAAAGGGGGAAGGGGTACCCCAGAGAGACAGAGACGGGAAGAGTGAGAAGAAGAGAGTAGCAGGAAGGGGTGATGTAGGACTGTCCTTTTATACAGCCCTGGGCAGGGTCACGCCTCCCCTCCATGGCAGGTAAGCAATGACATCACAAGCAGGCCGACTGAAGCAGAATGCTAACACAAACACCATCCCAAAATCAGCGTTGGACTACAAACTTCTCAGGACATTAAAGTTGCTGAGTTCATAAGAGGCTGACATGAACATTTTACAGACCTTTGAATTCAAAAACACTTAATCCTAAGACTGCCAATATAACCACTGGACATTGTGGAAAACTTGGCAGAAATACCTTCATTATTGTAAATAGTTTTACTGTGTTAGGGTTAAAGCCTTTCCCTTTAAAAAAAATTTTTTTTTAGACAAAAAGGGGAAATGTTGCAGAGTGTTTAATCACACTGTGAATCCTGAGATTGTGTTATTTACTGGAAAACCCTGTTTTAAGTAGTGGTGTGGTTCAGCATTAGCACATACCTTTAATCCAAGAGCTTCTGCTTAAATATCCTAAACAGGATTAAATGAACCATAGGTCAAGAGGTAGAGCAAGCAACCAGTGGACAGGAAATGAACATAATTGTATTTGAAAAACAGAAATAAAAACAAAGGCAGCAGAGGTGAGCAGCATGCTGTTCCCTGCGCTCCATTGCCAGGCCCAAGGCTCTGCCTGCCTCTGCAAGGAGTCCTGCTGGCATCAGGAGCATCCACCAACACCAGGGTCAACCAGATGGCTGAAAACACAACCAACAACAGCCAGGGCAATGTGGCACCACCAGAGCCCAGCTGTCCTACTACAACAAGCCCTGGATATCCTAACACAACCTTATAAAGATGATAGAGGCCTTTATATAGGGAATGAATAACTCTCTTTTAAAAATGCAGGGAAATACAATCAAACAGGTAAAGGAACTGAAAATGGAAACAGAAGCAATAAAGAAAACAGAAATTGAGAGAATCCTGGAGACAGAAAACCTAGGGAGGAGATCAAGAACTACAGACATAAACATCACCAACGGAAGACAAGAGATGGAGGAGAGAATCTCAGGCAAGGAAGATAGGACTGAAGACATTGATACAGTGGTCAGAGAAAATGCTAAATATAAAAAGTTCCTGGCACAAAACATCCAAGAAGTCTGTGACACTATGAAAAGACCAAACCTAAGAATAACAGGAATAGAAGAAGAAGAAGACTTCCAGCTCCAAGGCCCAGATAATATTTTCAACAAAACCATAGAAGAAAACTTCCCCAACCTAAAGAAAGTGGTGCCTATAAACATACAAGAAGCTTACATAATACCAGTTAGATTGGACCACAAAATAAAATCCTCCTGCCACATAATAATCAAAACACTAAATATTCAGAACAACGAAATAACATTAAGAGCTACAAGAGAAAAGGGCCAGGTGACATATAAAGATAGATCTATCAGAATTACAACTGACTTCTCAACAGAGACTCTAAAAGTCAGATGGGCCTGGGAAGATGTCTTACAGGCCCTAAGAGACCACAGATGCCAGCCCAGATTAATTACTACACCCAGAGAAACTTTTAATCACCATAGCTGGATAAAGCAAGATATTCTATGACAAAACCAAATTTAAACAATAGCTATGTACAAATCCAGCCCTATAGAAGATACAAGAAAAACTCCAATGCAAGGAGGTTACCTACACACACACACACACACACACACACACACACACACAAAACTACTAACAACATCAAAATAACAGGAACTAACAATTATTGGTCATTAGTATCTCTCAATATCAATGGACTCAATTCCCCAATAAAAACAAACAGGCTAACAGAATGGATGTGTAAACAGAAGAGCTTTGAACGCATCGGCACAGGAGATGACTTCCTGAACAGTATCTGAAACAACAGCCCAGGCACTAAGATCAACAATTAATAAATGGGGCCTCATGAAACTGAAAAGCTTCTGTAAGGGGCAAAAGACATTGTCAACAGAAAAAAATGGCAGCCAACAGAATGGGAAAAGATCTTCACCAAACCTGTATCTGACAGAGGACTAATATCCAAAACAAATAAAGCACACTCAAGAAATGAAACAGCAGCAAACCAAACAACCCAATTGAAAATGGGGTACAGAGATCAGCAGGGAATCCTCAACAGAGGAATCTCGAATAGCCAAAAAGCACTTAAAGAAATGCTCAGTGTCCTTAGTCATCAGGGAAATGCAAATCTAAACAACTCTGAGATTCCATCTTACACCCATCAGAATGGCTAAGATCAGAAACTCAAGTGACAGCACATGCTGTTGAGGACGTGGAGAAAGGGAAATAGTCATTCATTGCTGATGGGAGTGCAAACTTGTACAACCAGTCTGGAAATCAATATGGTGGTTTCTCAGACAATTGGAATAGTTCTACCTCAAGGACCAGCTGTACCACTCCTGGGAACACACCCAAAAGATGCTCCATCATACAACAAGGACATTTATTCAACTATGGTCATAGCAGCTTTATTTGTAATAGCCAGAAACTGGAAACAACTGAGATGTCCCACAACCAAAGAATGGATAAAGAAAATGTGGTACATTTACACAATGCAATACTATTCAGCTATTTAAAAAAAACAAAGACATCATGAAATTTGCAGGCAAATGAATGGAATTAGGAAATATCACCCTGGGTGAGGTAACCCAGACCCAGAAAGACACACATGTTATATATTCACTTATAAGTGGATATTAGCCATGTAATACAGAATAACCATGCTATAATCCACAGACCAAAGAAGCTAAGTAACAAGGAGAGCCCAAGGGAAGATGCTTGAATCTCATTCGGAAAGAGATATAAAATAGACATCGGAAGTGGATGAACGGAGGGAACTGTTGGGAGAGGGGGTGGGGATCAGATATGGGGAGAGCAAAGGAAATTAGGCATGGAAGATAAAAAGACTGGTCCTAGGACTGGAGTAGGATATGCACCAGATGAGCTTAGATCCTGGAACATCTTGCTATACCACAAAGTAAGGAAATTAAGTATTCAAGGACAGACGGGACATGCCAGATGGAAACTAAAGCCAACTTCAAAAGACCCTCCACTATATAAATGTTAAGTATGAAAAGTTCACTATAGGGGCTGGAGAGATGGCTCAGAGGTTAAGAGCACTGTCTGTTCTTCCAAAGGTCCTGAGTTCAATTCCCAGCAACCACATGGTGGCTCACAACCATCTATAATGAGATCTGATGTCCTCTTCTGGCCTGCTAACTCACACACTGTATAAGTAATAAATAAATTCTTTTAAAAAGTTTTTTTGTTCGTTACAGTATAATAACAAATTATAACACATAAGAAGTAAAATTTTGTGAGCCTGTGCAGATAAGAAAGAAAGGTAGGAATGATTATACAGAAGGAAGGAAAGAAGGGGGGTGAAGAAAAAGCTAGCTTTCCCTGGAGCTCATTGGTAAGTGCAGAAGCGAGGATGCCACTCAAAATGAGCATTTGACGTTCACTATAGTAATAACTGCTTCAGACAAGAAGTCATTACATTATACAGAAATCAGCAGGTACGCCTTGGCAAATAATACATTTGGTCTTAATGTATCTCTCTAACAAAATGTATATTAATCACCAAAGGTAAAATTCTAGTAGACAACTTTACACAAGCCACAGTGGCCAGGGGTCCAAGTGTTATGACCATTGATGAGGCATGTGTCTAGCAGGCCTCTGCTCATGTGGCTCTGTGACGTGGTCTGAATGCAAACTGAGGGACTGGCAGCGCTGCTCAGAGATGTGTAGATCATCACAAAGAAGCCTGAGGGGCTATCCAAGAAGGCTGAGAAGACAGCGCAGGCAAACATCTGGGTAACTCAGAGAAAGCCTACGCTGGGTTTTTAATATAATTTTTATTTATTCTTTGAAAATCTCGTTCAAGTGTACAATGTGTTCCAATAATATTTACCTCTAAATCTGCCCCCAGCTCTCCTAGCCTCACTACCCGTGTCTCCCTCCCAACTCCATGAGCTCTGTTCTTCTAAATTCATAACCACTCAGTCTGGTTAGTGCTGTTTATATAATCTAGGGTGCAGCGCTATTCACTGGAGTATGGTCACCCTACCAGGGTAAACCCCTAAAGAAAACCAACTATCCCTTCCCCTGGAAGACATTAACTCCAAACCAGAATCACCTTTCCCTCTTTTGACCTGAAGGACATTAAAGAAAACTGGCCTAGCAGATCAGGTGACAACACTGTGGGCATATCAACTTCTTGGTTTAGATAGCTAGACTGTAATTATGTTAGACAGTGTCATTGCTTAAAGGAATATATACCTAGGGCTGGGGAACTGGCAGCCACTGTGATCGGTGTACATCATAGCACCACTGTATATGAGCACCGAATGGAAAGCTGTATAGAAGGGCAAAAGTAATAATGGAGACCAGTTAGGTGGGCAGTGCTGACGTCCTAGCCAGGATTACCAATGTCGTGGGCCACTGTGCTGACCAGGGAGACAGAGGAAGCTGGCAGACTTCAAAAGGCACTGGTACGTATCATGGGGCGGGGGGTGGCGGGCAGTTGGGTGGTCCAGAGCATCTAGCCCTATTCATGTTTCACCTTTGGGGAGCACAGGCTCTGGAAAACATCTGAGACATGGAGGAGTGGAGTGTGTGATAGGCTCGCCTGCATTCTCCTGCACACGCCAGTGTTAAAAGTACAAGAATCCCAAGACGTGAGCTGAGCAAGGACAACGGGCATGCCAGGGAGGAAGGGGAAACGCCCAGGAAGCCAATCCTACACAAAGAGCGATGGACAAGTAAGAAAAGCTGGGGGCGGGAGAGGCGGGTCTTCCCCAGGGGAAAGCACACCCATTGGCTGTCAGCCCTGACAACGTAAGCGCAGGCGGCTTTGTGCAGACTGAGCAGGCTACGCAGGGATCTGCACGCGATGAAGATGAAAAAGAACGTGGGCTTGAAGGAGTGAAGCAAGGATCCATGGGAGGAGAAGGGGTGATGAGAGGGAAGGGAGAGATGTTCCATTAAGCTATGATTTAAAATAATAAAAATTAAATACCAGAAAGGGGAGGGGAGTGCAGGAAATCACTCTACCTGAGTCCTTCGCCTCCAAGCCTACACAAAAGCAAATACGCCTGTGAAGGTCAACCAAACCTTTTCCCTAAGTCACCAGAAAGAGCTCCGGCAGCTGCCAGGGACAACTTATTTCATTACATCCCAGTGGTGTAGATTGCTCCCTCAGGGTGATTTAGCCTGCCGTGGACAAAACGCTTATTGCTTCTTTACTCGCGTAGAACACAAACGCAAACCTAACATCCGGGCTTCTCGGCAAGCCAGGCCAGCAGCTCTCTACGAGGACGTAGCTCAGCAGGGATGCGATTCTCAGTGTGACTTACTGTTGGGGATGAACAAAGGAAACTTAACTCTGAGTACTCCTGTTCTGTTTTCAGGCTCCATTTAATCACAGGGAGAAGTTTAATTAAAGGTCCCAGGCCCTAAGGGAGCTGGGGACTTCCCAGTTGACCAGCTTCATTCTTAAGGAGGCAGGTGTCTGAGTCCAGCCATTTCAAGGACAACGTCTCCATCTTACTGGCAGGGTCAAAGAAGCTCATGTTCTCAGGCCCAGGGACCTACTCCTATCCCGGTTGATGGACACTCCCTTGCTCAGCCCCTTGTGTCAAAATATGACTGGACAATGCTACAGGCCATCTCTGCTGCCGCTTGCTCTACAGTTCTCACCCTTCGAATGTGAATACAGCTGCCCCTTGGGGTCACAGTCTCCGCTCCTGCGCGTGAGCTGCATCCCTGGTCGATCGGTATTGAGGTGTGCGTTTAATAAACCCTCTATATCCGGCTGCGACTGGTGGCTGAGTGGTTTGTTCCTGAGCCCCAAACACACTTCATTCTAGCTGTGAGGTCTGTGAATCTAGCACTTCCTCAGCCAGGGCTGTGCACTCTTACCTACGCCACCCTACCTGGCTCAGAGGGACAGGCAATACGCAGCTAGGTATGTTTCAGCTGTCTGGGGACGACTCGAGTGGGAGCCCACAAAGCAAACTTAGGTGCAACCTGCAGAAACAACAGTGTCTTGCTTCAGGGCTTTCACGGGCACCCACCATGTTCATGCAGCCTCTCACCTCCTGCTCAGTGTGGACTGTGCAGCCCTGCTCTGTGTTCCCTTTGGTTTTGCCTGTGTGGCCTTCAGCAAGCTTTGCGCCTTCACAAAATATGTGGCAAATGAAAAAAAAAAAAAAAAAAAGGGATTTCTAAAACTCCTAATCATGGCTGGTGATGTGGCTCAGTGGTAGCGATCTTGACTAAAACTCCTAGTCATGTGACTGTGGGGACCACAGAGCGCTTCCTAGAGATAGGAAACATAAACCAATCCTGCAGTTAGTCACGCAAGTAAAGCAGAGGCAGCCGGTAAAGAAGAGAGAGCCAAAGATGTCTGCTAGGCTTTGGGTTGAATAACAGTGCCTTCTCCTGATCTAAGAAACTTGGAAATAATAAATGAGTGTAATAAACTCCATCTCCGATGCTACAAGGCTAAGGTTCCTGGGGATGTTCCGCAGACAGATAGATGGCGAGCCTCCTGGAGCCCCGAAGGTTGATTTTGCATGCAGCCCGAGGTTTGAAGGCGGTAGGTATCGTGTACATGAAACTTGAAGACATTACACGGAGTAAGTAGGAAGATTCCGGTGCAGGCAGGAGGCAGCGGCTACAGAAGCTTGGATCGTAAGCGGTACCGCTTTCACCTAGACCTTAGTCTATCAAACGCCCAACCCTTCCTCCTCCCTTGCTTCTTCAACCGTCGCTCTTACGCTTCCCATAAGCATTAAAATACGTTTCTCTGGCACATAAAACATCATCATATCTTTCGGCTGCCCCACAGCCGGCCCGTGACTCCCTCCTCTTCAGGGCTGAGCCTTGAAAGATGGAAATGGCTCACAGAACGCTTTCTCTCTTCCTTTGCCTTTCCTCGGCTGGCTCCCGTGTCCCCATCAAAGTGCTCTCATCGAGGTCCTCCACGGCCTCAGCTGATGCTTTCTACCTGACGCGGCTTTGCCAGGTTTTAGAGACTGGATTGAGCATGCCCCCTGTCGCCTTCCTGGACTTCGCTTTGCTCCACGCCCCGCCCCCTCCCTGACTGTGCCTCGCGGTGCCTTTGGCAGTCTCTTCTTGGTGTATTCGGGCTATAACAGTTGTTTAACTTTCTAAGGCATTATAATCATTGTGTGAACGTGTCTGCATGTGGTTGTGTGTGAGACCTGGGAGCACACGCATGCGCATAGGGCATGCGCACGGAGGTCAGAGGGTAGCGTGAGCCTGCTCTCTCCTTCAACTGCAGGGGTATGTGGTACAGCGAGAGCTTTCCCCCCATCGAGTCAGCTTCACGGCTCATATTTAGTAATATTTCTATGTGTGAAGAATGCTAGGAAGCCAAGTGTGATGGCTCATGACTGCCTGTAACCAGCGCTTGGAAGCGGAGGGAAAGGGTCACAAGTTTAAGGCCTGCCTCAGCTATGCAAGGCGACTAAGACTTTAAAGCCACCACAGATTGCATGATATCTCGTCTCACGGGCAATCGTGAGGGAAAACGTTTTAAATATCCCGGGTGGGGGCCTGTTTTATTACCCAGATCTGGGTTTTTTTTTTTTCCTCCATCTTCCAAACCCACCCAAGTTTTTAACTTAGACTAGACAGAAGCCCAGTGCTCCACTAAATTGGGCAGGAGACTAGGCAGTAGTTGTATCATTTGACCCCAAAGGGGTGGCAACCCACAAGTCGAAAACCACTGCTGTCCAAGGTGGTGGGCAAGGCCATCGGCTGAACATGAGGTCGGTGGTGAAGGGCTCAAGGTACTGGGAAGAAGGCGTCCTAAAGCAGCCACCGTGGAGGACTGGGCAGCACGCCAAGTGCAGAGATACAGAAGTACCACTTTAAAACGTCAGTTCTGCTTGGAAAATGTTGCCAATTTTCCTAGTTGTTTGTTTGTTTGTTTGTTTGTTTGTTTTTCTTAGCTGTCCAAATACAAACACAGAAATAGCACAAAGGACTTGGTCTAAAATGGGGTTTTCAAAGGAACCTGCAAAACAACAATAAAGGGATAGAAAAATTAAGGATAACTGCAACATGTGTGGCCAAAAGTGGTCCACGGAGCTCTGTGCTCTTAAATTCTAGGCGTGAGGGTCCAGGGGGAAAGCCGAGGTAAGCTCAAAGGCACTTCTGCAACTGCCAGAACTCAGTAAGCTGGGAGCACTAAGGGGGGCACCAGAAGAGGGCTCGAGGCCTGTTTAGTCATGTGGTACAGCCTAGGTGATGGCAAAGGTCACAAGATAGCATGGTAGGAAACTGAATAAAGGTGACAGTCAGTGGAAATAAAAGTGAGTTCATATAAAGGGTAGGGCCCGATTAAAACGTCACTTCTGCAACCTCCTCGCGCCCGGAGAGGAGCGACACACAGCCTTCTCCTGACGTCTCCCGGCTTTACTGTGTTCCCGGCAGCCAGGCCCCTGCTTGTCTCTCCCCGCCTAGGAGCAGCCGGGGAGAGGGATCCCATCCTTCCCACGGAAGCCCACACAGGACACTGAGTGACTGAGGGGCTCATAACCGTGACTCACATCACTGGCTCTTTCTTGGTCTCCTAGATGTCGCTGTCCTTGTTGCCTGCCCGTAAGTGGCCTTTTACCCTGTTTCTATACATAATTCTCTTCCAATGGGAAAAGCTTCCCCACCCCACCCCATCTTTTCACTGTCTTTTCTTTCTAAAGAAAGTATTTCCTGAAGTTTACATACAGGAGCATGGAGCACAACCATTGCTTTTTGCCTTCCCTGACGCACACACTTGCACCATGCCATGAGTCTGACTGCTGCAAAACTAAATCATCTCCTTCCTTGATAACCACTTGGCTCCATGAATGATTCATTAGCCGCAGCCCCCACGTCAGGCAGTCCTGTAACAAGGCTCTGGGGATGGAACGACAAGCAAGTCAGGGGCTCGGCAACCTTGGGACACGTGAGCGGGGACGCGCTGCAGTGCCGGGGACTGAAACAGGACCGCCACACGTCTGGCCTACGTAGTGAATTCCAGGCCAGTCAGGGCCACAGCGTGAGAAACTGCCTGAAATAAAGACAACCAAGCAAGATGCAAATGGAAACGTGGCAGTGGTGAAGAGGCTCCAACTTCCAGCGGCTACAAGGCCAAGGTACCTCACTGGTGCCATGTGTGGCGAGCCTTGCTAACTCACACAATAGTGGCCCTCCATGCACTGCCAGCCAGGCATGGGAGCAGCAGGGCTGGGGGGGGTGGGAGGCGGAGGAATAGGGGGAGGGTTGAAGGATGGGGGAGGCAGGGTGTTGAGTTCTGCTCACAAGTTGCCAGCCACATCACATCATATGACCAACCCTCAGACAGGGAATAAAGGCGCGGTCCTTCCACAAGTCAAAGAAACGGATCAGGAACAAGCTCATACACACAACGATGCCCACATAGAGAGAGTGGTGACCCCGTGACCCCTCCAGGACCACTGCAGGGGATCCTAAGGTCTAGGGTAGTCAAGGGAAGCCTGTTGAAAGAGATAGTTTCATCTGGGATTGAAAACATGAAGAGAATCCAGGAAGTTAATGAGATGCTTAAAGGTGAAGCCGCATGGGAATGAACAGTTTGCACGAAGAAAGCACGGGGCACAGGGGGCATGTGGGGTACAGGGGGCACATGGGGGCGCAGGGGGCACAGAAGGCACACGGGGCACAGGGGGTGCACAGGAGGCGCAGGGGCACAGAGGGCACACGGGAGGTGCAGGGGGCGCATGGGGGTATATGGGGGGCACAGTGGGCGCACAGGGGGCGTTCAGGGCACACGGGGCTTCCCCCCTTCCCCTGCCTACTCTCCTTACCATTCCAGAGGCTGCAGCTAGTATGTATTAAGAGAGAGAACACACCCAAAGCATGTTCGTCATTAGGAGATGAACAAAAATAAAACAAAACTAAAGAAAATAAAGGCAAATAGTCAAAACTGTAGGAATCAGTGACCTGTCATGTACACCTTCAAAAATGTAAACATGAAGGTGAATGTGTGTGTGTGTGTGTGCACGCACAGAGAGAGAGAGAGAGAGAGAGAGAGAGAGAGAGAGAGAGAGAGAGA
>OU015756.1:2877172-2887232 GCA_907169655.1 Acomys percivali
CCCTCTAAAACAGACAGCTGAGTAAATCTGCTCCACCTAAGCTGTTCTAGCAGCACACACACTCACACATACACATACACACACACTCACACATACACACACATGTACACACAAACACACACACTTCCAAAATATGAACATACATACACATTCATGCATCCACACACACTCACACATGTACACATAGGCACAGGCACACATGCACGCGCACACTCACACAATGCGCACACAGACACACACACACACACTTGCACACATGTGCAAACAAAATAATGAAAATGGGAGCCACATTGTTTGGGCTGGACTGTGACGTGCCAGCCGTGCCTGTGCACAGGGATGTGAACCCTGGCGGGGCCTGTACCTCAGGAAAGGGAAGCTACTGAGGACAGGAGTAAAGCCAACGTGCTCAAATGACGCTGCTTCTAACCGTGCAGAAACCCAGAATATGCGGTGTCTTCCAACCCCAGCTATCTTCCATGCAAGCAGGATAGTAAGTGTGCCCACCTGATAGGACACCATCATAAGGTCAAACACAGCACTCAGAGGGGAAAGATGCGTGTTTGGGTTATTTGAGGGCATAAAAATTATCTTAATTCAGAAATCAAAAGGTCTAGTAGACAGGAGAAATGTAACTTCTCACACGTCTCAGCTTGTGTCATGTCTGAGGAAAGCTGTGGTGAGGGAACCAGCTCTCCCCTGCCAGCTCACCACTGCCTCAGCGGCCCCCAGCCTGCCTTCTCCCCCCTTCTGCAGCCTCAGCGGCCCGCAGCCTGCCTTCTCCCCCCTTCTGGCTAGGTTTCCGGCCCTGTCCAAAGCAGAGAAAGCAAGGTGAAGGAGCCCAGAGTTCTCAGGCGTATCCTTTGACTCCGTTCCTCCTCCTGTGTGCTGGCGGGTCTGTACGAGATCAGGACAGCACAGCCACCGGTTCTTCACACCCACGCGTTAGGAAGACTGGACTGACAAGAAAACCACTTCTCTCTCACCGCCCACCTCCTTCCCCCGGGGTCTTCTGTCTCCTCTCCCATCATCCAGGAAAGACTGGGAAGAAATGGAGGTCTTACAACCTAAGTTGTATGTATACTATGAACTATGAAAGAAGTTTCACTCCCCCCCCACTTCCTGCAGTCCAACATGACTTGAGAAACCGAGGATTACCCGCAAATGGGCGCGTGAACTGTACTCAGATGGGATGTGGTGGACTTTACCTTTCTGGTGGCTGGGGTGAAGGCCGGGGCCTCGAGCACCCCAGGCAAACATTCCGTCACAGAGCTACATAGACACCAGGACCCACACGTTTTCTTTCCTCTCACAGAAACACCCATCTTTAGGATGGGGTTAGCGCTCGGACACAGCGCTTCCCACTGGAGTTCTACCTCCACCACAATTGCATCAGACTGGTAGACACGGTCCTAACCTTTTCTTAAAAGAGGCCACCGTAAACAGCTCATAGACACTTTCCTCCAAGTAAAATTCCAGATTCACGTGCCCCAAGACAGAAACTCAGGCACAAAATGACCCTCTCTGACTTTAAAAAAGGAGGTATTGCTCCAACAATAGTCTTTGGGGATGGAGGGAGAAACCTTGGAGTCCCCTTTGAAAAGTGGGCCTCTGCTGCCCCCTGCTGGCCACTATAAAATACCAGATAGGGCAGACAGAAATCACTACATCTGCCAACACACCATACACACACACACACCCTGAAAGTCACTGCTCTCACTTGCTTTCTGTTACCAAGCTATAATAAACACCATGACCAAAAATCAGCCTACGGAGGAAGCAGCTACTTGCCTTCAAAATCCCAGTCGCTGACAATCATTGGAGAAGCCAAGGGCAGGCAGGACCTGGAGGCAGAGATTGCAGCGCAGATTCAAAGATTATATAACCTAGCCCACCTGCTCAGGATGGCACCCCCCAGTGTGTGGGGCCTCCCACACAGCCTTCCGTAACTCGGTTGGCATTTTCTCTGTAATCACTCTTTGACTCAAGTGAGCAAATGTATTGGGTTTCTACTGTGCCCACAGATACGCACTACAAACGCTAGTCCACCTGGATGTTGAGAAGCGGGTTCTGGGTGAAGGCAGAGTCCCTGCTCTCAGGAGTTGGCATTCTGGTGGGGAGAGACAGTGATGGACAATGATCCTGGGGAGTGGCAAGTGATGGCGGAGTGCAGGAGTGCGGGGGCACCGCAGCTCAGCCTTGCTCAGCATTGGGAGAGGAGGGGCTGTGCGTGCGTGGATGTGAGGCAGAGGACCACAAGGTGGCCACACAGCTGTGACGCCATGGGCAGGAAGGGGACAGATGGCAGAAGGCAGGGCCAGAAGGGCAGGCCAGATACAGATGCACTATCAAAGACCGGCCCAGAGGAAGGCCGAGTCTGTCCGGCTGCAGTTCATGCGTTTATATACAGGGCCATGTCCATCCTACACAGACAGGAAGGAGGGTGGGAACCTCTCAGAAGGAAGGACAGCGACCACCTGGTGTAAGGCCGTGAGTCGGCCACCGGAGAGGAGAATGTTGCCTCTTTGTTCCTGGGACCACAAGCGGTCGGTTCCTGATGGAACAGGGACACATGTGTAACTGCTGGACTGCTGGACACGGTGCTTTTCCCCTCAAAATCCACTTCCCTGCGATGTGAGTCCTTAGACTCAGCCCTGTGGCTGGGAGAGCAGTTGCAGGAGACGTGCTCCCTTTCTACTTCCTAGCGACAACACCAGCAGCGCTGACACAGGAAGGCTGGAGGAACCCTGGGCCTCCGAAGGGGAAGGAAACACAAGGACGTGTCTTTTATCTGCCCTGGTGTGGAATCCGGTGCCGCCAGCACCCGGGTGGCTGCTGAGCTATGACTGCTGCTTGTCTCTAGGACTCCGAGGCCACGGGCTGCCTCCTCTGCCCCGGCTACTGAGCTCTGCCACTGCCATCTTGCACATAGTGAGCATTCAGAATAAATTCAGTGGAAAAATATAGGTATATACATCTAAGAAAAGTACCTGTAGCACCAAGTTCATTTGGGGGTATCCATACATGGCACCCCCTGTGCTAGAAGCTGAAGATACAGACCTTTGAGGAAGGCAAAGTCAGTGAAAAAAAAAAAAACTCTTCTGTACTACATGTTTGTGTACTGCATGTTTCTGATAGTTGCAACTGACTTTCTCCTCTGGGGCGTGGTTAGGTAGAGGCCCAGATTGCTCTAAAGAGTCTCTAATGCACCAGCCAGGCTCTCGCCACAGACTTATCCAGTCTAAGACGTCAACAGTGCCAAGACTAAGGACCCATGCTGCATAAGGAGCCATCAGAACTGGCTGAAGGGATGCATTCTGAGCTCGCAGAAGGCCAGGGCCTAAGGTGGCAGCTCTCAATCCCTGGAACTCAGCTTCAGGACATCCAGTGCCCTCTTCTGGCCTTGTGGGCAACTTCATCTCAGCATGAGCACACACGCGCGCACGCACACACACACATTTTTTTAAGTCAGAAGTACACACAAACACACTGTTTACTTGAGGACTCTCTAATGTAATTAATATGACCACAGTAATCATTCAATTAATTACCTGAGTGTAGGTCAATGAAGTGCAAATACCACATGTAATGACTATGGGTGAAGTTTTACACATACACTTCAAATATATTAATCAGTCATATTCCTTAATATTACATATTAAGTCCAGGATGGTAGGAAAATGTTACTCAATTAGCATTCCAAATTGAAAAAATCATACTTAACTCTAAACTGTGAGGATTTTTTTTTTATAGCTTCCAGCCTGTGGCACCAATCATATGTTCTGTGGCCTTTAGCGGGATACATGTGTTCCCTATAGGAAGTTTATAACTTGTAAGAGGAGTTTTATGCAGAATACAAATTGGGAGTGTCACGTGACTACCTCTTGAGGGTGCTGAGTTGTGCGCACAGCATCACTTTATCTGACGTACCAGCTTTGGATTGGCCTGTCTACTGGCCCCAGGGCTGTCTGGAATTATGGAGCAGGGACACTGCTGTCGTACCCCAGCTGCTGCGGGAAACTGCTGGAAGAAAGGGAGATTTATGAGCATTGGGTTATACTGAGCCACGGATGCAGAAGCTACACAGCAGGGAGCCTGGTGACTCTAAATTGTAGGCATTATGCAAAAGGAAAATGCAGACTGAGGTGTCGAGGGAGTCCTCTCAAAGCAATAGGGCATCTCTGTAAAATCTCTAAAGAATAAATTTAACAGTTATTAAAGAACGCCACCCCGTTGCTGCAAACACTGAACTTTATGCCACCAGAAGGGATACTGGGATTTTCAGGAAAACATCTGTCATTTAAAAGTGACAATGACCTCGGTACTGACAAGCAATTCAAGTCCCAGCTGAGAAGAATGATTTAACCCTTCGTGGGCAGCCAAGCCTAGAGTACTGCCGCCAGGAGTTAGTTATTGATAAGCTTGTTAGCTGAAGGTCTTCATTGTCAAAAAAGAAAGGTCATTAGTAACTAGAATTAATTCTGTTAAAAGAGATAAGTATTTTCTTCCAATTGTATCAAATCATCAGGTCTGGATGTTGTTAGCTTGGACCAGAAGCCTACCCAAACCTAGAGAAGAAAGTATGTAGAAGATTAACCATCAAAGTAGATTATGAAAACCAAAGACAAAGTCATTTTCTTCACTAGCAGCCACAAGTAAGACAGACGCCCATGCGCCTGCGGACAACCTAATGAAACTGTGTGGGCCACACAGAGACGGGAGAGGAGCGACGGGTGAGGGGGGACTGCCTCCAAAGAGGAAGGAAATGAGTCGAGTGGGGAGGGAAAGGAGCGGGTAACTGGACGGATAGGATCTAAATGCATCATGTGCATGTATAAAATGTCATAATGAAACCAATCCTCATGAATAATTAATGTGTTAGAAAAACATTTTTGAAACTTAATTCAAGGTAAAAAAAAATCTTCAAACCCAAATGTCTATATTAACTGTATACATGGGTTTTCCAGGCCAATACTTGACTGCCTTCTCTCTCTCTGATAAAAAACAAGCCCTGATCATGGGTAACAGTATGAAAAGTGACGCAGTAAGAGCCTGGGACATGCAACAGAACAAAGCGCCGCCTCACGGCCACTTACTTACTCTTTGGAGCAATCCTCCAATGCAGCGTTACCTTCGTCTCGCAGGTGAGAAATTAAGGCATTTGCTTAAATGCCTTTCCTGAGACAACACCACACAGTGACAATGCTGGGCACAGCCAGAGCAGAAGAGCTGCCGAATCCCAAGGCTAACAAACTGTCACATGGTGTCACCATAAGAAATCTAGTCGTTGCTCCAAAGAGAACTGCTACTGATCACGCACTCCCCAAGCACCACGGCCCCACATCCAACCACTCAGTACTCACAACAGCATCACTTCCCAGGGGCAAAACCCACTTTACCTGCTCCCAAACTAACTTAGCATCTCCCTCCTGAACCTGCCATTCTGTTTCTCTTACCTCAAGGAACTGTATCAACATCTATCTTGTGTTTAGAAATAATCTAGAAATATATAAGGGGGGTCATATGAGGAAATGTTAGAAGTGCTTTATCTAAGTCATTGAATTCTGTTTCTATTCCACACATTGTACTGGTTTTCAATACTTTTAAATGTTTACACCATAACACACTATCATATACTGTCTTGGTTAAGAGTTTCCATTGCTGCAAAGAAACACAAAGCAAATCGGGAAGTAAAGGATGTGTTGGGCTGACACTTCCACATTTCTGTTCATCACTGAAGGAAGTCAGCTCAGGAACTCACACAGGGCAGGACCCTGGAGGCAGGAGCTGATGCACAGGCCATGGAGGGTACTGCTTACTGGCTTGCTCAGCCTGCTTCCTTACAGAACCCAGACCACTTGCCCCCCCGGGGGGGGCGGGGTGTGTGGCTCCACCCACAGTGGGCGGGGCCCTTCCCCATTGGTCAGTAATTTAGAAAATGCCCTACAATTGGATCTCATAGAGGCATTTCCTCAAATGAGACTCCTCTGATGACTCTAGCTTGTGTAAAGTTGACACAAAAGCAGCCAGTACATAGCCTTTCAAAATAAAACTAGAAATAATAGATTTGGAGAAAAAAATTTCCCCCACTCAAATGCAAGTTTCCTCTGCACAGGTGTGCACTATTTCTTTATCCTTTCAGACATTTTCCCTGAGACTAAACTATCTTTAGAGGCTGTTATACAACTAGCTTGGACTTTATGTATTTCTCCGTAGAGACTTTCCCAAATGGGATTCTAATACATAATGTAAATGCTTTTTCTTTCCCAAATCCGCACAAGCCGGCTCTGTATGATGGCAACGGAGCATGTGCTTGTGCTACATGTCCGCACCTGTCCACAACATAACTGCTACTATTACTGACGAGTGCATAGGTTATTTCCGATTTCTTGTCACTACCAAGGATGCCGTGAAGCCCATCCTCACAGACACCACTTCAGCACACAGACCAAAGCAGTCTCCCCCACGCTGGTCATTTCTGATGTTGGGGTGCATCCTGCCACTGACAGGAGGTGGGTTTCATGACAAAACAAGCAGCCTCAGGACACTGGAAGCAGCATTACCTCTCGCACACTAACACTTCAGACATTACAATTACAGCAAACGTTAAAGATGCAAGTGCTGGACTGATACACAGCATATATGCTAGCTTTCGCTGTGAATATCCAAATCGCCTACTACATCTGAGAAAGGGCATTTCTTCACCAACAAAGGCCATTACAAATCTCTGAATGAATTGGAGCTGTTGACTTACACTCTTGTCATTTACATGTATTGACAAACATCTCTTCTGTTACTCTGGCATTTTACTGTGGTGTCTTTCGCCCTCCAGTGTCCCCCACCCTTCACCACCCTTAGGCTAAACTCAGAGGATCTAGGCTTACATTCACGATCCCCTGCCTCAGCCTCCCAAATGCTAGGTTTACAGTTTTAAACTTATTTTTATGTACTAAATCTGCCATTATTTCCTTAGGACTTCTGGGATGTGCATTTTAATTAGAAGATTCTCTATTCCAAAACTAGAGTTTTTGTTTGTTTTTTATCTATTATTCTAGCACTGCTGTCTGTACCATCAATCTACTTGAAACTTACGTGCATTATATGATACAGGCATCTGTCTTGACCAGTGTCTCTAGCTCCTTCCTACGCTATCTTCCACAAATGATCCTAACATACAACTATGTCCTTCTAAGTTCTTTCCGTAGTGTCTTCTAGTATGAAATGTAAGCTGCCTTGTCCTCATTGCTTTGTAAATTGTCTCTGCACACAAGTAGCAGCTGCACTAATCTAAGTGGCGCTGACGTCTGCCCTTCTGTAGAAGCTCTGGGGTAGCAGCTGCCTCCACACTGAAGCACTTCCTCCACAAAGGAAGTTCAGGAAGCTCAGACTCTTACAACACTCACCAGGCCCCTCCCCAGGGTTACCTGAGCGAAAAACAGTGGATGGGAGGGAGACACTGGCTGGACCACGCTGCCAACAGGTTAGGGAGCTCAAAGGGTACAGACTTCCTGAGTGGTCTCCCATGCTGCAGTGGGTCTCTGGTGACCCCAATAACATCACTAGTTCACTAAGGCAGACTTGGGTGAAATCCGCCTGTCATGGCAGCTACCTGGAAGTTCATGTGGCTGCTTTAAACAGGGCTGACAATGCATAGTACCTGGTCTGCTGTGAGGCAGGGGAGTAGCCTTGTGCCTTTTCCTGCCTCTTCACTGGATGCAGAACAAGCTAACAGGAGGCTGAGTTGCTGACGTGCTGACGTGCCCATCTGCCCCACATTACCTACACAGACTGACTTTATGTGTGAATTTGATCTGTCACCTGTGTGCTTGTGCCTGCAGAGGCCAGGTGGTGACGGATCCTTGAAACTGGAGTTACAGGCAGTTGTGAGCCCCACCATGGGTGCTGGCAACCGACTGCAGGTCCTCTTCAGTAACGTCAAGCACTCCTAAGCCCTGAGACAATTCAACCTTCTATACGCCACTGTTATTTTTAACTTTTACCCATAGTCAATATTAAAATAATTGGAATGTAAATTGAATAATCCACTTGAAACAAACTGACCTATAGACCATCAATTTTTAATAGACTGGAATACAGGTCTTGTTTACGCGACTATTTCATATTTTTCATTAAAATATGCAGTTTCATATGGCTATCCCTTACTTCCAGCTCGTTTCTATAGCATAAAGTTCAGCTTCATTGAAAATGGAATTTTAAATTTTCCATTGGGCAATGCTAGTAGCAAGTTATAGGCTTCCATGGTTCAACTACTCAAAACCACGCAACACACCTATGTGTGACAGCTCTCTGGCACTCGCGGCTGCTGCCTTCATACTTCCTGGCATTCCACAGGGTCAGCTAAGTCTCAGCAGCACTGTTGGGCTGTAACTTGACCGTAAGTGTTTGCTGAGGCTTTCTGGTAGTATTCCTTGGCTATAGTAAAAATGTTTCCATGGGCGGAAGAGAGGCCCTGGGTTCAAGTCCCAGCAACTGTATGGAGACTCACAACCATTTGCAACTCCAGTTTTGGGGGATCCAATGACTTCTTCTGGCCTCCGGTGGCACTGCACGTACATGGTGCAGACCCACATGACAACAAACACGGTACACATAAGAAATAAATCTGTTTTAAAGCCCGCAAAGATTTCTGTCTGATCTCAGCCTGACAGTTCCCCACTAAATGCTCCAGGAACTGTCAGGCTGATGTAAATGGATTATGTTGAACTCAATGGGAAAAAAATCCTAATTTGCTATTAAAAACAAGAACTATAGAATAAAGAAAAGAGGAAGAGAAAGTGAGGAGACAAGTGTGGATGCTTCCAAGAAGCCCTGTTGCCACTGCACCCGGCTCTGCAGGTTTTGTTTGCATACCAATAGGATCGGCTATGTCCAGTGTGAGTACTAAACAGTCCAATGTATCAGGAATAGTGCTGCTGATGGTGACAGAGCCCTTCATGACGACAGACCTAAGGACAGTACAGAGTGCAGCAGGAAACTACACACAGCCTAATTATTAGAGGAGTCGTGTTAGGAGAGTTCTAGATCAAAACGGCATACCAGAGTCAAACAATTTTTTGAAATTCTGAAGTTCTATTACAATTACAGAAGAAATGTTGATTAAACAATCACAAATGTATTTAGTGACTTGGGAAAACAAGGATGCTATGAGATGTTTGCAGGAAATTAAAAAAACAAGGAATCGGGTTTTGGTGTGGTTTAAAAAGTCATATGCAGATGACAAGGAACTAACTACCTTCACTGAAAGGCAACTGTGAGGGGGTTTGGCCATATGATGGTATGGCAGCAAAGATGACATGACATAACTGTGTTGTTGGCTTGTAAAATTTAGGAACGGCACAGACTCAGAACCAGCGACAGGAACACAGGCAGCCCTGGCAGAGCTGCTTAGCTAAGTGCCTGCTTCCTCTGATGGCTAGTGATGAGGACAACTTGGAAAAGAGATGCTGAATTAGCCTTGTTACAGTAAGACAGAATGGACTGCAAAAATTAATTTGCATGTAATCTGCACTGCAAATCTACAAATAATCAAATGGAAAATACACACATTTGAATGTCTAAAATATACTTAATACTACCTTGCAAATAGCGTGTATATAAACATGTATACTATTTCTCATTCTAAAATGTCTTAAAAATTGTTTCAGAGGATATGTGTATGTATGTAGTATATATTTATGTGTGTATATATGTATACATGACTCTTCCTTCAAATCTCAGACCTCCAGAAATGTTCTATTTAAAACCTCCAACTTAGGGCCAGCAAGATGGTTCAGTGGGTAAAGGGACCTACCTGTTCCCAAACTCAACAACCTGAGTTAGAATGAATGACAGGACCCACATGGTGGGAGGAGAAAACCAGTTCCTGGAAGTTGTCTTCTGACCTCCACAAGTCCTCTAAAGACGTGAGCAAACAGGTCTCTGTCTGTCTGTCTTCTGTCTCTGTGTGTGTTTCTCTCTCTCTCTCTCTCTCTCTCTCTCTCTCTCTCTCTCTCTCACACACACACACACACACACACACACACACACACACACACACACACAC
>OU015756.1:2899552-2911249 GCA_907169655.1 Acomys percivali
ACAGACAGACAGACAGACACAAAGCAGCAGCTGTGCAATCCCACAGAACTCTGTCGATGCACTGCCCCCAGCAGTTATGTCAGGGTGACTCACAGGCCTAGACTGTACAAATATTTGTTGCAAAACTCTGCCTCCTAATAATCTTAGAAGCTACCCCCATAAAGTCTCACCAACATGGCTGCCTAAACATGGACATGCCAAAACGGATGAGGACAAGCCCACAAGGCCACAACCCTACACAAAGAACTATAGTCGGCAATGCTGAAACGGAGAAACCACCTTCCCCAGAGAAGAGTACACCAATTCGCTGTCCAGTGCCAAATGGCCAGCCCTGAAAACACACCTACAAGTAACATTATACCAACTCTCACATTTAGGAACATATATGTAGGTATATATACATGCATGCAAGTAAAAAGTAACAACAATAATAAAGCCAGGCAGTGGTGGCGCACGCCTTTAATCCCAGCACTCGGGAGGCAGAGGCGGGCGGATCGCTGTGAGTTCTAGGCCAGCCTGGGCTACAAAGCGAATTCAGGTCAGCCAAGGCTACACAGAGAAACTCTGTCTCGAAAAGCCAAATAATATTACTATTTAAAAGAGCCCAAGAATTTCAAAGAGAGCAAGGAGGAGGATATTGAAGGGTCTTTAGGGAAGGAAGGGAAGGAGGAAATAAAAATTATATTATAATCTGAAAGATAAAAGTTTTATATAAAAGACAAACTATAACTCCTCTTTGTGGAGTAATTTTTAGTATGTTTATGAAATGTAAGTTTCTGATTTCTTTAAAAACTCAGTTGTATTCACCTAGGCTTGGAAGATGTGCCTACAACAGTGCTTAAAATCATTTGTGAATATGCATTAATTTCTTTGTTTGTTTTTTATTTTTTTTGTTTTTCGAGACAGGGTTTCTCTGTGTAGCCTTGACTGTCCTGAACTCACTTTGTAGACCAGGCTGGCCTCAAACTCACATTTCTAATGGTCACATTTGAGTAAGAAAGCTTAAGATCTGTTACAAATATGAATGTTTATATATTTTATACTTTTATTATTCTTTCATCAATTTTTACTTGAGTAATGTGATCTTTTCCTGTTAATTCCCAAAAATATATACTAAAGAGAGACTACAATAGGACATGAAAGTGATTCTTGGAATGTTTTTTCTAGGTATAGTTTTTAAGTCACTGTGTTTTAGAAAGACAAAAATGAGAATAAACATGGAGACTATTTTTGAAATTCTATTTCTAATCTTATTCCATGTATCTTTTTTATATGTGAATTTTGATTAAATTGTATGTTGTTGAATTGAAAACAAAAAGTAATAGAAAGAAGAAAAAATTTTTTAAAAAAACACCTCAGTTGTGTCATGAATATGTTATTTTGATTTGGTCTTAAGTGTAGCATATCGGAATGTTTTTCCACCACTGAAAACAGACTCCTGACCTTTGTTAGCTGAAAACAGACCCATGAAAGGCATGTGATGTTTTGTAGGAAGCTGTCTTGTGTGTGGACTCTGGAAAGGAATAAATGGAAGGCCACAGACAGCGAGATGACAACGTGTTGGCATCACTACACTTTGCAACTGTTCATATCACTTCGCTTTGGTCTTCGCTTTTCTAGCTTCACAGAGAAAAACCACTCTAGAGACCTTCTCGTGGCACTCCTCTCGTGGCACTCCCACTGAGTCTTGCCCTGAGTCGTCTGTTTCTACTGAGTTGTGCTGCGCTGTTTGTGGTCTGCTGGGATCCAGGTGACAAAGACTGGACTTGCCCCAGGGCGCTACGTCTAAAGAGGGTCACACATCCCCCCCCTACTCACCTTCTCTCTCCACTACCTCAGGTCATGGTTGGAAGGGAAGGAGAAGCGTTTAAGAGCCCTAAATAAAGTAGGTTTTTGAAAAATCTAAGCCTACAGGTATAATTCTATTGTTTCTCAAACACTTGTAAATTAGAAGCAATAAACCAGAAAAAGATCAGACTAGTAAAGCTAGAGTCCAGATTACGAAGGCACACCTAAGAGCTAAAATCAAAACTACAACAAATAGAGTATCTACCAATTCAGATGCAACTTAACATTCTTCTCTACACCTTCTGAACAGTCACAGCAGGAAACGATAGTTTACAATTTAACATGAAACAAAACTCAAACTGTAAATAAAGCCTCCCTCAAAGGACTCCAGTCACTGTCTGTTATAGATAAAATCTGAGTACACAGAACTCAGATTTAATAAGCAATATTTCATCCTTTTACTGCTATATAAACTCTGAAATTTTTTGTTTGTTTGTTTGTTTTGTTTTGTTCTGTTTTGTTTTTCAAGACAGGGTCTCTCTGTGTAGCCTTGACTGTCCTGGACTCACTTTGTAGAACAGGCTGGCCTCGAACTCACAGAGATCCGCCTGCCTCTGCCTCCCGAGTGCTGGGATCATACCCGGCTATTAGAAACAACTTAAACATGGATAATGCTCAAGCCTTCCTAGGCACGAATGTCACTGTGCTTCTGTCTAGTGCATCGGGAGACTACAGCCTCAGCCATGCAGGTGCTGGGGTTATGGCTACGCACAGCATGTTTGCTTTACGCAGGGCTGAACAGCGAGTCCTTTGTGCAGGGTTTGCGTGTCCTCGGCAAACACTCTACCAACTGCTATAGCCCCAGCCCTATTCCTTTATCTCTCTAATCAAATCTCTGTTGAATGTTTTCATATTTTATAAAATATATTTGCCAATTTTAGGAAACTTTCTGAAACAGTGTCTAGCACGTAGTGTAGCCTGAACTAACTACCACGCCGCTGCCGCCGCCTCACCGAGCAGTCGTGCGGCCCGTGCTCAGGAGGCCCCGAAGGCCGCCCCGACAGCCCCCCGGGGCTCCGCGCTCACCTGTGCCCGCTTCCGTACTTCTCATTGTTTTTCTCTCGTCTGCGTCTTTGCTTCTCTCGCCGAGCCTCAATTCGCCGCTTTTCTTCTTCTTCATTTTTAGGCTCAGTTTTTGCTAAGATTAGGAAAGGAAAAACAAAAAACAAAAACTGAGATGCTGCGCCAACACCACCATTACCTAGTTCCTCCAATAAACAACAGTAGCCACTGGGCAGTCACCCCCACCTCAACTCTACTCTAAGATATTAGCAACCACTCACTTCCTCTTCAACTCGTAGTACTCGATCTAAATAGAATTCAGTCTCTCTTCTGGGTCTTGATTTTATTTAGCATGTTTTCAAAATTCACTAGTTATACCATGTATCAGTTCAGATCTCTTACAATTTAACCCTTCACTGTTTGTGTGTATGCATACGATGTATATATGTGTGCATGTAGGTATATAATACATGAACATATATTCATTGAAGAGACACGAGTGCACTCACTACTTGATAAATACACTCATCTGTCCTGTGTAATGGTTCCTATTTTTATACATCCTTGCAACACTTTTCCTCTTGTCCCCACATTCTAACACCCTAGTAGGTTTGGACTGGTATGCTGGTACTCACTGTGAAAGAGTTCTTTCTTAAAATACATTATATTTTACAATAAGAAAAACTCTTAGGACAGAGACAGCTGAGAAGTTAAGAGTACATTCTGCTCTTGCAGAAGACCCACACACACATACAAAGGGGAGGGGAGGGGTGGGGAGGGGGAGGGAGGTGGAGGAAGGTCTTCCTGGGCTCGGGATGGGCTCTGTTGTTAAACTGCCTGAGTTCAATCCCCAACCCACAAAGGTCCATGCTGTGGCACATGCTTGTAATCCTAAAACTCACAAGATGAGGAAGGGGGATCAGAATCTCATGGTCACACTTGGCTACATAGCAAGTTTGAGGCCAGCCTGAGCTACATGAAACTCCACAGCAAAAAAAGAATCTTAACTATTTGACCTTAAAGTTTTCAAACCTTTGAACTTGATTGTAAGCAATTATTTATTAAGCATTATACTGAATACAGTATAATGAGTTTCAAAATTATACAAAATTGGGACCCTAATGTTAAATATACAGAATAGCTTTAGCACTTTGAGTTTAATTGTAGATTCTTAACTATTGCATTACCTTCATTAAGAGTTTCTTCTAAACTCACTGTTTAAAATATCTACTTATTTTACTTCAAATAAGAACTTCAGCCAGGCGTGGTGGCGCACGCCTTTAATCCCAGCACTCAGGGAGGCAGAGGCAGGAGGATCACTGTGAGTTCGAGGCCAGCCTGGTCTACAAAGTGAGTCCAGGACAGCCAAGGCTACACAGAGAGACCCTGTCTCGAAAAACCAAAAAAAGAATTTCAATTAGCACATGCTAAACTATATATGTTTTAATGAAGTCAAAAGAAAAAAACTATGGCTTAGGCTGGCCATGTACTTCCTATGCAGCTGAGGAGCTGACCCTCTGGTCCTCCTGACTCCATCTCTTGAGAACACTGGGGTGACAGGGAGAAGAACTAGTCTACACTGTGCTGAGGACGAAGCGCACAACACTCCACTGACTGAGCTATAGCCCCAACCCTGAGCTGCTAAAAAAACATTTAATCTACATTTATCATATGTCACAAGATTTCATATTCTAAAAAGCTCAGTAAAGATATTTAGAAATGTGCATGAGGGCACGGACACTGTGGTTCTTTCTGTGTCTGTCTGACAAGGGGCCATGCTGCACACATTCTTTGTCTATTTTTAAGTCATTTATGTCTTTTGTTAGTGACTGAAAGTTCTTCACATACTCTGAATACAGGCCTTCCTAAGATACACTGTCTGCAGAAATTGTTTTACATTTTCTAAGGAGTCGAGGAAACAGTCCCATGTACCCAGAGCTGACTTCAAATCCACAATCCTTCTGCCTCAGGCTCCCACGTCCTGACATTACAGGCGTACACCACCACCACACACAACTTCTTTTCACTTTCTACTAATGCTGGCCTTTGAGACACAAAGGTTTTTAATTTTGAAGAGTTTTAGTTTACTTGTTTTTATTTGCTGCTCCTGCTTTGGTGTCCTGTGTAAAAAATCCCTTGTTAAATACAAAACCCTGAGTGCTTACCTCTGCAGCCTGCTAAGAGCCCTGTGAGTCTGCTCTGAGAGGTTCTCTCAGGTTAGCCTTTGTACGCAGCTGGTGAGCTAGCTGAACCACGGGCACAAGACTGCCCTCTCCTACTCTGAGCAGTCTGGCTCCTCTGCCTTGTTAAGCCAGTGCGTCAGATCTGGCTCCTTTGCTGTTCTCAGTGCTTTCCCACAGATCCATATACATCAGTCACCGTGCCAGCACCACCATGACGTAAGATGGCAAACTGTGAAGTGTGAGTCCCTAGTCAGCCAGAATCCTGAGAAGCTATAGTCCAGACCTAAGAGCTAATGCCTTCTGCACAGTGCTGCCTCCAGCCTCGTCTAGCTCTCCTTAATTTAGATTTTCTTTAATTTCCTTCACCACTGTTTTATAGCTCACAAAGTTAAAGTTTTACATTTCTTTTTAAGTTTATTAAGGTGTATTACGTCCCTTAGTACTATTATAAATTATCTTATTCCCATCTTCAGGTGGGCTTCAACTTTCCAATTCTGTAAAAACAAAAATACGATTATCTCTAAGAAACATCTCCAGAAGACTAGAAGCAAATTAATTTACTAGAAGAAACGAATGCCAAGACTAGGAAAATTTTCTTCCCTTTGTCCTAATACAGAGAATTCTGTACATCAAGACACATACTCCTTCAATAATAAATATAACATCCAAGAAAGGGGTCTGAATCAAAATCATCTGCAAAGCCTTTTTAAAAATACATGTTGCTGGGTGTCCTGGCACATGTCCTTAATCCCAGCACTTGGTAGGCAGGACAAGTGGATCTCTGTGAGTTCAAGGCCAGCCTGGTCTATAGATCAAGGTCTAGGTCACCCAGGACTATATAGGGAGACCTTGTCTCAAGATAGAGAGAAAAGGGGGTGGGTAATTAAGGCTCAGAGAAAAATAAACTGACCAGCGCACATTAATTGTACAAGTACACTTGGGGGCTGGCAATGGATCAGCAAGGAAAGGCACCTGCCACCAAGTCTGATGACCCGCGTTCAATCCCTAGGACCTATGAGTGGAATGACAGAAGTCCCACAAGTTTTTCTCTGCCCTTCCACATGCATGCTGTGTCAAGCACATGCCCACCTACAGACAGACAGACAGACAGACACACACACACACACACACACACACACACACACACATCCTACATTTGGAAACAACTGACTACCAGCTGCAAGAGGATTTATAGGCTAACAGCTACAGTGCCCTGCTGCACGTGAGCACTGTCGGATGTGCACGCGCCCTGAGCCATCGACTTACTCGGTGACTTGCTGAGTTTCATCTTTTCCACAGGTTTTGCGAGCTTCGGTTTCTTGATAAAGGCTGCCCCGGGCTTAGTAAATATTTGCATCATCTTTCTTTTTATTCCTCGTGCAGCAGCAACCGTCACATTGGTGGGCTTGTTTTGATAGTCAATAATAATCCCAGGTCTATGAATGCTTCCATAATCACCCATATGCTGTAAATTTGTGAAATCAAGAAACATTAGCATAATGTCAAAAGATAAAATATTAATTAATACAATTTTTTGTTATCTATTTACTAGTTTTCACCTGAAAATTCTGTGGAATTTAACTGAAATTTTACATGTCCACTCTAAGAAAGCACACATAAAAATTTTATAAATTATTACATGAACTTAAATCCAATGAATTAGTAGTATTCCCAATATTACAAAGGTGGATATGTTCTATTAACTTTTACAATTCACAACTGTTTGAGCTCATAAACACCATGTGCCTGCCAGAAGGTCACACTTGGACAACTCTCTGACAACTCCTCTTCAGACTTCCTATTTGATGTTTCCCAGGAAAGACCTTAAAAGAAATCTTTAAAACTTGCTTAAACCTAAGATACACAAAGATGATCGTATTTGTAGTTTAAAGTAAAAAAGATCCAGAAACCATTTAGTATTTCTCCCTGTTGGGAACAGGGATGAGAAGAAGACGGGGCGTGAGCCTGCAGCGGGTGAGTTAAAGCACAGCCATGCACCAACTCCCAAGACACGCTTCAGCTAGGAGCTGCTCTTACCCCAGGACACACGGCACCCAGGAGCCCAGGAAAGTCTACAGAGAAGAGCCATACAGCAAAGGACTCCGCGTCCCTTCCTCTTCTCTCGCCCTGAACAAAATACACTATACCAAGAGGCCATGCCCACAGACCTCTACTCTGCTAGCCTTCCTTTAGAAGGTAAAGACTGAGGAGTAAGCTAAAGAGAAGGTCCCCGTGACGGTTAAAAGGAAGATCCTGCCAGCTCATCTACCTGGCTAACGAAAGGAAGGAAAGAGGAGTCCACTCAGACCAGAATGTAAATAAATACAAAGTACAGGAATATTCAATTTTACTATCAAGAAAACAAAATTGATACCTGAGTCCTCATTAAGAAAAAAATGTTTTGCCTAAAATATTACATGGCATGGAAGATATTAAAATATTTTCCCAAATTTTCAAACTAGGATGTAATTTCAATCTCAAAGCACAACGCCTACTATCCAACTACTCTTAAGTAACTACAAGTCATCCAGCACTGGTGCAGCTACACTGGTGCCTACACCGCAGGGCAATGCATGGCTAGAAACAGCTCTCTAACCACGAGAGCCTCACACATGTCTCCAAGGAATTTATATGGTCACATCACAAAAATCTTCATTACAAACATTAAAGGTGCAATGCATTTTATGTAAGTAAAGAGTGACTAAAAATGCAAATTTTCCACACAACACAGCGTACCCTGACGGCCAAAGGCTGACGAACGGTCAACACACACACTCTACTACTCTTTATCAGAGTGCCTTCTTCTGCGAGGGGAATAAACTCAACTGACTTTGAAAAAGCATTTTATATTATAAAAATATAAATATACAATAGTATCTATATAACCAAACACATAATTCCATCATATATCCAAACTTACTGGGTAAAAATTTATCATCAGGTTACCCAAGACCACAAAGCATAATTGTTACCGTATATATCCTGAAATTAAACACCTACAGACTAGTGTATTCATCCAGTTAGGCAGTAGCCTGTAAAATATTACTTCCTAGGAAGGAACTGTAAATGTATGCACAAGAGATTCTTTCTCAGAAAAGCTAGGGAAAATAAAACAATCACCAATAGGACATACAGTAAGGAGAGCGAGTTAGCAAAGTGATACTGACCACAAACCACTCCACCACCTATTGTACATATCAGCTTCTTCACCATCAGCTTCCACATGGCTAAGCTATCCTGAGCTAGCACTGACTTTGATCTCTTGTGTGTTTCACAGGAAACATGGAACCTTGAAGGGATTCTACTTGCTAGAGTTTAGTAACAAAGGATAAATATTTATTATACATTGCACCTTTAACCTACTCAAAGCTCAAAAAGGGTTCAGTTACCTTTTACAATAATCCAACAACTATCTCACTAGCAAACTGCTAGTGTTTACACGGAAAAAAATGCAACTCCTTTTAACCCCTTTTAGACCAAACCTAATATCCTCACCTTTTTCATAAAGGGAGATTTGAGATAACTTCATGAATAATCATCTCACACTGCAACTTATTTTCTGAGGTGCTGAAAAACTTTTGCAGCCAACCTAGAACGTTATGACTCAGCTTCTGGTTAAAATACACTGGGACGAACAGCGTCTGTTCTCCTTGGAAACCACGGTCTTGAAAGGGTTTAAAAGAGTGACTATTGAAAAGAATCTGAAAGATTCTGTTGTACTTACTCCTCGGCCTCGGCCTCTGCCTGTGGATGGTCCTCCAAAAGCATCATAGTTTCTGCTTCCAAACGCACTTTCAGGATAAGCAGGCGTTCCTCTCCCCCGAGAGCCTACAGGTGCAGGCTTCATATGGGGTGAAGAAAAACTGCTGTAGGAAGAGTAATTCTCTCTTCCTCTGTCCTCCATAAACCCAGGCCTCAATTTTGAACGGGAGTAAGGTGCTTCCCAGCTAGACCCGCCCTGGTTTCTACCTCCGAAAGAGTCAAGGCTATTCCGGAAGGAGCTCTCAAATCGACCACCATAACTACCTCCGAAGCGGCTTTGTTCAGGTTCATTAAAACCATAGTCAGATCTGTACAGATCTCGCCCACCCAGAGAAGACCTGGAGTCGTAAGACTCATAAGGTCCAAACCTGGAAAAGTTGCACAGTGAGGGAAAAAACAAAAGTAAGCTTACTAATGTTAGACAATTCAAAAGACAAGTTATCAGATGACATTTATCAACTAAAATTCATTTATACCACAGCGGTTTGCATAGTTCTGCTTTTGCTCACACTTGATTAGGGCTGGGCCATCCAATATGAGACCAGACAGAAAGCTGCCTGAGTCAGTTTCTAAATACAAATTGAGTTCAGTTAACCTTAGCTTTAAACTCTGCTTTTTGTAGCATTTCTATTTTAATAAGATTTATCTGTGTAATAAAGCCCAGCCCTAGTCTTAAAAAAAGGTTATCTCTGAAGTTCACAAACTAATTAATCTTTCTTTGAACCCTTCCCTAGTATTGAAAGTTACAAAGCATTTACAACAGTTTGGCTTTTCGTAGGGACACAAACTGAAGGCTGCACAGACGGGAAAGGGGTCTTTGTGACAAAGTGACCCTTTGCACCTCAGTAATCCATGTCACAAAACTGCCTCACGTGTCTGTAACAACAGAAGCTGAGGAATTATCTCAGGCTATAAAGTTTGACACTCTGCCAAACTTCAGCCAAGGCTAATCCTCACGGACTCTGACAGACTAGTAAATCTAACAAATCTAGAAGAGTAACATGTAAAATAGAACATAACAGTAAAAGACAACCAACATATACCCTCCACATATGAATTTTCAAAGCAGATGAGAAAGAATACATTTTATAACACCTTCAATTATTTGAAAAAGTATTTCCTATCAGAAAATTATCACATAAAACTACTCTAAAAGGTAAGCACACTGTCTCAACAGAAAAAGAAAAAACACAAAAAAAACAAATTTTACTTATCACAAATCCAAAACATGGATTACAGAAGTTGCTTGTTATCTTACAAGACAGTTTTTAAAAAGCTGACAGTTATACAAGAGATGAATGGTAACAGCTACAGAAGAGTCTGTGCACAGCACACTCACACTGTAGGAGGGCAGTAACTGACACACTAAGGCATTAAATGATGCTACACTACGCAGTGACTTACAGGACACTCAACTGAAGACACTACTTAACTCTGAAGCCTGGTAGCCATATAAATACTATTCCTCTTTCCAACTTTGCATTTCAAACATTCCCTAAGGGTACTAATTAACTGTCTGTTTTCTCATTTTACTGAAACCTCAGTGGCACACGTGAAGCACAGAGAAAAGGAAGCATCACTCCAGTCGTCGTTAGGAACCAGGTCTCTCAGTTTCCGAAGGACAATGACCTCAAATGTCTAGTTTGTATTTAGAAGGAAGTTTTTATCTCAAAAACCAGACCCCTTTAATGTTACTAAAACATGACCAAACCTAAGACCTGTAGTTGTCTAACTAGATTTAAGCCTCACAAGCTTCAACAGTGAAATAGAAAGAGTCTAGACTGCAGGTAAAGGTGCAGTGTCCGCAGCTTTAATACCATGCCCCTCCTTCTCAGCACAGGGTTTCAGATGTAAGCAGCAGCTGCTAGTAGCAACCCAGACATGATTTAAAGAACACTTCTATTATTTCAGCATGCTCTTCAAACTTGCTTTAAAATTAAAATTAAGTGAAAAATCTATCTTAAATGTTTCTTAACACTGAAAGCTGATAGACTAATTCAGTTAAAGCCATTCTCAGCAAACTATTTTGCTGTTACACAGCATTTTTAACCATTAAGAAAAATAATTCACAAATAAATATTTCAATAGCATTTGATCATGACATTTTGACCGATAAGGAATTAAAACTCAAAGAAATTTTTTTTCTTTTTAAAGTGTCCACTGTTAAAGACTGTCTTATTCTATTACACTGAAATAAAAGGTGATGTCTGCAGTGAGACTGAGCAATGTTGTCACCCATTCATCAGCACCTTTAAACGTTTAAGGTGAGGATTCAATACCCAACAATGAAGTTCAAGTATCATAAAAGCCTAAGGAATACTTAATATATCCAGAATCTTATAGCTGTCTAATTATTTGGCCAAGTGATGAAGTAATTTACCTGCTACCCCCACCACCACCACTGTGACTGTCCATGCCATAGGACTGGTTTAGGTAGGAATCCATGGATCTTTGACCCCCATAGGATCCATGGCCATAGTCACGATCCAGTCCTATAAGAGTTTAAAAAGAAAAAAATTAAATGTTGCTCACCTTTACTGGCACTCAAAAGAAGAATTTTTAGATAAATATCCTTGAATGCCAGACCTCCGTAAGATCCAGGGCCATAATCACGATCCATTCCTGAAAAAATCAGGAAGAGATTATGAGTAAAATACACGATATTCTTCAAAAAAAATTGTATTAAATACAAAATATTCACCAGGCGGTGGTGGTGCACGCCTTTAATGCCAGCACTCATGAGGCAGAGACAGGTGGATCTTAAGTTCCAGGCCAGCCTTGTCTACAGAGCGAGTTCCAGGCCAGCCTGGTCTACAGAACGAGTTCCAGCACAGCCTGGTCTACAGAGCGAGTTCCAGGACAGCCTGGTCTACAGAGGGAGTTCCAGGACAGCCTGGTCTAC
>OU015756.1:2911590-2932955 GCA_907169655.1 Acomys percivali
ACAGCCTGGTCCACAGAGGGAGTTCCAGGACAGCCAGGGCTACAGAGCAAGTTCCAGGACAGCCAGAGCTATAAAGAGAAAACCTGTCTCAAAAAAACAACAGTGGCGGGAGCAATGGCTCAGGGCTCAGAGTACTGACTGCTCTTCCAAAGGACCTGGTTCAGTTCTCAGCACCCACATGGCAGCTCACAATTGTCTGTAATTCCAGTTCCAAGGAATCTGACACCCTCACACCAATGCACATAAAATGAAATAAAAGGAAAAAACAAAAAACAAAGAACAACAAACCACAATATATTCACACAAATCATCTAAAGCAATAATTTGCATTAACATTTGATCTCAATATTGAAGATACAAATACCAAAAGGATAATCTATTGAAAAACTACTATTTGCTAACAAAGCTTCACATTTCAAAGAAAAATAGACTATCAACTACAAAATTCTACATTAAAAATTATTTTCAGTCTAAGAAATATTTAGTGGTATAACAACCAGCCTCAAGAGGTCAGCATTTAATGAATCCGAGGAGATTTTATACTATGATGCAAACATACGCTTGTACTAATTGTTCCCAAAATGTCTAAAGACTCAAGAGCATCGACATTCTCAACTAGAAATGGTTATCACTACTGATACAGGTATTTTAGTAAGTAAAACCACAAACTAAGACCAATCTTTTGGCCCTGTGCCTGACAGTAACAAAGCCTCAATGAATACTTCAATTTTCAAATATTTCAAATAAAAGAAATGAGCATAAATGTTCATAATACAAACACTAAAAAATTCTAGTATAGGAGTAAACAAACCTATACTAGAAAACTAAAGGTCATAAAATTAATTGATGATGATGAAGAAAGATGAAAAATTACATAAATATTTTTGTAAAGTCCCTTAAAATGCCTTATTACTACTCATACCATATTTTATTATAAATACAACAGTATACAGAGTTAAAGCTTTAATTTATATTTTTACAAGTACTAAGTTGTCCTTACAATTAGTTAATGTCTCTAGTCTGAACAAAGATGATGGCAATTTCACATAAATACTACTCACAATATTACCTTTTAAGCCTTCAAGTGACCTTAACCAAATAAATAGAAGTACTATTTAATCTTTCCATTTTTTAGACTTGCAAACTAAAGTCTAAAATGAAGACATCAGCTTCGGAGTATGTTGTAGATATTCTCCTGTCTAACTTCATGCTATTTTTCTCTATATGAAACATTTTTTCTCCCAACCCAACTATCTGCTTGGAGTCTTTAAATTTTTTTAAAATCTATTTCAACCACTAAACCATTCAAGAAAACGTTCCTGATGTTCAGCTAACTATCATCTTTCTTCTATTCACAAAGTCCTGTAGGTTTTACACAGGATCACAGTAGGCTGCTGTTGTATCCTTATCTTACACTTCTACTTTTTATGTGTGTGGAGGGGGTGTGGCACATGTGCCATGGCACATGTGTGTAAATCACAAACTCAGATGGTCAGGCTTGGCAGCAAGTGACCATCCTGCCAGCCCCACAAATTTCTAAGTTTTCTTTTAAAGCCAGGGTTTCTCTGTGTAGCCCTGGCTGTCCTGGAACTCACTTTGTAGAGCTCGCTGGTCTCAAAGTCACACAGATCTGCCTGCCTCAGCTTCCCAAGTGGTGCGACCAAAGGCGAGCACCTCCACCCCTGGAAAACGTCTAATTTTTAATGCATGTTAGAGAAGCAGTTATCATACCATGATTTGCTGGCCAGAGGTACTGAGACCTTTTCCTGAAATCAATGAGTCCAACACTATTTTCATAATTAGCAAGAATATTATTTGCCTTTTTCATAGGATTTGCACTAAGAAGAATACAAACATTGTGCATAACTGGCATATCAGTACAAATCAAGGAAGCAGTTAGAGCTTCCTAATCTAGCAGCCACTGTGTTCACAGCACACACCCAGGAGAAGGCTCTTGATGAGTAACTGTTAATTTTGATTTAATTACATCTTTGTGTTACTAATGTAATGGAACAGGAAATGTACATAAACAACTCTGCTGCAACCAAAGCATCACAGTTCTCTCCAAGAAAAGCCATTGTGCCATTAACAATTTTTCATAAAGAACACTTTTCAGTAGGGAGAGTAGAAAACAAAACGTATGGCTTTTGTGGACTGTAAACTTGGTCAAAGGCCCTTGGCTGAGTAAGGAACAGGCCCTGGGAACCCACTGCTTACTGTGGTTTTATTAAACGGAATTGGTGCAAACTCCTCAGTCAGAGAAGTTTCTTTTTACAGTGGGCAGTAGTAACGTAGAGAGTCATAACTGGTCAAAGTACCTGTTGTGTGTGCGACCCTATAAAGGACACTGTGGGCGACAGACAGAAGACTAGGAGCCAAGCCTCAGGAGGAGGCCAGTGACCTGCTGTTTCTGGACATAACACAGCAGCTTGGTGACCTGCACAAAACTGAGCCTGGCCAATGCTCCGTCGCAGGCTGGGGACCTGCAGGCAGTTAATGGCTGCTCTGCGCAGGGACTCCTCTCTCTTCCAAGTGTCCAGTGATGAGTCAGTCACCCACGGCCTGGTAACTAGACACACAGGCATGCTCACTCAGGCCACCTTAACTAAACTCAGTGGGTCACGGGAAGGAGATGCGAACATCAAAGGGGCACTTGAGCGGGCGGGCACAGAGAGGGTAGAAAAGGAATTACAAACTAGAATAATTGGGGATAAATATAATAAAAATACAACTTTACATCGTGTATAAAATTGTGAAAGAATAAAATATGTTTTGCAAACCCAAGGCTTTCGGACATGAGTGTTTGGCAGACATTTTCTCACAAATGCACTGAATGAAACTGTTGCTACAAAGGGACCAAAACTATTTGCTGCTAACAAAACAATGCATAAACTTTAAAAATCCTGAATTCCTAAAAATTTTTATCTATCACTGCCAGCCTGACAGTTTCCCAACACTTGAAAGGTTCTCTAAGTAGTTGGTGGTATTAATATGATTTTTATATTGTACACTAAGACCTGTCACTATTTGGAAAGTGCGTAATTCACTCATCAAGAGCCGATCATTTGTTCAAAATTGGAAAGAATGTGACACCACATATGCATGTACTTCTTATAAAGAGGACGATTTTAAAGATAAAGTAACATTACCAACATTAAATTTCCTGCAAGGCCTCAAAATAAAAAATAATTTCAACATTAACTTTAGTCAGATACAGAAAGCAGAAAGTTCAGTTATTTCTGCTACTTTCTAGGTTAATAGTGGCTATCTTAGCTTTTCCCTTTAACCCTGTATTTTTATCCCACTACCGAATGAGCACTTACAGGCCAGGCACTGTGCGCACATCTGGAGAGAGATCCTGCTGCAGCAGCTCTCACTTACTGTTCATACACTGTTAACTGGCTAAAGGCGGAGTCCCTATACACATACAGTGTACTTATATAGAAATATGTTCTGTAAACAGCTTTTCTCCCAGGTTACCAAAATAAGCTTTAAAATCATTTCTAAAGTATAACTGTAAGGACTTTATAGTTGTTTATTCAGAAAAACAAATCTGCCTTAATAATTTGAATCTAATCTATTCTATTTACTTGAATCATTATTATATAAATAATATGCTGAGTTGTAGAATATCTAGCAAAAACTAAAGTATGACAAAATCACTCCCTCGCTGTGTAATGTTAGGTCTGAATGGAAGTGCTGTCCATACTCCTGTGCTGACAGCACGCCAACTACCGTCACCTTCCCCCAGGCTACTACAAAGTCTTCACACTGGTTTTCCTGCTTCCATTTCTACTCCCTTCTATATGTTCTAAAGATAAACGTCAGGATAATTGTTACCATATAAGGTAAATCATATCCAATAATAGTTTACCACATTATGACAACTTAAAAGCCAAAGCTTTACAGTGACCTCCAGGATTGTATACTAGTAGTTGTGTGTGTGGTTGTGTGTGTGTGTGTGCATGTGTGTGTGCATGTGTGCACAGATGTGTATGTATAGGTGACACAAGTGTGCACATATGTGGACACCAGAGGACGAAGCCGTGTCCAGCTCCTTTGAGACAAGGTCTCTCTGAACCTTGGAGCTAGGCTGCCAGCCAGTAAGGCACAGTGACCCTACCTCCACCATACACAGCCCTAAAGTTACACGTCAATGCACAACCGTGCTTCGTGTTTTACTTGGGTTATGGGGATTAAAACTCAGGTCCTCATGCTTGCACTGCTAACCAGAAGCAAGGCTGCCACACCTCCTGCCTCCTCCTTACACCCCGCCAAGGAACACAAGGCATCGTCTAATGTCTATAAACATTTCTGGTTGACACTACTAGGCAGGTAGGTGCTACTGACATCAACCACAGAGGACCAAGGATGATGTTCAACATTCTGCAGTGATTGCACAGGACGAGGACACACACACATTACCTTACAATAAAAATATTAGCTAACTCAAAGTGTCAATAATGCCCACGTTGACTCTGCCCATCACCTCTTAACCACAGTGACTACCTTACAACCTCATCTGTGTCACTCAACTTACAAAGGCCCTTGCTGGTTCTAGAACCCAACAGATGTACAACCATGTCTCCACTTACTGCTCCCTCCTCCAAGCACACTTTTCCTTGCATCTGCTGTGCTCACTAATACACCTCTCCTAGGTCATCATTTTCTGTGGATTCTTACACATAAGCAGATTGCTTTTGAGTTTTCAATGCCTTCTGGCTGTACCTCACCTCTCTAGCCTTATCTTCACACTGCTCAGCAGAAATGATCTGTTCTGGTCAAACCAGTCTTCTTACTCTCTTTCAAGCTCAGTGTTCTCAGTCCTACCTTTGTCACGCATTTCCGTCTACCAAGAATGTTCTTTCCCATCTGCTATTTACATAAGGGTATGAAGTAAGAAAATCACGGGAGCCACTGGAAATACAAACCCTTCCTAAAACATGGTGTGGAGAAAATCTGTATCAGCACCTTCTACTTTATCTCAGTGGAAAGAAAGAAAGTAGAAAGGCTATCGCTGTATCGCCAGCTCCGTTTGCAATCAGCACATCTTTTGTTACTGTTTCCTAGAGTCTGTTACATCCTTTGTCCAGACAGCCTCACAGTCTGCGGTCCTTGCCTCTTTAACTTTGTGTCAAATGCCATCTAGTTCTTGAGCCTTTGCCCAGTGGTTCTAACATCACAGCGCACACGTTTAACCTGTCTCTCTTCCCACATTATCATTTCTCCTCAACAATTTTTATCTTCTACCATACAATATGTTATTTTTAAAACTATATTCTGAATGTTTAATCCCTTTAGACTGGAAGCTAGTTCCACAGAGACAGGACTGTGTGTCCATTCTGTTCACAGGGAAAGTCTCAGCTCTCAGAACATTTCCTAAGGTTACATCACTTGCTAAAAAGGTTAAATGAAGGCAAATCAAGCCCCTGAAATTAAGCTCCTCATTTATAAAATGCAAACAACTAAGACCTCAAAGTATTTTCAAGTAGTGGACATTAGCCAGAGGAAAAAGCCAAAGTCTTTTATTCAGAGTACATTGTCCATACAGTCAGGGACCCTTTGCCTACATTTAAGCACCAAGAGGTCTAGGTTACCGCCTGAACAGTGCTCATGTGGAAAATGCTTCTGTGGAATTACGACAGTATCTTCAGAGGAAAATCACAACTGGAGTTATGTTAGAAAAAAATGTAAAAGTTGCAATATTAGGGATGTTTTAATACATTAGTAATGAAATGAACTTGTGTGATTTTGAATTCCAAGTACTACCTTAGACATCAACTCTAATTCTCCAGTAAAGCTTTCTATTGTTCCAAAACTCACCAGCCTGAGTTGCTTTACTTTAAAATTGTGGACTCGTTTTTATTTACTGCTCTACTTTCTACCCATTACCAATACCCTCTGCACTCTGCTAACTCCCTGTAAGGAACATTTTTCCTACATCCCAATTGTACATCCCAATCCTACATCCAATTGTAGTTAAGTTTCTTCAGCCAATTTTCCAGCCTCTAAACTGGCCTAACGTCAATAAAAAATTAAACTTCCTGTTAATTTTACTACATCACAGTCGTCAAAAACATATTCCTCAGCACTCACTAAGTAAATACTGCTTTCTATATGGCAACAGCCTTGCTCAAATCTGAAATGCCTCTTTATTTTCAGAGATAATAAACTATATCCATAAAAATGGGCCTGGAGAGACGGCTCAGCAGTCAAGAACAAGAGTTCCTGCCGTGGACCCAGGGCACATGGTACACACACGCACATAAGCAACATTCTCAACGGCACAGTCTTCAGCAGTACATTTTCTTTGATTTCATGACTGTAGTGCGTATAAAAACTAGATTTTGCATTCCTCTGGTAGTCAAAGATATTTACTGCCATTCCTTCATGTCTTTCATGTGATTTTAACCTCCAAATTATTCTGTGATTTTTTTTTTTCTTCCTGTCACCATTTTATATGGCAGGGCCTTAGCTCTAGTCACTATCAACACAGCACGGCATTCTACATATCTCTGATGAGCACAGCCTACCACAAGCCAACATCAGGCTTCTGTCAACAAGCAAGCAAGGTTCTTTAAAGTGTGCTCCTGAGACAGCTCTTTAGCAGATATTTGGTCAGAAAAAACAAAAAAAGCCTCAAATGCAAAAGCAACATGCATTACAACAAAAGCTGCATGCACAGAAGCAAGATAACAATCCACCTGACCTACGCGACTAAACACCAGTCCAGCCAGCATCCAGCAAGTCAGTCACTCAGAACGTAGTCAGACATAAAATCAAAGAATCCTAAGTAAAATAAAACAGAAACAAAGGCCAAGTAGTCTATAACTTCTTGTTCTGACCCCACAGTCAAATACTGTACACAGAACTGGAGTTATCACTGCAGCACACTTACACAGCATTCACACACACACACACACACACACACACACACACACACCCCAGAAAAACAAGCACTATATACAGTATGGCAATAACACTGAGATTTATGACTCAAGAGGCAAAATCGTATCTAAAACAAAGTGGGCCAGGCTTTGTGCATTACTACTTGTGTTTTTATGGATATGCAAAGAAAAGGTAAAATACATCCCCTCAACAAAGTTAAAAGGAAATAAACCAGATACTTACCATTAAAGCCCTGGTAAGTATTCCTGCAAGCAGAGTGTATGTAATCTACGAAGACACATCCAACAGAAAAGAATTAGTGCAATGTTAGCAAAACCCCAAAATTAGATACTCATCTACTCGCAATTCATTTTCAAATGTCATTAAATCAATTAGCAAAAAAACTGGGATACAAATAATTACAAATATCCATCTGGGAAAACACATCACTCCTTCACTGCCTGACGGCAATATAGGAACTAGTTTATAGTCCATATCTGTAGCTGCCGAAAGAGGGGACCGAGTACTAATTTACAAAGTTAAGAAAAAGTGAAACAGATTATGTATTTGTTATTATGTATCAAACGCTGCAGAAAGGAAGATACATTTGAGAACTGATCTTATGGAATACACTTAACAAGCTCCCTAAATACTTTAGGAGCTTGTCTGAATAACACATATGCATATATGTATGAGTGTGTGGGCTGCGCCCACCCAGGCATGACGTTAAGGTCTTTACTTAACTCAAAATAAAGACTGCAGAGCAGCATTTAGTACGGAGCTTCTGCATGTGAGAGCCCAGGCCCAGGACACAGGGCTAGATTCAGACACTCACATTCTATGGCCCAACTGCAGCAGAGATGGCTGAGCACGGGCAGTCAGGAGAGCACTCATCTTGGTTTTTTGTTTTGTTTTGTTTTTGTTTTTTGATGATTATAATGGAAAGCAAACACAACAAACTTTACCTTTACCTTCCGATTCTCTATAGAAAATGGATTTCCTTACTGACTGACTGCTTGTATCGCTGTCCTCTGCACACACACAAGGTTAACATGTGCAACACACCATTCACGTTGGTGGTGTCATCAAACTCCGGAACGAAAACAATCTTTTTTCCCCCCTCCAATGTCAACTCTTGGCTATTACAAATATTGTAATTTAGAGTCGCCTGTATCACAAAAAGCCACAGCCCAACACTAAACTACAAACAGTACACTGTTCCGAAGAGCCCAACTACTTCAAAGCGACTGAAAAGTACACCGAAAGCAGTGATCTCTGTCTCTTTTCCTCCACTTATATTTGACAGCCTTAGCTTCTGGCAGCAAATCAAAACCCAAAAGCTCCTATGCTCGCACCACACCTTATCCAAAGTCAAGGACTTTTTTGCGTGTGTGGATGAAGAGGCTCCCTTACAAGAAATGAACCGGTTTTACTTAAGAAATACCTACTTCCTAGAGATTACACCCAGGTTAACCCTCCAAACAAACTGCTCCACGTCTCCCTAACACTGTGCATATATAGACACATACATATGTATGTATGTATATATATCACTTTTATCTTGACACTAATTCCCATTAAAGTTGAGCAAGATTTGAAGGTTTCAAAATTAACTGTACTTCACGGCCCTAAAGCAGACCGGCAGGGATAGCTGAAAAGCATCGTTACAATTAGGTTTATTTAATCAGTACGGGCAACAAGGATGGGTTGTGCACCGATCCACCCGAACGTGAAGGGCACCCGGGGCTTGCTGTGCCAGAATTCTAGTAGCATTTCATACACGTGTCCCACCCACACCCCCTTAAAAAGGGGGGAGGAAGGGGATGGGGGGGGGGGGGCACTGGTTCACGGAACTGTTTCAGATGAGGTATATGCAAGCGGGTAAAGTGCGGTGAGTTATCCAACAGCCCAGTCTGCTAATCACTGGTAATAACTTGCATGTTCTCGTTGGAGGGGGTGGGGTGGGGAGGGGTGTCGAAGCCCACCGCGATGGAGCGCCCTTTAAACCCGCCTCACTCCTGAGCAGCACCGCACGAGCCTGAGGCAGCCAGGGTCGGGATCCCACAGATCCCGGGGTGTGGGGTGTGGGGTGTGGGGTGGGTGGGTGGGGACGCGGTGGTGAGGACCCCGTGGGCCCGGGCGCCACCCGCGCGAGGCCGGGAAGTGGCAGGCGGCCCGGGGCCCGGGAGGCCGCGGGGCTCGCGGCTAGCCCGACCCCGTGGGCAGCGGGTGGACGAGCCCCGGGCCGGCCGCATTCCCGCGTCCGGCTCCGGGACGACCGGGCTCCGGGGCCCGCGCGGCCCACAGAACAAAGCCACACGGCCATCTTGAGGCGGTAAACAGACCCCCGGCGCAGGCCGCCCGCCGCCCTCCCCGCTCGCCCGCCCGCCCGCCCGGCTCGCCCGGCCCGGCCCTGCCCGGAGGCCCGCCCTACGCGCCGCTCACCGTCCTCGAAGTCCATGCTGGACGCCGCGGGGCTTGACGGTCTCGGCGCCGAGCTGCGGCCCGCGGCGAGCGCCCGCGTGACCCGACGGTGTCCGCCGCACGACCGGCCCGCGCGACCGAGAGCGGCGCTGCTGGACGGAAAGCCGCAAGCCACAGCGAGGCCCGGGGGGGCGGGGCCGGCCGGCGCTGCCAGTCCCCGAGACACGGCCTTCGATTGGCTGTCGCGGGGCGGTGGGCGGGCCCTCCGCGTGGGATGGGGGGCGGGAAGAGAAGTCCGCTGTCGGGCTCCCCGGGGTCCCTGACCCTGCGGAGCTGGGCGGACGGGAGGTGCAGAGGGAGCGCGGGAGGCTAGGCCTAGGATGTTCCGGGAGGGATCCGGGTGGCCGGCCATGTTTGAGCCTGGCAAGAGAGAAGGGGGGGGGGGGGTCCATTATGGCATACCTTCCTCTTGCGACCTCTGGCTGCGGATGAATGAGGAGGGAAAAAAATTTTTTAAGTACTTATGGAGTTCTTCATTTGAAACACACAAGTCAGGAGCATGCAGAGGAGCACAGATTGCTAAATACGAACCGGTCATAAGACCATGCCAAGACAGGCTGTTAGCCACTGCTGGGTTTTAAGGTGTAAGAAAAGCAACTGTGGAAGTTCACAGATGAGAAAGATACGGCAGGAAGAAAGTAGTCCACAGCTAGAAGGATTGTGTGTGTGTGAGAGAGAGAGAGACAGAGAGACAGAGAAGAGACAGAGACGACAGAGAGACAGAGACAGAGAAATTATGCCACTCAAGAACACTATGGGAAAACTATTTTGGTTGATGTGACTTGAACCACAGTTTTAAATAACCTGGTTCCTTTTTGTTGTTGTTTTGTTTTCACAGAGCAAATGGTAGGTAGTAACAACACATTGGTAACCAAATCAGAAGCCAGAAATCAAATTATTTTCGCTCTCTCAGGGTTCAACCAATTTGCTGAGCCAGGTTCTGAGGAAGCAGGAAATGAACCGGGAAAACAGCAAGTTGTACTACAGTAGCCCCAAGCCTGGGCAGGGCGTTGTCTCCTCCTCCTCCTCCTCTTCGTTTTTTGTTTTTTGTTTTATTTCCTTCTCCACCCTCACTGACTCATGTTGTCCCCACCCATTTCTTCATCCCTTCTCTTTTTTCCTCCTACTCGTGTTTTCTCTTCACCTGGGCTGAACATGCCGAAGACTGAGCTCACAGTTTCCCTTCCCGAAATTGCTTGTGCTCCTGCGTTCTTTCATCTGCTCACGGCACCACGAGCAACTGAGCATTAATCCCAGCCAGAAGGCTGAACATGGTCCTCTGGAGCGGCGCGCCCCGCCCCGCCCCGCCCGCCTCCCACTACCAATGCATACGCCGGGCCCTTTCATCTGCGTAACACCACATAAAATGTTTTAAGCCTTCCCCTTCCGGTTGCCGCTACCTGAGTTAAGACACTCATTATCCCTCTGTTTAAAAAAAAAAAAAAAAAAAATCTTGCATTAGCTCTCTAATTCATTCCTCTGCCCTTCAGCCTCACCTGTCCTCCGACTCCTCAGGCTGAAGTGATCAAAATGCAAACCTGATGATGTCATTCCCACATCGAAGGCGTGGAGTAAATCTAGTCAACGTAGAGCACAAAGAAAAGAGGAGGGGATCCCAACTGACGTTTTCCCTCTTCCCCTCTGCCCCCACTCCCTCCTCTCCCTCTCTCCTCTCTCTCCTTTGTAAAAACTTTTAAAATCATGAATAGGCATTATCTGTGCGTAGGTATGTGCATGAGTGCAGGTGCCCTTGGAGGCCAGAAGAGGGCAGCAGGTGGCCCTGCAGCTGAAATCACAGGCGGCTGTGAGCTGCAGATCTTAGTTGTTAGAAATCGAACTCAGGGTCTCTGAAAGAGCAGCAAGCACTCTTAAACACTGAGCCATTTCTCCAGCCTATCAGTTTCAGACTACCAGTTCTCCAAACATGCCTGTGCTTTTTCATGGCTCTTGTGTAGAGGAATTTTAATCCAGCAACATGGCTTCTCTGGCAAGGGATCACATGCAAAGACCTTCTAGGTGACCTGGCTGGAATACAGACATGCCTGTAGTACACACCTTTAATCCCAAACAATTATAAAATTAGTTTATAAAGGGAAGCAGCCATGTTTGACAGTGACATATAATTGAGGAGCAGACAAAGTGACTAACCAGAGAAAGATTTGACAGAGAGATGGGATATGACCAACTCTCAGAAGAACAGGACAGGAAAGAGAGGCTACTTAAGAGCAGTGCAGGAGCCGGGCATGGTGGCACACACCTTTAATCCCAGCACTGGGGAGGCAGAGGCAGGCAGATCGCTGCGAGTCTGAGGCCAGCCTGGTCTAAAAGCAAGTCCAGGACACCCAAGGCTACACAGAAGACCCTGAGCTCTTGAAACCTCACAGCCCAGCGGCACACACCTCCTCCAACAAGGCCGCATCTCACAATCCTTCCTAAACAGTCCAACTGGGAGCCAAACGTACAGACATGAGACTACGGCGGCGGCCATTCTCATTTCAAACCACCGCCCCCTGCACAGCATGAGAAGTCGTCAGCCGCTGCTACATTTACTCATTTAACAAACTCTGAGGACCAACCATGTGCCGAGCATCATTATCTTATGTCATTGTCATCGCTCCCCCCCCCCCCCCCGAGTCCAGCTAGGCTCCCTTTTTGTGAGGCTCAGCTTCCTACCCTAAGGGTCCAATCCTCTGTACAAAGCCATCTGTTATTTCATCTTCTGTATATTTTACAGCAGATAGCAGGTTAATGAATTACAGACTGGCAAGTCTATTAAGATTTTAGAACGATATGGGGGCTGGACTTTTTATGCGCAGAGGTACAAAGGGTATGGGAACTGAAGTCAGGAGTAGGGCCACAGGGACAAAAAGGAATTGGGAGCTTACACCTAGGGACCTGTTCTCACGGAGGGGTTATATCAGAGAAGCCAACGACCTTCAACCCAAAAAGGGTTAATGTCTGAACTCGCTATCGACCCAGAGTCCTTTGTTCCTCGGCTCCTAGCCTACTCTGCCTCCACACCTCTTCGCGTGACCACACCTCCGATGACCTCACCTGTGTTTCCTCTCTTCTCTGTTCATCAAGCTCACCATAAACACTGCCTCTCTCTACACATCTCCCTAAGGTCTTAATCGGAGCCATGCCGGCGCATGCTCTGTAAACACATGCACAGCTTCACAGTAGGAGTTTTGTTAGCACTTATTAATGAGTTTATTATAGCCCTGCCTGGCACCTTGTTCATACAGTTTTTTTTTTTTTTCTTCCTTAGATGGCCTACTTGTCACCATGAATGCCGAGCGGGGGAGGAGCATTTGCCAGAAGCATTATTTGCCCTCAAGGACTGGAGTACATCGGATGCCCCAAAGAGTGGGAGATGTTCCAAGGTACCCTCTTTTTTTGAAAACACCCTCATTTTTGGCTTCCTAGCATGTGACAGCCCATCATAGCCTTTACCAAGTAAGTTGGAAACAAATTAGCTGTCAACTCCAGTGAGTGTAAACGAGGCAAGGCTCGGGGCTAGATAGGGTTTCACAGTTGACAGCACCTGCTGTACAACCATGAGGACAAGGGTTCGGATCCCAGCACCCACATAAAAATCTGGGCAAGCCACCAACATCTACCTCCAGCTCTGAGGGGTCTGAATGTCCTCTTCTGGTCTCTACACATGCAGAAGTGTGTACTCACACATACACTCAGACACTTGTGCACACAAGTAAACAAGTGTCAGTTATTAAAAGGATAGGTGAGGCTCTCTGATCACTCGGTTCGTTTACCGTAATGCCCAAGTCTCGTAGAGGATGTTACCTCCTTGCTGTGGCTCTGTTACTGGGACCCTTGAAAGTGCAGGTTGATTCCTGCTGTTGCCAGCTTTACCGGGACGTATTTGTCACCCTGGGAGATCGTGTGATATGTTTGTTGAATGAGTTAAAAGTGGACCCAGGGCTACCTTCTATATCCACACATCACTCTTAGATATTAAGGCCACACACTAAGAACTTTACTACAAGGAAGCACTACCCCAGCATGGCCAGCAGAGGGCACCACACACCACACATAGTGAAGGTGTGTGCCGTGCTTTGGAGCACAAGGATCCTGCAAATCAGAAAAAAGTAAAAGCAACCTACCGAGATGGAGAGAGGCACAGTGGGGCTGCGTCCTCCCACACACCAGCCTTTCTCTTTGAACGCAGTCGTAGACATAAACGATCCTGTTTGCTTCCTTTCATCAGATGTCATCTTTAGAGCCTATTTTAAAAACATGCAACGGTGCAAACTTGTTATAAAGTGACGAATCTGAAGTTCAAGATATGAAACAGCACGTGGAATTTGATAATTACTGTGTTAACAAAACATCTGAAAGCCTAAAGCTCAGAATAGGTGGGAAGGATAGAATGCACAACCAATGACCACTTTTGTACTCACTTTTCACGTGCATGTGCACACTTACTGTGCCCTCTCTAAGATAGAACATACATGTATTTGACACAACATGCAATGGTTGCTTGTACCAGAATTTAGAAAAGGGTTGTTTAATCAAATACTCTCCTTGTGTCTCTGAAAATACAGTGAGGGGCTCTTGGCTACTTCAGTCGGAGCTGTTGACTGAGGGCTCTCGCTGGATTCGTCGGGTGCTTTGTTGCTCCCAAGGATTCTGGCTTAGCAATAAACTTAGAACTGTCACCCATGTCCAACTGTCGAAGGAAACGTTATTTTGCGTTTCAGTCACTTGTACCTGAGAAAATGTCAAGTCCTGGAAAAGAAAACTTCCTAGAGATGGACTCAGCACATGTGGCCCCGCGGGGCAGTGCTGGGAAAGCATCACTAGGCCAGGAGTCCAGTCCGCTCCACACACCTGCACCTCTGACAGCTCTAAGTCCTGGCTTTCCTGCCAGAGCCTCTCCCAGCAGCCCTGACGCCCTCGGGAGGTAATTAGTAACAAAGGGCTTTTAACTTGAAATATGTTGTGTAAATGCAAAGCCCAGGAAGCACACAAAGGATTTTGCATTTCTTGAGAATATCTCTCAGCCAAAGACAACAGTGATGCATCTTTCAGCCAATGTCTCTTTTGCAGATGATAGCTCTCCCATCTTTAATCTGAGGAAAACAAAAGGCATTATTTCCAATGACTTTGCTACAAATCAAAGCCCTCAGAAGATTTACCTCTTTCATGGTTTCAGAAGCAGAGATCCTGCTTCAGGGTTGTTTGAATGAAGTCTGGGCAGGTCTCTGACTGGCGTGGAGGCAGGACCAGAAGGAAGCCGACCAGGTGGCTCAGGGGGAACCTGCTGCCTGTCCACACCGTTTGTGTTGCTTTTGTCTTGTTAAGATTTTTGTCATCTGTAATTTCCTTTATTATCATCACAGTCTTTGTATCAAGGCCCACGGCAATGGTAGCAGGTTTATTTTTCTTATTTTCTGACAGAGTTTCTCTGTGTAGCTCTGGCTGCGCTAGAACTCACTTTGTAGACCAGGCTGGCCTCGAACTCAGAGAGATCCACCTGCCTCTGCCTCCCAAGTGCCGGGATCAAAGGTGCGTGCCAGCACGCCCAGAGCAGGTTTCTTTTTAAAGATTAGTATTAAATATTAACTGTCGGGCTGGAGAGACGGCTCAGAGGTTAAGAGCACTGCCTGATCTTCCGAAGGTCCTGAGTTCAATCCCCGGCAACCGCATCATGGCTCACAACCATTCATGATGAGATCTGGTGCCCTCTTCCCGCCTGCAGGAATATGTGCAGGTAGTACACTGCATACATAATAAATAAATAAATAAATAAATAAATAAGTCTTTAATTTTTTTTAAATAATAAATTACTAAATAAATACTAACTGTCTTCCCCATTTCAATTTTACATTATGCTGTCAAGACAAAAAAGTTGTTAAACTCAAGTTACTTAAATCCAGGACATACTTCCATGATTAGTGAGGCTAAGTCAAGGCAGCGGCTTTGCCTGCCCTGCAATATAAGCAAATCTAGGCCCTAGAAAGATGGGACTAGATTACCATTGCTTTTGAAAAGTGTGCTATAAAAATGAGTGGCCTGGCCAGGCGTGGTGACACCGCCTTTAATCCCAGCACTTGGGAGGCAGAGGCAGGTGGATCGCTGTGAGTTCGAGGCCAGCCTGGTCTACAGAGTGAGTCCAGGACAGCCAAAGCTACACAGGGAAACCCTGTTTCAAAAAAAACAATTAGGGGCTGGAGAGATAACTGTGCAGTTAAGAGCACTCACTGCTCTCTTCCAGAGGATCAGAGTTTAGTTCTCAGCACCCACATGGTGGCTCATAAGCATCCCTTCCAGGGAATCTTGACACTTCCTGATTCGCATACAAACAGGCATGGGGAAATATTTACATACAGATAAAATAAACATCTGGAAAAAAGTATTTTAAAAAATTAAAATTGAAGACAGCACTCAAATTTCAGAGTCAGTTCTTGAGGACACAGAAATACAGCAAATTCTATCATCCCAGGCAAAAGGAGAAGGCATCTTTTAACTCAGAGAACACGCGTGCACACAGCTGACGACTGTTAGGGCGTTGAAATTTCATATGCTCTCTTCACTAAAGCTAGACTAACCACTCTTCCTCCCTCTCTCAAAATATAATCCAAGGGCTTTAGTAAAACTAAAGACCTCTGCTCTTTGGAAAACACATTTTTTTTAAAAAAAAAAAGGGGGCCAAGGATGGGGGAGGGAAAGGCTCAGTAAATACAGTGCTTTCCGTGCACACATGAGCACTTGAGCCCGTGCAAACGTGAGCACCTGAGCCTGTGCATATGTGAGCATCTGAGCCTGTGCACATGTGAGCACCTGAGCCCGTGCACACGCGAGCACCTGAGCCCGTGCACACGTGAGCACCTGAGCCTGTGCATACGTGAGCACCTGAGCCTGTGCAAACGTGAGCACCTGAGCCCGTGCACACGTGAGCACCTGAGCCTGTGCATACGTGAGCACCTGAGCCCGTGCACATGTGAGCACCTGAGCCCGTGCAAACGCGAGCACCTGAGCCTGCTCACCAGCACCGTGTAAAGGCTAGGACCACAGTGTATGCCTATAATCCGAAAGTTGGGCTGGCAGAAGCAGGAAGCTCTCTGGGGTCCACTGGCCAGCGAGCCAGCCACACTGAACTTCGAGTCCCAGGTTCAGTGAGAGACCCTGTTGCAAAACATAAGTCAAATAACAGTCAAGCCAAATGCCTAATGTAACCTCTAACCTATACACACATGCATGCATACATGTACACACGTCTATACATACAAAAACAAATCAATAAGCAGGAAGGCAGTCCATATCCTGGGATAAAATATTTGCAATGAATACAGCTGGCAAATGACTCATATTTGAAATTGATGAGGATCTCATTCTTCAGTGATAAGATGGCAACCTAATTCTCTAATTTGTCTTAGTCACTGTTCTATTGCTGTGAAGAGACCCTATGACCAAGGCAACTCTTAAAAAGAAAGCATTTAACTGTGGGCTGGCTTATAATTTCAGAAGGTAAGTCCATGACCATTACTGCTGGAAGCAGATAAGGAATGGGGGGATGGAGAGAGAGGGAGAGAGGGAGGGAGAGAGAGAGGGAGGGAGAGAGAGAGGGAGGGAGGGAGGGAGGCAGGGAGAGCGAGAACCTGACACAGGCTTTTGAAACCTCAAAGGCCAGCCCCACCCCGGAGTGACACACCTGCTCCAAAAGGCCACACCTCCTAATCCTTCCAAAACAGTTCCAACTAGTACCAAAACTGTCCACCGTATGAGCCTGTGGGGGTCATTTTCATTCAAGGCCCCCCGCAGCATCACAGATCCGTGGTGAGAAGCCTGTGAGAGATGCTTACCATCTCGGCCACGGAGATACACACTAAGGCTATACTAACGTACTACTGTGATCTGATAGATGGCCCAAATAAGACACAGAGACTGTGTCGAACTCTCAAGTCTGATGACGGGAATGTAAGATGATGCTAGGAAAAACAAGTTCGCGTTTGCTTACTGTGCTGTGTTGGCTCTGGTTCCTTAATAACAGAACTTTATTGTGAATTTATTTAACAAACGCCCCTCCCTTACAGCCCGGCTAGCCTAAGCAGGAGGGAGAGGTAATTAAGGGGTGCAAGAATAAAACCTTCCAGGTATCAGTTCTGCGGGGCGAGTCCCTTGGCGAATGAATCCCTTGGTGTAATTCTCTGGGAACCTCGCAGATCCTCTACCAGACAGGAGAAGCTGCACCTCTCAGGGCCTGAACCTACAGCCTCTTCCGCCTGCTCACCGCTTGCTCCTCCCCCCTTGCCCCCCCCACCCCCCCGCCCCCCCTCCCCCCCCCCCCCCCCCACCCACCCCCACCCCACCCACCCACCCCCACCCCGCTTTGCGCAGTCAGGCTGGAACCACTGATTTCTCTTAGGTCCCTCCTCCTCCCATCGATGGTTTTACAATACCCGCCTGTGTGTCACAGGTGTTTATCTCAGTGGGGGTATCAGTGGGGTCTCAGGAGGACTAGGCCACCCAAGACTGTTTTCACCTTGGGGCCCAGTCTAAGACAAGGTCACATTCCCTCCACAGTGCCGGCTAGTTTTTGTCAACTTGACACAAGCCAGGGTCATCTGGTAAAAGGGAACAACATCAACTGTGAAAATACCTTTGTTAGAGTGGCTGGAGGCAAGCCTGTGGGGCATTTTCTTGATTGGTGATTGGTGGGGGGGAGGGGGAGGGCCCTGGCCCACTGCGAATGGTGCCTTCTCTGTGCTGGTGGTCCTGGTGCACAGAAGAAAGCCAACTGAGCAAGAAAGGAGGCACAAGGCGGTCACGGGTGTGCCTCCATGTCTTCTGCTCCAGCTTCCTGACTCCAGCTTCCTGCCTCCATGTCTTCTGCTCCAGGTTCCTGTCTCCAGCTTCCTGCCCTGACTTCCCTCAGTGATAAAAGGGACCTGAGAGTGGTGAGCTGAAATAAAGCCTTTCTTTTCCACACTCTTTGATCATGATATTTTATCAGAGCACTTGAAACCTAGGACACTTATGACATTCTTATGCAGCAGACATGAAAACATGTCTCTCCATAGATGCATAGTAATATTAATATTAATTAATTTAGTTTTAATTAACATTTATTTAACATGATAATTATTATACCATAATAGTATGACATTAATATTGAAATAGCAAGTTAGAAATTACATACACACACACACACACACACACACACACACACACTTATCCAATGAATGAATAAATAAATTGTGGCACATCTATACAATGAAAAGCCAATAAACAATAAAAAGAAATTAATGACTTACTTATAAAGGCATCTGCCTGGCTTTATTTTTTAAATATGTCATGTAAAAAAAGTCAGTCTCAGAAAAAAAAAATATATATATATTCTTAAATATGAAATTCTAGAAAATGTACAACAGCCTACAGAAACAAAAGTAGAGCAACAGTTGTCTGTGGCTGGATGGGCTGAGTGTTAACTGCAGTGGGAGACGAGGTAACTTCCTCGTGGGAAGAGGAGTCACGTGGTGGGAGCTGGGCTCAACAGCTCACTCCTGCCTTAGCTTCTGAGTGCCAGGTCACAGTTACAGTGGCACTGTCTCTAGCAGCAGAGACTTGTTAAGTGACAACCTTTCTATAGCTCGGTTGAAGTAGAGGTTGTCGTGTGGATGGATGCACTCGTCAGAGCTCATGTTGTTCATCCGCCATGGCTTTACTTGGTCGCACACAGAGTGTATTGTCGGTGCAGCTTATTTTAAAAACCAGTTTGTCTTTTAAAAAGTAAAATCGTAGACGTGGCTAAGATGTCACTATGGAGGCTGGAGAGATGACCTAGTGGTTAAGAGTGCTGGCTGCTCGTCAAGAGGACCTGAGTTTGATTCCCAGCTCCACATGGCAGCTCACAACTGTCTATAACTCCAGTTCTAGAAAAGCCAACACCTTCATACAGACTCACATGCAGGCAAAACAGCAAAGCACCTGAAAAGTAAAAGTAATTTTTAAAAAGTCACTGAAGAATTGAATATAACAACAAAGAGAAGGGAATAGCCCAAAATTAACAGATGTTTAGTAAAATCAATGATTATGAATTTACACAGAAGAACACCATAATTGAGGAAATTAAGGCAGTTCTATATTTTTATATGAATGCTTACAGCATGTTAGGTAACAAGGAAGTCATTCAACAGCATCTATAACATTATCTATTTTCATAACTTCACCTATATGAATATGTAATATATACATATCTTTTATATGTGTGAGATTTTACAAGGGCCCATCTATACTCGTCTGTAGAACCTGGAGGTTAACCATAAGGTAAGGATTTTTTCCACTTGCTTGTTCTTCCCTGCTGCTCTTTCTTACAGGGAGATTTGCATGCACAGTCAACAGAGGCGTAGGTGATAAGCCATCTGCAAAAAGCACAAGGAACAGGTGGGTGTGGCCTGACACAACCAGGCAATATAAGCCCTCGTGGTGCACACCTTTAATCCTGCACTTGGGAGGCAGAGGCAGATGGATCCCTGTGAGTTCGAGGCCAGCCTGGTCTACAAAGTGAGTCCAGGACAGCCAAGACTACACAGAGAAACCCTGTCTTGAAAAACAAAACAAAACAAACAAACAACCAGGCATCTTCATGAGCATCAGCCATTTTGTCCTCTCCAAGAAGGGAAGTGATGGTGGAGAGAGACTTCTCCTCGCTGGATGCCTGGAGAGGCAAGGTTACATTGGATAGGAAGTCGTTCCCTCTAGTTCTCCCACTAACCAGCTTTGTAGAAATGTTGTGCTTTAGTTGAGGAAAAGGAAACACGGTGGTGACCAAGTGTGGCAAGGTGGGAGCTTTCCTCACCTGTTTACTTTTCTCTTCTCTCAAAAAGACCCAGTCAGTATCTGGGCAAGAGACAGCATCTTAGCTGCATGTGTGGCTCAGCTGGTAGAGAGCCTGCCTAACACACAAGAAGCAGAAAGCTGGGCTTGCTATCTGTAGTTCCAGCACTTGGGACGTGGAGGCAGGAGGATCAGAAGTTCAAGATCATCCTTAGCCACGTAGGGAGTTTGATGTCAGCCTGAGCTACATAAGACCCTGTCTCAAAAGCAAACAAATCAAAAAACAAACAAACAACAACAATAAAAACAAGGCAACAACAGAACGAGCAGAGCATGTGCCCCTAAACCCTTCATAATGACACACTGCAAAGGTGGACGTGACCAAGACCACAGTGGTACAGTCCAGCTTCCGCTGCGGACCCTCAGAAACCCATTGAAGAAATGAAGGCTTTAGTTTTTACGATTTTGTATTCCTAGGCTTTGAATTTGCTATGTAGCCGACCTTGAATTTCTGATCCTCCTGCCTCCAGAGTTCTTGGATTAGAGGAGTGCATAGCCATCTTATTCAGTGCTGGACAGCCAACCCAGGGCTTCCTGCGTGCTGTGCAAGCATTCTGCCAGCTAAGCTACATTTCCAGTCCTTGCTGGTTTTAGTGCTAAAGATTGGATTGGCGAGGGGGTGGGGATGGGGGGGGCTTTCACATACATTCTGTCACTAAGTCACATTCCATTCCGTCACTAAGTTACACTGCAGCAGAGACCAGAACTTTGACAGTCCTGAATGCTCAGACGCAACTCCCCAGACTCCCGCTTTGCACAACAGACAGTGTCAGGATAATTCCGAGAAGCGCAGTTCAGCATAGTTGTTCTCAGGGAAGACTCAAAACGCTGTCGTCTTCCCCAGCCTGCTTAGCTCTGCAATTAACTGTTCTTTTACTGCCTTCTGTAGCTCCCCCAAGTCTAGACACTATAATTATCATGGCAAGTTCTCCAGTGCCCTAATTAGCAGAGATCCCTTGAAGAAGAAAACCAGGACCACCACCTGTCTAATCTGCCAAAGCCAACAAGGAAATTAGCCTCGTGCAAGGAGTCAGACCCGTCCTGTTCCTCTCTTCACTGCCTCCCCTCACTTGGCCCTCCTGTATCCTTCTTCTTCTTCTTCTTCTTCTTCTTCTTCTTCTTCTTCTTCTTCT
>OU015756.1:2932965-2945233 GCA_907169655.1 Acomys percivali
CTTCTTCTTCTTCTTCTTCTTCTTCTTCTTCTTCTTCTTCTTCTTCTTCTTCTTCTTCTTCTTCTTCTTCTTCTTCGGAATTATTTATTACATATACAGTGTTCTGCCTGCATGTACACCTGCACACCAAAAGGGGGCACCAGATCTCACTATAGATGGTCGTGAGCCTCCATGTGGTTACTGGGAATTGAACTCAGGCCCTCTGGAAGACCAGACAGTGTTCTTAACCACTGAGCCATCTCTGCGGACCTCCTGTACCCTTCTTAAAGGAAGATGTCAGAAGTTTGCCTCCACTTGTCCCGTCACTCAGTTAATCGTCCCATCCCATGTGGCACCACACAGGCCCGTCTCGGCCATCAGAATTTAGTAGGTAGTTTGTGCTGGACCAAGACACTTCAGCTTGTGGTACACTTTTGGATATTTGCTTTTATGGATAAATTAGGGATGGTCATAACCCAACCAGAACGTAAGCAACTTGAGCCTATTCAAAGAGGCCCCTGGTTTGCCGTTTTATATGTTTGTTGAGCTTTTTAAAGACTGGGAACCTAGGCTGGCTTCAAATCAGCCATGTAGCAGAGGCTAGCCCTGAACACCTAATCCTCCGGCTTCACTTCTGCTCCCCAAATGCTGGGATTTGGGTTTGGGTTAAGGGGTCACTGCAACAGCATCTAAGCCGTCATCTTTCCCTCTCAGTGTGGAGGGACCCAGCGAGTTAAGAACAAAGACCTCAGCGGCTCCCTCAAATAGCGAGTCAGGAGGTCCAGGGGTGCCGGACTGCAGCTTTGCCGAAGGTCAGGGCCACTTCTCACACAAAGGGCCTGACATTTCCTGGCAGCTACAGGATGTTTAGTTCTGAGCCAAAATTCCGGAGCGGTTCGTTTGTGTGGGCTGAGCGGCCCAGGCCCTTCTGGGAACTCACAGCCAGTATCTTCTTACTGCTGCCTATTCACTGTCACCTCTCCCTTTTCAGCTCTGATTTCCTGTGTGCCTTTTTCTATTTGTCTTTTAAAAACCTTTGTCTGGGAGCTTACTAGCAAAAGGGGGGGGGCGGAGATGTGAGTAGAGGAGACTCTCTCTCTCTCTCTCTCTCTCTCTCTCTCTCTCTCTCTTTCTCTCTCTCTCCCCCCTCCCCGCCCCAAGGGCTTGCAGCACTGTGAGGGCTTGAGGACAGAGCTCCTGACAAGTCACTGTGGCTGTCCCTCACTTAGCCGACAGGAGACGCTCTCCTGAAGCATTTGCCATTGTTCCCTTTCTAGATGGCCGGGCAACCTTTCTACAAAACCAAACAGATAGAACCGAGTCCAGAGGTTATCCCTTTTGATAACGTTATCCTTAGTATAATATTTAACTGGCTCCCTTTGCCTAAGCCTTTCCTCCGCTGAAGCCTCATCACAGGCCCATGATGGAAACTACACTGTGGTCCTTCGTCACAGATAAAAGAAACACGAGTGCTGGACCATCCAGGTCCCAGGGACAACGTTATTCAACAGCTGCTTCTAATAGGGAGAAACAAATCCATTGTCAGGTGTAGGGTTGGTGAATTGACACTATGGAATACTACTCAGCTATTAAAAACAAGGAATTCCCGAAATTCGTGGACAATTGGATTGAACTAGAAATGATCATAATGAGTGAGTTAACTGAGAAGCAGAAAGAGACAAATGGAATATACTCACTTATATCTGGACACTAGGCCAAGGGGCATGTCCCATGGAAGTCTTCACCTACCAAAAAAGTGGGTCAGTGGGAAGGACATCCTATTGGGACTTTAGGAGAGAGAAGCATGGGACAATGGGGAAATAGAAGGATCCAGAGGGTCCTAGAAACATACAAGAAGAACATTATGATGGGCGGGTCTGGGCTCAGGGGTCCTGCTCAAACTATGACACCAGACAAGGACAATATGGGAAGTAAACTTCGAACCCCTACCCAGACCTAGCTGATGGACAGGACATTCTCCACAGTTGAGTGGAGAGTGGGGTCTGACTTTCACATGAACTCTGGTGCTCCATATTTGACCACGTCCCTTGGATGGAGAGGCCTAGTGGCACTCAGAGGAAGGCTAGCAGGCTACCAAGAAGAGACTTGATACCCTATGAGCATATAGAGGGGGTGGAGGTCCCCCTCAGTCACAGACACAGGGGAGGGAGTAAGGGGGAAAGCGGGAGGGAGGGAGGAATGGGAGGATACAAAGGATGGGCTAATAATTTAGATGTAATATGAATAAATTAATAACATTTTTTAAAAACCAAATCCACAGCCACGTCCCCCAGGATCAGAGGAGTCGCACGGGGCTGACGCCTGCAGGAGCGACTAACCATGGTGAAGGCCTGGGTCAACGCTGGCCACCTGGTCTGAGGCAGGCCAGCTGACGGCTCATCAACTTGCTTTGTGCAGAGAGCTCCACTTGAAGGGGAAGAGGGCCATTTGCACCAGCTCCGCCTGGATTTAGACCAAGGAATTCGTTAGTTGGTTGGCCAACAAAGAGAGGAAAAAGAGCAGAGATAGAGATGACAAAAAGGGCATGATACTGGCCACAAGAGAGACAAAGCCTTCGCCACAGCTGCCTCAGTTCCTGTCGAATTTTCCTGTACAGCTAAGTGAGGCTCTCTCACCCAGGGAGCCAGTGTTCCACCTGGCTGAGTCTGGTAGAGAGCTTCTGCCAGTCCAGCCAGCATAGCTGCTTCCTGAGTCCTCTCTAGTTCCACTGGTCGGGCAAGTGACACCCAAGACCTGCTACTGAGCCCAGGTGGCTACTTATCTGGGCCTTTGAGGCTCAGCTTTACGAGAATCAGAATGTCTGACTCAGAGAACGTTTTCTATAACAGGGCAAACATGTAGCTTTGGTTTACAAAGACCCAGAGCATGCTCCAAAGGCAAATGACAGGGCAGCCTTTCTCTGTGAGAGAACACAGATGTCACACCGTGAGCAAATCTGTCCCATAAACACCTCTGTGGGACTAAAGCTTTGCAGGGAGGAGGAAGCCAGCTGGGGGCCCTTTCTCTCTCCAGAAAGACTTTCTTCAGGGGCCTGCATCTTCCACTCTCCTGGGCCTGACAGAAAGAAAAAGCTCGGCTCTCCTGCTTGGCACTGTCTTTTTCCATCCCCTTCAGCCACAACGTTTTAAGCTCCTATGTGTCATTTTTATTGTGCTCAGACTTGGGGAAGAGCCATCTTGAATACTTTTTACCTGTTTTAACAAGAACCATCAACGGGACAGCCCCAGGAGTTTAAACTAGGGCACTTCAAAAGGCCACTGGCTCTTGATCGCAAACATACTGTCTACAAATACGATGCAGCCCTAATCTCGTAGTACAGCCAGCAGGCTTCCAACCAGGCCAGCACGAAACAGAACGGCAGTGCTCATCCACCAATCCAGCACTGGGAAGACAGGGTCCACCAGCCCAGCACTGGGAAGACAGGGTACAGGATCACAAGTTCCTGCCCAGCCTGGGCTCTGTTGTGTGTTCTAGGCTAGCCTGAGTAAGACCCTGCTCAAAGACAAAAGAAAAAGAAGAGAGAAGATGACACTACAGACAGCAGCAGCCACAGCCCTCCAAAGTTCTGTGTGATGGGTCATCCCCAGGTTTTTGGCATTTTGGGTCCTGTTTGTCACCAGGGAGGTGACAATGAGTGAACTACTGAGGACTGTGTCCAGCTACAAATAAACAAGGCTTTGGGGGTGCTGAAAGCAAGAGCTATAGTAACCTCTCATAACCTCTCATAACCTCTCATAACGAGAACAGACATTTTGACATTCTGGCTTTCATGGCAAAAGACGATATGAAACAAAGCTTCGACACACAATGTATGTTTGCATAAGAACCTGAGGTAAACACAGAAATAAAAATACATAAAAACCAAAGGGGGGGGGGAAAAAGGGCTTTGAAGCCAATGTGTGTCACAGATGAACAGCAGATAAGAAGTGCCCTGACGTCTCCCACTAAGATGGGAGACTTGTAGGCTTACTCCCTAAGAGAAAAATAAAGGGGGGCCCCACATCCTCTTCCTGCCTGGGGAAGGCCTCCATGGCCTCCGCCTGGCTCGCTGCTTCCTGACGCCTCCTCAGGGTCCAGCTTAGCGTCTGTGGTGCCTCCTCCAGATGCCTGGCTTTGACCTGAGACACTAAACAAGCCTTTGCTCAGAGCTCCCACAAAAATCCTGGGGCACACCCTCTGCCAGCCTCTCTCATTTACAGGGCTCGCTTGATGCCTTCTTTCCTTTTAGACACGGGGAGGTATTTGTTTTGCTTTGCTCTGCTTGTTTTACGACGGGGTCTTTACTATGTAAACCCGGCCTGCCTCGAACTTGTAATGATCTTGCTGTCTGCCTCCAAAAAAAGATGGAATTACAGTGTGTGCCACCAGGCTGTGTGAGCCCAGTAGACGCTTAATAAGTAGGCATCCAGTGCCTGATTTGCTTTAGCTGGCGTGTAACCCCATTGCCCTAATCTGCAAAGATAATCACTAATAAGTCACTGTGATGATGGCCGCTCAAAAGTCACTGTGGGAGTAAAGAGCCTCAGTAAAGCGCTCAGTCTTTTCCTCCTCACTACAGACTGGCCTTTGGGGGTTTTCTAAAAGGATTTGAGAAAAGACGGGGAATTAGAGAAACTTAGCTGGGATTTAGTCCCAGGAGCTTTAATTAAAAAAAAAAAAAAATCCATGATAAGGTAGGATGGCATAGCGGACCCCCAAGGCGCCGTGTGTGTCCCATACACTGGGCAGATTAAACTGTAGGGCTTTGCAACCTGGACACTGAAGCTGTGTCAAAGTGTCAGCGGCAGCATCACTTCTTCTGCTGTGGCTTCACGTGGTCTTCCTTCTGTGCAAATTCACACTAATCCCCGTGTTTAATAAGGACACTAAACCCGCTGAAGGGGGCCGCACCAATCACATAACCTAACTGTAGCGGCTACTGGGTTGATTTAGTTTGAGTGAGGTCCCCTGCAGTAAGGATGACCCCCTGAGTCTCTGGTCCCTCTGCCTTTACCTCTGGTGCTGGGATTTTGGGCCCCCTTCAGCACGCCCATTTATGTGCAGAGGATGGGACCCTGGGCCTGGTGTGAGCTAATGACAACTCTCCTGTCAGAGCTGTGATCCCAACCCCTTCGGCAGTTATTTTTAAGTTTTCTGTCTTCAAATACATCCTGAGGAGCTACAAATTAATGCTTCATGATATGGATTTTGAAGGAAACAGAAACCTATAATAAGTATTTTCCACAGAGGCGCTGGAAGATATTCCACTACTTTTCCCCTCAGTTAAAGAAAACCTCATGGGGGTTGGGGAGACGGCTCAGCAGTTAACAGCACTGGCTGCTCTTCCAGAGGACCCAGGTTCAATTCCCAGCACCCACGTGGCAGCTCACAACTGTCCATAACTTCTGTTCCAGGGCATCTGACTCCCTCACCCGTTCAAACAAAACACCAATGTACATGCAAGCAAGCAAGCAAGCAAGCAAGCAAGCAAGCAAGCCTGCCTCATGGACAATCTTCCCAACAGAGGTTAACACGCTTTACACGCACACAAGCTGCTAAGATGGCAGCCTGCTAGCCACTCACTGCTTACTCCGGGCTGCTTCTCAGAGTTTCTGGCAGATCATGGGGAATCGGTGGCCCACGTCAAAAAGAAGATCAGGAAATCCATACTAAATGCTGTTGACTTACAAATTACCCCCTCGAAGGGTAGAGCTGCCTCGGGTCGGGGTCAGTGACAGGTACAACTAAGTAGCCATATCCTAAGTGTTGTACTGAAAATGGGTGGTATTTGTCCATTTTTTCTGTGTGTTCCTCACACTGACTCAGTGAGGCATATAACATGTATTAATTATGATGACAACATGTTAGCCATTCATACCTTACAGTGTAGCAAGGCTTAGGCACAGAGCGATATGCACCATTTGAGTGTGTGCTGGGGCCATGCGTGCTAGGAACACATGTGTCAAACACCTGCCCAGACCGGGAATCTACCTTCCCAGGTGGCCATTTTATCTCCATGGGAAGGGCTGGGACTCAGCCCTGGGTGGACTTTCCCTGCCTCGGAAAGCCTGTGGAAACAGATCTCTTCTGAACCATTCCCCTGAGTCAGATCTTTTTCTAGGACAATGAGCCTCCTCCACCCCATCCTGTCAGTTCCCCTTCTTGACGCAGTAGCTTTGCCGTGCTCCCTTTTGTCATCATGAAATGAAAAATGCTAGCTACAGTTACATACATAGCACCTACTTTAGGGGGGAAACGCAGACTCGCTCTGGGGGAGCAATAGTCCTGGCTTGCTGAGGTCTGAGGTTTGCTGGGTTACAGGAGCTGCATTTAAGCTGCAACTTTAATATAAAGGGGGATAAGTGATTAAAGTAAAATTACATGTACAAGAAACCCTTGGCTGGCTTCTGTTAGAGGGCTCACTCAAGGTCAGTGGGTAGACCAGAAGTGCTCAGCCAAAGGATCTGCCAAGAGTCTGAGACCTTCGTGAAGACAGAAAGTGCCCAGGACTAGTTTATCTTACAGCAAAACTGAAATTTGTGAGTTGAGTACATATCGACCACTTCCTGTATGCAGACCAAAAGGCAAAAAATTATACTTCCATCTGGTCTCACTTCAGGGTTGACTTGAGGAACCTGAGGCGCCCTGCCCTTTTCAGGGGGTCGCCCTCCCTCAGGAAGGACCGAGCAAGACACAGCGAAGCTGGCTGTGGGAAAAAGGTGGGAGGCAGGGTGAGGAGTTGGAAGTCAGGTGGGCAGGAGGCTAAATCCCACCCACCAAAGGCTATCAACTAAGTCTTGGGGCAGTTAAAAGTTAAAACAAGAACTTGCTCTGCGCTTCAGCTTCCGACTTTTAAAATGGGTCCGTGCGTGGCACCTGAGCATCTCTTGCAGAGGCTGCAAGTCAACTCTTTATTTCTTTACTGTTACATGGGAGAGCAGCAACTACCTCTAAGCAAAGGACACAGGGAAAGTTCCACGCGGCCTACTTCTCTGAGGAAACAGAAAAGGAGAGATGAGAGGAAGACTGAACAGTGACTAATCCAGGAGGAGGTGACTCTGGAGTTGACAGTGTAAGATAAAGTTACCTGGGTTCACTGTCAGCAATAGGTGGCCTCCGGGCAGCAGAGCAGCTCAGGGGGAGTTTCATACCCAGAAGCCTCAGTTCCTCTCCCAACGATGCTTCTTGTTAGTAAGCTGGGAGAGGAAAAAAAAATGGCTTCATTTCTCAGGATCTTTGTAAGTATAACAAATTTAATAATACCTGACTTAAAAGTTTATTATGACAGTGAGTGAGATATAGGAGACGCCTTGTTCTCAGTCAAACTCAGACATAGCCTTTGTTTGTTTGTTTGTCTGTCTGTTTGTTTCTTGAGGCAGGGTTTCTCTGTGTAGCCCTGGCTGTCCTGATCCGCTTTGTAGACCAGGCTGACCTCAAACTCATAGCGATCCACCTGCCTCTGCCTCCCTGAGTGCTGGGATTAAAGGTGTGCGCCATCACACCCAGCTAGGCATAGCCACTCTTTTTTTTTTTTTTTTTTTTTTTTCTGAGACAGGGTTTCTCTGTGTAGCCTTGGCTGTCCTGGACTCGCTTTGTAGACTAGGCTGGCCTCAAACTCACATCGATCCACCTGCCTCTGCTGGGATTAAAGAAAGGCATGTGTCACCACCACCCGGCGTGACATAGCTACTCTTAATCAGCTGATAGCCTCGAAACCAACATTGAAAGAGGCAGGTGTTGGGAGAATCCCTTCTCCAAGAGGACATTTAAAACAACATCTACGGCCTTCCTCTGGCAAAAAAAAAAAAGTCCAAACAACAAAGTCCAGTTCCACGAAGGTTCACTCTGGGGAACCAACGAGCTCACTGTGTTACTTACAGAGCATGGATGAGGATGCAGGCAGGAACACGGGGATCCCAGTGCAGTCCCGCAGGAAAGTGATCCCCCTCTTCCTCCACTGCAAGGAGCAGCAGTGCCAGCTTCCCCAGACCTGCGCACCCAGAGCCACACCCCCTCCTTATCCCCCCTCAGCCTCTGTACCCCTGAGTAATTAGGACAGAACTGCGAGCTAACAGCTGGACAGGAGTGGCTGGAACCTCAGGCGAGGCCCAGGTGACCCTCCACAGGCCCCCCCCACCGCACCCCACTTCTCTGAAAGAGGGTCAAGAGTGGCCTGCTCACATGATGAAGATAAAAAGCCCCCACGGAGGTCTGACGGGAGATGAGATAGCTGTGCTCAGAGGGCACGCCACAGGGCTGAGCAGCACTGAGCCCAGTGTGAGTTCCTCCTGTTTCAGCCATGCTGGGTTACAGGTGACACTGAGAGGAAGCCCCACTCGGCGCGCACACTGTCACGGCATGTTCAGTGCGAGCCCCATGCTGACAGCGCGATCCGGCTCTTGCCCCGACGCAGAACGGGTAAGACTGGGGGGGCATTCTGACCTTCAGTGTGGCCACTCTCATTTTGTTGGCCAGAGCAAAGGATGTGGCAGCATTTCAGACAGGTGCGAACAATGATTATCAACAGGCTGGGCAGTGGCTCGTTTTGCAGAACGCTTGTTGAGTACGTGTGAGGCCTGGTGTTCAGCCCCAGTGTTGCATAAACCTGGGGTGGGGGGTACACACAGCTTCCTCGGGGTAGGGGAGGTAGAGGCAGGAGTTTATCCTCTGATTCAAAGCCAATTTGGAGTCTATCAAACAAACAAACTGACTAACAAAACAATCCACCATAGGTCAGGAAGAAAAGAGAGCCAGTATGTTTGTGGACAGCCATAATGATTCCTCTACTTAGGTAGCAAAGACTCAGAGCAATCTAATTATGTCTTTCCTCATAGCGAGACTTGTTATGAATCAGCATGTTGAGAACTGGCGCGTTACCAAGGGTATGTTTTTTTTCTTTTCTTAATGAAAATAAATTATTAGCGAATAGTCTTAGCTGAGTTGAGGAAGCTTCCAAAGTGCTTTCTGTCGCCATGCCCACAGCCGAGCAACCACTGAGGCCTTCCCTTTTATTATGAAGATTATCTTCGCTTGGTTCAGAGCTCACTCCTGTACTAGGACGCTATGCTCTGCTTGCTTTTGTCTTTTCCCACACAACATGTGGCCCACAGTCTGGAAGACGCCAGCAGAAGTTATGGATTTGAGGCCTGGAACGGCAGGTGGTGCACGCCTGTACCCTCAGCACTGAAGAGGCTGTACACAGCGTGACTCACTTCACGATCTTCCTTGGCCATTTAGTGAGTTTGGCAGAGGCCAGCTTGGTTGGCTACATAATGCCCTGTCTCAGATTATGAATGTTGGGGTTGACTGGAGTTGCTATGTATTCAAATGTTAATTGCTCGTTCCCCGAGTTCCTATGAGCAAATCCTCAGGTATCCAAAATGACTTGATGTAAACCTTACCTCCCAAATTGTCCCTGACTGGCAAATAAAGGGCTGACACCTGGGCTGGGCAGGGGAGAGGTAGGTGGAGCCAAGGTTCGAGGGCTTTTGGGGGGTTGGAGAAGAATAGGGGGAGGGGGGTGGGGGGTGGGTCGGGCTCGGGGTGGAGAGAGAGAGGAGCAGCGAGGAAGAGGAAGAGTGAGTCTGCATGGGTCAGCATGAACTAGATGCACATGGCCAGGAGGAGCTTCCGGCTCTGAGGATTGGCATGATGGGGAGATGCAGCTCCATTGGAGACATGTGCAAGTGTTTATGGGATTCTTGGCTGCAAAATAGACAAGGCAGCTTAGAGGGTTAATATCTGCCCAGCCCCAGCTGTATTAAAGCTTATTTTAAAAAAAAATCTAACAGGTTTCTGTGTCTTTATTTGTTTAATAGGTTAAGGAACAACTGCCACCCTAATAACATGAATCAATATGAGATATTAATATTCATTCTACAAAGGAAAAAAACTGCACTTGAAAAATAACTGTTTTGTGGGGATTTTTTGTTTGTTTGTTTTTTAAAGATTTATTTATTTTATTTATTGCATATGAGTGCTTTATCTGCAGAAGAGGGTATCAGATTACAGTACAGATGGTTGTGAGCCACCATATGGTTGCTGGGAATTGAACTCAGGACCTCTGGAAGAGCAGGCGGTGCTCTTAACCACTGAGCTATCTCTCCAGCCCCTGTTTGTTTGTTTTTACCTTTGAATGACCTAGAACTCATTATACAGGGATCTTCCTGCCTCTGCCTCCTGAGTGCCGAGACTGTAGGCACGAGCCATGACACCATGACACTCAGCAAATCCTTTCCAATTTTAACACGTGGATTGATTTTCTATAGGGAGCCTTCTGTAAACTCTATGTGGGGTCAGGTACCACCCATGTGATGTCACTGGTATAGGAAAATAACAGACATTGCTATTGCTTATGGTTCTGTGAGTGAGGGATTCTGGGATCACCGACCTGACAGTTTTGGCATGGAGTATGGCACAAGCTGCGGAAATACTATCAAGCCGGGATTCATGCTCGCCAGAATGACCCCCTCATATGCTGGAAACCTCACACTGCTGATGAAGGAAATGCCTCTGCCACTCCCCATGCTGGGCCTGTCCCCTGGGGCTGAGTGAGAGGCCTTCCCCTACAAAAGTGACCCAGAGGAGGAACGCTGCAGGGTTCTCAGGACAAACTCAGGCGTCACACGCTGTCACTGCTGCAGTAGTGAGGGGAGTGACCACCAGGGGCGAGGCCCACTGGGTTCCTCGGGTGTTGGCTATCAAGGAGTTAGGGCAAGACTTCTCTGAATCCATCAGGAGACCCTCCCGAGTATAAAAGTCAGGAGGTGGTGGTAAAAGCTCTCTATGGAAAGCCTCTTTGTGGGCTGCTCACTGCTCAGTATCTGGGACAGTTTCTAGCACATGAAAGTGTCTTAATAAAACGTTTTGAAATAAATAGACTGGAAAGCCTTTTTTAGAAGTCTCTGCGAAATTGACAAATATGTATCTTTTCAGTTTCAAGTAAAGAAGACAAATGACTCAGACACATTTTCTTCTCTTTTTAAAGATTTGTTTATGTATTATTTGTACAGCATTCTGCCTGCATGTGTCCCTGGACACCAAAGAGGGCACAGGATCTCATGATAGATGGTCGTGAGCCACCATGTGGTTGCTGGGAATTGAACTCAGGACCTTTGGAAGAACAGCCAGTGCTCTTAACCTCTGAGCCATCTCTCCAGCCCTGGAAACATGTTCTTACATGGTGGCTATGGTAGTTACTGAGAAAGGAGTGAGACCAAGTCCCCCCCCAAGCCAGCTTCTTCTCATCAAAGCCTCTCTGAGCCTGGTTCCACTAAATAAAACCAGAGCTTTGCATGCAAGTATGCCGAGAGCACTTCTGGGGTGATTTCTACTTTTTTGGCCTCAACTTGAATTTCCCTGTATACTTCACACCAGACTTAGAGGAAGCTATTTCGTCTATATTCTGCTGGAAAATAATGTATTCCTCTGTATGATCTAGATGCGCCAGGCTTGAGGCTGAATGAAGGGCGGGACACGGAGATTCCTGAATCCCCTCAGAGAGAATTACTCAAACGGGAATTTGGTTGGAAAACAATGTCTTAAGAGTTAGGAGAGAGGGGCTGGAGAGATGGCTCAGTGGTTAAGAGCACTGCCTGCTCTTCCAAAGGACCCAGGTTCAATTCCCAGCACCCACATGGCAGCTCACAACTGACACCCTGACACCAAGATCTGACACCCTCACACCAACACAGATAAATTAAAAATTAAATAAAATATTTAAAAAAAAAAAAAAGAATTAGGAGAGAAAGGCAGTTTTGAACATGGTTTCTTGGCTACCTGTCAAATGATGCGGCTCCACACACTCTGTTTTCTCATGTCTGACAATGTAAGAGATAAGGCTGGGAATGGGAAGGGATATAGCAGTAAGGTGTGGAGCGACGAGCCAGAAAACCTTTCCCATGTGTGCCTGGGAGCCGCTCACGAAGGGGGGGAGAATGAGCAGCTCTGCGTTTGGGGGGCTATGGAGTTAGAATTCAATTTGGGGGGAGGGGGACTAGAGACACAGCTTAGCGGTACAGAACATGCCTAGCACTCATAAGGCCCCAGACTCTATCCCTGGCATCACAAAAGAGCAAACCTAGAGCCCAGTAAAATGGCTCAGAGGATAAAGGCGCCTGCAGCCAAGCCAGACATTCTGAGTTCAATCCCCAGGTCTCAGTGAGCGGAAAGAGAAAACTGACTCCGGCAAGTTGTCCTCTGATCTTGCCAGGCATGCCACGGTGGTACGACCTCTCTCCTCACTCTCTCTCTCTCTCTCTCTCTCTCTCTCTCTCTCTCTCTCTCTCTC
>OU015756.1:2969775-2995802 GCA_907169655.1 Acomys percivali
CATACATACACTGCACCTGTGGTATATGCACATATGTGCACACACATTTTGCATCTGTGGTGTACGCACATATGTGCACACACTCCCCTGCACCTGTGGTGTCCTGCGCCATCACTCTCCACCTGTAAAACAGGGGGCTCTCAGTAAATCTAGAACTAGGCAGTGTCAGCATGTTCCATAATGCTCCTGTGTCTGCCCCTAATGTGGAGAGGTACAGGCGGAGTGGAGGGGTACAGGCGGTGTGGAGGGGTACAGGCATGTGTGTAACCACGTTCACATCTGCACACAGCTCATTGTAAAATAAACCCTCTGAGCTGCAGAGTCCTCTCTCCCGCTGCTGTGGGATTTAGATGCTATCTGAGTGATTCCTTTATGCTTGGGTTGGTGGAAGACAGCGATCTACTAAGAATACATTCCAAAAGTTTTAACAGGATGCTAGCTCAGACACAGAGGTTGGCAAAATGTAGCTATCAACACTGAAGATAAGCTGGGTGGTGATGGCGCATGCCTTTAATCCCAGACTCGGGAGGCAGAGGCAGGCAGATCTTCGTGAGATGTAATATGAATTAAAAAAATAAAAGTAAAAAAAAAATGTATTTTTGAGTATTTACTGACAGCTATAATACCAAGAATGATGTATTTCCACTCAGCTTACACACATACTCCATAATAGGGAAAAACCTCTGTGGAAAACACAGAGGTCATTCGGCAACACTGCCTCCCATGTATGACAGAGAAACTGAGGCTTGAGGCTAAGCACCCTGCAGTTGGGATTTCCAATCTAAGAATTCACTCCAGACAGAATTTTAGGAGTAAGGGAGGGAACGCCACAGTGCTGGGGTGCTGTTTACCTCCAGGGGCCCCATGGCAATGTGTGGTGACAAGAACACGCAGGATGACAAAGCAAAGGGCTTCCCTCATGGATGCCTACAAGGGAACACTTATCGCAGATGGTTTATCTGTGCCATGTGTGTACAGATAATCCCAACACTGGGAATCCAAGCTTGGGGGGGGAGGGGGCCTCGACCTTATCGAAAACAAGTCACACAGGAGGTTGCAGGATACCTCAGAGGTGGAGAAGGTACTTAACAGGAAAGGGTGGGTCTGACCCTTAACATAAAAGAAATCTTACAAATAAATAAATAAACCCACAAGTAAAGTGGGCTCCTCCCCAAGTACTGTCGTCCCTAAGGGCCAGACCAGGGGCGGGGGTGGGGGTGGGGGTGGGGAAGGGATGCTCATCCGGACCTGCCCCAGCCTCCAGCAAGTACCACTCCTTCAGGAAAGCCACAGCTGGCCAGGACCAGACAGCGCCACACCGTGTGGCAGCCCTAAGTTAGAGGACACTGGGAAACTGGCTTCCTGGGTTTTACTCCCTTTTTCTTCTTTTCATGAGAGGGCTTTTGGTTTGTACAGCCTTTGTTTGGGGGAGCTCAATTCATAAAGGGGCCCTTTTATTGAAATGAATCACAAAGGAAAACACTGCTGGGATAAGTGGTGGAGGGGGAGGGGGAAGGGGAAGGGGAGGGGGAAGGGGGAGGGCCAGCTCTCTGGCCTTTCCTTAGCAAGGTAAATGGAAACAGGGCGTGGGTGCTGGGCTTTGGGCACTTTGTGGTTCGCTTACAGCAACTTGAAGGGTTTGGGTTTTTTTGGGTTAACGTGGAAACCGGGGGAGGGCAGCTACAAAACGCACCAAGAGACTTGTAATAGAAGGCTCCCTTCATACATGGGACGCCCACACGTTAGGGCTTGCTGGCTACGGGCTCTCAACAATGGAATCTTTCTCCCTACTCTTCTTCATCAGCCAGTCTCTGTTGCTACAACTCTGAGCAACTCTAAGCTCTCCTCCCTGAATCAAGAAAGCCATTCCTAATGTTGGCAGTGGGGTGGGGTGACCATGAGAAAATAATGTTCTCCAAGACCTCATAGGCTTCACTTAAACCCGGCGTATTTAAAAACATTCTTTCGGGGCCAGATATGTAGAGTCCTTACCTAACATGCACAAAGCACGGAGTCTATGGGGGGTGTGACGGTACTCATCTGTAGTGCCAGCACTCGGGAGCCAGGGACAGCAAGATTCAAAGTTCAAGGTCACGCTTGGCTACACTGAGAGCCACAGAAACCCTGTCTCAAAACAAAACTTTAAAGTCCTTTTCATCAGTGGCTGAACGTACAGCTTAGCGGCGGACGGCTTGCCAAGGACTGACAAGGACCAGAAACAGTTCTTTAGATGAGCGCTCAAGGGACTTTGAAGGAAGACAAAACACTGTTTAAGTCAAAACATGTCTGACCTGCTGTCCCCATGCCCGGTGTGTATGACATCAACACAGGGTCGTTAGGAGTCAAGGGTTCACAGGACACTCAGGCCCACAGTCTCCTCAAGTTTTACTGAGCCTCCACAGCCCAGTGCAGTTAAAAACTCTAGGCGAATCAGCATTTTGCAGTTGGTCTTGTTCCGAATGTTGCTGTTTGCAAACAGTGGCGTGGAATGTGGCATTTAAGCCAATTGACCGTAAACTCTTGAGAACCCAAGGGCATTATTAAGGGTTGGTAAAGTTAAATAGAAACTGGGTAAGAGGAAAGGCATCCCCTTGCTGGTGTGCGAGGGAGCCCAGCGCCCATCAGTCATCAGTGTTCAGGCAGCAGGTGCCTGTGGGCAGAGGGGCGAGCCCCAGCTCTGGACGTAAAGTGCTGACTGCAGCCTCTATAGACTGGCTCTCCACTAAGCGAGCCATGATACCCTGCCATTTCTGTTATTTCCAGTCAGCACGTAGAGCCAGAGAGGTCACCCAGTCATTAAAGTGCTAGTTATGTCGCCCTGAGGACCACAGTTTAGACCCAGAAACTGAGCACTGTGGCACGCGCTGTGGGACAGTGACAAGTGGGTCCCCGGAGTTCACAGGCCAGCCGGCCTAGCCTAATGCGTGAGTTCCAGGTTAAGCAGGAGGCCATGTCTCAAAACAAAACAAAACAAACAAAAAACCAGTAAGGTAGAGGGCTGGTGAGGTGCTTCATCCAGTGAAGGCACTTGCTGTATAAAGTTCAGTCCTGCAATCCCACATAAATATGGAAGGACGGATTCAACCCTGGCCTCTACATGCATACTGTGGTACACGCTACCTACCTCTCACCATGTGTACACACACACACACACACACACAAACACGAGTAAAAAAACAAATTTAAAAAACAGCTAAGGAAGACACCTCATGCCAACATCTGTCCTACACATCTACCAAAAGCCTAGCGTGGACGTGTCCTTCAATTGTGATTAAGGTTTCCAGTACTTAAAAGCAAGTTAAAACAGGGTCTCACTATGTAGCTGGATGCAGCCTGTACCTGGTATACTGACCTCATAGAGATCCGCCTGCCTCTGCCTCCCGTGTGCTGGGATTAAAGACAGGCACGGTCATGCCTGGCTATAGATTAATTTCATTTAATTAACATTCGATTAAAAGAAAACTAGCGAGGTGGCTCAGCAGGTAAGGGTATTTGCCGTACAGGCTACTGAGGAGTTCATCTCCAAAACTCTGGCTGAAGGGACCCCCAAATCTATCCTCTCCTTACACTCACCAGTCAGTGTGAACTCACACACACAAAATAGTAAAAATATCAGGAATAAAAGAACCGTGTTTTCTAGTTTGTAAAGCAAATATCCCACGACCTGACTTTGCTGATCTCACCACTGGGCCTCTGCGGGCATCCTTTTTGAAATACTGAACCCAAACAAAACAATAAAAACAAAAACAAAAAACAGAATGCTTTGCCAACTTCAGGTGTTTAACAGCTGAAGGAGGGAGATGACGGGAGCGCTGGCCGGCATGGAGCGCACACTTCCCAGAAGTGTGCCAAACTCTGGCTTTGTTCTTCACACAGGTCCTAGCTCTCCTCCGGATGGCAGCTGTAACCCAGCATTAACCCTGTCTGCACACGCCCAGTTCCTCCTGCCTGGCTCCAGGCAGCGACAGTGGCTACTGACCTTCTATTAGTGTGGCACTGTCTCTAAGTTCTCCACTGTGAAGAGGTGTACCCTTACTGGCCCCACATCAATGCCCCCGGAATGCCATTTTGTGGAGGACAACATCTGTGTGAGGCCACCTTCCCCCGGCTGTCAGAATCTTCCAAGTTACGTTTCACGTTCAGGGAGAAGTCCAGTGTCTCCGTGAAGAGTCCAGTCTGCTAGGAAAAGGACAGACTGCCACACAGCTCTCTTCTCTTGCCCAGTGTAGTGGCCACACCTATGATCCAGCACCAGGAAAGCAGATGCAAGCCTTGAGGCCAGCCTAGCCACTCAAGCATCCAGGTGAGCCATGCTACAGAGAGAGGGCCAGGATGGAGCTTAGTGGGCAGATCACCCGCCTAGCACGCACAGGACCCTAGATCTGATCCTCAGCACAGCATAAACAGGGTGCCACAGCAGTGTACGCATGTGATCCCAGCACTCAGGAGGCAGTTAAAGAGCTTGAGGCCACCTTCTGGTTCAAGGCACACTGTCTATAAGAAAGGATGGCGGGGCAGAGAGAAAAGAGACCCCATCAAAGAAAGGAAGGAAGGAGTGGGAGGGAGGAAGGGAATGGAAAAGGCCAGCCCTATAGAAGGCCAGAGAACTACCCAACCAATATCTAAATAGCTGTCAGAAGCTGTTCTCCCACAGGCTGATTCAGACACACAGTGGACTCTGCAGCATTTCCCTGGACACCGTTCCTCCTGCTCCTCCTCCTCCTGCTCCTCCTTCTCCTGCTCCTGCTCCTCCTCCTCCTCACAGACAAACATAGAAATACATCTTGCCACTGAAATGTCTATGAAAGGCAGGCATCTCCCAGCTCCGTGAGCGACAAGTCCTTTCTTCCACACACTGTCTCCAACAGCACCTCACTGGCATGACCGTGGAAAGGCAGGCCATGGACCCTGTTCATATTCCAAATGACGGAACCAAGAGAGGTTGCGAACTGCTGCGATTTAGATAAACTTGTTTTTATTGTTATTAAAGTTATTTTTAAAACACATTTTCCATTTAGGGAGATCCTATCGCATCTGCACAAAAGTGTACCATATATAACCCAAACCCCCAGCCTACAGACAAAAAGTGACTATTAAAAAGTGTATTCTTTTTAGTATTTGTTCTTAAGAAACAGAGTCCTGACACTCCACACACCACTACCTCATTCTAGGCCGTCAAGATTGTAAAGTCTGGTGTGGGGGTTCCCAGAGGTACAGTACCGTCAAATGCTCCAGAAAGCACTCGATTCGCTTGCTTTAAATTAAAACAGTTAAAAGAAGTCAACATCTTAGCAAATCTAAATGTGTAAGTTTGGCCCCTTGTGTCTTCAGTGATCGAAGGTGAAGCAACATCGCACCAGTTAAGCAAAAATAAATCACGACACCTCAAAAAGAAAAAAGGAAAAAAAAAAAAAAGGCGATCTAGTAAGAAAGTCAATTTAATCATGTACGTTAGCAGGCAAGCGATGTGTAAACATTCAGCCAGCAGCCGCACCCAACTTACAATTGAGAAAGAACCAAGATCAGTGATTATAATTTTTCCTTCCCTTTCCCCAGAAGAAGAAAAACAAAACAAAACAAAGAAAAAAACAAAAAGGAAAGAAAAAGATTTGGAAACGAATGACTTAAAACACTACGAACATTGAACACCCAGTTTTGTCTGCTATCAGCCTCTGCGCATCGTGTTTTGTTTAGAGGGCATATCTACTCCTAAAATGCGTGTTGTCTTGTAGTAACTTGCAAGTGAGCATCTGCCGCCCAGGAAGCTGTCCCCCGCGCAAGCGCGTTGCGCTTAAGTTTAAATCCCGTTTGCAAAGGGGACACTGACGTCTTGATTCAATGCCTCTTTGACTTCCAGTGGCAGCGTGTCAAACAGTTGGTCTTCTACAACAAGCCCGCTTTTCTTGAGCATCCGACACTGGCCCAGCTGGGCTGGCAGGCGGTCCAGGCAGTTGCCCTTCAACTCCAGCTGGGTGAGCTGGGACAGCTGACCGATTTTCTCAGGCAGGGAGCTGATACAGTTCTGCCCCAGGTTCAAAGTCCTCAACTTCACGCACTTGAACAACTGTTTTGGCAGAGCGTCCACTTTGTTCCCTGTGATATGCAAATGTTGCAGGTGCTGAAGCAAACCTATCTCTATGGGGATGGCGGAGATGTTGTTATAGCTGACGTCCAGGCACCGGAGCTTCTGTAAACTGAACACTGCCACCGGCAAGGACTCGAGCTTGTTGTTGGAGAAATAAAGCGACTCCAAGTTCTTGACGTGGGTGATGGAGGGCGGGATGGTCACAATCTTATTGTGCCACAGTTTTAGGCAAGTCAGCCGCTTCAGATGCTGGAAGCTGATTATTTCCTCGATCGTGCGTATGTTGTTCGACTTCAAGTCCAGCTCCTGCAGGTTAGAGAGGCTGAAGATGGCGTGCGGGATTCTCTCCAGCTCGCAGTTCTGCAGCTCCAGCTCGGCGACGTTCATCATCTTCTTCAGGCTGTTGAGCACCAGGAGCTTGGTGCCGTCGTTGTGGATGACGAGCCTCGTGAGGTGCGGGGCCACGTCGGTTATGCTGGAGGGGACTTTGGTGAGGTTGCTCTTCACGTGCAGGACCTTCAGGTGCCGCAGCTCCCGCAGGGACTCCAGTCCGATCATCTTGTTGTTCTCCGAGTTCAGGTTGCCCACGAGGTACAGCTCCCGGAGGTTCTTCAGCAAATACACCCAGGCGGGGATTTCGGCCACGTCGGTGAACTTCACGTGAAGGCACCTCAGGTGATCCCGGAGGAAGCTGAAAGCGGTCTGCTCGACCTTCGCGGGGCAGTGGCAGAGGTGCAGCTCCTGCAGGTTGGTCATCTGAGAGATCTTGGCAGGGATTTTCGCTTCGGGGATCAGCTCAAGTTTCAGCACATCCAGGTCAGTGAGGTCAAAGACCGCTTCGGGTACCCCAGAGAGCATGAAGAGGTGCAGCTCCTGCTTGTCCTGGGCGTTTCGGACCACGTGCTGCCTGAGTTTCTCGAAAGTCCACTCGTGGTTCAAACTAATTTCCCTCAGTTTGTTCTCGCTGACCTCCGATAAGAACACCCCGAAGCGCTTGGAGTAGAGCTGGTCGTACTGGTCGACCATGTGCAGAAGGAAGGCAAAGTCGTTCTTGACGTCTGGGATGTCACTGAAGCTGCTTTCCTCCCGGACCTTCTCAAAAGAGTACTCCTTCAGGGGGATCCTGAACAGCCAGAAGAGGGTGTAGAGGCAGATGAAGCCATAGACGCAGATGACGGAGATGTAGCTGATGAGGAGCTTCTTCAACATGTACGCCATGTTGTGAGTGCACTCGAACACCTCGTACCCGGTCAGGTGCTCGACCTTCGGCTTGCACACGTGCTCGAAGCTGATGGCGTTGACGAAGTTCGCGGTATAGCAGAGGATGAAAATGAACTTGGCCGTCTTGATAAGGGTTTGGACCACGTAGAGCTTATAGATCAAGTCACTGTCCTCTACGTGGGCACGGAATTTCCTGACTTTCTCAAACAGGGCTTTGGCCTGCTCCCCGTCTTTCTTGTCCAGGATCGTCATGCCGGGGACTTCGATCACCGGCTTCTCCGCCGAGAACTTGAAGCCAGTTTTGTTGATCATGGGGGTGCTGGCGCTGGGGCTGCCCTCGTCGCTGCTGGTGGAGACGTGCTTTGGCAGGGTCTGGGCGCCTGTTATCCTTTGCTTGTTCTCCTCAGAGTCCTCACAGGCTGTCTCGGACAGGGCTTTAGTGGTCCAGGGGGATTCGAAACACTTTCCTAATATTGAGACGAAATGCTCAACTTTGGAGCAGGTTTTGGGATATTTGAACCAAAAGTTGCTACTGACCATAAGGATGATGGTGTGGATCAGGGCGAGGTACGGGAAGTACTTGGAGTACCAAGGGAGGGCCAGATGGTAGCACATCTGGTTGATAAACACATACTGCTGAAAATCCAAGTTGGTTTTCCGGCCTGTTGGGTCTCTCTTCTCCTTCTTGGCCTCCTGGTTTGGGAAGGCGGAGGTGGACTCCGCATGCGCACGGGTGGCCTGGAGCGGTACGTCAGGTGTCACAGCAGACGTGCCAAAGGGAACGTCGTTTGCGGTCTGCCCGTTCTGGTCCTGGTGAGTGGCTGTTTGCACCTTCGGGACTTCGGTGGGGACGTCAGCGTCCCCGGAAGCTGTGTGAGCCTTTGGGTTTGCAGGCGTCGGCAACACCGGCAGGCAGACCACCTGGTCTTTGGTGAGCTGCATGGTCCCCGCGAAGATGGCTACCATCAGCATAACGACCGCCAGGTAATCCATAAACACGTCCCACCACGGCTTCAGGATTCGGTACGTCGGCTGGATGTCATTGAGTGAAGCAACTTCCGCAAGGGTAAACATTCCTGAAAGACAGGAAAGAGAACAAAAAAGGCGGCATGTCATTACAGGCTGGCAGGCAGCAGGGGAGGGAGGGGAAGCCTCGTGCTTGCTCAAGCTGGCTTGCTTCTCCCTCAAGTCTTACACTCGGCTGCACAACAGCTGTAGCAGAGAGAAGGGGCGAAGGGAAGGGCTGGGTTCTGCACGCGACGTGGTGGAGCGCTATACGAGGGCTCTGCTGATCCTGGACACGGAGAGAGGGCCGGCATTTATACACCGGACTGACGAGGTTAGGACTCGGACTGGGGAAGGGGAACGAGAAGACTTCGCTGTGTCGAAGTCTAAAACGCCACGCTACCCTTAATCTCTACATAGCTGTATGTTCCGGACTGAGTCCTGCTCCGTCCCTAAGGTCACCCTAAGGCCTCGTGTTTCCATCTCTGTTTGGTGGTGGTGAGGGGAGGGGACAGCAGTGTCTAAGGATGGCTACAAAGGTTAAATTAGGTAACAAACTTGAAGTTTTTAGCACGGCTCAAACTGCAAGTATCTGTTAGCAGTTTATGTTAGCGCATACCGCCCCATTAGACAAACTGCACAGAAGGCTGAGAGGAGGGGTGGAGCGCTCAGGCCCCGCCCACCCGGGGATGCACAGCCCCGCCCACCCGGGGGGGGATGCACAGCCCCGCCCACCCGGGGGGATGCACGGCCCCGCCCACCCGGGGATGCTCGGCTGCCTGAGCTCAAGGTCTTCTGCCTACCTCCAGCTTCTGAGCGGTCAACAAGAAGCATACGCCGCCACGTGCGGTTTATGCTGCTCAGAACTGAACCCAGGGTGTTGTGAAAGCCAGGCAAGTACCACGGCAGTAGAGCCACAACCACAGACCCGGTGTGAGCCTCTCCCCAGGTGCAGGGATTATCAGCAGCTTTATAAGAAATAGATATACTTTCATGTAATTGTGTCACACAAACCTGAGAACCAGAAACATCTGAACCATTGAGTTATACTTAAACTCCGTGAGAACACACACACACACACACACACACACACACAGAGTGCAGTACGTGGGTGATGGCATGTCCACTCACACCCCTTTTATTCTGAGTTTCCTGTGAGTGTCTTACATGCTTTGTACCTTTCCTGACAGGCTTGCTTGGGAGTCTAAGCAGGAAGGAGGGTCCCTGGAGTGGCAGTAAGCCATAGAAAAGAAGCACAACTCAGCGCACACGTGGGTTTAGGACTGACTGAGGGATGAAGTTTAACGGCCACTGTCCTGAGAGCCTGGTGACTTACTGTCTATTCTCCCTCCTTCACTGCCTTGACATCCTCCGGCTTCTCCCTCTACCTGAGGTGAGCCCTTCCTTTAGTTAGGCCTCTCTCTCACAGCTAGGTAACTTCCAGTCAGCCACTGCCCTCCCTGCAGTTTTCGCTTCCTGGAACTCTTCCGCCAGAGTCTGTTGTTCGGCTGCCAGGTTTCTGTCTCCTGCTTCTCTGTAAGTTCATGCCTTGGGTGTGCTGCAGCCTCTGCCCAACACTGCCTCCCTCACGCTGTTTGCTTTCTAGTGAGGGCGGGGCCTGTGGCATTTCCTCTCCTTGTTCTGTACATGCAGTGCTTGGATGCAGGAGCTTTTAACCATCATCTTCAAAATATAAGGCTTCCAAGAACATCTATTAACTGCATCTAGACAGTATAGGAGCTATTAAACAGAACTGCCCTGCAAAGCAACTTTGTGACGATGCAAGGATAAAAACTCCAGGGCAGGCCTTAGCATGAAAGAAGTAAATGGGCTTACAAGAGAGACCGTGGGGTTTTACAGTGTCCTTTCTCTGCTGTTTCCAGCATCTCAGCCCAGGAACTGGCAGGAACTAGCTTCGATGCCAGGAGAGACTGGAGCCCGGTCTTTCCCCAGCAAAGAAGAGAGTCTGAAAGGCAACCACCACAGGGAACACGGCAGCAGTGCGCTGTGACTTCACGTCAGCCGCCCCCCTCTCCAGCAAGCATGATAAAGCCGACCGAAGACCAGTGCCAACCCCTCACCCGCAGACGCACATGGCCTGCAGCGGTTTGGGCTCTGCCACCACTTCAGGGTGGTACCCGACACACTCCCATCCTCTCTCTGCTGGACTTATTCCTCGGCGCCCGCCCGGCTGAAGCAGAGCCCTGTCCTCTCTGCTCCTAGCACGCTACCACCAGTAACGGGCTTCGAATCTGAGCGCCTTACTCTCCCTGGCATCTACCATGGCCCACCCTGACTCCTGAAAGACACGGGGCACTCAGTGACAAGGACAATAGCCAGCACGTGTTTTGGGGGCTGTCTGTCACAGAGCACCGTGACCAAGGCAACGTATGAAAGGAAGCATTCAGTAAGAGGCCTACTTACAGTTTCAGAGGGCGAGCCCATGACTGGCATGGCTGGCACGGCGACTGGCATGGCTGGCACGGCAGCAGGCAGGTGTCGTGCTGGGGCAGTCGCTGAGAGTGCAGTCTGATCCACAAGCAGGAGGGAGAGGGACGGGGTGCTAACCGGGAATTGGTCGGGGCTTTTTAAAACTCCAAATTCACTCCTGGAGACACACTTCCGAATCCTTCCCAAGCAGTCTGAATGTTCAAACGTATGAGCCTATGGGAGCCACTCTCATTCGAGGCACCACAAGGGCGCCAACGCCACGCTGGCTTAGCCTGGACAGGAGTAACAAGCTTCCAGAACGTGAGCTGCGGAAGCCGAAGGATTGACACTGCACTGTACGGCCAAAGCAACGCTCTCTCTGCAGGATAACACGGATTCTCATGGGCGCAGCACTTTACAGTCTACAAACAGCTTTCCCACACAAGCTCAGTAGTCCTCAGGATAACCCATCAATTCAGGCATTATTACTGCCAACACGGGAACACAGGACAACACGGGACAAGAAAGCTTAAGTGACCTCCCTGTGCTAATTAGGCGAGCGGAACAGAATCTTTCACCTCTGGACGGCTTCTTCTATCAGTGCTAACTCATGTCAGCCGTGGGTGACGGCCGCAGTAGGAGGCTCCCCGTCTCCCTGTTGTCCTTGGCTTTGAGGACTCAGAACACTGAACAGAGGTCATCACCGCCCCCCCCCCAACCCCACCCCCAGCACTGGGGTACTCCTTAATGGCTTTCACTCAGAATGCAAGGAGCTCCCCAGTCATGGGCCAGGTGCCACGGGGCCAGGGTGGGTTGAAGGATACAGAAGAGGTAAGGCCACACTTCCTGAGCTTAGTCAGGGGGCTGATAAGCAATAGTAAGGACAGAACACGCTCTGGCTGGATTAACAGAAAGCACAGGAGGGGCCCAGGACAAGGCACACTCAAGTTTCCCTGCAGGACTTCGGAGGACTCCCCAGGAGGTGGTTTTTAAGGTAACAAAGAAAGGAAAGCAAGAAACACAGGATGATGGGCTGGGGGTGATGATACAGTTTTGAGCAAAGAAACATTACATACAAAGGCCCCGAAGTCCCTCTACAATGGTCACTTGGGTTCTATTTATCATGCAGGACAATGGATTTATAAGTGCTTTGGCCCCTGTGGGCCCCACACAAGCTAACATTCTATCAGGAATTTTATTCAGCACCTGCTGATTGTTTCACCGTGTGCTAGGCACAGGTCTGGGAGGGTTAAACAGCAGAAATGTGTTAAATTAACCACTGCACTTAAGCTAAATGTAGTGATATATGCTGTTTTTGATTTTTGGCTTTTGATTTTTTTGAAGACAGGGTCTCTCTGTGTAGCCTTGGCTGTCCTGGACTCCCTTTGTAGACCACGTTGGCCTTGAAGTCACAGAGATCTGCCTGCCTCTGCCTCCCCTGGTGGTGGTATATGCTTTAACCCAAACACTCTGGAGGCTGAGGCAGTAGGATGGCAACTCTGAGGTAAGCTGCTATACATATTAATGGTTTACGAGCACTGGCTGCTGTTCCAGAAGACACTGGTTTGATGATTCCCAGCACCCACATGGTGGCTCACAGCCATCTGTAACTCCAGTTCCAGGAAATCTAATGTCCTCTCTCTTCTGACCTGTGAGGGCACCAGGCACAGACACGACACATAGAAACATACACAGCCAAACATGCGTTCATATTTTGGGGGCGGGGAGGTCTCCTTACCGAGAAAATGTCCTAGTGAAAAAAATACCAGGGGCAATGTCCATACCTCAGCAAGACTCCAGAGAAGGGTGCCACTGCCTAAAGCGCAAAGCCTGATGGAGCCTTTACCTGTATCCAGCTTACAGTGCAATCCTTTCTTTCTCTTCCTTCCTTTTTTCCCTTTTCTTTTTGCAAGGGTGGGGGGGATGGACTCTCATTGAACAGGTTGGCCTTGAACTACTGATCTTTCTGTTCCCACGGTGCCCAATGGAGCCTTTCTAAGGGGCCCTGCTAGGCAGCTTTGCTTACATTTGTACATCCCTTCCAACCAGGCAAACTCCAGGCGGCTCAGAGCTGAGCTGGTTTTCCTAGTACGTTCACTCACCTGGAGTTCGCTCCCAGGGCAAACAGACTGTGCCTGAAGCCACCGCTAGGAAAACAACGCCAATTTCCACAGTCTCAGAGGTACACAGCACTCCTTCCCACTCCTCTTCCAGACGGGAAGACTGTCTGTTCACACCTCCCAGGACCTCTGTTCCGGTCCTGACCCATGAGCCTGTCAATCCTTACAGCTAGGTGTGGGGACTGCTAGGGGTATTGCCCGGGTATTTCAGCCAGCTGCTCACCCTGCTGGCCCGTAAAAAACTGTTCAAGGGCAAGATAGAGAAAGGCAGATGGGGGTAACATGTCCTACTCCTCCAACAGGGGTCTATTAAGTTAAGAAGGTTCCCCCCTCAGCAGTGGGACTGGAAAGAATGCAGACCTGACCCTGGCCCTCCCTCAGCGCTGTCCTGCTGACTTCCTGCTGTCCCTTCTACCTGGTTCGCTCCTCTCCTAGTAGGTAGTTCCTTTTATCTGAATGTCCCCAGGGCGCAGCCCAGGATGAGCATTTAACGCAGGCTGCTGTGCAGAACCGCAGGGACCAGGCTCCTTAGCTACCGAGCCCAAACCAATATTGCCAGCAAGAAAAAGTCACCAGTAATTACACCAAGGCGAAAATGATTGGCACGGACGGGCATCCTTCAACGTCCAAACAGACAACCCACTGCAGAGCTTTGAAACGGGTGGCTCTGAAGCTAGCTCACTGCGGCCAGGCATCCGCAGGCAGCTTGGGAGACGACGGCAGAGGTAAACGCAGACATGCCCTCAACAGGAGAGAAGATCACGTGCTGACCTCTAATAGAGTGACAAGCCTGTGATCTCTGGGGTGGAAGCCAACAGACTTAGCACGTCGGAGGTGACACCACACCAAAGGCCACAAGGGTGCTCCAGGAGGCAGCCTCCTGCCTCTGGCTTCCTTCCAGTCTGGAGGGGGGGGGGCGGGTTTCTAACCACCCATACAGGCAGTGAGGCACTAACCATGAGTCAGGAGAGCCCCTGGGTTAGCAGCAAATGTTGTCTCTCACTGTGTACACATTTTACTTTGGTCGGCGAAGCAGAACATTGTGTCCAGGCGCTGTGCAATGGCTCACATGCGCAAGCACCCAACAAGGCTTAGCTGCTAGCGCTGACATGCAGAAGGGCATGCTCTATTCGAAGGGCCGTATGAAGACCCGGTGCTAAGGTTGCTTTTTACGACGAACTGATACGAAGAGCCTCGGAACCCAGATGTTCACTTCTACCAAGCTCATTTAAATGCTGTGTAGGCAACACCAGCATTCAGTTAGCCGTTTACTCATACCCCGCCCCCTCCATCCAAGAAGCACATATTGTACATTCAACTGTAAACACCATGGAAATTCCTGGGGAGAACTTGGGGGGGGGGTGGTGTGTGGCAAATTCAGACATCTTTCCCTCTTTCACAGTGTGCAGAGCACGGGAGGAAAACATCCACTCGGTTGGATATACACACTTTGTGACGGAGAGTCGGGACACTGGGGCAAACGTTCACGCCAGGACCCGGCGTCTGCACAGGCCTCTCATCCAACTCTCTTTTCCTTACAGAGAGTCCCGCATTGCAGAAATTCCAGTCCTAAGCAGCTTTGGCGTCTTCCCTGGTTGCATGGCAATAAGAAAAGAGCAATGTGGGGTTTCCTGAAGTCAAGATGGTGGTGGTGGTGGGGGTGGGGGTGGGGGGGGGAACGTAAGGGCCAAGTGAGGTGTGAAAAGACTCAGAACAAGCAAGGCGCATGGGAGGTGGGAGGGCAGCCAAGGAGCTGAGTGGTCTGGGAGTGGGTGCAGGGCCTAGGGTTTTGTTTGCTGTCATCACAGTAATCCCAGGTGGGGGTGGGGAAAGGGGTGGGGGTGGGGGTGGGGAGAGGGGTGGGGGGCGGGGGCGGGGAGAGGGGCGGGGGGCGGGGAGAGGGGTGGAGGGCGGGGGTAGGGTAGGGGTGAGATCACTGAGGTGGACTCAGGTTGCCGTTGGCGGAACAAAATCAGGTCTGTCTCTGTGAGAAAATGGTTTGGGGCCTAGTGGACATGAGAGGGAGAAGGGGAAAGTGATTCTTGCGGTTTTGGGGGTGAAAGACAGAAGTGGTCCTTGAGGCTTGAGCATCGGAAGAAGAGGAGGACAGCGGATGGTTTGTGCGTGCTTAAGGGCAGAAGTAAGCACAGAGGACTCTGCAGTGGTTTGGTTCGTGAGGGAGGGAGGAGGCAGCGACAGCTTCATTCCCATCCCCGGGCCGGCCCCTTGCACTTTTACTCTGATTTACTAATTCATAGTAACTGCATTTTTCTCATGGGCCTTCAAACCTCTTTGAAAAGTGAGTAGTAGGATGTGCGTGTGCGTGTGCGTTTGTGTGTGTGTATGCTAAAAAAAAAAAAATACATACCAAACATTGAGTCACAAAGTTTACCGTACAGTCCATCAGCTTAGTTAGGCAAACATTACTATAGTGACATTACTGTACAAGCGACTGACAACGCCACTGTGGTGTCATTTCTGGGCTCAGGCACACCTTTAAAACACAAATAATTAACTTTGTCTTCTCCTGTGTTTACAGAGCTCACACCACAGATCATAATGCATAATACCATGTGTAGTACATCGAAAGGAAGCTGGCATCCCATAATGATCCTGTGGTCAGAGCCTCTGACTATTTACACTAACAATCTGGTTTTTGGAATAACTAAAATGAGAGAGAAAAACGTATATATGTACAAACCCCCTCATTATTCCTTTTAGGGAGGCAAAGGCAGGACGGTTTTATTCCTTATTCTTTTAGTTCTCTTAACACCAAGATAAAAATGAGTTTACACCGAGTCAATGGTTAACAGCGATGGGGGAGGGGCAAAGATAAGAAGTTATGAGGATGAAATCAAGCCTTTAATCCCATGTAGATATAAAGAAATGGGGGCTGGAGAGATGGCTCAGTGGTTAAGAGCACTGACTGCTCCTCCAGAGGTCATGAGTTCAATTCCCAGCAACCACATGGTGGCTCACAGCCATCTATAATGTCATCTGGTACCCTCTTCTGTCATGCAGGTGTATGTGCAGGCAGAGCACTGTATTCATAATAAAAAATAAATAAATCTTAAAAAAATAAAAAAATAAATAAAGAAATGGAGCCAGGCGTGGTGGCGCACACCCTTTAATCCCAACACTCAGGAGGCAGAGGCAGGTGGATCGCTGTGAGTTCGAGGCCAGCCTGGTCTACAAAGCGAGTTCAGGTCAGCCAGGGCTACACAGAGAAACCCTGTCTCGAAAAAACAAAACAAAACAAACAAACAAAAAGAAATAAAGAATTGGTCTGACTGAGACCCTCACAGCCCAGAGTCTCTAGCTGAGGTAAAACAGAACTGGCTTGCGTTCTCATGCTACTTTCACCTCATAGACCCGCTGTAAGACCAGCACATGTGGGCCTTCCTGGTCCTATCAATGAAAAGGTGGCTAAAAGCACAACAAAGCAAATTCTCCCAACACGTCCACTTGCACTCATCCTTGAAGGGCCTCTAGGTGTCAAAAAACAGCGAGTGAGGATGGTGCGCAGGCATGACCAGGATTTACAATGTGGTGACAGTGGGAAGGAGACCAGCAAAGATCATGAGAAGTGGTGGGAAGGCTCAGTGGGTAAAAGGCACTTCCTGTCAAGACTTACAACCTGGGCTGGAGAGATGGCTCAGTGGTTAAGAGCACTGCCTGCTCTTCCAAAGGACCCAGGTTCAATTCCCAGCACCCACGCAGCAGCTCACAACTGTCTGTAACTCCAAGATCTGACACCCCCTACACCAAAGCACATAAATTAAAAAAGACTAACAACTTAAATTCAATCCTTGGTCCCAGATGGTGGAAGAAGAGAAGCCGTTCTCCACATACATGCCATGACACCCATGCACCCATGCACATACGAATAAATATATGTAATTTTAAAAGGGGGAGGGTGTATCATGAAAACCAAGGAAGAGAAAAACATATCAACAAAGAAAAAACAAACAAAACTCAAGAAAACCAATAGACAAGAAGAGGATTTTAATAAAAATATAGATCAATCGAATAATGCAGAAAGCACAGTTGGCAATACTCCTGAAAGTCATCTCTCTTATAACGGAACTCATCCTAACACTAGGAGCCAACTCCCGCAAGGCCGGCTTCTACAGTAGCGCAGGCAGCGCCTTACTTCAGAACCAGTGATAAATCCGTAAGTATGGCTGGATGTTCCTTTTGTCCTGTTTCAAAGGGCTTAATAAAACCAAGACAAGCTCCCATCAAAATGAACATCTTTACTTGTCCTTCCAAAGTGTCTGCGTGCGTGTGCGGCTCCCCTGGAAGTGAGTCTAGCAGCTGTTGCTGGAGTTGCTTCACCAGCTGAGGCATGCTGGGAAGGAGTACCCCCCGCACCCCCACACAGTACTTGTCACAGAGGCACAGCTGAGTTACAACTCAAAACATCCCCCTTGGCTCTTGTGGATTAGTGAGACCCTGAAACATCACTGAGTACATTAGCTTACAAACAAACAAACAAACAAACAAATAACAACAAGAAAAACCAAACCTAACAAAAAACCCTAAAGCTAGGGATGCGGCATCACCACACACACACACATATATATACAAGTGTCTACTTGGCATGTTTATCTTAAAGTTCACCGCTTCCCAGGACTACCTGGAGAGCTTCCACTTGTAATTCTGAATATCTGCTTTCTGATAAATACACGTTTTACCTCTGAAAGAATGGTCCTAGAGGACATATTTTAAATAACGTTTTTGAACTGTGGTTTGCATGGATGTGGAAGTCAGAGGACAGTCTGTGTGAAGCCTAGTCTCTCCTGCACCATGTGGGTCTGGAAAGCCCAGTGCAGGACACTTCAGGCATGGTGGCAGGCACCTCTGCCCACTGAGTCATCTCACTGGCCCATGATGTCACTGTTTTAGAACTACCCATTCATGGAAATGGTGTTTAAGCATCCATCATCTTAATTGTAGAGGTCATTAATAAACTTTCCCAACTCCTTTCAGAGTAAACTCCCACAGAGTAAAGAACAATATTTATTTATATCCTGGGATTGGTTGAGGGAGGTGTAGGGGTGCACAAAATTAAACTTCATGAGGGAGTTCAAGGCCAGCCAGAGGTACATAGTTACACAGTCTTAACAAAAAAGCAAATAAAACAAATACCTCAATAATAAAAAAGAGACAAATTGCTCCTTTGCACAACTTTATACATAACACATTAGAACTACCGCTGTATAATATCTTATGCTGCAAAAGAGTAATAGAGGTTAGTTAACGGTCCCTTTATTCCTCAATCTCAGGCATTGCATACCGGAGCTGCTGACTGCTGTCTTGGTCATCACAGACGTCACAAAACCTTTTGGCCATCTAGCTATCAGTTCACAAGCAGCCACAGTTTCTTTTCTTTCTCCTTCCCTCCCCTTCCTTCCTTGATTTTGTTTTTCATTCTCCCCCTCCCTCCTGCCCCCACCGCCCCCAGGCTGTCCTGGAACTTGCTCTGTAGTCCAGGCTGGCCTCTAAGTCACAGCAATCCGCCTGCCTCTGCCTCTGAGTGTTGAGACTAAAGGTGTGTGCTACCATGCCCAGCTAACATCCACGCTGTTAGAAAATGTTTGGCTTAGGACATGTGTTTAGCTTTGGCCTTTTACAGATGACAAGACAGAGTCTGCCTGCAACAGCTTAAGGAGCTGCCTGGGTTTTAGTCAAATATCCTGGGCCACCAGGGAACAGCCCAGCATTGTCTGAGCACTCTGAATGTTTAACATGATAAGGTAGCTCATGAACAGAAGAAAGCAGCCACAGCCAGTGAAAGGAGACACTTAGGTGGCGCCAGGCCAACAGCAGGGGAGCAAGAGCAGCAGCGATACACTGTCTCAAAACTCAAAAGGGAGGTGGGACAGACGGTCTGTACACCATACACAAGGTGTTAGGTTCAATCCCTCCTACAGTAAAACAAAGGAACCGACAACACAGAGAGACTAAACAAATACTATGTATTTATTCTAGGGACGCTGAGAGAATGATTAGTGCTAAACAAGATGGGGCGGATGAGGTGTCAGGATGACGTACAAACGGGGGTTGCCAAGAAAACCAGCGCTTTAACTGACAAGGGCCAGCAATGGCTGAAGCCACAGAGGGCCGCTGTGCAAATCCAAGCTCGTCTTCTCTAGGCACACCATGGACAGACACGCCTGGTCTTTCACTGCTCTAGCCCATTCCAAGCAGCTGCTGTCTCAAGAGAGTCTTCACCACGTTAATAGTAAATACACCGCATACTACATTCAGTAACCTTCTATGTGTATGTGCGCGCGTTGGCACGCGCGCGCATGGGCACGTGTGCGTGCCACGGCATGAGGTGGAGACCACAGGGCAATTTTGTCGAGCCAGCTTTCTCCTTCCACCTTGACCTGGGTTCTGGGCCACCAGGCTTGTGTAGGAAGCGCCGCTGCTGCTGAGCCACCTCGCCAGCCTACCACGAGCAACCTGGAGATAAAAACTAATAAAAGACAGCCATGTGAACAGCAGATCTCACATAGAAAGATACACACGTTTATAAGTGTGTTTACTATATAAATACTGTACAGAGTGGGAAACAGAGGAGGCGGCTGCAGCCGCAGGATGCTGTGCGCAGTAGCTGAAAAGACTTATATTTCAAGAAACAGAACTCATTCTGTAACGGTGTGACAACAGGGCACACTGCTCACACGTTAAGCTAAACCATAGCACACTGACACTCACTTCTGAGAGCAGAGAGACATGGTGGCGAGAAATGAGCATTAACTGTTTTGACTTCAAGGTAGAATGACTGGGAAGATGCCTGATAAACACCTCATGACTCTATATGCGTGCATGTGCACGCACACGCAAATACCTATGCCCACACCCACGCACACTACACACTCATACGCACACACATACACAAATACTCATGCACACTACACACTCGTACTCATGCGTGTGTATGCGTGCGCGTGTGCACACACACACACAGTTGTACTGAATGTAGAAATCTGAAAATATGAGTGGTGAAGTAGAGAACAGAGAGAAATCCTAGGCCTCACGTCTGTCTGTCTGTCTGCTCGTCTGTCTTTATCACAAACCCACATTGCTATAACTGAGCCCTGAGATCTGAGGCCCTGAACTGTGACCTTCATGCAGTGGCAGCTGGAACCTAGTGGGCCGGTCTAGACAAACAAGATCCTTGTCTTCTCCCAGGTTTGATTTTTTAATAAACACAGCTCTTCATTCTTGTGCTAAAGACCACTGCACTGGGCTAGGGGCGTAGCTCAGGGGTTCCGCACTTGCCTAGCATGCCCTAGGTCCTGGGTTCAATCCCTAGCACAGCAAGTAAAATAATAAAACACAGACCACCAAGTTCCACTGTGAAACCACTCTCCTGGTCTACTATCGTGGTGAGAGGCGACCGCGTTGCCACCGCACGCGGCAGGGCACTTGGTGCGACGGAAGAGGACACCCCCCCCCCCCCCCCCCACCCCCCCCACCCCCCTACCCCCGGTTCAGCTGGCTGGAAACAAGCAGAGCAGGCGCCACTTCAGAAGCCACGCGCGAGGCTGGAACCACCCTGCCAGCCCCCAGGTACTCACGCCTGGCCTGCCATGTGGAAACGCAACAACCGACTCGGACCACCCTTTACAGAGTCGCCATGTTACAGGACCCTAGGAGCACCCATAATTAATTTTTTAAAATCTATGACTATTAAAAAAGCGCTTCTTAAGAAAAGGTATTTAGGCTGGGCAGTGGTGGTGCTCGCCTTTAATCCCAGCACTCGGGAGGCTGAGGCAGGTGGATTGATGTGAGTTCGAGGCCAGACTAAGGGGGTTCAGGACAGCCAAGGCTACACAGAGAGAGACCCTGCCTCAAAAGAACAAAAACAACAAACAAAAGGCATTTAGACATGGATTCGGGAAGAACTGTATCCTTATCCACAAAGCAAGCATTTTCACCAGCACCATCAGATGTCTTAGAGTGAAAGATATTGATAGGAATTTACATTAATAACTGACAAATTATAAAAATAAGTTAACATACTATAAGTCTTACTAAAACAGGCATACAACAACAACTGTAACGAAGTTAAGAGTAAACCTGTGACAGGCAAAATGCACTGGACAGTTAATGCAGGCTATTGCAATAAAACATTCATTAATGAGGGAGGTCTCAAAAATAAGGAAGGCCTGGACTCATAAAAACCTGCATCTCACGGGAACCAAATGGAGAGATGCGTCTCTCTCTGATGGGTCTGACATTTAAGAGCAGAGAGGTACGTCATAGTTTCTCAGACCTCCAGAGAAGAGGAGGAAACTTCTGGGGGAAAAAAAAAAAATCAGAGGCAGGAGCGGGTCCATGGGGTTCAAAAGATGAGGTCCTCAATGCATTCTGAGGAGGATGACTGTGTTCCAGAGCTACACAGAAATGTTCATCCCCAAGAGAGCGGCCTGATCGGGAGGAAAGCGCAATGTATTAGAAATACCCAAGCCAAGATCATCCAAGATGGCGTCGATCGCACACTGTGTCTGATTCGCAGAACAGCAGTGACTGCACAGTCAGCCACCAAAGGACCATACTGAGAGCTCCAAAACACAGTGCTGGTGTTTCCCAGAAAGAAGGAAATCCTGTCATGTGGATCGTCCATGCCCTCCTACCTCAGGACCATGGAACCACGCTCCGGTGAGCTCCCAGGGATCCTGATCTGCCACCGCTGTAGCAGCTGCTGCTTTTTGGATTGCGGCTTGGCGCAGTGTGGGCCAAGGAGATGGTACTATTAGAGTCCAGCCCAAGTGAGGACTGCACTGCCCACACCACAGGCCTCACAGACCTTCTCTCACAGGCTGAGGCCATGCTCAGTGCTGAGAGCTAGATCGTGCAGAAGCGGATACTAGGGGCAGCACCGATGTGGGGCTGGGAAGCATGGCGGATGTAGCACGCGATGGAACCAGAGACTCAGGAGGCGCGAATCAACAGAGCCACAAGTTACCCAGGACAAGAAGCTGAGCTCGGCCAACATCAAAGGTTTCTGTGAGCAACTCAATGAAGACTTTGAGGGGACTCCACTTGCCACCTGCTTGATGGCCCAGAAGATCCAGTACCCACAGGAGTAGGAGGCCATCCAGGCTTTGATGGCCAGCAACAAATCTGGTGAATTGAATGGGAGCAGGAGAGCTGGCCCCCGAGGTCACAAGAACGGGAGAGCTGACCTGAGGACACGGGAGCAAGTGAGCCAGCCCCGGGGACATGGGAGACTGAGAGCTGGCCCTGCCATGATGACACAGGAGCAGGAGAGCCGGCCCTGCCCTGGGGACACAGGAGTGGGAGAGTGGGCCCTGCCCTGAGGACAAGGGAGCGGGCCCTGATCCAGCGCTCTGAGTCAACCTCACCCCAACATTTACCCCATGTATGACCTGCTGGAACACATGAAGGGGCCGGACCTGCAGATTCAAAGATTAAGAATCTCCTTGACACACAGCAACAATGGGATATCTGACAGCAGTCCCAGTGAGGATCAGGTAACGATAGTGTAGGCTTCAAACCAGACCCATGACTCGTAGCAATGAACATTTGAAAGTAAACATATGTGGACAAAAGGCTATACTGTATGATACACTACAGCTTCTGTGACAAGATTTGTTTGTTTGTTTGTTTTATTTTACTGGGGGGGAGGAGAGGGATTTTGGTGCATGATGTGTAAATCATAGACATTCAATAAAAGTTTAAAAACAAAAACAAAAACAAAAAAAACCCCAATGGATACAGGGATATTTTCCAGGAGTCAGGCTCAGGAACACATTGTCAGATTGAATTTAGGAGGAGGCGATAAGGAAACCGTGGAAGGTTCTAAGGGGCAGTAGGGCAGTAAAAGACAACACGAGAGAGAAGGGCTGGGGGGCAGAACAGCTAACGCTAACTTTTCAGCGTGGATTGCTTGCATTGGATGACATACTTAAGCTGAGAGATGCTTGGGTGGAGCTAACCAGACTATCAACATGGAAAAAGGGGCAGACCCAGAAGCACCAACACCCAGGGGACAGAAGGATAGGCAAGGGAGGGAAATGGTGTGGGGCAGAGAAGGAAGAAAGGGCATGGAAGAGGCAGGCATGGAAGCTGGCACAGGCAGAGCCCTCAGCTGCAGCACAAGTGTGACACATGGTCACTCACGGCGGGGGACAGGCGTGACGCGCGGGTCACTCACGGAGGGGGACAAGTGTGACACGCGGGTCACTCACGGAGGGGGACAAGTGGGACACGCGGGTCACTCACGGAGGGGGACAAGTGTGATACGCGAGTCACTTATGGAGGGGGACAAGTGTGACACACGGGTCACTCAAGGAGGGGGACAAGTGTGACACACGGGTCACTCACGGAGTAGGGAAAGGCCTGAGAAGCCTGCAAGGGCTCTGCAGCAACAAGGAAGCCTGGTTCAGGTGGGCCAGGACCAAGCAGGAATGTTGGCTTCTTTCAACTTGCCTGGACGGAAAAGCCAAGGCTGGGGCTGCGGGAAGAAGAGAAGGAGAAGTGGCCAAGGACACACTTTAGGCTAGGGAAGGGGAAGCTGACAACAGCTGGATGAGAAGGGGCAGAGGCAATGACTTATATACCACAAACACATTCTGACTGGGAATTATAACGGACGCTCATTCTCACACACATACACACACACACACACGTGCACATGGCTCGTTCACTCTTCACCTTTATGAAGGGATAAAGATGAAGGAGCCCCCATGCCTGTGAGAGCTCCCTTTATGGTGTTGGTTTTTCCATCACTGCTCTGGTAATCATTAACTCTGCCAACCACCACCTCACTCACCCAGCTGTAAAACTAACTTAAAGGGTCCTTTTTTTAAAAAGTCTCAGGGCCGGGGGCAGGGGGAGAGTGCACTGTAATTCTGTGTAATCACACGCCTCCCCAAATATATACACGCGCGCACACACACACACACACACACACACACACACACACCATTCAGACACATATACACATGCACACACACCCATATACAACACTTACACACGCACATGTGCACACATATACAACTCATGCACATGCATACACTCACGTGCACACATATAACACACACACACACACACACACACACACACACACACACACACAGAGCTCTGTGGATATCTCATACTGCAAACAGGGTCAGACTGTCCCACCAGTCCAAAGTCTCTGGGAAACATCCAAAGAACTCAAGCTGGAAGAAAGACAGCGGGAAAAGAAATATTTACTCTTCCTAAGGAGAGTGTCAAGGACCTGAGGGGCTTAATTTACTCTGCACTTCCTTGGCCGCTGTGGGGGCTGGGGTGGGGTTAAGGGAAGGAGGGGACGGGAGGCAGGGCATCTTCCTTCGCAGTCCTCAGCCTACCCCTCCTCCACCTCCAAAGGCTAAAATCAAAATTTCTCACTTACAACTTGGTATACTTACAACAGTCTCTTAAGTGTACTCTGCAAAATAACATTTCCTAAATTATAGCTTCTGCAAAGATGTGCACATTCTCCGTTGCTTGGGGAACGGAAAAAGAGAGTGAAGTATTAGAGAAAACATTTCTACCTGTGGCTTTTAGCTACTGAGCCTCTGGTTACACAAGCAGAGCTTTAGCGAGCTGCACCTAGTCTCCTCCGCCTATGGCTCCTCTCTGTCCACAGTGCTCCAACGCGAGGAGCCGGTGTTGCTTAAATGACTCGGGTTGCTAATTCACTAATGTCACAATCATGGGCAGAGGAAAAAGCAGGCCGGAGTTGCATGAGTGTAGCCAGAGACAGTAAGCCACAGGTATAGAAATTACAGGCCTCCCCCAAACGCTGTCGTCAGGCTCGGGGAGCTTCCTGCCCTGTCAGATCCACATTAATTGCTTTAATTCTGCTGTTGAAAAGCAGAAACGGAGCTCGTGCTGCCTTGCAGCATCATGGGAGCTTCCCTCACATATCCCTTTAAAGCTCAAGCAAATAATACAGAGTTTAGGGAAACACTAAGACAAAGCTGGCTGACTGTATTTTCCATTGGTTTAAAAATAAAGCATTTTACTCTTAAAAAAAAAAAAAACAGTGTCTCAGGTCTCAGACGTATAGGAACAGGAAGCAGCAGCTGGACACAGCAGCCTTCATTTCCTTTGCAAGTCACAGCGAGGAGGAACTCCCCATTGAGACAAAAGCAAGGGAGGGTGGTTAGCGCACCCCCCCCCCCCCCCCCCGACTGCTGGCCCTTGCCAGTGCTTCACACCAGGGTGCCTGAGCTGGCTGCAACAGCAGATGGTGGCCGGGCACCGTCAAAAAAATCACTGCACACCTCGCTCACTCCCAGAGCCTCAGTCAGCAAACATGAAGCTGGCCCTGGAAGAGCAAGCCTCTCCTGGTCTAGGACAGTCCGCCTTCTGCTCACTCTGGAGGCTTCAGGAGCCTAGTCAGGCTGTAGCCTGGAATCTACGCGCCGCTCCTGGCTCCTGGGCCACTGCTGCAAAGGAACATAGGCACCCGATGGGTCCCCAGCCTCTTGAGGCCACATGTGCCGAAATTTTCAACCCCATTCTGCCTCAGCTCTCTCATCTGAGCAACGAGGTCACCCACTTCCGTACAATAAAAAGCTAACGGGACAATGGCCGCAGAATACACTGAAATAACAAACCAGAGTAACTTTGATCTACACTTCTCATATTCTAGGGGCTTCCTAGTCCCAATTCTTCCACGAAGAGCATCATTTCCTTTGACCTTCAGTGGTACCCAGGGATAGGGAGTAACGGTGTAGCATCACCACCAACAACACTGTCGTCGTCGTCATCACCATCGCTTGTGGTGGGAAAACTGTGTCCCAACCGCTCAGCAAGAGTTCACGTCAGGGGCCTTGGGAGGTGACTCAGGGAGTTAGACTGCTTGCAGGGTAAGAGAGCTAAATTCAGTTTTCCCCAGCACTCGTGTGAAAAGCTGGGTCTGACGACAGACACGGCCATAACCCCCGTGGGACAGAGTAAAGGCAGGAGGTTCCTTGGGGCTTGCTAGCTGCTAGCCTAGCTGGAGATTCAGTGAGAGAAACCCTCGCCGCCCCCACTCCCCCATTTCAAGAAAGTAAGACAGAAAATGATACAGCAGGACACTCAATATCCACCTCTGGCATTACGCACGCACGCACGCACGCACGCACGCACGCACGCACGCACGCACG
>OU015756.1:2995812-3021238 GCA_907169655.1 Acomys percivali
ACGCACGCACGCACGCACGCACGCACGCACGCACGCACGCACGCACGCACGCACGCACGCACGCACGCACATTCATTTGAACCGAATCTGGCAGTATGGGAGTGCCAAGAACGAGGTGGGAACCATGGAAGTCCCTCACCTCTCAGGCCTGTAGCTCTGGGCAAGTCCCTTCACCTCGTGGGCAAGATGATTCACCCCTTGTCACCAGCACCAGGCCGGTGTCAGACAAAAATAGATTAGACCGGGTTCCAACTCTTGAAGAACCCGCTTGGAGGCAAGGGTGGGTGGGTGGGTAGGGGTGGAAAGAAGCGACAGATAAACAAATCAATTACAAAACAGCACTTACTTAAAATACGGGGTCTGAACAAAACACTGTGCGGACCCAGGACAGGAAATGACTAACTCTGTCCGGGGACTGCGGGGGAAGAGTGACTTTAATTTGTAAATTGGGAAAAGAAGGGAACTAGACATCATCTATGTTTGCTTTAGGCTAAAGCTCAAGAGAAAATCAGGCTTAAAGAGAAAGTCCGGGGCTGGGCGGTGGTGGCGCATGCCTTTAATCCTAGCACATGGGAGGCAGAGGCTGATGGATCGCTGTGAGTTCAAGGCCAGCCTGGACTACAAAGTGAGTCTAGGACAGCTAAGGCTACACAGAGAAACCCAGTCTTGGAAAACCAAAAAAAAAAAAAAAAAAAAAAAAAAAGAGAAAGAGAAAGTCAGGGCCAGGCATGGTGGCACATGCCTTTAATCCCAGCACTCTGGAGGCAGAGGCAGGAGGATCGCTGTGAGTTCGAGGCCAGCCTGGTCTACAAAAGCAAGTCCAGGACAGCCAGGGCTACACAGAGAGACCGTGTCTGGGGGGCGGGGGGGAAGAGAGAGAGAGAGAGAGAGAGAGAGAGAGAGAGAGAGAGAGAGAGAGAGAGAGAGAGAAAGTCTACAGTCACCGTACCCTGCAAGGTTCTTACAGCTCACCTGTTTGTACACAGGGGATAACCCGAATAAAACAATACAGCCGCCATGGGATAGAAACATCCAATACCACAAGATTCCAAAAAAGAAATGACATTTTCAGAGCCTTTCTCCAATATGTGCGATGTTTTAAAGTTACAGAATGCTGTGGGAGCTGGGCTGTGCCTACCACTCAAGCTACAGTTACGGGAATAAGTACCAGAGCCCGGATGCATGACTTTACAAGTGACCAGCTCGGGGAATACAGTCTCTCAGAGTCTGTCTCCACGCTTGTGAGATGCTCGGAAGCCCGGCTGTATAATCACATCTGCTTCAAAGAGTCGATTCGAGGATGAAACGCATTCAGACAGAGGAGCGAGCACACAGGGCACTTCCAGGCACGGGGTAAGGGCGGCCTGAGCTAGCTGTGACTGTGCCCTGCAGACGTGAGACGCAGAGCCTTGGCCTAGCATGTACAGGACCCTCGTTTGATTCTTGACACCAGGGAAGGGTGGTCTGGTGAGGCACACCCGTAAGCCGAGCGCCGGGGAGGTAGAGAAGGCAGGGCCGGGAGTTCAAGGCCCTCTTCCTCACAGAACTCGGGACTACTTGAGAGTCCATAAGAAAGCCAAGAAGTGAAAATTCTGTTTTGTTTTGTTTTTGTTTGTTTGTTTTTCAAGACAGGGTTTCTCTGTGTTATCTTGGCTAGCCTGGATTCATTTTGTAGACCAGGCTGGCCTCGAACTCACAGCGATCTGCCAGCCTCTGCCTCCCAAGTGCTGGGATTAAAGGCGTGTGCCACCACGGCCGGCTCCTACACAGAATCTTAAGGGGCATATCACAGCACAAAAACTTATTTCCAGTTGTAAATATGAAATTCATGTGAGTTTAGGCTCAAGGTGATAAGATTTTTTTTTTAAATCACATTTTAAAAAATGATATGCTGTTAAGTCGATCCTGCTGGAATTTTTAATATTTTGGAATTGCAGAAAAGCAAAAACAAAGAGGAAATTATTTTCACATTCTCACAGAAACTCTTTTCTACACTTTCAGATTACCTTAAAATCTGGTTTAGAATACTTCAAAATTAAAAATCAATTATACTACTGAAGATGCAAGCAAGCTTGGCCACCCGCTAAAAGTACAGGGAGTTAAGTAAATTTATTTTCATTAATTATTTTTCCTGTGTATGAAAGCTCCGCCTGTCACATGTGCACAGGGGCCAGAAGAGGTGATCTGAGTTACGGGTGGTTGTGCCACCATGTGGGTGCTGGGTCTGCACCCAGGTCCTCTGCAGGAGCAGCCGGCGCGTGTTCCTAACCACCGAGCCACCTCTCTAGACCCAGTCATTTTCATTTTTCTCTCATTGTAGTCACAATGAGAATTATCTGGACTATTATCAAAATTTTGCCATCATTACATAGCAATTGTCAGATGAAACGGGTTGTGTCCAGATCAAATTAAACTTCTATAAATCAAACTGGATGTTTTAATTGGCAACATTAGCAGCACTCAACAAACCAAAAGACTCTGTATTAATATTTAATGTGTTAAACATCATTCACCCATTGGCTTTAAACCAAAATCAACACTTCCTGACTCTAGGGGCCTGAGGTTTTTATCTTAGTCAATAACGCTTAGGTTTAGATGTCAAAATCCATCACTAAAGCCTGCTGCTGAGGAAGGAGTTTCCAGAAATCTAAAAAAAAAAAATCGGGAAGGGGGCAGCATTTATCATACTCTTATTATATTTTAGAAAAAAAATGAATTTTTTTTTACTCAAACAGGAGTTTTTGATACTCTTTTTTTGTTTTGTTTTGTTTTGTTTTGTTTTGTTTTGTTTTTTCGAGACAGGGTCTCTCTGTGTAGCCTTGGCTGTCCTGGACTCCCTTTGTAGACCAGGCTGGCCTCGAACTCACAGCGATCCGCCTGCCTCTGCCTCTTGAGTGCTGGGATTATAGGCGTGCGCCACCACGCCCGGCCAATACTCTTTTTTGTTTGCTTGTTTTCGAGACAAGGTTTCTCTGTATAGCCCTGGCTGTCCTCAAACTCAGAGATCCAGCTGCCTCTGCCTCCCCAAGCGCTGGGATTACAGACGTGCACCACCACGCCAAACTCCTACTATCCTTCTTAATGCTTTATAAATATGTCCACAGGACATTAATTCAAGCTATGATTTATTACAATTCCAGTATGTGCTGGGCACAATGGGGGAGGAGGGGTTTTACAAGACCTATTCCTTTAACTGGTTTAAATCCTTTTTTTTTTTTTTTTTTTTTTTGGTTGTTTCGAGACAAGGTCTCTCTGTGTTAGCCTTGGCTGTCCTGGACTCACTTTGTAGACCAGGCTGGCCTCGAACTCACAGTGATCCTCCTGCCTCTGCCTCCTGAGTGCTGGGTTACAGGCATGCGCCACCACACCTGGCTTAAATCCTTTTTTAAAATATGGATTTATTTATTTATTATGTATACAGTGCTCTGCCTGCATGTATTCCTACACACCAAAAGAGGGCATCAGATCACATTATAGATGGTTGTGAGCCACCCTGTGGTTGCTGGGAATTGAACTCAGGACCTCTGGAAGAGTAGGCGGTGCTCTTAACCTCTGGGCCACCTCTCCAGCCCCACTGGTTTAAATCCTTTAAGCAAATCATTTCCCAACTTTTCACCTGAAGAATAATGAGGTTTAGAAATGTTTGGTTGAGTCCCTCTGACACTTGGTTGATCAGGTACAACATGAAGTCTTGTGACACTAGTGACACTAGGAACTGAACCCGCAGCCTTGCACACCTAGGTAAGTAAGTGAGTGTTCTACCGCTGAAGCACACCCCAGCCCTGCTGTTCGCACGCAGGAGTGTCGCTGTGCCACAGCTAGAGTCCTAACCTGCCTCAAAAATATCACGCTGGTTTGCAACAGGTGACTACAGCCCAGGCAAACGAACTAGTACATCAAAGAACTGATTCTCCCAAGCACTTCTCTCGTTTTGCAGGGCATCCAAATGATTGTTCTAGAGAAATACAGGAAGAAAGCGTTTATGTGTTTCCTGATCAGAGCATTAAGACTAGCCCGCCTAGTCCCACGAGTCAGAAATTACAGTGGCAGAATAAAATAAATTTGCGAGTTGCGTGGCGGTGCACAGCCGTACCCTCAGCACTCTCGCAGCTGACGTGGGGGGACGGGTCATGACTAGAACAGCAACCTTGGCCACACGGGGAGAGAATCTATCTCAAAAGCAAAACATGGTAAAAGCTGGCATGCTGGTGCAAGCTTGTAATTCAGCACTCGGGAGAGGCAGGGACTGGAAGATTACCCATGAGTTGGAGGCCAGCCTGCTCTATCTACAGAGTTCTTTCCAGGCCAACCTGGGCTACAGGGCCAGACTGTACCTCCAAAACACCAAACAGCAGCAAAAAAGTAAGTAAATAAATTCATAAATGTTTAGCGGATAAACTTTTTAGAATACACGTACACTAAGACTTCTAAGGTACCCGTGTGAAAGTTGGAAGGCCACACGCTAGCTCACTTCTAACTGGCAGAGTGAAAAGATGTTAGTGCAGGGTCGTGTGCAACATTTGAGCAACACGATGCAAATTATTAAGTCCATCTTGAACATATCTGCGCTTAAAGATAAAACGGTTGTCTTCCTATCATGTGCTTAATTATGTTGCAAGACAGTCTAGTGTATTTTGGTGTATTTGGTGTCCTTAGACGCTCCGTGGGCCACATATGAACGCAGTCCTGTGGTTTTCTGAGTGCCCTGCCTCTTACTGTCATTGTAATTAAATATGAGATGATGCAGGTAGTCCATTTAATGGGAGAGTTTTAGAAGATAACAGCCCTTGTAAGGTAGCTTCATGATAGCACAGGCCATTCAGGAGGAGCCATATTCAAAAGCCGATCCCATCTCCCCAAGACCCTTCCAGAGCGCGCAGCAGCAGCAGCAACAGCAGCAGGAGTCACAGCAGAATCCTTGTCCTGGCTCCACGCTGCTGCCGGGTCCAGGCAGGTCACTTAAGGTCTTTAGGCCTCAGATTCCAACATGGACCAGCAGGCACCTTTGTGGGCTCAAACCATCACATCTACACTCTGGCATGCCCCTCTAGCAAAGTCTCCCATGCCACCTCAAGGCTGACTTAACTGGGCTGTCTCTGAGTTTCCATACCACGCTATCCACATTTCACTAGTGTAAACACTAGGATACAACTGCTATTCGCTCAAGGGACTGTGCCGTTCCAGAGAGCGCCGCACAACTGTTACCTGTTTCTGGCTGCCTTGGACACATGACAAATGGCTATGAAATAAGTTCTTCGAGTTACACTGTCAAGAATTCATTTGGCGCCAGGCGTGGTGGCGCACGCCTTTGATCCCAGCACTCAGGGAGGCAGAGGCAGGTGGATCGATGTGAGTTCGAGGCCAGCCTGGTCTACAAAAGCAAGTCCAGGACAGCCAGGGCTACACAGAGAAACCCTGTCTCAAAAAAACCAAAAATAATTCATCTGGCATTTTCCTGGTGTGTGTGTGGGGGGTGGGAGGGGGGAGGGAGGGGGCTGGTACTATATTCTAGAGATTTACCGAGATTCTCACTCACAAAAAATTTTTAATTAAAAACAAAAAACAAAAAACAAACCAGGGGACTCCCATGGATGGTAAACGTTAATAAAAATTTAGTGCATTTTAAGTAACAAGTGAGTAACACAGAAGCGACCCCTGCTCCCAGAGCGTAAGGTTTCCAGAACCTCTGATGCTCTCGATTCCGTGACTCACCCAGGAGGGTTGCTCACACCTGCTTGTCGCTCCCTCTGCTCCTGTGTCTGTGGGCTCGAACCCCATCGAGACCATTCTTAGCAATTCAACTGTTCAGAAGAAAGAGTGAGCTTGCTGGGGCAGCGCCTAGAGAAGCCTTAGCCACCGGGAGGAAGAGAAAGGGGGGGGGGGGTGGGGAAGTCAGGGAAGAGAAAAATTTTTAAACAAAGTGCTGTGATTTAAGAAGGAGGTTGCATCAGCCCAAGGCAAGTGGAAAAGGCATGAAGATGTATGGATGTGCTTAGTTTTTAAGTTGGGAAACAAAGGCAGCATTTGTCTGCTCTTTTGTGTTTGTTTTTCTTGTCCAGGTTCATGCCCAGTGACTGGGAACCAAGAGGTAATACCGGCTTCTGTCTCTCTGACATAAAAGCCCCGCAGCAGGCAGGAGGGCTGGTGCCCCAGGGTGGACAGGAAAGTTTCTGGGACCCTCCTGTTCTCAGTGCCAAGTCACTGTAACCTTCCTGCTGAGTAAACACAGGTCTGGAGGGGTGTGGGTTACCCACTGGGTGTTTCTTGTAACTTAGCACCTGAGTTCAGAGGAGCCGGGTTTCCCTCAGACCTGTCCCCTGTGCACTTGGGCCTCCACAGACCTGCATGAACAGGGCTGTGGACGGGCAGGCAGGAATGCTTAAGCAGGAAAGGCTTAACTTAACTCAGCTTGGAAGTCTTAGCTGGGCAGGCGGAAGTGAGATGACTCAGCAGGTTGGAGCTGCGACCCTGAACTGGTGGAACCTGCTCGGGATGCTTGTGCACATGGACTGGACGGTCTAAGTGCACAGGCCACCTGGGAACCACAGGTAGCACAACACACAGGCAGGTTTTTCTCGCACGAGTCAGCCGTTGGTCCTGGGTGGCGAGCGGCTCCCAAAGGCTGGCTGGGAACACCAGCCAAAAGACCAGGCAGACACGAAGCCAATGGCTGTCCTGTCAAACTGTGGTCCTGAGACCAGGCTCTGAGAACAGCATGGCGGTGGGGGTGGGGTCAGTTGGTTAAACGCTGTCATCTTCTAAAGCTGAGCTGTCAGCAATGTCAGCACGTAGCTTATGTGATGACAGCCGTTGACTTCCACGCTTTCCGGCAGCCGGGCTGCGCTTGCTCCTCTCCTGGCGGATGGCTATCTACTACGCTGTATATATTTGGGGTAAAATTCACCTTTAGGCTCCGCTCTGTTTGCCTACAGGCAGCAGGCCTGTCAAAGCGTCTTCTGAAGAGGAATGTTTCTCTCCTTCTTTAGTGGAGTAAGGATTAATTATTAAAAGGGGTGTGGAACACGGCACTGAAAGCAGGGGACAGCGGTGACTGTGGTGACTGTTAAGCGCGCCCCCAGCCCTGGCTCAATCTGCGGGCAGTTTAATAGGGCTCTTCTTTTCCACGGGAAGACCTGAGGCAGCAGCTGAATTGTAAGGACTTTTACTCACACTCTGGTTATTCCATGTGGGGGCTCTGCCCCACCCTCCTCAGTAACTCTTCCATCTTGTAGGCAGAGCCACAGAGGCAGTGGATTCTGGACTCCCAGCCTGCAGGGTGTAGGTGTTTTTCCCTGTTGGTAGCCTGCCAGCTCTGTCGTCCCGCTGAGCCAGGGGAAAAGGCACTGAAGTCCACAGGGCACAGGGATGCTATCTCAGGAGGCCGCTCGGCCACGCTCCGCAGAAAGTGTCAGCGGTGGCTAAGATCTGCGCGGCTAACAGCGATCCGCGCCTTTTTCACTGGCTCTGAACGCGGACGAGGCTTCTTACCTCTTGCCTTCTGCCCTTCTCAGTGCGCAGTGAATACGCAAGAGAGATGTGCAGGACTGCGCTGAGAAGAAAGCTAAGAAATATCTCCTTGGTTTTACTTGAGAGTAGATAGTTAACCAATTACCAAGTTCTTGGGGGAAACAGTCCAAAGGCATCCAAGAAATTCTGGGCGATTTTTTTTCCCCTTAAGAATTCTGTCATCGGTAGATTGTCCATCCATCCACTGTGTACGAGTGTTTTGTCTGCATGTATATCTGCACACTCTGGCATGAGGTGAGGAGAAGCCATTAGCTTCCTTAGAACTGGAGTTACAGACAGCTGTGAGCTGTCACAGGATGATTGCAACTGACCCCAAGTCCTCTGGGAAACCAACCAGTGCTCCGGAACTGCTGAGACACCTCTGCAGCCCCTCGAGTGGACAGATGATGATGATGATGATGATGATTTGGTTTTTCAAGACAGGATTTCTCTGTGTAACAGTCCTGGCTGTCCTGTACTCACCTTTGTAGACCAGGCTGGCCTCGAACTCACAGCAATCCGCCTGCCTCTGCCTTCCAAGTGCTGGGATTAAAGGTGTGCGCCACCACGCCAGGCAGAGCTGGCGGATTCTTAAACAATGACTCCAACCACCCAATTACGAGCACCACTGATGACTTGGCACATGGCAGTGAGCTTCTGACCCTGTGGAGTTTCTCCCAAACACTCCGCACCCTGTGAGGTGAGTATGCGAGGTAGAGGCTGCTGGCTGTGTTCCGCAGCAGCGATAAGTCTGAAGGGCAGCGTGGCATTCTCCACAAACTCTTCCTCAGTTTTACAACCCAGTGTTTCAAGCCACCATTCCCATAAAATGAGCCACGTCAAACTTCAGTGAATGAAAAGGGCAGCTAACAGGGAAGCTGAACCCTGTGAGGCTGACAGTCACCCTCAAGCCCCACGAGTTCCCTGTGACGTCGTTAACAGTGTCAAGCACAGAGCTCCAAACCCAGGTCTTCCCGTAATTAAAATAAGGCACTTTCTACCTAAGGTGTCACAACTGTCCCTGCAGTCCTGCCAACACTGTCCCTGTCTCTCCATATCCATAAAGCGGACATGGTAAGTGCAAAGATTTACTAACCCAGACGATGTGCTCGTGTAGCTCAGTCCCAGCACACAAGCATCATATGTGTGACTTTGACAGTGACAATTATACACTTAACTACACTGTGAAAACTAGGGCCAGGACGCTACTCAGGGCCTGTGTAAGCACAGGATAGCCGTTCCCCTGGACAGCCACCACAGTGGTGCCCTCTTTATTCTGCACCTTGAGGACCACGGCCTGCTCAATCCTTAGCAGCCACACTCCCAGGGCGCAGACCAGGTCTGGAAAGGTGCAAACACACAGAGGATGCCTGAGTTTGGGCTGAACTAGATTAGGGCAGCTCTGACAACGGGTAGCAGCCATCACACCACAGCTGCGGAATTCCAAGTGGAGAGAGCAACTACCCAGCCTTTGCGAGCTGCGCTCGTGGTTAGCTAGTTTCTTCCCTCGGCCCCATGCGGGCTGCTTCCTGCTGGCTCGTCCTCTGAACAGCACACCTTTAAGCGCATGGTGCCCAACTGCAAAGCTGAAACCACTATCCACTATGCGGGGCCGAGAGCCAGAGAAGCCATGCTGGCTTGTCTCAGAGTCCTTGTGGCCTTGGTGAAAGAGTCAAGTCATTGAGAGTCGGGGCTGCTGCTGAACCTTTGACGCGCACTACGGTGCCCACAATGTGGTCAGTTATGTGGGCACACAGAGGAATGGAACGCAGGCTATCCTGGTGAGACCTGATAGGCTGTGGCCAGACAGTGGGGTGGGAGCCCCCACCCCCATCAGAGGTCTAGGGGAAGGGAATAGGGCAGAAGAGGGAGGGAGGGGGGGAACGGGGAAGGTAAGAGCGAGGGGATAAAAAAAGGGGGGTAAAATGAAAAAAAATTAAAAAAAAAAATAAAAAAAAAAAAAAAAAAAAGTCAAGCCACTGAGTGAAAGAAAATGGAGGCTCAAGTGCTGAAAAAAAAAAAAAAAGTCATGCCGTATTGCTCCAAACAAAACAAAACAAAAAAACCAACCAACCAAACACGAACACCAAACCCTAACCCTGAGACCACAGCTGGCATGTTTTCCTCTAAGCACTGAGTATCCGACTCTTCTATAAACATTTTCCGGTGGCGGCTGTGCTTTCCAGGTGACCTTACCACATGTTTGTTCTGTCTATCTGGTAACTCAGCTTGGCACCAAGGACTCACTCCAGCCCCACAGGGACTTGGTATGAAAGAAAGAGGGCGGGCCCAGTGGTAAGGGAAGCAGGAAAGACAGTGGGAAGGAGGGGGAGGGGCAGTGGCCAGAGCAGCAGGGTGAGGGGGCTGGGAGGGTGGAGGGTGTCAGCAATGACACAGGCAGAGAAGACCTTCAGGTGGGACCTGAACTGGGTCTTCATTTACAGAAAACTATGGGCTGGGAACTGAACCTGGGCTTCCTGGCTGCCCCGGTGGAGGTCTCTTCCCACTCAGCACATCCCTTTAGACTCCCAAGGTATGGGAAACAACTGGCCAACACCAGGACTCGGCCAGCCAAGGAGAAAGCCCTGAAGACCGCCGACCAGTGCCACACGCTGACAGAACACGCGTGTATTCGTGTGCACGTGCACGTAGGCGGGTGCAGAGGCTGGCAGCAGGGGTCTTGCCTGAGCGTCCTCTCGCTCAAACCCACAGCTCGTCAGTTTATTCCAGGGGCAACTCTGCCTAGACTTCCACGTGCTGTAATTGTAGGCGGCCCCTACTAGGCCCAGGCTATGAACCCAACTCCCACCCTTACACGGCTGAGGGGCAGCACTTTTGCCACCCTGTCTTTCCACTCTTGAAGCCACATGGTCCATTCATGGAGTCAGGCTGGGCTAGCAACCTATGGGGCACAGAACGGGCTGGGCTCAAAGTTGAAACACTAGACCAGTAGTTCTCAACCTGTGGGTCATGACCCCTAAGGGTTACATATTTACATCATGACTCATAGCCAATAGCAAACTCACAGTTATGATATAGCAACAAAATAATTTTGTGGCTGGGGACGAAAGGGGCAGGCCACCATAACATGAGGAACTAGTATACCAAAGGGTCAAGTTGGGAAGGTTGAAAGCCATGCACTAGATGGTCTGTAGCAGGGAGCCTACAGCACAGGGTCTCGGCATGCCTGCTCCCTGCCCCTCCTGCCTTCACACATCATCTCAGAAGGGCTCGCCGTTCTGAGAGCAGATTGCTGATCAGAATGGTGACCAACTTTACAGCCCTGTTCTCAAGGGCCTTTCAGCCCTAAATGCCTTGCAGTCACAAATTAGACCCAAATGAAGTTTATCTGGTTGTAAGGTCACAAAACAACAAACTCTCTGGTTAGCTGCCAACTCTGCCTGGGACGTCTTGAGAGCGCAGGACGTGGGACAGGCACATCAGCGGCCAGCCCCCATAAGGACCCGCAGAAACAGGAACTGGGGCAGCTGACAGTAAAGGGTTAGTTGAGGTCCTTGACCTTCCATGACCCTCAAGGGTATCTGAACTTCTCAGCCTGCCTAGGAAAGGAGCTTTGGGGGCAGCTGCACTTTAAGAGCATCCAACACCAGCGGCACCCCAGGAGTTGCTGCTTTAGCTAGCCCACCGTGTGTTGGGGCATGGGCACACAAGCTGCTCAGCAGCTCCTCCATGGTTCTGTGCAGCCACGGGTGAAGCCTCAAACAAGTTACAAGTAGCTCACCCGGTTGGCTGAAAGTTAAGCCAAGTTGCGCACTGCAGCCATAGCCCCCAACACCTATGTGTGCCCAGTTTAAGACACTTAAGCAAAGACCTCGGGGAGTGGAAGACCCAGATCCGAGTCACTTGAAACGCTGTGGTACCTTCCTCCGTCAGGGAGACTTTCCAGCCCACAAACATTTCACCCACAGGAAGCCGGCTTCCTTAAAAGGCTCTTAGGAGTTGGGTGCTGAGAACAGGTGAGCCTGATGGCATATCAATTTTATCTCAGAATAGTTATTTATTAAGAGTAGTTTTATTTCATATAAGGAACAACAAAGTGGCCTGGGGTCATCCTGAAACATTAATCTCTCTGCACTGGGTTCTGGTGGGTTCCGGGAGCCAGAGGACTCTGGGTTCAGGGCTGCTCAGTTTCAAAGCATTCACCGCCTGTGTGACCCACAGCAAAGAAGCTGCCAGATTCAGCTTCATTCTCATCTCCTGGGCCACAGGAAGTGGGTGTTTTCTTTGTAGTTTGTGAGAACTGGGAAAGACCGAGAATACCCCAAGAATCTTCATGAATAACACTTAATCCTCCGTCTCTCACTAGCGGGGCACAATCCTATTCCCAAATTCATATTAATTCCCTCCCTCCAGACCTCCAATGCAGCCAAAGAGGGTCCTCCTGCCTTGGCTTCCCCAGGGAATGCTGGGATTACAGGCATATCGCACCAGTCTGATGCATATGGCACAGGAAATGGAACCCGAGGCTTCTTGTATGCTAGGCAAGCGCCCTACCCTAGACCTCAAATGCCCCTCCTTGGGCTATGTGTCTGCCTGTCACCCTCCTAGCTTTCTTCCTGTGAACTGTCTCAGAGTTGGTAGACTTCTAACGGCGTCACTTCCACGGTATCAGTGGACTTTGCCACAGTGACTGTATTCTACCAACGGACACCTGCTGGCTTGGGCTACAATTCTGAAGAAGGTTTCTGGGATCCCAACGTTTTCTATGGCAGTATCAGTTGCCTGTGGGCTCTGAACCACGACCAGAGTGCAGCTGCATTTGAGAGACATCTCTGTTCCTCAGAGACAGCTACTGAAGTTGGGTGGGGATTTCTTTTGTTATTGATTGTGCCAGGAGAGGTGGCCTGATCTGATCAGGTCCGGGCGACACAGTGGCAGTGCCGCTCCTTTGCCACACCTGGCACCCACAGCAAAGACAACAAACCCCACAAAACAGAAACGGCACATCTTCCTGGAAAACCCCGTGGAAATGATATGGTGATAACAACCCAGCCCACCTTCTCGTGCACGGTTGGCATCCATTAAGTGTCAGGAGGGTGATTCCCGCCATCAGCGTGGGATGGCGATTTCCTGCTTGTGAAATGTCCTTTGGGGCTGGAAAACTTGATCCTCTTATCTCTGGCCCGGGCATCTTCACACCCCGAGTCTCCTACCTGCTCATCCAAAGCCCCAGGGTGTGTACTTAAACTGTGTGCCAAGAGTCCCAGCCCTACATCCTAGCCAGGCAAACAACACTGTGGATCTCTGACCCCTTTCTATAAGGTAAGGGACATGACTGACATAGCTTCTTTCTAAAAAGAAAATTCTTTATTATGGTGTGCGTATGTGTGCGTGTGCCTGAGTCCACAGAGCTAATTCATTCCTTTCATCAGGACTCTCCTGGGGATTGGCATCTGGTCACAGATCTTGGGTATAACTGCTTTCTTCAGCTAAACCATCCCTAGCCCCAGTCAGCAGAATTTCTGAGGTCTCTTTCTGGTCCAAAGGTTTATGAACCCCGCCCCCCCCACCTTCATGGCTTCATCATAACTATCTCGTACATCCCCAGCCATCCTCTTTGCCTCCTTACCTACAGCCATCTTGTCTTGTAGTAACCCATCCCCTGACTTCTGTCTCAGGCCCTCAAAGTTCACCATTTGTGGCCACGCGCTTACAACAGACCATGTGAGGCATGGGTCCGGGGGTGGGGGCTAGGCGAGCAGGTCATCTGGAAATCTAAAACTCACTCTTGAATTTGGATCTAATGTGCACCTTCACCTCAAGGACCACGGGTCAGTCCTCAGGTACAACCCATAAGGTGCCTGAGCCGAGAGGAAGGAGTTTCGTCACTGGGGGCCCTCTGGAGAAGGAAGTGCTGTGGCTTCTGCCTTCGCCTTCTTGCTTTCTTGGCAGAGGTGACCAGGATCCTTGGACACAGGCTCCCACCATGACACAGTAAGCAGCCACTGGCTCAGCACAAGGCCAAACACCAACATGAACGCCTGAAGTCATAAGCCAAAATAAACCTCTCTTCTAACAACTGGCCACCTCACCTATGCCATCACAGTTACACACTGGTTAGCACACAGGTGTATGTGCCACCCTACTAGAAAACGTTTGTGGACCGCAGTGAGACTACAGTAAGACCATAGCTAAGACCACAGTAAGACCACTATTTTCAGCACTGCTCACTTGGAGATGTGATGTCTACACTATGAAGTACATTCGACGTATGTCTGTTGATGTACCTTTCGCTTCCTGGTATTTCCCATGGGCTAATCACATCCATAAAGCTGAGTTACGCTCTAGAGTGCCAGACTTGGAGACAGTCTGTCCTGGGCCTTACAAAGTGCATACAGTAGCCGGGCGTGATGGCGTACGCCTTTAATCCCGGCACTCGGGAGGCAGAGGCAGGTGGATCTCTGTGAGTTCGAGGCCAGCCTGGTCTACAAAGGGAGTCTAAGACAGCCAAGGCTGCACAGAGAAACCTTGTCTCGAAAAACAAAAAAACAAAACAAAACAAAGTGTATATAGATGTAAACTGCTTAACACACACACACACACACACACACACACACAGAGCTAGAATCACAAACAAAAAAGGGTATGATTGTTCACTTTTGTACTCTTGTAGCACTCTCAAGATTTCTAAAAATAACTTAGCTTACAAAAAGTTCAAGGTCTCGCCTGCTCTTCAAAAGCCCAACTGCTATATAAAATGAATTATGTCATCTATAAATAGAAACTCGTAGATAGACATATTTCATAGTTAAAATTACGAAAGTAAAGTCTGCTCGCGTAGGAAACATAGGAACTAAAAATAAGCTGAAACAGAGTGAGTAGGCGCCATCTTTACGTGCAATTCCATCACACCTACATTTACACTTCTTAGTTTGCTTAGAGCTACTTGCTGTTAATCGTAGGCAGGCGCTGGGGGTGGCAGGAGGGGGAGCAGAATAGGTAACAAATAATTTGAAGTAATTTGTTTAAATGATCAGTTGAAGGATACAAATAACTCTACAAGATCTTAAAAAATAAAAGTTAAGAAATGCACTTAAATCACAGCTCACAGAGCTTTGGAAAAGTCGGTTCTACCTTTTCTTTGGCAGCAACATAAAAGTTCACAATGCGCTCCAAGCATATTGTTACACTTTAAAAAGTACATTAATAACCGTTTCTCAAACATGCTCACTATAGGATCAATAGTTACCCAGCACACCTCAGGGATCAGACAAGCTTTGCTCAGAGCTGAGTGTTCCGGGCCCTTTGTAAGAGATCTCAGTCTGCAGACACACTTGGGTCCCAGGGCTGACCGTGTGAGGACTCCTGATGCTGGGGGCGCACTGCTTTTCCTTTTCTGGCCTCGACAGGACCTCTCATGCTGTTTAAGTGAACAGATCCCCTCACCTATAGGATATGTGAATTACGCAGATTGCCCTAATGAGTAAATATCACTCACAGGCAAATAGTAAATATGTAATACCATTAATTTTCATATAATCCCATCTAGTTAATATTGTGCTGGGAACATTAATTTTGTCTCCTTGATTTACTTTGTTCTCAATTCACTTTTAGTCGATTCTTTTTCTTTCTGTTGTTACTATTTGGTTTGGTTCCGTTAAGACTGTCTCAGGCTGTAGCCCAGGCTGTCCTGGCTGGCACTGACCTCATGATCCTTAGTTTCTCAAGGGTGAGGATTGCAGTCATGGCTACCTATCCATGGCTAGCACCAACCATTCATCTTTCTAAATTCAACAACAACAAAAATGGGTTTACCTAAAATTCCTAAAGAATTTCAAGGTTAGTTCTCCTGTCTGAAATTAATGTTCAGAGGAAGGGTGCCTGAACTTCCTGTGTTCTGAAAGTTGACACGACAGACAAACAAGAGTCGCTGGCCCCTGCTCATCCTAGATTGTCTCCTGAGCATTTCCTCTCACACCCTCCCACCACTGCTGATGCCAAGACTGTACTTGGCTCCCTCTGAGACAACAGAAACGTGAGAGATGAGCAGCAGACAGGAGCTGCCACAGCAAATTATACAGCCTGTGTGTGGCTTGCCCCAACACACATTTCTCCCTCACAGTCTGAAAGGCCAGAGCCTGAGGTCCGGATGCCAGCAGGGCTGGACTCTGCTGAGGGCTCTTGAGGCTGTCCTCCTTGCACAGCAGGGAAGGACAGGGAAGCTCTTTGGGCTCCTTTTACAGGGGCCATCCATCCCACCTGCAAGGGCAGATCCCCTTCTAATACCAGAGCCCTGGCTTGAGGGCTCAAGGAGGGCACGTGATGTAGGACATAAAACGGGGGTTGGGGGGGGGGGGGGGGGGGGGGGGGCTCTGCTTCTGGAGTGCACTATCCCAACCAGAGGTCCGGCACATTCGGTGAGGCATCGGCAACTGACAACACCGAGTCTACTCGCAAAGCAGAAGAATCCAAACCCTTGATGACATCACTCTACAGATGCCTCTCACAGAGGGCCGCTTCCCATCACCTCCCACTAAATAAATCCGCAATCACAAAAGGACAAAGACCAAGAGCAGAGCCCAGGACAACATTTTATATCGGATGTCCCAGCACCTAAAATGGTGACGCACATCCCCATGACAGTACAGATGGGTTTTCTACTGCAGAGAGTCCTGGCGTCTGCTCCAGAGAAAGGCGCTCTTAGCGGGCCTAGATGGCTCTCACCGACCCTGGAGAACGCGCCATTTCCAGTGTCTTCCTTCACTTTGTGGGTGATGCGCTGTTCCCAGGGAAACGCACTAATTCTTTTCTTGCAATTCCGGCTCTGTCTTTTTTCCCCCTAGCTATCTGAGAAAACTAGGTCAAATGTGAAGCATAAAATTTCTGGAGTCAAAGGCGTTGAGAGAAGCTGGGCAGTGGCGCACACCTGTGATCACAGTAGTTGGGAGGCAGAGGCAGGTGGTTCTCCGTGAGTTCGAGGCCAACCTGCTCTACAAATCGGGAGTTCCAGGACAGCCAGGGCTACATAGAAAAACTCTGTTCCCCAAAAAATCCAAAACAACAACAAACCAACAACAAAAACCTGCTTTGAGTGAGTGAATCTGTCAAGTACCTGGGCTTTGCCGCGGAGGAGAGCCCTTCCGTTCTCTAAGTGCGCCACGCCCACACGTCTCAGAACCTCGGTAATGATTCCCTCTGCAGGACTGTGTCCCTAGAGCCTCCCATCCCCCCTCCTTTCTCTCCAAACAGTCTCTCCTTCCCACAGATGTCCTCCCCAACTGGCCTCCACAACCATTTAAATGGTTTTATGATTAGTTTGCTTGTGTATCCAAAAGGTAAGTATATTCTTAGCATCTAGGACAGTGCCTAAAGTCCTAAAGTGTGTAATTTACCTTTAAAACAAAACGAAACACCAACAACAGACTCGCTCTCCACAGCCCCGGAACTTGCTATTTAGACCAGGCAGGCCTGAAGCTCAGAGGTCCGCCTGCCTCTGCCTCCCAAGTGCGCAGCCACACCCGACCGGCCTGTGCTTAAAGAGGAACCGAGGTGGAGAGCAGGCTTGTGGGTGAACTGCAGCGGCAACACTGACAAGGGCCCAGTGCTCCCAGCGTCATGACTCCCTATGGGCCAGGCACACATGGCTGATGGGCTGGGGTGGTAAGGACCACCGAGTTATTTTGCTCAGTGGCAGTTTTTGAGCACTTCTTAGATAACAGGCATTGCACACAGGGAGATGTTGGCTAAGAGACCAAAGATCAAAGGTCACTATGGAGAGAGACCACAGGCCAGGCAGAGCAGCCGGAAGGGCATGCTCCGCTGCTGCAGAAAACAGTGTTCTTCACGCCATGTGGGCAGGCTAGAGTGCCTCTCAAGAGCAGACTCATGAGGTTTGCCGAAAAGCGGGATTTTCAGCTCCACGTCACGGTTTCTATGACTATTAATAAGAGAATTCTCCATCAGCTGTTTCCTAGCAAAGCATTCTGATTAGCACATGAAAAGGCAATGATGAAGGCAGGAAATCCACCATCGGGAAGACGCCATGGTTAACTGCCGGCCAGACGCTAAAATCAGTGGGAGGGAGGAAAAGGGAAAGTGAGACTCCCAATGTCCCAGGGCATTTTCCCCGTCAGGTACCCACTGTGGAACAATTTAACAGGAGGCTGGCTGACCCCACTGTCTGCTATCCCAAGTGACAAGATACATCAACATAACAGTGTCTGTGTCTTACTATGATAAACTGGGGGAGGGAGTGTCACTTCTGTGGTCTCTTAGCTGAAAATCCGGGGCCTCAATCCAACCATGGGAAAACACCAGATTGCCCAAAGTGAAAGGTATAAAATAACTCGCTGGCCAGCAGGTTTCCAGACAATCTGAGGAAATATTAGGGTTGGGGGAGGTTACAGACCATGCACAACCTGTACAGACCAAGGACTGACTGGTGGGCAAATTCGTGGAATTTGAGGTGAAAGGCCTCCCGGCTGGTCAACAGTGGCCATGAATGGTGCTGTCCGCTTCCACCAACGTGAGACGCACAAGACATCAGCCTCGGGAGCCGGGCGTGGTGGCGCACGCCTTTAATCCCAGCACTCAGGAGGCAGAGGCAGGCGGACTGCTGTGAGTTCGAGGCCAGCCTGGTCTACAAAGTGAGTCCAGGACAGTCAAGGCTACACAGAGAGACCCTGTCTCAAAAAAACAAAACAAAACAAAACAAAAAAAAGACATCAGCCTCGGGAGAAGCTGAGTAGAAGGTATCTGAGAGGTCCATGTGTTGTTTGCGTAACTTTTTCTAAGTTTAAAACTATTTCAAAACTAATCACTAAAATAATGGATGCACCTGGGCCAGGAACTGGGAGATTCTGACAGAGATACAGGGATGAGGAGGGGCTGAGTCAGGCCTGAATGCTGGCTTCTGGGATTCCAGGCCAAAGGATGTAAGGAAAGCAGATGAGAGTGTACAGAGCCCTGGGGCTATAAATAAATACCAAAACCTTGGCTCTAACCAGAAAAAGAGACCTGTCCTGGGCTGAACAGTGGCTCTGGGGCGGAGCTGGTCTGGTTCTTGGTGACTCAGCTACGTAGTTACGAACAGTCACTAACAAGTCCCTGCAACACTGAGGCCCCCCGAGGGCTGGGTGCCTAGGGTGTGGCGTACCTCCTCCTCCTCCTCCTCCTCCGATGCTCCCGGAGCATTGGGGTGAAGGTAGGGGAAAAGGTTCAAGGAGACTGAGGCCTCACTGTGCAGACAAGGCCGGCCCTTAAACCTGTAACCCTCCTGCCTTAGCTTCCCTTGTGTGAGTTCCAGGAGCCCCTTGATAGAAATAAACATTTAAGGCTGTGGCTGTTGACAGAGTGTGTGCCACATCAGCTAGACAAAGCATCTCAACAGAGCAGTTTTACTGTGAAGACTAAGTTAGTTAGACACAAGTCATCCAAACGCCCAGGGAACACCTGCTTACACCTTAGGAAAACCCAGGTAACGGAAACCGGGGCTGCCCATGACTTCTGCCTGCTCTGCCTCCACAGTCTGAAGACTGAGGGAGGAGGTGCTTTCCTACAGGGTGCCCACCCTGGGTCCTCTCTGAACCATTGCCACAATGTATTTATTCCAAGTAAACAGATGAAGGACAGACAGCACAGGCCAGTGACAGCAGAGGGAGGGTCCTCAGAGCCGGAAAAACACCAGGAGCTGCCGTTTATTGTCACTTTCCCGCTCTTTCCCAGGAGCTGTGACACCGTCTTCCCAACAAATATTCTGCCTCCAGAACATACTGCTGCAGTTATAAAGCTAACGTGGGCCCGCAGTCAGCCTAGTTATTAGGAGACAGCAGAAGTAAAGCAGGAAGCAGTGCTGGGGAGCGGAGCAGCACCCAGCACGGCCGAAGTCCTGGGTTCAATCCCCAGCCCAACAACAACAACAAAGGAAGAGGAAATGTGTCAACATCTGGATTTTCTTGGTCACTCTGTAAAAGAAGACACAGCCCCAGTCTTTCTTGACCAATAGTGGGTGCACACGTAGACCAGTATCTCTAGATAGAACCGACACTCTGTACAGTGCTTTAGGCAGGACAGCCCACGTGAGTGAACCGCAGGGGCAATACTGACCGACTGCGATTTGTGTCTTATGTCAAAATGCCCAATTCCTGGTGTGACTGAGAAGAGAGTTTGTGCTAAGTAGCCACGGGAAATGAAGTAAAGGGTTTATTTAGCCAGAGGTCAAAGGGCACAGAAACCCAAAGGGAGTTCGGTTCTTTTTTAGTAGGCGACAGAGCACAGACTCACACTAACATGAAAGAGCTTTAGAAAGTGAAATCTCTGGCTGTGCGAGGCAGGGAAAGCTGGGTGGTGGCTCTCGCCTACAACCCCAACTCTGAAGGGCAAAGCAGGAGCGCTGGCTTGAGTTCAAGGGGGTCAGGGCTGTGGTGCAAGACGCTGTCTCAAAACAAGGCAGGAGGAGGATGAGGAGGGGGGGGGGGTAGGGCAGAACAAGATGGCTACAGCCAGAACTCCACCGGGATCAGTGGGGATGAGGCACACTCGGCAAAAGGAGCAACCTAGGTGGGAACTCCACACAGAAACGAAGTCCAGGGCACCAAGGCCGGACAGGGAACAGCGCGGGGACCTGAGTGCGTAACCTAGTTATTCACTCCGATGGCACATCTCCCGGTCAGGTTGTGTACGCCAGGGCTCCGTAAGCCTCACTTCTTTCTATGCTCCCAGTTCGGGGTGCGATTCTCCTTGTAGTCCATGGTGAGGGTGACCCTGCTTAGGGTCAGAGCTCATGGCTGTCCATCTCCGAGGCTCTTATCCCCACACTGCCTCCCCAGTGGCGAAGTGTGAGAAATCAGAAGCAGCCAGCTCATCGTCATAAAGGCACGCCCACCGTCGCTCCCATCAGTGGGGAGCATCGTAGATGCAGCTTCTGATAGTTAGATGTGCATAAATGTAGCACTTAGGAGCGCGAAGCAGGTGTTCAGTGTTATTTTTAATTATTAAGTGGGAGTTTTCCTCCCATGACTAATATCAGGAAATAGAAAAGGGCCCCACCTCACCCAGACTACATCTTCTGTAACCCACCCTGAAGACGAACTTACTAAAGGCTTACTGTAAGATAATTTCCCTTGAAGGCAAGATTTTTTTTAAAAACAAGAAACAAAAAAAACCGCAACCAAGTGGGGCATCTTTGCTCACACCTCTGGGTCCTGGAAGAAAACCCCGTCTGTAGCTTCAGGAGCAGTCTGTGGCCTGACAGATGCTCCTCCGACGCCTTGACCTACTTTCCCAGCAGTGAGAGAGCGAGGGTAGGTAGAGACTCAGCCTGCTGCGTGGTCTTCCTGTCTCCAGGTCTCCAGGAAGCCTACCTGCAGAACGTGAGCAGCAATGACTAAACACGAAATGACTGAGGTCACCACCCTCTGCTGGGGCTGAGAGTCAGCCTTGAGCTGGACGCTACCCAGGGTGGCCAGATGGGCTTTCACAAAGTACACAGCCACTCCAACATCCTTTGTCCTCACCGGCAGCCACACACAGCCAGCAGAACAGGCACTGAAGAATTATTTTACAAAGGAAGTAATTAAGGTCCCTAGAGACCTGCATCTCCGACATGGTTGCCATGCCAACAATACCACTTGGACCACATATAAGATGCTGTGGGGCACACGGGAGGTGTCCATTAGCCGGTCCCCCCTCTGAGTTCCTACGTCTCTTCCAGCCACACCCTACCCTATGAGCAGTAGTTAGTTGTCTCCACAGCCCAGAATTCACAGCAGAAGCTACTCTCTAGCGAAGACTTGGCTAAGAGAGTTCTGCTGTCTCTTTTCCATCGTGGCCTGGGTGTGAGTTTCTTTTCATTCTAAAATCCAAACCCCTATTTTGATCCTACAACTTCTCCAATTTGAGCATCACGCTCCTCCGAAAAGCAAGTTTCTGGAAGGACTCTTTGGGACGGCCCTTTACAAACTCCAGTGTTTTCTAAAGTATGCCTAAACCCTCAAGGTTAGCAGCCATGACCTGGCCAGCTTCTGCGTCAACTCTCCACGTGTCTCCACATCTCTGCACGTGTCTGAGGGGCATCTACAAGCAGAAGCGCAGGGTATTTCTTGGGTTTTGCCAAAGGCTTGTGGCATTTTTGGGGTTTGGTTGGCCTCCCTCCTCGCTGCAGTGGACTATTTTTCCAGACTTGGGCCCAATGTCACTCTTTATATAAGCGCCACTGTCAACCGCACATTGATTTCTGTCTTGTAATCAACAGTTATCGGTCCGTCAACTCAACCAACATTTTAGGAAGTTTCTGATACCAGTATTTTACTGGGAATGCACCAGACGGGGTTATTTTGCTAAGATGAAAATTATCATAGAGTGAGAAGTTTGCATCATAGAATGTGCATTGTCTCCTGAGGGCACAAAATGAACACGCGCACGCAAGCGAGGTGGGGCACTATTCCCCGTGGGTTTGTAGACACGTGTGCACGGACCTGTGCATAGACATGGGGGACTCCCACGTTTGAGTCAGGGTATCCCACGTTTGAGTCAGGGTCTCCCATTGAACACCAACCTGTCCCACATCACATCCGTGGACGCACAGCACAAACACCGAGGTGTTTGTGATGGACACGGCTGACTGCTGGCTGGGTAGGACTAGGACGCCTGTCACTGACAGACACTCTGTGTCATCTGTGAGGACATCTCAGAGATGGTCAGACATGAAAAGGGCTCTGACCTCGCCGTGGATTCGCCCCTTCGTGGATCCAGGAGAAGGGTAAAGGCATGAGGAAGGCTATGGGAGAGTGTCAGTCAGTGGGAGCTCCACTCCATGCTGCCCTTCCTCCTTGTCTCCGCCCCATCCCACTCCTGTCAGTCAAACCTGTGCTACAAACTCCCGCCACAATGGAGACAAGTGGCTTAACCCCGAAACTGTATCAAAATAAAATGTTCTTCCTTTAATTTAAAAAAAAAAAAAAGTTTGTTTTAAGGTATTTTTCTCATAGCTACATTGATGTAACTAACGCAGTACTATAATTTACCAGCTTAGCCTTGAGTGGACTTGCATTCTTTTTTAAGGATTTATTCTGATTTTTATTTATGTGTGTGCCACGTGTGTGCCAGTGCCTGCCGAGGCCGGAAGAAGGTGCAGGGACACAGCAGTTGTGCGTGGCCAGACGTGAGTCCTGGGAGCGGATCTCAGGGCCTCTAGAAAGCAAGTACTTTTAACAACTGCTGAGCCACTTCTCCACCCCCTCACATTCATTTAAAACATTCTCCCCCAGTGGCCAGAGAGAGAGTGTACGCTCTCACAGAGGACTCACGGTGTCTCTCACAGCTCCAAGCACCTGTAACTCCAACTCCAGAGGATACAGGACCCTCTTCTGGCCTCCACTGGAACCTGCACTCACGTGTGCACGAATGCAACAGCCGTCTATACACCCACACACACTCAAAAACAATAAATAATAAAAATGAACCTTAACAAATAGATGAGTCTTCCAAAGCCTGGTCCAACACACGGTGCAAAATGACCAGACAGGGATTGGGTGGACGGGCCCCACCATAGGCTTTGGTATATGACAAGGTAAAACATGCATCTGCCAACAGCCACAGACAGTACTCTAGGCGAACCTGTCTCTCAACCGTTGGTTTGTAACAATGTACAGTGGTGCTGGGTCCAGCTTCAGGTGGGATAAGGTCTTGTCTGCTCCCTTCCTGGCAGCTGCTCCTCGTGACAGGACTTGGCCTCCCAACTCCTCCTGACACCCAACCCCAGAGCATGGGTGAACTGCTTCCTGAATGAGACTCAACAGTAGCTCACAGAAAGGCTTAACATGAGCAAGGCCAACTCTCTAGGCGCACGGCCTCAGCGTGGCCTTGCTGCTCTGGGCCACAGGTGCTAAGACTGATGGTGCTTAGCTCAGCCTTCCATGGGGAAAAAAGGGGAAAAAAAAAAAAAAAAAAAAAAAAGACAGCGGTCCCAGAGTAGCTGCACTTCTCACTTCCCTCATGCCCTTTCCCAGAATCCCTTGGGGCCTATGTCCTGGACAGACAACTTAGCACCTGGCTTCGTATTCTTCCTCTGTCCCTAGCCTGCCTGCCTATGTCCGTTCGTGTATGTGCACACATGAAGGTCTGTACCGTTAATCTGACAGATCTAGAATGACCTAGGGGACAGCCCTCTGGGTATGCCCGGGAGGCACTACTGCACCAAGCTAATCAAGGTGGGAAGACCTGCCCTGGCGGTGGGAGGCACCTGGGATCCTGGGATGAATAAAAAGGAGACAGTGAGCTGAGGCCCGGCTTTCCAGCATGGATATGATGCCTCAAAAATCCTGCCACCAAGTCTCCTCCCTCCATGAAGGACTGTACGCCTCAAACTGAGAGCCAGGAGGCCCTTCCCTCTCACGTAAGCTCCTTTGTCACATATGCTATGCCAGCAGCACATAAATTAATAAATGAGCCATAGCCCCCCGCCCATGTCTTCTCTCTCCTGTCCCTGCATGGCTCCCACCCACCCACCCCTCCTCCCCCCACAGCCTTCCCTGGCAACTTGTCCTCATCTTACAGCTCACCCCAAAGGCTCACCTATCCAAGCTCGGGCCCCAGCTTGGTGCACAGATGCTGGGTTCTAATGTTAAGCCTTCTGGTCTTTGAAGCACGTGCCTGTCTCGGCCTCTCTTCCTCCCCCCTCTTGTGTCCAGCTGAGGCAAGTGGGCACCCCCCACCTGGTTCTCTCACCATAGACCCAAAGCCCTGGGACCACAGCCTCCAAACTGTGAACTAAAACAACCCTCCCTTTCCCACAGGGCTTCCCTGTGTAGCCCTGGCTGTCCCAGATTCGCTTTGCAGACCAGGTTGGCCTCGAACTCACAACCATCCACTTGCCTCTGCCTCCCGAGTGCTGGGATTAAAGGTGTGCGCCACCATGCCCAGCCTCTCACTGCTTTTTAATTAGTGAAGTATTAACATCATTATTATGGAAGGTTATCTATTTCATGTGGTTTATGGAGTCTCTAAGGCCTCAGAATACTTCCAGGATTATGAGGCTGGTAACTGACAATATAGAACCGAGCCAGTGAGACAGCCCCGTGGCTAAAAGTGTTTGCTGCACATGCCCGAGTTTGATCCCTGGAACCCACATCAAAAAAAAAAAAAAATTGTGAGGCATGGTGGCCCACATCCACTACTCTTACAGACAGGAGAGACAAGAAAATGATTTGGGAGCTTGAGGGCCAGCTAGGCTGAAGTTCGCAGAAGAGCGAACAGTAAAGGACTGCCTCAGAACAAGGAGGAAGGCAAGACCAGCTCCTCAGAGCTGTCCTCTGACTTCCAGACACGTCAAGCACACACATACATCATCACGCATACAATCATTTAAAGTGCTTTTTTTTTTTTTTTTTAACGTGTATATACTTTACCCTTGTTTGCGATCTCTTTTCCGTATCGGCTGGGAAGGTCTGCCCCATGCCACTCCAATGCGGTGAACACCACCTAAACACAGTCCACACATGTGATGCCAACGCGCTGATGACGGCATCACGCGCTGGACAGAACACTCTCCGTAATCGAATGTATCACTCCGTCTAATGCGAACATCCTTTGAACAGCCTGAGTTGCTTCTTTTCCCCTCAAGCCACTCAAACAGCAGTCAGCGTATGTTCAAACTACAGTCTGGGTAACCTCATGCCTCATCACCCATTACTGGAGGAAAAGTATCAGATTCTGAAAATAACCTAGTCCACCCAGTGGTGTTGCTGTTATATTGCAAGGAGACTGGTCAGTTTGTAAATCTTAACTAAGGAAATACCTAAAACCTCGGCAGTGCTATGGCGCACACCAACCCATGTCAGAAAAGCACCGACACCCCTACTCCTCAGTACGCGATGCAGTACCCTGACACTGAAATGTCCAACAGTATACTCGACCTTGTAAGCTACCTGAGACCCGAGGTGATCTCCTGATCAGGTACACA
>OU015756.1:3035462-3055185 GCA_907169655.1 Acomys percivali
CTGCTTAGCACAGGGCACAGGGCACAACGCAAACTGCTTAGCACAGGACACAACGCAAACTGCTTAGCACAGGGCACAGGGCACAGGGCACAGGGCACAGGGCACAGGGCACAGGACACAGGACACAGGTAGAACGAAACACCTGGTTCCTAGTTGCTATTACAATGCAAAGGGAGGCAGAAAGAGTCTAAGAAGTGCGGCTGGAGGATGACTCCCCAACACAGAGCTTTCCAGACACAACAGGACGGGCACACACATGAGTTCACAGAGGCTTTGGCAGCGAAAGACCCGCGCAGGTTCAAGTCAGACGAGGTCCCAGCACCCAGAGGGACAAGTGGACACGAGGTCCAACCCCTAACCAAGAAACTGTTTGCAATCGATCCCTGCGGGCAAAGGTACAGTAAGGTCCGTCCTGTCAGGGCTGCATCGCCCACACTCAGGGCTGCAGTGGCAGAGGAGGCTCCTGACGAGGAGAGAGCATCACACTGCTTCTCTTCAACTGGTGGGCCCCCCAGTAGTGATGGCCGGGTGTGGCCTTTCCCCCTCCGTCTTCCAAGTCTTATACACTGGCTCACAGTGAGTCCCCATAGGATTTCTTTACCTTGAGTTGTAATTCTGAGGTTCTAGGAAAACGTCAAGAAGAAAAAAAAAAAAAAACTTTTAACTAAGTCTGTCTTCACATAAATAGATGTGTTGCCCCCTTAGTCATTAAAGAAACACAGATGGAAATGCCACAAAGAGACACCACTGCACACCTGTCGCTGGGGCTCTATAATCAACGTTGATGCCAAGAACGGAAGAAACCGAAACCTCTGCACGGTGCTGGCGGGAATCAAGATGCTCCGTTTCAGAAAATGGTTTCACCGTTCCTCCAAATGGTTAAACAATTGAGATCTACCAATTATATCCCTAGGACACACCAAGGAAAGTGAAAACTGCGCCTCCTCAGAATCTGTTCATAGAGGTGCCACAGGCACCAGCCAACGGGAGGTCACCTGTCACCAGCCAATATGGGCAGAACACCCTACACCAAGCTGCAGTCTTACAAAATGAAACAACCCAAGGGACTGTCTTACAATAACTTAATTTGGTGAACACTACTGAATAGTCTACGTAAAAGCACTACATATTTATAGAATGGGATGTTGTTTGGCAAACGAGGCGGTGATGTACTGACCCAGGTAGGCACTGCTGAACCGTAAACATGCCCTGCTCAGTGAACAAAGGCAGACACAGATGACCATAAGCTGCACGTGTCCCGTCGCCGGCCAGCTGACAGAGACTAGGAGAGTCGGGTCTAAAACTGCGGCGTCGGTTGCACAATCCACAGACTGCACTGAACAGAACTGGACTGCACAGTAAATGGCCAGTAACCTGCTGTGAGAACTCTCAATAAAGTGGTTCCACATATACAGAAAATAATCCCACAGGTTAGAGCATGTTACCGCCAGGCTGACAAAGCGCCTTCCGCTCTGAGATCGACATCAACTCAATCTCGCTGGGAGTGCTCACTCTGCCTCCCTACCTGGCCACTCCCTCTCTGACAGGTGTTTCCCTGGCTACTGTGGGAGACAGCTACAGGGTTACTCAGGTAACCAGAAACAGCGCCCCGAAGAGGGACCCACAGAGAACAACGTGGCCTTAGTGACCCCAGGAAGCAAAGCTTCATCGTTTCTCTCAGTAAGAGGGGGCTTTGTAAAACCCCAGCATCGGGCAAGGCTGAAGAGCAGAGATGAGGCACAGAAAGCAAACACTGCCAGGGACACAGTGATCTGGCTGTTCTGAGTGCTGGAGCCAAGTGTTCCTAAGCAGGGAAGGAGGGTTTGTTAAAACACCCGCTTAGCTATTACTGTGTGTGTGTTTCTCTGTGCGCCTGTGTACGCTCATGAGCGCAGTGTACCGTGGTCTGAACAAGCGTTACCCATTAGACCTGTGGGCAAAGGTGAAGTAAGCCCTGTCAGGGCTCTTATCGCCCACACTCAGGGCTGCAGTGCAGGAGGCTCCTGTCCTGTCAGGGCTGTATCGCCCACACCCAGGGCTGCAGTGGAGGAGAGACCACCACACTGCTTCTCTTCAACTGGTGGCCGCCCCCGCCCCCAATCGTGCTGGCTGGGTGTGGCCTTTCCTCATCCATCTTCCAAGTCTTATAAACTGGCTCCAGAGTTCCCAAAGGATTTCTTTATCTTCAGTTGTAATTCTGAGAGTCTAGGAAAACTTCAGTTCACTAAGTGAAAAGTTATCAGCCATCAGACTCACCAAAATATAACCGGTAGGGCAGATTTTTAACTGCTTAACATCTTGAGGAACCATGAAAACTATTTTCTAAAACGGGCGCCCCCATAGGCTCATATATTTGAATGCTTTGTCACCAGGGAGTGGCACTATTTGAGAAGGATTAGGAGGCGTGGCTTTGTCCCTGGGGGTGGACTTTGAGGATTCAGAAAACCACAGCATCTCCCTAATCTCTCTCTCTCCCTGCTTACAGATCAGGGTGCAGAACTCTCAGCTATGCTCCAGCACCATGTCTGCCTGCATGCCGCCATGCTCCCTGCCACGATGAATAGTAGACTAAACCTCTAAATCAGGCCCCCAATTAAACGCTTTCTTAAGAGTTGACTTGGTCACGGTGTCTCTTCACAGCAACAGAACGGTGACTAAGACACCATGTAAGGGCAGGTGTCCAAGGAGGGTCCCCTGGAACTGGAGTTACAGGTGGTTATGAGCTACCTGATGTCTAAGAACCGAACCCTGGTCCTCTGCAACAGCAGTCAACACCCTGGGCCATCTTTCCAGCCAAATATATAAAGTGCTCTTAACCCCTACGCCATCTCCCCAGCCTCAGGAATGAGGGCCTTCAGGACATATTCAAGAGTCTGTGGCTTCTCCCCAGGTGTCCCTCAACTCTGTGGCTTTGCAGTATGATAAACGCACACTGGACCTTGGGGACATGGGCTCTTGCCCTTTTTTGAAGACAGGGTCTCATGTAGCCCAGGCTGACTTCAAACTCACTGGAGTTAAGGATGGCCTTGAACTTCTAACTCTCCTGCTTCCACCTTCAGGGTGTCGGGATTGCAGAGCCACTTGACTTCCGTGCTGCTGGGAACGAACCAGAGCATCATGTACGCTAGGGACGCACTCTACCAGCTGAGCCACATCCCCAGCCCTGACTGTGTCTGTGACAGAAAAGTGCCAGGCTGAGGCTCCCTGTCCTCAACGGCCCTGGTGCTACTGAGGGAAGAACAGACAGTAAGAACAAGGCGACACGCATGGTGCATCCCGTAAGCACGATCAATTCATGCGGCCACGGAATCAAAGGCAGTAAACTGAGGCTCAGTATACAGACACCGAGGGAAGGACACGCAGTCCACACAGCCCACGCAGGCACCCCCCACCCAGAGGTTCAAGTGACATGAAAGTATCAGAGCGTTTGGTGTTGGCAGTTCTGCACAACAAGGGGCAATCACCGGAGAAAAGACAATGTCCCCCGAGTTGCCTTTAAAGCGGCCTGGGCTGACTTCCCTCATCCGCTCACACTGGGTGACTTCCCCCATCCGCTCACATCCTCCAACAGCCTGATGCTCGGCTACTGGCTGAAATCTGTAAAGTGTTTTTATACTAGTAAGAATTAAACTTAATTAGGACGTATTACATTTCTGCTCCTTGTTCTAACAATAACTGACTTTTATATTGTGTGTGTGTGTGTGTGTGTGTGTGTGTGTGTGTGTTTGTTTTGCTTTTGTGTTGTGCAGCGCAGGCTATCCTCAAAGCCACCAATCCTCCGCAGTGCTGGGATCACACACGTAGGCTGCCTCACGCAGCTTTATTGCTACCTCGGAATGAACAAGACCACTGGATCACTACCCGGAAAGTTATCAGCCAGCCCTTAAGCTCAGTAAACCGTTAAGTCAAGGACTCTCAAGGTCAGTGCCTCATGTGTACCAAGTGTATCCTGGGAAGCAAGGCAACAACCACACGCTAAAAAAAAAAAAAAAAAAAAAAAACCAACACAGGCGACTTCGCTTTGGCAAAGTACATTTCTCACATTAACATTTGCTTCAGTTCTAACGGTTTTAAAATTATTGCTTGCACTTATTTTGATTTTTCAAATGTTTTCAAATACATTAAGATCTCACTATGTTTCATTATGCATACTTGCTCCCTGTATGTGAGCTTACCTAACTTGCTTGTCACACGTGAGTGATACAGAGGTCAGAGAACAACTTACATAGCAGGTTCCCCCCTTCAGGATGTGGATCCCCTACCCCCACAACACACACATACACCAAGGGAGCTAGAACTCGGTCACAGACTTCTTAGCAGCGTCTTTTTAACCTGCTGAGCCCTTTGGGGGGGGGAGGGGCGGAGGCAGGGTCTCATTATGTAGCCCAGGCTGGTTTTGAGCTCATTACCTGCCTCAGTTTCCCAAGTGCTGAAATACAGGTGTATATCACACGCCGGGCTTCAGATGTTTCAGCAACTCTACTGGCTATAAGCACGTCCATTTCACATTTGCACATATCTGGTACAATAAGCAAAGCTAAACTCCCTTTTAAGAAAGGTTGCTCAGGGGGCTGGAGAGTTGGCTCAGTGGTTAAGAGCACTGTCTGCTCTTCCAAAGGTCCCAGGTTCAATTCCCAGCACCCACATGGCAGCTCACAACTGTCTGTAACTCTAAGATCTGACACCCTCATGCCAATGCACATAAATTAAAAAAAAATTGAATAAAAATATTTAAAAAAAAAAAAAAGAAAGAAAGGTTGCTCATTCACAGAGCATTTGTTAAGTGCTGCTCCACACACATGTACACACATGCGGGGTGGTTTAGGTCATGTTCGTTCATTCAAACAACATTTGTGGTCCTACTGTGTGCTTAACTTCAGAACACAGCGAGGGCACAAGACAGGCACGGCTAAGCTCTCATGGAGCTTGAAATGGGTTAGAAAAGGCAGACAGAACACAGGCAATATGGGGGGCGGGGGGCTCGGCGAGGAGTTAAGGAAGGCCTGTGGAAGGAGACGACATCTGAGCTAAGACAAAGGGAGGTAACGGGGAAGGGCAGAACAGACCGCAGGCGCAGGGGGAAGAGCCTGTGCAGGGACCTCAGGAGGGTCTGTGAGGAGGTTCCCGAGAGTGTGGGGGCGGGTGGCCGCGGGGCAGGGACACGACAGCTTCATACTACAGGCTCAGGCAGAGACCTCCTTATACAAGGCCCTATGTTTTCCTAGGAAATCTGAGAACAAAGCAAAGCACTGTGGGCTTAAGCAGGTGGCAGACATAGCAGCCTCAGTGCATGGAGACACAGAGGCCGTAGCTACTGCGGCCCCAGGAGGACTGACTGCTGGTGACCTTAGAAAGGAGCCAGCATGGGGGAGCGTCCAGGCACGTCAGATGGAACTTCCATTTTTCGTGACCGGGGAGGAGGCTTCATCAGCAAAGTGCTTCAGACCTGAGCTGGATCCCCAGAGCGACGTAAGAAGAGCCAGATAGAGGTGCTTGTTCCCAGCATGGGGGAGGCGGAAACAGACAGATCCTTGGGCCGGACTCACTGTCCATCTGCCTTGCCTAGCCTGCTTGGGAAGTCCCAAGCCAGGGACAGACCCGCTCTCAAAAACCAGGGTGAAATTCATCTGAAGAATGATACCTGAAGATCGTCCTTCGGCCTCCACATGCACGTATGCATCCACATACACACGTACACAAGTACACCACACACCATACACACACACACACACACACACACACACACACACACACACAGAGTACGCACATACACTCAGTTAAAAGAGAGTTTGGGGAATACTTGAGTAACTCGGCAGCTCCCTGCAGGTGGGACTTAAGTGAAAATGAAGGGCCATGGGAAGTGTCTGGGAAGTGTCTGGGAAGTGTCTGGGAAGTGTCTGGGAAGTGTCTGGGAAGCACTACAGATCCTTGTAAAGCAAAGACCGTCTGCACTCAAAGACTGCTTTGTGCAAGCTGTTTGGGGCGGGGGTGGGGGGGTGGTCAGGGGGAAGTATTATTGTTTTCTTTGCAATTTCATACCTCGGGAACTACTATGAACTAGGGTTTTTTTAAAAAAAATCACAAACACATCACACCCAGAGGCGGCTATATGCAAAACAAGCCCATGTCCTTTCTGGAAAGGGCCTGGTTCAAAGAGGAAAAAACAGAACAGAGGAATCGTTTGATCCTCATATTGACATGTGGCTCCAACACAAACCCAGGCGCTCAGACCTTTCTTTATGGGAGTTAGCTAGAAGAGTCTTTGTCTCCCTCCAAAAACAGAGAATTAAATACCAAACGGGGCGGGGGTGGGGGGGGGCACTCAAGTTCAAGTAGCCCTGCACCTGGAAGAACTGACCCCTGAACAAAACCTTTCTATGCAAATTTACACTTTTCCAAGAACAAACAACCCTGGGAAATTTTCCCATGACCCACCTCCATCAAGAACATTTTTTAATATTTCAAAAATGTGCAAACCCGGAACAAAGCAATTTTAAAATCTCAAAGGGTCAGGGCTGGCTGGAATTAGTTTAGGAATACATTAGACATGAAAGACACCAAGCCTTTCTTTATAAAACACAGCATCTTCACACCAAAGTTCAGAAAAACAAAGGGGAAAAACTAAACTAACACAGACCACAGAGAATATACGTGAACAGTGGTTTGTGTCCGGCCTGGTCTGCATCAGAAAAACTCTCAAGTTAGGCTTGGTCTTCCTGGGCTAAAAAAAAAAAAAAAGCAAGGAGAAGAAAGGGGGAAGCAGAGCATCATGGGAAAGAGAGGGCTTCAGCGAGGTTCCAGGTATTAATTAGGGTTACAAATTAGGCACCGGGGCAGGCGAGAGCGCTGGAGGCCAGCCCGCACCGGCTCCCACGGCAGCCCGCCCACCGCAGCAGGGTGGCGCATCCTCACTCCGGGTCTTCCCGCTTCGCTCGCAGCGGAGGCGCAGACAGGAAGCCTGAGCACGTGGTGAGCGGCTGTTGCGCTCGTTCGCCGTGTCGTTCTCAACTTGGCCTGTGACACCGGCCACCGCTGATGCTCTTGTTTTACATACGGGGAACAGGCGTGTGGAGTGATGTAACGGTGTCCCCTTCGCGCCACCCCTGGGAAGCCGCCAGGAAGTGATGCAGAGACCCAAATCCACTCTGACTCGCTTCCTCTATTTCCTATATTTTCATTAAATGGGGGATTTATTATTTTACCATAACAAAGAACCAGATGAAAGGGTTTTTTTTTTTATTATTATTTTGAAACAACAAACTTTTATAAAAACCAAATAGGAACAAGGTCTTGAATACATCGCCCATGAAATCATAGGAAAAAACAGCTTATCCAGTAGAAGGCAGAGGAAGGGCGGTTGGCTCCACATTCGCTCCCCCGTGGCAGGCGGTAAGGGCACAGGGATTGCGAAGGGCAGAAATGCCAAGGCAGCCCAGGCGCCACCTCCTTCAGTTTGCAAGCCTATCCCCAGCAACAAGTTGCTACAATGTACACGTTTTCTTCCTATGCTGGCTTCTGAAGCTGTGAGTCCTCCTCATCTTGGTGGTCACATTAAGTAAACAGGGGCCACCAAGAATTTTGGCGTAATGACAGAAAATTATTATTATTGAATTATTCAAAAAAAATTGCTATGAACCCAAGGTACTTCTGGCCGCTCTGGCACCTCTGAGCACACAATATGCATTTTTGCACTGCATCATTTTAGGGCCTATGTTGGCACACCCTGTACTACCAGCAAACCCTGCCTGAAAGACCTCCCCTCGGAGCCTGCCATGCTAGGAACCGCAGTGTCTCTACTGTGCATACATGGAGTTGTCTGTCCATACAGAAAACAGCCGGGACTTCTAATGTTCCCGCCACTGTTCTTCAGCCTGTGAAAATCACCTTTGACCATCTCTGAATATTACTGTGTTAAACGTTTGCTTTTTTAAATTTGCTGCTTCAGTTGCTGGCTTTGTTTTATTAAAAAAAAAAAAAATTAAAAAAAAAAACAAACAAAACCTGTCACATGAATTTTTCTATTGGGATTAGGACAGAATTTCCCACGAGCCTTTGAAAGGCCCTGAAGCCCACTCTGCCACTTTGTGGCACATATTCTCAAGAAGCCACTATTGATCTCAAAATAGTAATAGATTCTGAAAAACCACCAAGGACAGGGGTGCAGAATAAGAAAGCGCAGAATCACACAGGCGCGTGAGAGGCGGAGCTGCACAGAGCTTCACCATCCCATGACGTCACGGGCCACTTCACCCTTCCCAAGAGGAAGGAGCCGAGTCTCAAGAACCAGCCTGACTTCCTGTCGGAGACACACCCGAGGCCAGAGCTCTCCCAGGTCTTTCCCAGGACTGCTCCAGCATGAAGCTCTCAGCACTCAGTGGTCTACGCACACTGCAGGACATAGGGATGTGAGAGGGAAGAGGTCTTCAGTTGCACCTTTTCCAGTGGGGTACACACCTCTCGGAGCAGCACATCTGTAGGCTAGCCTGCAACATCGGCGCACAAATGGTAAATTTGCCTCACGAGTGACCTCAAACTACTGGGCCTGTCCATAAAGCGGTATTAAAACTTGAGTGACTACATATTTAGACACTGTAAAATGTTCTGCTCTGCCTATGATATCTGGGAATAAAACTTGGGTGACTATTAATTTTTAAATTATAAAGTGTTCTACTCTACCAAACACACGAATTACCTAAAAGTTAACACTGTAAATGGCGAAGAAGTGTAATTCTGAGACTACCTAAAATAGCTTCTTTTATTATGTTGGGTGTAAGTAAAGGTTTATTTTTTTTTATTTTTTAAAAGTACATTAAGGTTACAACTGTGAATAGTTTTGAGGACCCTGCCAAGGCCATTTCTGTCATAATAAAAGCTTTCCCTTCAGTTTTCATAATGCACTATTCTAGTATCTAGAGCTCATACTGGGCACCTGCGGCAACACGGACCACAGGGTCTCTTCCTTCAAAAAGCGAGAGATGAGACCAGGCAAGTACTGAGATAGTGGGAGAAGGGGTGAGCGGACCAATCTCCTCCTGAGTGGTCACTAAAGCACTACACTTCACAAGAGCAAAGGGAGCCAGCACGCTGTGGTAGCTAGCTCGCTGCTGCTCTTTAGGGGTGAGAGTCTGGCCACAGATTAACCCCTCCTCTGCATTTACCCTAACAACAGGGCCGTGTGTCTCCTCACAAGCATCTTTAGCCCCAGCTGATTTTCACAGCTGCAAACCAGTAGGTCAAAAAAAAAAAAAAAAAAAAAAAAAAAAAAAAAAAAACCAAAACCCAAAAAACAAAAACCCAAAGGTAGCAAGGCCCAGGCCCCAAAGGTAAGCAGAGGGCAAGGGCAGACCCTAGAACAATCCTCAGGGTCCCTCTGCTAATTCCACCCTCCAGCTTATCACATCCACGTTCAGAAATGAGGATGAAAACGAAGTCAAATTCGGCTACCCTCACCCCCGCCTGCTGAAAACTCAGTGACATTTCAATATTCTTTTAAAGTAACCCGGGAGCACATTTACTTGTAAAACATCAAAGTATTGTAATGAAAAATTGTTACATTTAGCTCATAATAGCAATTTCATGTATGTACGTAGTATGTATGTATGCATGCATGCATGCATGCAAGGCCAGGCTATAGCTGTAGTGCATGCCTGTGTGTCATGCATGAGGCTTAGAGTCAATCTGTACTGCTTCAAAAACAGTGACAATAGCAACAAGTCACCATCTATCCACCTGTATCAAGTCACACTATTTTTCCTAAACCTTAGTTTCTCGGTGTAACAGCCTTGGCTGTCCTGGAACTCACTCTTTAGACCAGGCTGGCCTCGAACTCACAGAGATCTGCCTGCCTTTGCCTCCTGAGCGCTAAAGTTAAAGGCGTGTATCAATACGCCCAGATCTCTCTACTTTTTCTTTTCTTTTTTTCTTTTTCTGGTTTTTTTCGAGACAGGGTTTCTCTGTGTAGCCTTGGCTGTCCTGGACTCGCTTTGTAGACCAGGCTGGCCTTGAAATCACAGCGATCCTCCTGCCTCTGCCTCCTGAGTGCCAGGATTAAAGGCGTGCGCTACCACGCTTGGCTTCTCTTTTTTAAAAAGACAAATGCTGGAGCGGGGTGGGGGGCTGCGGGGATTTGGTCTATTGAAAGTATAATTGTACAAAGGTGGCAATTATACAGAATATTCCCAGCATAAAACTGTCTGGCCTATTGTGTACCACGGACAGAACAGACAACCACACACTGTGCGTCAAATGGCAATAATCATGAAATCCTAGCTCTGGAAATAAGTGTTAGTAAACATGCCATTCCCACCTAAAGATAAACAGACAGACAGACAGACTTGCACGAAATTACCACCACAAACTTCATTTCCAATGGAGCTCAGCGTGCGAGCTGCTGACCCTTTCCTATTAGAACAAAGTGAAGCAGCTTCCTGGGCTACAGGGTTCAAAAAAAAATGCAGTCTTAGTCACTGGTCCATCGCTGTGAGGAGACACCGCGACCAAGGCAACTCTCATTAAAGACAGCATTTAATAGCGGGCGGCAGTGGCGCACGCCTCTCATCCCGGCACTCGGGAGGCAGAGGCAGGCGGAGCTCTGTGAGTTCAAGGCCAGCCTGGTCCACAAAGCTAGTCCAGGACAGCCAAGGCTAACACAGAGAAACACTGTCTCGAGAAAAAAACAACCCCCGCCCCCCCACCAAAAAAGCATCTAATTAGGGGCTTGCTCAGTTTCAGAGGGGGAGTCTGTGATCATCCCGGCAGAGAACAGGCAGCAGGCATAGTGCTGGAGCAGTAGCTGAGGCCGCATCCTGATCCATAAGCCAGGGGGTGGGGGGTGGGGTAGAGGAGGGCAGGGAGGGTGGGAAGGAGAGAGAGAGGGAGGGAAGGGGAAAGGGAGGGAGGGACAGAAAGGGATCCCAACCCCTTCCTCCAAAAGGCCACGCCTCCTAATCCTTCTAATCCTATCAAAGAGTTCCACTCCCTGATGACTAAGCACTCAAGTAAATGAGCCTATAGGGGCCATTCTTCTTCAAACCACAATGCAGAAAGTTAGCCAGCCTGAAGTCCACCTCCCTAAAAGTGATGTCATTTCCCCACTGAGATACACCATGTTAATCGACTGCATCTTAACAGACTCTAGGACACGGATGCCAAGGCCACCTCAAGCACACGCGAGCTACACGTCTCCAAGTTATACATATATTCTCACACTTCATGCCAAGCCGAAATATAAACACTAGTATTAGACGACTTGACTCTCTGAGGCTGTGGCAGTGACTGGGGACCTCCCCTTGGGTGACCACGCTGCAATCTTTGATCTCCGACTGCCCTGAGTTCACACTCAGGCCCTTTAGTTTATTTTGAGGAAGCAACATCCCTTCCTGTTGTTCCTCAGGAAACGGGAGAACGCATTTAGAGACGATGGCTTAAGTTCAAGATGAAAAGGTTTTCACTTTTAAACTATGCCTCACTTTGAAGAATATTTAATTATGGGGGGAAATTAGGACTTTGGGAAACTAGAGACGTGCAGTGCAGATGGAACGAACGGTGCTCTCGGCTTTAAAAGGGTGAATTCTGTAAAAACAGTTCGCTAAGTCTGTTACACCCTGTCTCTTCCTGTGAAGAATTTTCCAAGCATCAAGTTGTGTAATCACGAAATGGGGGGGGGGGCGCGAGGGAAGAACCCAGGTTTCTGGGATCTCTAAGAGTCTAGAGAAAGATTAGCGGCTTAATTGTAAAAGGAGTGTCCTATCACCCCCGCAGCTCGTTAAGTGATTACCATAATCTCCACAGGGCTTACCTGGCCCAGGCTCACCTTGTAATGCCAGCCACACCTCGGGGCTTTAGGGGCTAGCTCCATTCTTAAAAGGTGGCTGCAGAGTGGACCACACCACACAATAGGAGCACACAGCCTCACCCTCTTGTCTGTCTCCTTTTTCCCGGTTGTGACCTCTCCCGCACTGACGTCCCGGGACTCGCGCAAGTTATCCCAAAGGCTGACCAGATTCTCATGTCGGCAAATCCCGAACGAGACCGGCCCAAGAGCCACGTCTTTTCCTGATCTGGTCCATTAATTTTTGTCTAATGATGCACAAGTCACCCAGGGTCCCGAGGGCCCGAGGAGATGTGCGAAGACATAAATTTTAATTTCCTCCTCCGTTACCAGATATGAGGTGAATGGCTTCCCTGTAGCTAGCACTCCGGTTCCCTCACATTCAGTCTTAGACATCCACCGCCATCTTCCTTGTCCTCTTTCCTTCCACATCCAGCCGCTAAACTCAGCACTCAGGCAAGGCCATGTTTCTGACACTCACATGTTAGCACAACAGTCTGTCAACCAGGGAAACAAGCTTCATAGTCAACAAGCCTGAAGACCTCCAGCTGGAGGCACACATGAAGGAAGGGGAGAACCAGCTCCCTCGAGCTGTTCCCTAACCTCCACAGGTGTGCCATAACAGACACATAATAAATAAATGTAATAAAACAAATGCACAACTCTTGATCCCCCCCCCAATCCAGTTTATAGTTTACTGAGGTAAATTCTGAATGTCTGTCTCAAGGTCCCTCACAGTGATGTCAGCTGTTCCCTTGCTAACAATCTCCCAGCCACAGGAAGGAGTAAATCACTCAGCTTCCCTCCCCACCCACCTGCAGGGTCACCAACTTTCACGCGGAGCTCTGGTCCTGTCAAGACTTCCTCGTGTGAGTGCTCCTGAGCGTGCCCTCCCCTCACCCCATGCTTTCTCAACCTTTTTCTGTAGATGGTTCCCTTTCCTGACTTTAATCACTTCTCGATCAGCCGATCAAGTGTGAGCCATCTCTGAGTTAAGAGCTAGCCTGGTCTACAAACTGAGGTCTATCACAGCCAGGAATATATAGTGAGCTCCTGCCTCAAAACAAAACAAAGGAAAAAAAAAACACACAGAACAAAACAAATCATCGACAATCAACACGTGCTTTGCAAGTGTACACACAGCCAGCCTTCCCGCTCCCTCAGCCCTGCCTCTTATCTCCTATTTTCTTCACCTGAAAGGATCTAACTTTACACTTAACTCTTCTAACCACCAACTGAATACCTGACCAAGTCTATTCCCCTCTGCCCGCCTCACTAACGGCGCTCCGTGTCCCCTGACGTGGCAGCTGCTCCCTACTTAAAGCCACATGGGTGATTTGGCTGCTTAGCGAGTACGAAAACGACAATAGCAGCACTTCTTCCACGGGGGTTATTGTGAGGATTAGGTGACTAACTCCTTTCTGTTTGTTCGCTCTGTCTTTGATCCTGTGGCCATGCCCGGAGGATGTCAATTACATTCAAGGTTATGCTGAGCCGCCATTTCCAGCCGTGTGCACCTGGCCTTGGCCTTCGCACTCCTCCTGGGGCCCACACTTCTCCATGCTCCACAGACACCCCCAGCTTCACTTCAAATAAATTCAAAGGACCAGCGAGTCAGCTCCGTGGGTAACGGCACATGCGCTGCCGCAAGCTGTCCTTTGACGTCCGAGTGTGTGCTGTGGACCGTGTGGCCCCGTCCCCACCGAGTGTATAAAGAGGTGTCAGAAAGCTTGCTAACTCGCCATTCTCTCCGAACCTGTCCTTGTCTCCTCATCCTCAGTAAGCGCGGTGACACTGCCCAATCAGAACACTCACTTTGCCCTTCCTTTCCCTTCATTACTCCGCTCTCACTTTCTACCTGGCCAGAAACCAAGTCTTTCTCCTAAGTATTTCTTCTCCAGGCTGTCCTGTCCTTCCTGTTCACCTCAGCTGAAGACCACAGAATCGGTGCGGACCGCTGCGGACCACTGCGGACCACTGGGTGTCTGCTCCTAGTCCCCACACCTGAGGAAAAGTAAAGTGAGCACTTCTTTCAGGTCTGAGACTTGACAGTCCTGTTGGGATAAAGGCCGCACTTCCAGAATGGCATGGAAGACCCTAGGTGTGGACTGAACAAAGGGGGTAAAGGAAGATGCCCTCTGCTCTCTTCTTCCTCGGCATCCCCGCCCCTCACCCGCCCAAGGCTCTCCACTTCGTCACACACTGGATTCTCTGTCTCTGAGCTATGGCTACAGCTTCTCAGGAAAGCTTTCCCCTGCTCAGCTTGGGAGCGCGTGTTCATACTACACACCAGGAGTTCTTTTCCTCTCAAACAGGAAAGCTCAGAATCAGTTTCTGTGTGTCCTGCTCTGTCATTTGCCACGGCGCCCTGCCCTCTGTCTCTATCACCTGTGTGTTCTAGTCTTTTTTTTTTTTTTTAAAGATTTAGTTATTATTATGTATACAGTGCCTTGCCTGCATGTACACCTGCAGGCCAGAAGAGGGCACCAATTCACATTACAGATGGTTGTGAGCCACCAGGTGGGTGCTGGGAATTGAACTCAGGACCCTTGGAAGAGCAGCCAGGACTCTTAACCTCTGAACCATCTCTCCAGCCCCTTAATCACATGTCTTAAACTCGAGTTCTGGCTAGTGGGGCATGTGTCTCTCTTGTGAGCTAAATTTTAGACAGTGATTTGTGTGCTGTCTTGAGTTCAGGCAGTTTTCAATTCTCTATTGTATCCTTCAAACTTAACACAACGTCTGGTGCGCAAAGACTAAGAAGAAGCTAGAAGGGGGACTGAGATTTAATAGTTCCGGAGCTTGGCAAGCATCTGCAGAATGGGTGGCATAGCTGCCAATCAGAGGGGCTACTAGGAACGGTGGGTCTGATGGCCAGTGAGGGTAGCACAGAAGACTCCCGAACGAGAAATGGAAAACTCTGATGTTGATGAAGTCCCAGTCAGCACTAAGGGCCGTGACAATCACTTGGCAGATAGGCAATAAAGCCTATTTAAAAGCCCAGTAGTTGGGAGGACAACTCTAACAGCACAGAGATTGGGTTCATCTGTGGAAGCAGGCTCTGGAGGCAGCACGCTGACCACTGTAATTTTATCGGACTTAATACAAGCTTAGTAATTGACAGTAATTAATAAAAATCAAAACTCTCTCCTATAGTACTTTAAGAACTGGAGACAAAGGGTTGGAGATGTAGGCCTGTTGCTAGCGTATTTACTTAGCATCTAGGAAGCACAAAGGTGTCCAAACCCTGGCGTAACGTTAGCTGGGCATGGCGGCCCACACCTGGAATCTCAGCCCTTGAGAAGTAGAAGCTTAAGGGCCAAAAGTTCAAGGTCACCTTCAGGTTCATAAGGAGTTTGAGGCCAGCCTGGGTTACACGAGGCCAGCCTGGGCTACATGAAGCCAGCCTGGGCTACACGAGACCCTGCTTCAGAAGGAAAAACTAAGACCAGACATGTTGGCACATGCCTTTAATCCCAGCACTCGGAGGGCAGGGGCATGTGGGTCCCTGTGAAGTTTGAGGCCAGCCTGGTCTACAGAGTGAGTTCCAGAACAGCCAGAGCTACACAGTGAGACTGTCTCAAACAAACAAACAAAAACAAAAACCGTGGCTGGTCATCCATATCATCCTAAAACAGACGGAGGGGACACCACCGTGTTTGCATACCTCATCATGCAACAGACACTGGGACCAAATGTACTTATTTAAATAAGAATCCAAGCAAAGTACATTTCACTTTACCCAGGAATGCAAAAAGCTTACTTATTAAATAAAATAATGTAGTATTCAGTGCAATACAAGTTGTAGAAATGAGACCTTGTAGACTGAGAACACACCGGAACAGCAAAGTTGGAGCGGACCAAGCTGAAACAGATGCTGCTTCCCCAGTAATAAGGAGACATCTATAATTAACAGGCTTTCAAGGGTACGCACCCAAGTATTACCACATCATACCTCATAAAACCCTGGAAAACCACCCAAGCCACACAGCTCACAGAGAGCGCTGAAGAAGAAAGCGAGGCCTCTGGAGTGAGGCACCGCTCACTGTCCTGCCATGAGGACCAGAGTAGGAGAAAAAGCCACCGCGGCCAAACAGCAAGCAAGAACATAAAAGAGATGAAAAGCAAGTTCACTTCAAATGAGACCACAGAATGCTCCGTATCAGTAGACACATCTAGAGAATTTATGTGTGTAAGGAACTGAAGCACCAGAGGTGGCTACGGCTTAATTACTACAGTGTTGGCCTAACATGCACAAAAGCTTTGGGTTTCATCCCCAGCATTGCACAGGCCAGGCATGGTGGGACATGTCTGTGATCCCAGCACTCAGGAGGTGGAGACAGGAGAATTAGAAATCCAAATTTATCACTGGCTACAAGCTGAAGGCCAGCTGGGGATACAGTAGTAGAGCTTGTCACGGATAAAATATAACAGAAGTTACAACGACGACGGCCAACCAAGAGCAAGAAGCCTGCCTTAGGACGGCCTTAGGGCTGGGTATAACTCAGACGGAAAAGGCTTGTGATCATGTGGACATGTCGCGGTTTGATCCCCAGCAGAGAAAGTCTAAAATAACAACCCAAAGTGCCTGTGAACTTCTTAACTTACGATACTATGTCAGCTATGCAAACAGGACTAAGTTATATAAATGCTCCAGTAACAATGAAACAGTGTATCGAAGGCCCAGGAACACACAAGTCACCTGAACAGAACCCACATTCCCACAATGGCCACAGGACCAGAACTGTGTAGGGAGGATTAGATGATAAAAGCAATATTGAAGAGAACTCTTCAAAATATGACCCTTTAAAAGAATAAAAATGCTGTCCTAGACTCACTTCGTAGACCAGGCTGGCCTCAAGCTCACAGCGATCAACCTGCCTCCGCCTCCCGAGTGCCACCAGGCACAGCCAAGGCTACACAAACAAACAAACGAAAAAACAAAAAAAAGAATAAAAATGCTAAACTGGCCCTGGTGGCACATTGCCTATAAACTCCAGAGGTGAGCAGGAGGATCATCTATCAAATTTGAGGCTAGCCTGGGCTAAATGAGACCTTGCCTGCCTGCCTGCCTGCCTTCCTGTCTTTATGGTTTTTCTTTTTGTGGTTGTTGGTTTTTTTGAATCAGAGTTTCACTATGTAGCCATGGCTGCCCTGGAACTCATTCTGTAGACCAGGCTGGCCTCAAAATCAAAGAGCCATCTGCCTCTGCCTCTCAAGATATATATAAATGGAAAAGGGAAGAAGAAAGGGAAATAATAAAAGTATGGCTCCTTGAAAGTTTTAGAGTTTGGGCTTAGTTCTTTTGAGTCAGGGTCTTCCCACACAGCCCAAGCTAGCCTTGAACTTGGCGATTCGTATGTCTATCAAATTAAAAGTCAAAACTATGAGTAATCTATCAGCCTAATAAAAGAGTAAGCTGCAGTGATAGAGGAAGCTTTTATTTTTTAAAGATTTATTTATTGTGTATACAGTATTCTTGCCCACATGTGTGCTTACACACCAGATCTCATTATAGATGGTTGTGAGCCACCATGTGGTCGCTGGGAATTGAACTCAGGACCTCTGAAGGAGCAGTCAGTGCCCTTAACCTCTGAGCCATCTCTCCAGCCCGAGGAAGCTTTCTTAAACTACTCAGACTTTGCCACCAGTAACATTAAAAACTGACAGCTCTACAACTTAAAAAAAAAAAAAGGGAGGGGCTGTTTCAGGAGCCCTTTCTTAACAACGTACACTCCCACTGTCAGGTGTGCCTGTCTTTCCAAGCACCTCTCTCTCTTAACCTTCATCCTCAGATATACACACACACACACACATATACATATATACTATGTATTCAAATATACATGTGTGTATATATATTAATATCTCAAGACATATATGTATATACATGTGTGTATATTTATGTCTATGTATGTGTGTGTCTATGTATGTGTACATTTATATGTTCAATGCCCCAATCCCATGCCATCTCTTCCTAATACTTTCCTATCAAGCTACCTCCCATCCACAGTCCCAAATACTTGCTAATGTTCTTCATCTGGGCCAAATCCTCCATCCATGCTGGCCATGTGCTTTTCTTCCACCTAACCCATGGCGGTCTTTCTCTCTTCCCTTCAGGTCTCTCTTCTTCTCCTTCCCAGGATTCCTGTCTCTCTCTCTCTCTCTCTCTCTCTCTCTCTCTCTCTCTCTCTCTAAGCCCGGGAACCTTAGCCACACCTATCTCATGTGCCCACTTTGGATGGCTCTTTATTAATCAGCATCAAAATACATTAGACCATCCCCCAACAATATTAAAAATTTAAGACAGGTTTTTGTCATTATTATTGAGAAATGCCACAAGGTTATCAGACAAGCGGCAAACTAGGTGAAAGTTCCCAGCACCCATGTCAAAAGGCGGCAACTCCAGACCCAGAGCCGCCGCTGCCCCCCCCCCCATGCCGCTGACCTCCCAGGAGACCTTCCCCCTCCCTCTTTGTTGTGCAATGAACTGATGATACTCAAAGTCCTGGCTTCAGCTCCAACCTTGTTTCCAGGCTAACTGTTTGAGTAAGCGAAAAGTAAGTTGCCATCACAGGACAGAACTCCAGAATGCAGTTTGGGAAAGTAATGAGATATGTGCGCATACCCACTCACAGAGAAAAGTATACATTATTTAAAACAATTTTTAAAAAAAATTTTTTTTTTTTTGTTTTTGTTTTTTTGTTTTTTCGAGACAAGGTTTCTCTGTGTAGCCTTGACTGTCCTGGACTCGCTTTGTAGACCAGGCTGGCCTCGAACTCACAGCGATCCGCCCGCCTCTGCCTCCCGAGTGCTGGGATTAAAGGCGTGCGCCACCACGCCCGGCAAACAATAAAATATTTTTAAAGAGCAACAAAGTGTTAATTCACAGAACATATCAGATACTCTATAAAAACTCTTTCAAGAAAAGGAGAGAGCCAACAGAAGATACCAAAGAGATGACAAGACACTCAGGGAAAGGACAATTAATTAATATACAAAGATACACCTCAACTTTAACAGTGATTACAAAAGGCAAAGTTGAACTACAGGGTCCAAAACCTACACAGGTAGTAACTGCAGGAAATCTGTTAATAAAATATGTCCTTATGGTTTCTAGATTTTACATAGACATAAAATCATTTGTTGATCTTACGACATGAAAGAAGTGACCCCCATCTAGACGGATACACGGCACTAAAGGGGAAGAAAAGTGAAGGTGGTGGTACAGAGAAAATGTTCAATAGACATGCTTACATGAAAACTTTTTTAAAAAATTAAGGCATCATGCAATGTCAGGTGTGCTGGTGGACACCTTTAATCTCAGCACTTGGGAGGTAGAGGTGGGTGGATCTCTATGAGTCCAAGGCCAGCCTGGTGTGCACGGCAAATGAGACCACCCCCTCACACTCCCCCCTCATCCCCACAAACAAGCAAGTCATTATGGGGCATTGGTGGAGATAAAAATGACATATTTAAAAAACAAAGCGTTGACTCTCCCACTCTATCCCTAACATCGGCACATTCTCCAAGGCTGGAAGTTAAACTTCTCTGAAAAGGCAGGTCAGACCAAACCACCATGGTCACTACTGTCTAGAGGTTAGGCTAAGGAGAGCAATAGGTAGACAGAGAGGGGGCTGTTTACAGACTGGGGCCTGCACAAATCCATAGAGGTCACACTCTATGCCTGCCTCAGTTTCTTTTCATATATAAAGGGTCATTACCTAGCATGCACAGTAACAAGAGAATAACAGATCACCCACACAAGTGTCTGTAAAGTATATGAGACATTAAATAAATAGGGGACACACACGGACACACGCACGCGCGCGCGCACGCGCGCGCGCACACACACACACACACACACACACACACACACACACACACACACAC
>OU015756.1:3055195-3075791 GCA_907169655.1 Acomys percivali
CACACACACACACACACACACACACACACACACACACACACACACACGGTCTCAGTAGGCTCAACCTCCCAGTCTCCTGAGCTTTGGCAGGTTCTGTACCTGGCCTAATACATGTGTTTGGTTTTTTGTTTGTTTCCCCCCCCCCCTTTTTTTTAACTGGATAAAGAACTTCATGTACTAACCCTAGCAGACATCACTGACCCACCTTAAGCCGAACACTGACAGAATCACCCCAACAGCTGGAAGGAAAGCGGAAGAGCCAGGCTCAGTAGGAATGTCCACACTCTCCCCACTGCAGAAGACAAATAATGGTAAGCAGCAGGTTGCTCTCCAAGGGCCTGTCACACGCTGTGACGGTGAAGGGTGAGACACTCTTGGCTTCTGGAAATGAATACAAGGCTGGTATGGAGGCTGCGACTGCTAAGACAGAAGGCCAGGGGCTATTCCGCAGTTGGTGTCTGAGTCCTGGCAAAAGCAAGGAAGTGATGTTCATGTGTGTGTGTGTGTGCGTGTGTGATTCTAAGAAGAAATCCCATTACCCATGACTGAGTAACTGTAAAGATTTCAAAGTGGACCATGAAAAAACAATTAACCTGGAAACAAGATTAGCCCCCAAGCCAGGACTTTGTACACCACCAATCTAATGCACACGCAGGAAGCTGCAGTCTGGTGGGCAATGCACTGTGGGTGTTGAGCACCTCTGCACTTTCAGTCGGAAGCAGTCTTACTTTGGTCCTGAATTGGGCTAAGGCATGGGAGAAGCCCGTGCCCTGAACCCCCTGCCCGAGACTGGGGAGCGCCTAATACTTCACCCACAGAGAGCCGTAGTTATTACTCCACACCTAGCAGAGTAACACTAAGCAATTTAGTCATCAGGGATGACACACATCAAAGTCTAAGTAAGGCAAGCCCCCTGAGGCATGCCAGTAAATAAAAGCACCCTGTTCTTTTAAGAGATGAGACACAGTGCAACAACACACCCTCTGACAAAGACGATTTTACCTAGAACCCACATGAAGGAAAACAAGAGTGTTTTGAGACAACGAAAACCTTAGCTTGCGTTCCTCCCCGCCGCAAACCCGCTCCTGACCACTGACTTCTCCTTGGCATTCAACATCAAAGCCAGCTCTCCGGCAAGTCCTCAGGACAGATAGAAATGGCAGCGTGTGACATTTAAGGAAGCCTGGGTGTATCAACTCATTTTCCCCTTAGAAACAAAAACAAAAACATGTCGCTTTTCCTCTATTTCCCTCTTTTCTCTTCTCCGTAATATTTTGACAAAGTATGACAGAGCCGGGATTTTAGGCCACTAAACACACTACTGTTACTACAAAGAAAACAGGTGTTTTGTGCATCATCTCCCAAAGAAGATGTACCACAGATTTAATTAATATCTTCCTTGATAACGCGAAACTCTCCTTAAGGAATGCCTCAGATTTAAGTAGTGCACAGACAATAAAATAAGCTTATTTCCACACAGCAACCTTTGTTTTTGAAACTGGGTTTCATGTACCGGGGTTGACCTCAGACCCAATGTGGCTTGGGCAGTCTCTACCTCCCAACTGCTGGGATCACACACGCATATCATCACACACAATCTACACAGAGCTGGGAGTAAAACCTGGGGCTTCATGCACGGTATGCAGGCTCTAGTCTATGAACTAAACTATACCTCGGCCCCCATCTAGGGACTGTTACAACTATTACAAACACATGTCATGTGTTAATGTAAAGTTAGATGAGTTTGCTCTTGTTTTTCTAAGATGTGGCCTTTTCAGCAGTTGGGGGAGTTGGGGAGTGTGTGAGGGCAGCATGCACACCAGGTGTGACACACACCAGGTGTGAACTGATTCACTTCCTAAGACACAAGCCAGAGAGGGTTCTCTTTTCTTCTTCTTTATTATTACTTATTATTTAATTATTATTATTTTGGGGTTTTGTTTGTTTTGGTGTTGGGGGGGTTGGGTTGTTTGTTCGTTGTTTATTTGTTGTTTGTTTTTGTTTTTGCTTTGATTTTTGAGACAGGGTTTCTCTGTCTAACCATCTAGGCTGTCCTAGAACTCCCTTTGTAGACCAGGCTGGCCTGAAACTAAAGAGATTTCCCCCTGCCTCTGCCTCTGCCTCCTGAGTGCAAGGACTAAAGGCGTGCGCCACCACGTCCAGCTGAGAAGGTTCTTTTTAATTCTTGCAGGAGTGCTGACTCAACTCCCTGCAGCCACACATGCTCGCTGACACCCGGCATGGCACGCTGCAGATTAAAACGCACCCTCAAGAGTTTTGGCAGAACATAAATCAAACGCATGTAAACACAACTAAACCTAGTGACAGACACAGAAGTGGCCACACTCACGCTCTAGGCCAGGTCTAAACAGGAAAAGGAGGAGGAGGAGGAGAAAAGACTGGAACTGGGGGACATCTCACCCTGGGTCCTTTTTGGACCGGCAAAAGGTCTAACTGATTTAGCACTGCTCTCTCTTTCTAAGGCATCAATTTTCCAGACACCAGCGAAGAGTCGAGGGCCACAGACCCAAGACCCTGCCTGAGTCCCAGCATCTCCACTTATAGCCACTGAAGACCTTCTAATCAGCCCAGCTCCCTCGCCATGAACGGGCTATTTTACCTCAGTGCTGCCAAGACCTGCTGGCTACATGTAGGATACAGGAATTAGCCCTCAAACAGAGAAGGATGCCCAAGGCCGTATTATTTCTGAGTTTTAAAACTCTCCTGAGGTGGAAGTACATCCCCGTTCCTAACGTGGGGTCAGAAAAACCAGTCCGCTGTGTCTCAAAGCAGAGTGACAAGTAGACGCCAAGCAAAGCCCGCAAGCAATTTATAAACCCTGAGGGGGGTGCATATACCCAGATATGAAAATATGAAAAGTAACCTGGCCATATGAACCCTTCAGACGCATCTGCTGTGAAGGCAGGTGGAGCAGGCTGGGCGGGTGCTCGCTTAGCACACACAAGCTCTCCTGAGTTCAAGCCTCAGAGAACTAAGAAAAGGAGAGGAAGAAAAGGCGCTTCTTGTATGGTCTATCTTTATTCCTGGGGAATATCTGGGGAAAGAAGAGGCATATATACAAATAATACACAGTTAAACTCAAACCTAAGTCAAGGCAGACCTAACTGCTCAGGCTGTAAAAAAAAAAAAAAAAAAAAAAAAAAAAAAAAAAAAAAAAAAAAAAAATCCTGGCTACTACTACCATATTATTCCGATTGCTGATGTTATTAAGGTGCTCAAAATAGCTACATTTAAGGAGAATAATGTTCCGGGAGCAGCTGACTGGCAGAGCAGGTGAGGGCACTTGCCACCAAGCCTGGTGATCTGAGGTGATCCCTGGGACCCACATGACTGAGCTCTGAACGTGTGCCATGCCGGGTAAGTCCTTACACACACACACATACACACACACACATACATACACACAGACTAAGTGTGATAAAGATGTCTAACAGATGAATATTCTGAAGAATCACTGAAACAAGCAGATGCTATCACTGAAACTGACTCCATACTGTTGATTTGAGAAAGATGGGGGCACAAACTTATTGGCCTGAGAGTTTTCTTTTAAAGCAAAATTAATTATGCAAAATATATATATATATATATATTTCACCGCAACAGTCTCAGCATTAGACTATAAGCCATTAGAATGATATAGTTGAGACTAGGTGTGGAGTTGCAGGCCTTTGATTCCTGCATCTGGAAAGCCAGCAAGAAAATCTGAGCACTAAGCTAGTCAATACTCCATGGTAAGACCTTGGCCCCACCCCCAGCCCCCCAACAGGTATGGCTGCCATGAAGTGGCATGGATTTCAATTCGGTAATCAGCTTGCCTCTTGGGACGGCATGGTTGCCCAACAAGAAGAAGGACTGAAGTGTGTACACAGAAAAAGACCCTCATTTTGGCAGCCTCACCTCCCTCCACTTCTGTCACTTGCTCCCGCTGCAGCCTCCAAAAGAAGCAAGAAGTTGCTGCTGACTTCTACGCTTGTTCAACTGGTTAACTTGTCATAATAACCATCCCAAACACCGTCTTCTCGGCCAAGGCGATTCCCGAGCGTCTCTCCAGACAGCCATGGAGGCAGTAAGATAGGTCCAGGCTTTCTCCCAGCGAGGGGGAAGTCAATCTAAGTCTGCATCCTCGGAAATGAAGGTGTAAGTTCTACACCCTAACCCTCTCTCTACTAATATCTGGACCCAAGCAAGGCACAGTTAGGAAATTATATCTACCTGTCGAGGCTGAGAAAAGTCAATCTCCATTTTAGTTTGGTGACAACTTGGATTTAATAAGTGGGGGGAAAAAAAGGTCCGGCTCATATTTGTAAAGCACCGTGTTTCCACACAGCAAAACCACAGCAATATTAAGCAGCCAGACACCAGACTAAACACCTCAGAACTCACTGCTGTAGCTCATTTGTGGTCCCTACCTTTCCAGTGTGTGTCTGCACCAGTCCCCTCAACTTGTGATGGCCTGGCTCGACAAGCGACCCAGCCCCTCGGTTTCCTAGCCGAGCTGTCAAACCCAGAGCTCACCAGCTTCCTCCCTTCCCGCTCCACTTTTCCCTTCACACCAGCTTCAGCAACACCCTGCGGTCTCAGGCTTCCCAGAACGGTATTTAGACAGCCTCGGGGCCAGCGAGTGAGGAACAAAGAGCAGCTGCTGGGGCAGCAGCTGGAGAGGGTGGTGAGGGCAGCTGGGGACTCCCGGAGGCGGCCCAGATGGTCCCAGGGCAACCCAGGGGGCAGCCCAGCCTGGAGAGCGCTCGTCTAGGGGAGCACCCGGAGGTCCCCAAACCTCGCTGCCCAGACCTTCCCGCCCTGTCCCATACACCTGGGCGGTGGCGGCGACAAAGTGGCAGGGACTCCTGGAGGAGGACGCAGTGGCAGGCACAGGCGGTCGAGAAAGTCCCCTAGAGCGAGCAATGACCTCTCGCCTCCCCGGCCGGCCCGCCCTCCCCCCACCGCGCACCTGGACCAGGTGGCCACCCTGCTCCCTCAGGGCTCTCTCAGGACTCGGCTGCGGGGCGGGCTCCGGGGGCTGGAACCGCTGCGACACGAGACTTCACTCCTCCATCCTGGGAGCCGGCAGCACGTTACAGTCAGCAGTGCACTTCCTGTTTCAAAGAGAGAGCGAGAAGAGCGTGTTGGCAGATGGGGGCGCGGAGCCAGCGAGGGGCAGCGGGTTGCATAAGCAGCCATAGGCTGCGATCGATCGATTGATCGATCGATCGCCCGCCCGCCCGCCGACGGGGTCCGCAGCCACCCTGCTCGCCTGCCCCGGCCCGGCCTCCCCCTGCCGGCCGGCTGAAGCTCCAGCCCCAGCTGCAGGACGCACCTCCCCTCCCCGCCCGGCCAAGGATTCCACGCTCCCGACTCTTTCCCCCCCCCCCCCCCGCGGGGGTGGGCAGCCAGCACTTGGCCTTCGCTATCCTCCTGCCTCACCTCCCCACCCTGCCTCTGCCTCCAAAGAGGAAGGATCACCTCCCGGAAGGTTTAAGGACCCAAGCCTTGCCAAGGGAAAGGAGTCTTGCAAGCATGCAAATCTGGGAAGTTAGCAGCTACATCCCATCAGATCCACTCGCAGCAGGGAGCTCCGGGATGTGAAATTACTTGTCTTGTGCCTCGCTGACTCAAAAGAAGCGTGCGCACAAGCTGCCGCAATAGAGCTGTCACGAAGTGGGGGCGGGAGGTGGAGGACCCTGCAAACCTTCGCAGTTCCTCCTAGGGTCTCCGTTCGGTCCTCGTTAGCCAGACACCAACTTCCCCCAGGAACATAACCCTAAACTTTTCTTCCTCGTGATAACGAATCACAGAAAGGCCAGGTTCTGAGATCACGTCCATTTTGGTCAAACTCCGACTTAATTTCCTTTTTTGATTTAAAAAAAATTTTTTTTATTTATGGCGGGGGAGATAGGCGGCGCATGCGTGCCACGCTGCCTGTGTGGCGGTCAGAGGGACAACTTTCAGAAGTCCGTTCTCCCGTCTAACCATGTGGGTCCCGGGCCTGTAACTTAAGAGGTCAGGCTTGGTGGCATGTGCCTTCACTGGTTGGGCCCCCAGACTTAAAAGAATTTCAGAGTAGCAAACTAAGGCGCGCGTGGAGGGGTGGGGGCGGGGCGCGCAGCGGGAGGTGACTCGGCAATAAAGGCACTTGCACTTGGTAGAAGGAAGAGAGCCAATTCCCGCAATTTGTCCTCTGAACTCCTTGAGTGTCATGGCACACAAGTGCCCACATACATGTAAATAAATAATTTTTTTAATTTGTAAAAAAGTTATAAACAGGTGGCTCAAAATCTACCAGAGGCAAGAGCTTGCCAGCAGCTCCAGGAGTCAGCAGCCTGTGTTTGCAAGCTGCCCCGACTCTCTGCACCTGGAACCTGTCAGGCAACAGGTACTTAACAGACGGCTTCTTGTGGCATCAGCCTGTGGGTTTAAATAGGTTGGTCTTGTTTCCAAACCCCAAGCAGATCAGAGACAATATACTATGATTATTCTATTAAAAAAAAAAAAAAAAGCTAATTTCTGACAGGAAGAAACTGATATAAAACTCAGGTCCTACTCCGAGCTACACAGCGCCTCATCTTACTCCCCTGTGCGTCTCATTACGTCCCAACAGATCTCTGCAAACCTTGTTCCCACATTCCCAAATGAGGAAACAGGGTCAAGAAGTTAAGTAACTGGCCCGATGTGTCCGCCACAGAGTGGTCCACTGGAGAGTATAAAATCTGGGCCATTTCCTCTAGGCTCTAAATTCCTAAGACAATAGTGAGTTCTGGGGGAAAAGTCAAGCCAGGAGCCCCATCTGGGATCCGTCTCCTGTCTCCCGAGCCCCCACTGTGGAGGGTGCTGGGGTTTCGCCCACCTGGCTTTGCAAGGCCCCTGATGACTCAAGCAGTGCACCCATCCGTGACCTGCCCTGCCTCCATCAGCCTTTTCAGAAGTTACTTGGTAGCAAAAGTTCAAGAGGTTCTAATGGCCACTAGTGCCAAGGTACAAAGTCTTTCCAGTGCAGAACCTAACTAGCTAATATTTGTCCCACCAATTCCTTTTTGTCTAAGGCGCAGTTTTAAGAAGGCATTTGCTTCTTGCAAAACCCAATGCCTGCCTGAAATTTTTAGGAAAATGACTGGCCATTTCCCATCGCCCATTTCCTTCTGTGTTAGGACTTACTTGATGCTCACAGCTCCAGACATCGGCTAAGAAATGAAGTATATCTTGTTGTTGTTGTTGTTGAGACAGAGTTTTTCTGTGTAGCCTTGGCTGTCCTGGACTCACTTTGTAGACCAGGCTGGCCTCGAACTCACAGTGATCTGCCTGCCTCAGCCTCCCCAGTGCTGGGATAAAAGGCGTGCGCCACCACCGCTCGGCTAAAATGGGACCTATCTTTGAAAGTCAGGAATGCTGGCAGCAGCGGCATCCCAGAGCACTGGCGGCACCTCTCTGGCCCTTTCCCCTCTGCACACTGCAGCTGCACAGACTGCAGCTATAGAGAACACAAACGAATCTAACTATGGCACAGACGGGGCAGAGGGCCAGTGACCCTCACTCTAGCCCTCCGGCAGTCAGGCTACAAGTCTCCTGAGGGCTGCAATCCTTTAGGTCCTGCTCTGTCCACCAGCATGTCCCATTGCCAAACATGTCAGCTCCCAGCTCCCCAGCACTTTGCCAAACTTACTGCATCTTCCCAAACAGGCCCAAGGAAGGCTTTAGCTCAGAACTCGCGGTTTGGTTTGGTTTGGTTTGGTTTTTCAAGACAGGGTTTCCTGAACTCTCTCTGTCCTCCAGGCTGGCCTCAAACTCACAGCCATCCTCCTGCCTCTGCCTCCCGAGCGCTGGGATTAAAGGCATGCACCACCAGGCCCGGCAACTTCTTGCAGTTTTAAGCCTGTCAATAATCATCAGTTTTAAAGGACATGATTCCATTTTTAAAATATCTTTTGCTAACCCTGTCTTTGTTCCAGTTACTCACTATAACTCCGAAGAGTTCAGGAGGATAATCTCTGAAGAAAAATAAACCTTTTTTCCCTTCCTTTCTTCCTTCCTTCCTTCCTATTGGGTTGCACTACATGGCTCTAGCTGGCCTGGAACTTGCAGATCCGCCTACCTCGGTCTCCCGAGTGCTTGGGATTGTAGTTAACCACCATTCCTGAAGAAAAACTTAACTCCTAGAAAAAGGGAAGAGAGGGATGGAGAGACAGCTCAGCACTTAGGAGCACTAGATGCTCTTGCAGAGGACACAGGTTCGATTCCCAGCAATCACATGGCAGCTCACAACTGCCTGTAACTGCAGGGGCTCCAATGCCCTCTTCAGGCCTCCTCTGACACTAGGCATGAAGATACATGTAGCTAAAACACACATATATATGAAATAAAAAATTTTAATAATTTTTAAAGCTAGGCGCAATAGTGCACGCCTGTAATCCCAGCACTCAGGGAGGCAGAGGCAGGTAGATCTCTGTGAGTTTGGGGTCAGTCTGGTCTACAAAGTGAGTCCAGTACAACCAAGGCTACACAGATAAAGGCTAGGGAGCTGTGCTGGTCAGCACAGTGGCTAGTGTGCACGCCTGAGCAACTGAGTTCCATCGTCAGGTCTCGGTACCCACGTAAAAGGCCACGTGATGAGAAGCTGCAATCCCAGCACTGAGGAGCTGGAGGCAGGAGGATACCTGGACTCCCTAGCCGCCCAGGCTGGCAGAGTCAGCAACCCCAAGTATCACTGAAAGGCGATCTCAAAAACCAAGGCGGATGGCTGCTGAAGACTGATGCCCTGTGACCTCTGACCTCCACACATGTGTACCTGCATACATACACACACACACACACACAGCCTCACACACAAGAATAAATAAACAAATAAAATAAATACAAGGCAAAGGAGACCTGACTGTATTACATCACAGAGCCTTGATATCTCTCTCTCTCTCTCTCTCTCTCAAGATTTATTTATGTATATAAGTGGTCTCTCTTCTTGTACATCTGTATGACAGCAGAAGGCATCAGATACAGATGGTCGTGAGCCACCATGCATTTGCTGGGAATTGAACTCAGGACCTCCAAAAGAACCAGTGATTTTAAGCACTGAGCCGCCTTCTCTCCAGCCCCCAGAGCCTTGAATTCTATGTGATCTCATGAGGTCACACCATCTTGCTTTCCTAAGCCTCCCCTTTCTCTGCAACGTTCAGTCACTAATGTGAGAAGTCAACAGCAAGTGATGCTTGTTTTTTTCCTGGCACTGCGTGCACATCACAAAACACAGATCCCACTGTCGCCCCACAGTACAGCATCGTGCTCCCCACCCCCACCCCACCCAGGGCCAGGTGTTCTTCAGCTCCACCTGTGGATCCGAGAACACATTTCCTTCTCACTGCTGCCCAAAGGGGGGAAACTGAAATCACAGTGTGACCAGAACAGGAAAAAAAAGCATGCTTCCTGGTAGGCAGAAACTGAGAGTGCAGCTGGCCCTGGTGGCACACTCCTGTAATATCCCTGCACTTTGGGGGCAGAGGGAGGGGGATCAGAGTTCGAGTCATCAAGACACAGCAGCTTGAGGCCTTCCTTACGTGAGACTGTCTCAAAACAAAGAAATACTCACACTGGTTTTAGAAGAATGACCAGGGGTGGGGGGATGGGGGAGGGCGGGGTGCTCTTTGAAACCTCCTCTCCCTCAGTACCACAACCTAGTGCATTGCAAAAGCCATTTTAAAGGGTCCAGATAAAGTTGCCCTCTCTCAAAGCAAGGCCGCCCGCTCTTCCAACTTAAGCCTTGCTTTGAATGCTGGAACTGTTTACCACAAGGCTTCTTATGTGGCTATCACTACAACTGCAGATGGATGCAGACAGGAGAAAGGAAACCGACAAGCTGTCCAGTTCCCTAAGAGATGCCCTCTGTACCCACAGCCTTCACAGCAGATGCTCCCGCCTCAGCCCTCCCTTCCTGGGGAACACAGGCAGCAATGCATTCTGGGAAGGTGGACCCTGGCAACTGAGGCCGTGTGCTGGCCTCTCTAAAACCTGGCCACGGCTTTCAAGGAAGCTGTACTCGAGCCAGCTGGCTGGCTCAACTGGCATGTCCCCCAGAGAGATGTTACCACCTTCAAAGAGCCAGAGCGAGTGTCCCTTCCTGCAGTAGAATGAGACATGGGGCTGCAAGTCTTCCTTTAAGGGCACCTGGCTGCAGGATGATGGGTTAGAACCCCATTTGGGCCATCTCTAGGGTGATCTGGAAAGCACGCCGCCCCCACCCCAAAAGCTGAAGTACAGAGTCACGGGCCAAGCTGTACTCTCAGCTTCCAAACGAGTCAGGAACCTCCTCACTTTGAAGAAAATTAATAATCACCCCCCACAGGCTTCCCCATCTCAGAGCGACCTACATCCCCAACCCCAAATTCTCCAAACTGCCTGGACAGGAGGAGGTCTTATCACTGTGCACAGCGATCAGCAGAAGTGGGGGTGTCTGGGCTGGAGAGATGTCTCAGTGGTTAAAAGCACTGTTTGCTCTTCCAGAGGTCGTGAGTTCAATTCCCAGCAACCACATGGTGGCTCACAACCATCTGTAATGAGATCTTGTGGACAGTCACACATGCAGGCAGAACACTGTATACATAATAAAATAAATAAATAAATTTTGGGCTGGGGAGATGGCTCAGAGGTTAAGAGCACTGCCTGTTCTTCCAAAGGTCCTAAGTTCAATTCCCAGCAACCACATGGTGGCTCATAGACATCTGTAATGCGATCTGGTGCTTTCTTCTGGCTTGCAGGCAGACACACAGACAAAACACTGTAAACATAATAAATAAATCTTTAAAAAAGAAAGAAGTGGGGGTGTCACAGATGCCGATTCTCTTTAATTTATGTGTATTTTGTGTGTATGAGTGTTTGCCTGTGTGTGTGTATGCGCGCGCACGTGCCCTGTCAGTGCGCCTTATCATATGCACACAGTGTTGAGTGACTTCCTAAGGCAGAGGGGAAAAGGTAACACTCACTCACTTGGGGTCTGTCCTTCCTCCTCTTAAAGGGACAGAGATGAGTGGGTACCACTTTGTCTGCAGCGTATGTGTCTTTTACTCAGAAAAATGATCTCACTTTTAAAACACAATTCATCACCTGGCCTGGAGGTACAGTGGGGAAGCAAAGCGTGTTTTAGCCATTTGCTTTCTATGTTGGGTACCTAGGCTTCCTTCTGTAAAGTATTATTTTCATTCTTTCGGTGCATTCTTACTTCTAAAGTGATATATTTGAAGCCCATGAGACTTAAAAACAGCTTGTCCTAACAATTCTAACAGATATCATGACTATTACTAAGGCAACATTACTCTTAAAGTGACAGTTCTGTAAAGCAGCCAGTGCGTGCCTCTGCTCTCAGCTCCAGAGGCAGAGACAGGAAGGCCATGAAAGTGCCCAGAAAAATCCAGAAGTTATAAGCTTTTGAAAGCTAATAGTCAAGGATTTACCTGTTATTTATTACCTTTTCAAAACAGGGTCTCTCTGTGTAGCCTTGTCCTAAAACTCTGAGGACCAGGCTGGCCTTGAACTTACAGTCGCCTGCCTCTGCATCCTGAGTACTGAGATTTAAAAACATGTGCCTCTACATCCAGCCGGATAGTCAACGTTTTACACACTAACTCTGGTTCAACGAAATTTCGGTCACGTCACAGGTATTATGTCATTTACTGCTTCCACCAGCCCTACAGAATTATCTTGATAAGCTGTCAGGGAACAGAGAGAAACCTAAAGTTTACTCTCAAGCTACGGCCAGCCCACTCTAGAACTAAGGTGCCCTGGCTGGCCACAGTAGCTACATTTTTATTTTGTTTCTGTTTTCTTGAAAAAGGGTCTCACTGTATATAACTAAAAGTGCCTGAAACTCACTATGGTTCAACTCGTCCAATTCACAGACTATCTCCAGAGTGTAGGAGTAAAGGCCTGGCCGCAGTGTCTACCTTTTAACAAATTACCAACAGGACTGCAGGGCTGTGCCTTCCCCAGTGGTGGGGTCTAGTCTAGTGTTCGGAACAGAGTGAAGGCGCACATTTTCCTTCTCTGGCAACAATGTAACCACTAGTCCCAGGGCACTGCTGGGTGGGAACCCCGAGTCCGATAAAAGTTGCAATGTAAGAGAACAAATCAAGAAAGCACTGATCTTTGCTTCCTCAACCTGGCAGCACCTTAGATTTGCGGACTAACTCGGGTACTTCGAGTACTTAGGTCTTTTGTTTGTTTGTTTGTTTGCTTGCTTTTGTTTTTGGAGACAGGGTCTCTCTGTGTAGCCCTGGGTGTCCTGGACTCCCTTTGTAGACCAGGCTGGCTTCAAACTCACAGCGATCCACCCACCTCTGCCTCCCAAGTGCTGGGATTAAAAGCCTGCACCACCACACTGGGCTGAGTACTTAGATTTTAGTACTTAGATCTTAGTACTTAGATCTGTAACTTCTGTGGTCCCAAGAACCACAGGGCAACTAGGCAGCCTAGAGACAGAGAGTGGATACATTTACTAGCAAGGAGAAAAAAAGGCAGAAGGAACAGCACTTAACCTCTATTCAGAAGTAACAGAAATTGTTCACATTGGTATAATCAAATTTGCATACAGCATTAATCTGGGAGGTGTGGGAAGGGCAAGTGAAGGTGAGTGAGGGGTTTAGTTAAAGTAACAGAGGCTGTAGACAAACAGGGTGCAGCTCCCTTTAATCTGCAAGGGAGGGGGTGAAGGTATCCGTGCACGACTGCCTCTAGCCCCGAGATGCCGAGGAAGGATGTATGGACAGTGAATATGTTTAAAACTCCAAGACCTGAGGTTGATCACCATCAAATGCAATCCTATTACCCCACCCATCAGTAAAGTTCCACGCCAAATGTTGTCTCTTGAGTGAAAAGGGGTTGACTAGCAAGAACCCTATGGAAGAAGGGCTCAGAAATTGAATTTTGGTGATCAGATGAAAAGTCAGTGCTGTGTGTATAATCTGGCTCCAGTATAAACACGCCTGGGACGGGAGGTCATGAGAATAGTTTGCAGACACATGTTGGGATGAAGAGCCGCAGAGACAGGGAGAGGAGAGCTAAAACTTGGACCAACCTTATTTTTCTAAGCATAAATTATCATTTCTAATTTCCTTAATGCTGAAAAATAGCTTCTCCCTTGGCAGAATTGTTTACCTTCCCAGCAAAAAATTATACTTCAAAAGCCATCAGCTGAGGGGGTGGGGCCGTCGCTCAGTTGGTGGCATATCTGCCTAGCACGCCTGAGGCCCTGGGCCTGGTTCCCAAGAGAGTATAAACCAGACATGGCGGTCCTCAGCTGTAATCTGCACTTGCAGAGCTAGAGTTAAGGTGATCAAGAGGTCCAACACCACCCTTGGCTATTGTAAGAGGTTGGAGGCCAGACTGAGCTACAACCTTGCTCAAAAGTTAGCACTTGCTACAAAGTTCAAAAGAAGAAAAGTTCAGTCACAGGGTTAGTTCCAGGGTTAGGAGACTGAGGTAGACCTCTGTGACTCTGCGGCCAGCCTGGTCTGCATTGCTAGTTTCTGACCAGCCAGGGTTACATAGCAAGACCATGCCAAGAAAGAAAGAAAGGTAAAAGGCAGGCAGGGAGGGAGGGAAAGTCTGTAAGGGTCTGTGTTTAGTGGGTCACAGGAAATGTACAAGTGAGCATCTCAAAGTTCCTAAGAAACTGAAGAATAAACTGATAAATAAGAGGGTCGGGAAAGCCTCCCACCCCTCAGGAAGGCCTCCCACCCCTCAGGAAAGCCCCCCACCCCTCAGGAAGGCCCCCCGCCCCTCAGGAAGGCCCCCCACCCCTCAGGAAAGCCCCCCTCCCTTCTGTGGACATGAGCTCCAGCTATATGGCAGCACACTTGTTTGTGTGCACAAGGCATGCCCCTAGAAAATAAAAAGGCCTAAAAGACAAGGCTGTGCGACTTCCTGATACGTCAGTCACCCCGGCACTCTCCACTGTGGTTTGTGCAGATCTCGCTGAGAAGGAAATACGGAAGGAATGCCTTTGAGCAGCAGTTACTGACAGTAATGATAGGAAGGGCTAACTGCCAGCCAGGAGCTACTGCGTGCATTCTACGTAAATTGTCTTCCCCACTGACCACACACACACACACACACACACACACACACCGTCATTTTAAATAAAGTCAAGTCACTTTGCCACGGCCCACCATCAGCAGGATTGAAATGCAGGCAGGACAGACAGCATGTCGTGTGAGAGTCAAGGCAGGCAGACGGACAACAGTAAATCCTACACCTCCCATTTCCTTCTAATAACCAAAAACGGAAAGAAATTTAACACAATGGTATGAAAAGCAGAGACATGCTAGATTCTAGATAGGAGTGGAAAAGTGGATGTGAAAAACATGTGTCCAATGACAGTGCTCTTAAATTACTACTTATTTAAAGGGAATAAAAAGTACGGGGCTGGGAGGTGGGTCTGTTAACTAAAGTGCCTCTTCTTGTACAAGTGCAGGGACTGGAATTCAGTTAGTTCACACACACACACACACACACACACACACACACACACACACACGGCCATAGTCACACATCTGTAATCCTGGGGTGGGTGGTAAACAGGGCAGCTGGATCCCCAGGTCTCACTGACACAACCAGTCTAGTCTATGTGTGAACAAGTCCACTTAGAATGCCGATCTCAAAAGATAAGGGGAGATCAAGAGAGAAAAAATGCCTTACACACAGACGGTTGGCCCACACACATGTACACACCACACACACAATCACATACATACATGCACACACACAAACACACACATGCATGCACACACACACACTTTCCCCAAGGCCTGATAACTGGTCTCTTCTCATGGTTTAAAAGTCTTCTGTGCACACTGTATATCGGCTGCCACCCAGGCGCCTCCCCTAAGTGTCCGAGTGCCTCCGAGCCCCTTCCCTGCCTGGGGGTGCAGGCACATGCAGGCCCCTTAAACAGTTTCCCAGGCCTGACCCCATAGCCGCAGCCTCAGAATGACAGCAGGGGTGCTGGTGGAAGCGGTGCGGTTCCGTAACTCCCAGGTGGCCCTAAGGAACAGCCCGCTAGCTCTAGTGCAGGAGACACTGCGCTCTCTCTCCCCTTCTACCATGTACGACGAAGGCAGATACCAGAGTAAATCAGTTCCCTTCCCAAGCACCATCGGTGGAGAGGGACACGGCGCATGCCTGGGGTCCCAGCACATGACAGGCTGAGGTAGAAGAATCAGAACCTCAAGGCCAGCCTGCTCTACATGAAGCTGTGCCTCACTAAAGAAGCCGGTCAGATGACTGAGCAGGTAAAATGCCCTGAGTTCGACTCCCCCCACCTCACCCACCCCCCTGTGCCACGGTAGGAGAGGGCTGGTTCCCAGAACCTGTCTCCTGACCACGCGCCAACAGTGACTGACATGTGCATGCATGAACACACGCGCACACCCACAACCTCTAATAAGTAATTCAATTAAAATTCTTTAAAAACTAAAACAACCTCTAATGGACTGACTTTTGTTCAGAAGTCCGTATCCCCCAAGAGGACATGCTAGTCCTCCTGTGCACACCTCTCTGGCCTCCAGCCCACTACAGAATCGCCTTACAGCCGCTTTAATGCCCCTCCCCTCTCTGCCCAGGTCTCTACCTGTCAGCTCCTACTCACGTTACCTCCGTTACATCTGTTACCTCCGTCTCTCCTCCTTGGAGAACCCGGTCCAAAGCGCAGCTTGCGTGCTAACATAGCGCAGGCTGCCATGTGAGGAGGTACCCATGGTGGCTGCTCACGTGCCGGCTGCCCCCTGGAGGGCAGGGGATGCCCCACTTATCTTTCAAACTGTGGCTGACAACCAGCCAGCGTCACCAAGTTACAATCTAGCATGGCCACGCCGACAGGACATTTAGCTCCGCTGAACCTTGGTTTTAGAATCTCTGATATGGACAGCCATGGCACCAACCTTTACCAGTGAGGCAAGGAACCATGGACTGCCAGGTCAAAGTGCATTAGTGAGTGCTGTGCTTGGTATCTCCTGCTGAAGTCTGGCAGGCGCATCGATAGGGGGCTTTCAAAGTCACAAACAGGAATTTCTAAAAGCCTTTTTTCCCCCCTTACTCAGTTTTGTTCTGCTCTGCAGGAAAGTTCATAATATTTCTATTGAGAAGCCATTCCTTGCTTTCCTTCAAAAAGAAGAGAAAAAAAAAAAAAAAATCAATGCACCGAGCTTAAGGAAGAAGCGCATCAGTAACCCTCCCACCCCAGCTTTCTGCTCTGAGCTACAGTGACTGCCTGCAGCCAGTGCTCCTGCCCAGAGAATTGCCTGCTTCACCCTTAAAACAAACAGCACTTTGTAGGGAAACTGGAGGCCAGCCCAAAGGAGGAGCGAAGAGAGAAACCAAGAAAAAAAGAGTTGAGGCCAGAAATGGAGTCAACACCCACAGTCTGGTCCACACAAACACAGGTAAGAAGGGATTGAAAGAAACAGTTCAGACCAGCACAGGCCTTACCCACCCACCCACCCACCTCCCCACTCACTACGGGAGGAAAAAATGAATTCCAAGGCTCACAAAGGCTGCTGCGCTGGTCAGCTCACTGTCTAACACATGTGGCTTTTGTTGTTAATAAAAGACTGTTACATATAGAAACTTCCAACTCTCACCAAGCCAATGGCCCTGCTGGGATGAACCCCGCCTCCACTCACAGGGGAGGAAGCTCAAGTTTTGAGAAAGCCAAGGTCACACAGCAAGCTGCAGAACGACAGCAAACTCAGAGCCTGGATTCTCTAAGCTCCAAAGCCCAGGCCTTTCCTATGGCCCACACTGATTGTAAAAGGCGGTTTTAAAACACCCTTGGAAGCTCACCAAATGCACTCTTGTGAAGGACAGGTAAGACAAGGCAGGGTTTGTGTTCCTGAAAAGAATTTGGTGCCAGGGACGAAGGCTGTCATAGCAACAAGTCTGTCAGCACAGCCTTATGCTGGCCGGTCCACTGCCTGCGACAGCCAGGGCCCGTGCAGCGACCAGGCCCTCTCTTCTATACTGTTTCATGGGTGTGTGCGTCGGTCTGGGAAGAGCATGAGGGGAGGCATTGATCTTCTTTTATTTATTTATTTTTCAGTCAAACTCTGATGCCGATTTTAAGACTGAAACGATATGGAAAGTAAAAGAAATTTCTTGAACAAATTTGCAAGCAAGGCATGGATGGCATCCCACACCTGTCATCCCAGTCCCTGGGAACAGAGGCAGCAGAAACTCTGTGGTTTCAAGAACAGCTGGGCTACACAAGCTTCAGTAGAGAGTGAGATCTGCTTTTAAAAAAAAGAAAAGAAAAGAAAAAAGCGAGGTGAGGCAGAGGCAGGTCGCTCTGAGTTCGAGGCCAGCCTGCGCTACAAAAGGAATCCAGGACAGCTTAGGCTACACAGAGAAACCCTGTCTTGAAAAAACAAAAAATAAAATAAAATAAAAGAAGAAAGAAAAAGAAAACAAACAAACAAACAAACAACGAAAGAAAAAAAGACCCAGGCATGGTGGCGCTCACCTATAATCCCAGCACTCAGGGAGGTAGAGGCAGGTGGAACTCTGTGAGTTTGAGACCAGCCTGGTCTACAAAGTGAGTCCAGGACAACTATAATATAAAAATAAAAATAAGGAAGGGAGGGAGGGAGGGAGGGAAGGAGGGAGGGAGGAAAAAGAAAGTCAGCCAGGCAGCTTGGGTTCAAATCACATCAATATAATCCACATGGTGTGACCTTGAATTACTCAGCTGTTCACAGTGACTGGGTGGAGCCGCCTGACTGAAGATGGACCTTGGTTTCCTCTGGTAAAAAACAGGGATATGGTGCAGAATAAATAAGCTACTGCGTGTACAAGGTGCTAAACAGCACGGCAGGCACAGGAAGGCTGCACATACCACAGAACACATAAGCTATTGCGTGTACAAGGGGCTGCACAGCACGGCGGGCACAGGAAGGCTGCACACACCACAGAATATATGAGCTACTGCGTGTACAAGGGGCTGCTGTAGGTAGTTTATTGTATATATGTGTAATAATATAAATGTATAAGTAAAAAAAAATTTTAATTTCTTTGAAAAAAGATTAAAGGAGGTGTCTTGTACACATTGTGCGCAATGTCCCCACTCACTGCAAAGACACCTCCTGAGAATGAAGAACATATCCACACTCTTGATATTACAAATTGGTTTCATAATGGGGGGGGAGGGGAAGATACCCACCCCAAATCCTCACTGTTCTAAACACCTGGCGAGGCACTTTCAAATGTCGCCGTCCTAAAGCCGTGAGAGCACTGGCCAGAGCGCCTGCCCAGCATGCACAGGATTCCAAGATCCATCCCTGAGCCACATAAGCAGGAGGCAGGAGCAGCACGCACCTGTAACTACAGCACTCGGGAAGTGGAGGCAGAAGGATCCTAAGTTTCAAAGTTCAAGGTCAGGGCTGAAAAAGACGGCTCTGCGGTTAGGAGAACCCACCGGCCGGCCGCCCTCCAGGCGGACCCAGGTGTAGGCCACAACATCCATTTGGCGGTTCAGAGCCCTCAGTTGTTCCCAGGGGACGCGTTACCCTCCTGCCCTCTCCTGACCTCTGAGGGCATCAGGCGGCAAGTGGTGCACAGACAACACGTATGCGGGCAAAACAATCGTGCACTGAATAAAAAAAAAAATCTTTACAATAGGTTAAACAAATCAAGGTGGCCCTCAAATTAGAGCTACTTGGGAACATCTCAAGAAGAGACGCCCACTGCTGAGTGTTAGGAGGACAAAGGGTTTCCTCCCAGAAAGCGGTGGGGTTCCAGCACAGTAACATCAGCCACTGGGGATGACGGAGGTTTAAAAAAAAAAACACAAAAACGAAAATGCATCCTGAGACATCCTGGCACTAGGATTCTGAACTTGGCTAGTTCAGAGGTCTCCCAAAATATCCCCGTTCTCTTTCTCTTCCAGAGGCTGTGTATACAACCAGATACAACCCAACCACGTTAGGGTCCCCAGAGCAGATTAAAATGTGGAAGACAGGAACACCACGTTAGTCGCCACACAGACCTCGAGGCTGCGCCCTGCACGGAGGCTGCACCTGCGAGCCAGCCCCTGTAAGAGGACACCTACCCAAACGCAGGGACAGAAACTAGTGTGAGTTTTGTTCGACCGTGGATGTGTGCGTGCGTGAGTCTGTGTTGGCGGAGGACAGACGATACCAAGTTCTGGAGTTTTAAAAGTGAGCCAAGTGTGCCGGTGAGAACCTGTAATTCCGGCACTCAGGGAAGCTGACTGATCCAACTTCAAGGCCATCCTGCTCTCCACGGGGAGGCTCAGGCCAACCGGATCTCGACCAAGTGACCCTTGACTTTAGGAAGCTAAAGAAGCGCATACAGTGCTCTTATCCCAAATCCTACGCTTCCAATTTCCCTGGCCATAAAGGCCGGGCTGCCCAAGGCCTTGAGCGCCCAGGCTCTCTCCAGCCCACAGCACTATTTTTGTTTAGTCTGAGGGAAGTTCGTATTTGAAATGTTGAATTAGCTAACCTTTAAAATCAGATTTTACAAAAGAATCCAATTTTGGCTTCCAGTGGAGGAAGAAAAAAAATCAGAAATTTGGCCCACATTTTGCCAGGACAAAAGGCTGCAAACAATCCCTCTTTAGAGCGAGGCCTCTTCCTTAGCTCTGCTCAGCCCTCCCCACCTCCCTCCACATTACCCCACCTGTGAAACTGAGCTCTCACTACCACAGAGCATCTCAGAAGATGCTGCCCAGGGGACACCTCTTGCTCCAACCTCCCGAACAGACCAGTGTCTTCTCTCTTCCTCAGGCAAAAATTAGCAATGCAATTATGAGGCTCCTACTTGGCATAGACTCTACCAGGTACAAAAAAAAAAAATCATAAGGGAAAAAAAATTAGAAATAAACAAACAAAAAAGTTTTGTAACAGAAACTCATTTTTAAAGAATTAAACTTAAAAGGGCAGAAGTATGGCTCAGCAGGTCAAAGGGCACAGTACAAGCCTGGCAACCTGAGTTGGCTCTCTGGAGCTCACAGTAAAGTGTAAAGAGAGCGCTGGCTCCACAATGCTGTCCTCTGACCTCTACATGCTCCAGGGCACATGAGTGTGTGTGCACAATTTGGAAAAAAATAACTTAATCTGGGGTGGTGGTGGTGGTGTATGCCTTTAATTCTGGTACTTGGGAGACAGAGGCAGATGGATGGATCTCTGAATTCCAGGCCAGCCTGGTCTACAAGAGTGAGTCCAGGACAGCCAGGGCTACACACAGAAACCCTGTCTTGAAAAGCAAAATTGAGGGGCTGGAGCGATGGCTCAGTGGTTAAGAGCACTGTCTACTCTTCCAAAGGACCCGGGTTCAATTCCCAGCACCCACATGGCAGCTCACAACTGTCTGTAACTCTAAGATCTGACACCCTCACACCAATGCACATACATTTAAAAAAATTAAATAAAATATTTAAAAAAAAAAAAAAAAAAGCAAAATTGAAAAACAAGACAAAACTTAGAAAAGTCTGTGTTGTGTGTATGTGTGAGTGGCTCTGTGTATGCTGTGTGGTGTTGTGTGTGTGTGTGTGTGTGTGTGTGTGTGTGTGTGTGTGTGTGTGTGT
>OU015756.1:3075801-3095582 GCA_907169655.1 Acomys percivali
TGTGTGTGTGTGTGTGTGTGTGTGTGTGTGTGTGTGTGTGTGTGTGTAAAAAGGGGACATATTTCTGTAAGACACGTAACCATCCACTTCCCAATTGCTCATCACTGGCTAAATATTAGTCTGAAACTAGAACTGCTCAAATAGGAAACTTAGCCGTAGAAATTCACTCTACTGAAACTAAACTTGAACACAATGACCGGTACAAATAACCCAGGTGTGCCGACACGGGTCTACAGGCTCAGCAATTGGCAGGCACACAAGAAGGATCAGGGTTCAAGGCCAGCCTCAACAATAAATGAATAAATAATTCTTAAAGGGAAGGAAAAAGAAAGAAAACAAACAACAAGGATCCAGGAGGAGGAAGGCCTGCCACACAGGCCTGCTGACCTGAGCTGCGTCCCTGGAAACACTGAAAGCGGACACAGAACACTGACCCCAGGTGTTCTCTGACCCCCGACACGTGCTCCACAGCACACAAGCACACGCATACAATAATAGTAAATAAAACAAAACTGAACAACCACAACACAATGACACCCAAATAACAAAAAAGTATACACTATATAAATGAAGCCGACTCGAGCCGGGCTTAGTGGTGCACGCCTTTAATCCCAGCACAGGAGGCAGAGGCAGGCATGTCGCTGTGAGTTCAAGGCCAGCCTGGTCTACAAAGTGAGTCCAGGACAGCCAAGGATACACAGAGAGACCTTGTCTCGAAAAACCAATAAATAAATAAATGAATAAATAAATCAGACTCTTAAGTATAATATAGATATATGTTATGTATGTATATACATATGTGTGTATATATAATTATAAATATATATTTTTATATATATAATTTTGTTTTATGTTGAAATGTGGTAAATTACGGGTTTTTGTTTGTTTGTAGTTTATTTGCCTTTATTTTATGTGCACTGGTGCTCTGCCTGTATGTATGTATGTCTATGTGAGTGTCAGATCTTGGAGTTACAGTTAGTTGTAAGCTGCCATGTGGGTGCTGGGATTTGAACCCGGGTCCTCTGAGAAGAGGAGTCAGTGCTTTTAACCACCAAGCCACCTCTCCAGCCTGGTAAGTTAGTTATGTTTTAATATATGTTTATTATAGCATTTATTCAACAAAGACATGCCCCTGTTGGCAAACAGCTGCACTGCCTTATAATGTATTTCTTACTGTGGTTACTGTGGGGTTAAGTCTTAATTATGAGGCCCACACTTAATGTCTTCTGGTGTGCCATCCTACCATGAATAAAGAGAAAAGGGGCTAGGGAAAACACTAGAACAATTAGGTGGTTTAAAGTTCCTTTCTGGGGGCTGGGTCGATGGCTCATGTGTAAAGAGCCTACCGAGAGAGCATGAGGCCCCAGCTCATATGACAGCCAGGTGTGACAGCACCCATCTGTTATGCCAGCAGAGAGAGGAAGGAACCAAGAGCCAGGCTGATCCCTGGAGTCCAACGGGTCTATTCGCTCCAGCCACTCGCTACACCCTTTACTCAGTGTCTCCCTTTCACAGAAATATTACGGAGTGCATGAGATGACCACAGAGTTTCAAACGAGAGGTGAGAGCGAAGCATACAGGGCGTATGAGAACAGCCTGGCTTCAAGCTCTACATCCTTGGCATGGGGGTAGCTGTGGGATCAAACGCCCTCCCCATCCTCACTAGCTCACCTGTCAAGTGGGAGTAAGCCTGGTGCTGACTTAAGATCGGCCAAAGAATGAAACAGGAGCACATACACATTTCAGGGCACAGATTTGGAAAACTAATCAAGGCAAAAAAAAAAGTAGCTGTTATTATTAAGAACTCTGGAGCCAGGCGGTGGTGCTGGCTCTAATCCCAGCACTCTGGGAGGCAGAAGACAGGTGGATCTCTGTGAGTTCGAGGCCAGCCTGGTCTACAAAAGTGAGTCCAGGACAGCAAAGGCTACACACAGAGAGACCCTGTCTCGAAAAACAAAACAAAACAAAACCACAACAAGAACTCTGGGGGCTGAAAATGTATGTTGGTTGAAGAGTTCTTGCCTGGCATACTGGAGGCCCTTGGGTTCAATTCCCATCACAACAACAAACAAACAAACAAACAAACAAACAAACGACACACCTTCAGACATTCGATAGTTTTCCAGTTACTTCCTAGTCTACTAAATGGAAAAAAAGTTACATCTGAGAATAAGTTGACTACTAATACATTGACTGACTGACTGACTGACTGACGGGGCACATACGTGTCACAGCATATATGGAGGTCACAGGAAACCCTATGGAGTCAGTTTTCTCCCACCCCCCCCCATCATGTAGGTCAGCCAGGCTTGACAGCCAAGTCCTTTAATGCGCCGAGCGTGTCTCATCTCTCCAGCCTTAAGCTGAGTTCTGAGAGCTCTCAAGACCCCACTGCAAACCTCACGAAGAGCTTCCCCAAGAGCTTTGATTGTCTACCAACTCTTTTAAAATTTTGTTGTGAACAGCCAGTCACTGAAGAGAATGGTGACTGACACAGTGATTTGGTTGTCACTGGGGACTGAACAGAGGGCGTTGTGTATGCTGGCCAAGAGCTTTACCGCTGGCCACGCCCACAGCTGGCCACAGCTTGCTTACATCCCACCTGATGGCTCTATCCTGTCCCTACAATGAGAGGAACGCCGGACCAGCAGCCTCTGGAGACTCTCTTGACTGCAGAACACACACACAGCAGCTCTCCTGCCGGAGGGGTGCTCACGTCAAGCAGTGAGTTTCTGGAGGACTGTGGGGGAGCGGAGACTTCTCTGGCATTGTTCCTAACCATGGTGGTCTGAGTAAGGATGGCCACCACAGGCTTACACATGTGAGTGCTTAGTCACCAGGGAGTGGAACTGTTTCAGAAGGATTAGGAGGCGTGGCCTCCTTCAATGCCAAGCCATATGTCTGTGTGTCTGTCTCTCCTACGGCTGCCTCTCTCTCTCCCTGCTCGTAGATCAGGATGTAGTGCTCAGCCACTTTTCCAGCACCATGTCTGCCCGTGTGCCACCCTTATTCCCCACCATGAGGATATCAGACTAAACCTCTCAAACTATAAGCAAGTCTCCAATTAAATGTGTCCTTTCATGAGCTGCCTTGGTCACGGTGTCCCTTCACAGCAATAGAGCACTGACTAAGACACTTAACTATTTCCCATCAAATGCCAGGGGTGGGGTGGGGTGGGGTGGGGGCAGTCTTTAGGGAAAGGCTTAATAGAAACGGACACCACATTTGTGAGATTGGCAGCCCTCAGAGGACGGTGTAAACATCTTGAAAACTCATTCTTGGACCTTTGATTTCATATGCCAGAAAATTTTCAGTAGACCATCGTTGGCAGTGCCGGATTAAACTCTGACCAAGGGTTGGGTATGGTGTAGAGAGATTGAGGCAGGGGGATCTTGGGTTTGAGGCCAGGCTACACTAATGTACTCAGTAAGGCCCTGACCAAAAGAAGGAAGAAGGGGGCAGGGATGCATTTCAGCTGGGAGAGTGCCTGCCTGAGTTTGAACCCCAGCATGGAATGAAAGTGGGCATAGCTACGACCCCAATACTTGGAAAATGGAACTGTGTAGGTCACAGGTTCAAGGCCACCCTTGGCTACGCGGTGACTTGGGAGGCCAACATGGGCTGCGTGAGACACACTCCAAAAATATAAACAAACCAACCAACCAGCTACGGAATATCAAGAACAAACCCCATATCATCCTCTTCGCAAAAGAAACAGGAGTCATAGTAACAGTCTAAGGAGCAGGAAGGACAACCTGAGACACAGAGACAGGTCTCTTGAAAACAAAAAGCTTGCTGCATCCTGTCTATGCTTCACTTGCCCACAGGTTGGGCAAACCGCAGCCTCACTATGGAAACAAGTGCTCAAGAAGGGACCAGAGACTCCATCCTGTCCAGGACTCTCCTACCTCACAGCTGCACCACACCGGAGCGATGCGCTGTCTTGGTCATCACTGTGCACGGAATCTAATGCTCCTGCTAGTTCCTGTTAACCCACACAGGCTCACCAGCCACACCTGTACAGTGTCTTCAATCGATGCGCCCCACAGCTATGAGAGACGGTGGCTCTCAGCCTTAGGCCACACATCAGAGCCACTTGGGAGCAAAGGGAAGTTTTCACCTGAATGACCTCCATAAAATAACAATATCAAAACCAAAAATAATCAACTCCACGTCCAGAGGGTCTGACTCATAGTAATAATAATAGTGTGTGTGTGTGTGTGTGTGTGTGTGTGTGTAGTATGTGGGGGTGGGGGTGGGGGGATGGGGATGGGGGGGCGGGGAGCGGAGGGGAGGGGAGCAGAGATCAGAGAACTTCGTTGGCCACCAGACTTCCACAGCAAGTTCCTTTACCCACAAAGCCATCTGGCCAACCCCATCTTGGTTGGGACCTGGGGCATGCCGATGGGGTTACCTAGGGCCACTGGCCAGTAAGCCCTAAGGTTCCATCCATACCCACCTCCCCAGAAAAGGGGTCGCAAGTGAGGACTACCACATCTGGGTCAGGGGGTCAAACTCAGACCCTCACCTGTGTGTGACAAGCACTTTGCCAACCAGGCCATCTCTCCAGATCCTAGTTCACGTTTAAAAGGGTAATATGCCGGCGTGGTGGCTCACGTCTTTAATCCCAGCACTCGGGAGGCAGAGGCAGGCGGATCGCTGTGAGTTCGAAGCCAGCCTGGTCTACAAAGGGAGTTCCAGGACAGCCACGGCTAACACAGAGAGACCCTGTCTCGAAAAAACCAAAAAAAAAAAAAAGGAGGGGTAATATTCTCCAGGTGACTCTGACTCAGGTTAAAGGGAATTGAAGCTGCATTTTTTTTTTTTTTTTAACGTCTGATCTGAATTCACGTCTTATTTACAAATTTGAAGGGAAACCTCTCTGTTCATTCTTTTGGGTCACAAATGCTATTTGAGAGCTCTCATGTGCACCGCACTGGAAAAAGGAATCAATGGGACACAAGGCAGAGCCGGTCCTGTCTCCTGCCCACCCACAGACTGACTGGAGCTGGGGGACAGAGGCAAACAACCAAAACGCCACGTAAGGGAATGAGTGACTGCTCCTTCCTCAGTCCTTACAGCAGTAGTTTCTAGGGCTTTGATGGCGCCCCTCAACCAAGTCTTTCCAGACTGTAAATTTTTGTCAGAAAAACAGCTATGCAAGAAGCCTGTCCCAGCAAGAACTCTGAGTCCTTGGGGGGGGGGGGGGAATCACACCTTTGTGTTTCCTGATGCAGAGCAACCATACACCTCCCCGCCCCAACCCAGAGAAAAGCATTGTGGGATAGGAATTCAAACTATATTTTCTGAACTGGCCTTGGTGCACACCAGGAATTCTAGCCTTTGGAAGGTGGAGGCAGGAAGACGATCGGAATTTGAGGCTTGTGCTTTTCAGTTGTCTCAGAAATTTATTTAAAAAAAAAAAAAAAGAATTTTGTTTTCCCTAAATCTTTTCTCTGAAAGCGGTGTTCCTTGTCCTCTGGCCTGGAACACTAGGACAGTGCTGTGCAGTGCTTTCCAGAGCCTCTTTATAGCTACCCCACACACACACAAAAGCAAAACACCACCCTACCACAGCTCCATGGCTCCGCCTAAAAATCCCACCCATTTGCAGCCAAGTAGCTCACCTACCTACAAGAGTCCTGACAAGTAACGCAACCTCTGTGGTTTCCCGGGAGCAAATCCCTCCTGGTTAGAGATTTCATAACCCAGGCCAGGCCTGTGTCACCTGTAAAGCTAGAAATCCCGCCGCACCTTCCCTCTTTTGGTTCAATTATATAAATAAGGCCCGAGGGACCTCGATTGTTTACACACTTGGAGGCAGAGGATGAATCCTTCTTCTGAGCGCCTGTATTCTTTTTTTTTTTTTTTTTGGTTTTTCCAGACAGGGTTTCTCTGTGTAGCCTTGGCTATCTTGGACTCACTTTGTAGACCAGGCTGGCCTCGAACTCACAGCGACCCGCCTGCCTCTGCCTCCCAAGTGCTGGGATGCGCCTGTATTCTTTAAGGAAGATTCTGGCGCCTAAAACTCGGCATGCAAGCTTAATCAAACCCGCTTCCCACGGTGGCTGGACGTTCTCACCCAGTCACAGGCTGATCCAGTCCAGCTTCGATGCCTCCCTCCCTCCCTCGTCTGACAGACCAGAGAAAGGAATCCAGGGTCTCAAATGCGCTGGGCAAGCATCGAGCTACGCGGAGCTACAGCCCCAGCAATGTAGGACAGTATCTTGTGTCGTATGTTTTCCAAATACCCCTTGCATATAGGCTTATCCTTGGCTCCCCGGAAGATGTACAGAGGTTACTACCCCTGTCGACCAGAACAGAAGCGAGACACAACCAATTATACCACTTGGATAGAGAGATACGACCACCACAGTGAGGGACAGAATACAACGGGCATACATAACAAAATGGCCACACACATCATCAGATTTGGAATTTTGCTCCTTCAATACTATGGATGGCTACCACCCAAGTTAAGGGCTGGGGATTTAGTTCCGCTGGTAGAGAGCTTATCTATCACGCACAAAGCCCTGGGTCCGATCCCCTTGCACTGCACACATCAAGTGTGGGTGGCACATGCCTGTAAAACACTAGCACTGGCAAGGTAGCCAGATCAGGTGTCAGGGGATGGTTTAGTGCGCTGTGTATCCAGATGTTGGTTTCTGTGCCCGGCGATCTGGTTGAGTGGGAACCAAGTTCACAGTGTCTACCCCTCACGAGTTCAAAAGCAACCCTCCTCTGGCAAGCTTCCAATCTGTAAAAAACATCAGCAGCTCTCCTCCAGATGTACACACACACAGAGTGACAAGGCTCCTCGAGGCGGAAGTCGGCGTTCCAGACCCTTGTCTCAGTCCAGCAACAGCAAAGAACAGCACCACAGGTGCAAACGCTGAGAGAGCTCAAAGCCGAGTGGACAGCACGCTCCCAAAGGGTTAACCAGCCTCTGGAACTACTCCCATGCCTAGCACACCAAATCTGTGAGTCTCACTACAACCAGGTGAGCGGCAGCCATCATTCCAGCAGTGCCATCGCTGGCTTGTTTTTCTGTGTTAGGATACAAGATGGAGCCAAAATTTAAAAAGCTCGATGAAAGTCCAACTCAACTTCTCAAGAGAAAAAAAAAGGATGTTGCTCTGTGCATACAAATACACAGCAGTTGCTGTAGCAAATCCCAGCAGAGTTCTGATTACCTGTAATCTGCGTCTGTAGTGGGTACTGCTTAAAATAATAACAACAACAATAGAAAGAGGTGGAGGAGGAAGAGGAGGAGGAAGTAGTGGAGGAAGAGGAGGAGGAAGTAGAGGAGGAAGTGGAGGAAGAGGAGGAAGAGGAAGAGGAGGAAGAGGAGGAGGTGGAAGAGGAAGAAGAGGAGGAGGAGGTGGAGGAGGAAGAGGAGTTGGAGCTGGCAGTTTCAGCGAGGATAAAAGTGTCCCACTGTTTTTGCTGGCCACTCCTATCCCAACCACCAGCCTGAATTCCAGGCTCTTCCGGGGGCCAGGCTGACTTTATGAAGGACCAGCATCCCCTGAAAGATGACTAGAATGACCTTACACCGTGAAAGTTAAACAAGGGAGCAGGAGGGGGACCTGGCACGCATGCACGTCCTGTGAAGCCAGAACAGCTCCAGAAGAAGCCAATCAGAGAGACCACTGGGAGGGGCCAAATAACCGCAAACACAGAGGCCCCCTCCACACGGGTGCTCTCTGCTCCTTGGATGATTCAAAGGAACAACTTAGCAAGCGGAAGAATTTGCTAAAGGAGTCAGGCAGGGCCTCTCTAAAGCACCAGTTCGGTGACTCTGCACTCACCTCGGTATTACCCTGCCTGAGCGCTCATCCACTGCCCTCAAAATTACCTGCCTCCTGGTCGGGACCTGCACAAACCCTAACCCTTTCAGGCCTAAGCAGACTGCTTTCCTAGACTGGCTTCCCAGCCTCCTGTTATCAAGAACCACCTCCCTGCCCTCAGAAACGCAGCTTTACTTCTGGGAGGGCCACCACAGCAGACCTGCTCACGGCCGAAGGCCAGCGGTGTGAACTCTGGCACTGCTTTTGTGCGTGCGAGAACAGGCACGTGCCCACGGACATGTGTGAAAGGCCACACAGTCTGTTCCTCTCCAATTCAGACTCCCAGGAAAGGACGCTCACCATCTATCTCGGCTTGTATGGCCTGTGAACCCAGGAATCCTCCTGCCTCCCCTGGCCCAGCCCTGGAGCTACAAACACGCCACGCCCAGCCTTTACCAAGACCTGTGGATCTCACCTTGGCTCCTCCTCACGCCTGTGCATCAGGCAAGCACTTTACCCACCGACCTCCCTGCCCGACCCCCCCACCCCAGCTCTGGCATTCCCGACATTAATATTCTTTCTTGGGCTTGGGGCAAAGTCCTGTGCACTGAAGGCTTGTCTGTTGTTTTATATTACTTATTTAAGGAGACGGGTAAGTATCACACAACAACCTAGGGGAGGCGAGCTCTCCTCCCACCACACGGGTTCCAAGCATTAAGCACCATTCCCTGCTGAGCAGTCTCCAGAGCCCTGAAGGAAATTTTCTAACCACTAGAAGCCGGTGGCACCTTAAGCACTCACTCTCCACTGACTGCCAACGGCCTGCGAGGCGGAATGGTCCTGCCTTTGGAGAACCTGGGGCTGAGGCAAATAATAAACACTACAGACTCCTAGTTAATTTTCCACTGACTAGGTTAGCGCTTTCGGCTCCAGCTAAGCAAACCTATCCACTTCTCCCAGCGTCCACTGCAGTGTGTGCCCCTTCATCTCCGCCTTTGGGGCAACCACTCCCCGCCTCTGTCCTGACACACACATCCTCACCCTGAACTATTGGACTCGGCATGTTTATCTGCCCTCACAGAGTACAGCAACCCACCCCCAGGCCCCCTTTTCAAGTTCACCCGGCATTCCCTCTGCTCCCTGCTTACTGGCAGCACTCAATACTATCTGGCGTATCTCAGCTGGACAAACACCAGCTCCGTAGTAAGTGAGATCATCCCTTCAAACTAGCAAATCCACAACACATGTGGCTGTGTACGGTGGCCCGTGCTTGTAATCCCAGCACCAGGGGAGGTATACGGGAGGACAGACAACCTTGAGTGACAACCTTGAGTTGGGGGTGGGGAGGGCGCCAACCTCGGCTACAGGGTGAGAGCCTCCCCCATCTCGAAAACAAAACAAAAAGAACACACATGACCATAAATACAAAGATCCACCAAAACTGTTAACCTTATTATGGTCTGAGCCAATTTAATCTCCAATTTCCAACAATACCAGGGAAGACTAATTTCAAAAAAAAAATTTTTTTTTAATTAAAAAGAAAAGAAAAGAAAAAGCCTCCATAAAGTATACACCTTACTGAGGAGAGGGGGGAAAGGCCACATGTTGACTAAGTGTTTTCAATGCTGTAAGGGAAAAAACAGGCAAGGAATGCTGAGACCATGGCTCAATACTTGGTTGCATCAGTACTCCACCCTCCCCGGGTGTGGAGGGAGGGGAAGGGAGCCCTGGGTCACCTGAGGACAGCTCACACTCTGACCTCTTAATCTATCAGGCCTCAATCAACAAAGTTTACACACCTTTAATAAAAACTAGAGGAAGGAACCTAAGACAGTAAGTTCCTGTGGGCCGAGCTGGGAACTCTCCACTGTGAAAGCCTGTCCACCGTGGATTATTACTTCGTCGCTTTGTAGAGGGCTCCCTAAATAATTGGCGGAAGTCAACACTCCCAGGTTTTCCACCTCATCTTAATCTTCAATTCTTCCTCGTGTCAAGGAAATAGATTTTAACTAAAGTTGGTGTCGTGCCCCTGACCTAGCCGATAATACATATGGCTCTGTGCTTGTGAGCTGTAAAAACAGATGGTGTCTGAAGACCTCACAGGCAGAGTGGTCCCCCACCCCATGGTGTCTAAGACCCTGAGGCACCAGAAGCCCTGGGGAGGGAGGCCTGAATCCTGTTCTCCTAGGTTGTTTAAACAAACAGCCCTCACACATACAGCAGAGGGGGGGGCAGCTAGCTCATCCCTGCTCCGCCAGAGTGCTCTTCCTGCACTCCAGAACCGAGTGTGTACTAGGTGCTCAGTGAACGCTGCCTGGGTGGGACTGTTATTTAAACGGCCAAAGAAAGTTTCCAGAAGTCAGGGCTTCCTTCTCAATTTCTTCCAAAAGCATGTCTTCACAGCTGCCTTGCCCAATACAAAACTAAAGACTTAAAAAAATAAAATAAAACTTTCTAAGTCAAGGAGAAAGCAATCTCGGGAGAAAACATAAACCAAATAGGAGCCCCAAGAGTCTCAAGTTGGGGCTCCGGTTCAGCTAGGACACACAATACCTGGCCTCGTCCCTTTGCTTTCTTCCTTCCTGCTTCTTTTCTTTATCTTGCTTTTTTCTTCCCAGCAATCCTACCTCCCCACTTACACACACACACACACAGCTGCATGGGAGCCGCTGAGCCTTATACCACATCCCTCTTCAGAGGGGACATACCTCTCCTGCCCTCGACCCGAAGCCGCTCTCCTTCACTGCGGATGGCTTAAAAAAAAAAAAAAATCAAAGAAAAACAACAAAAATCTCATTTCCTTATCTGTTAGGGATACCCCACATAAAAGTGGGCAGGGAGAGGGGACCCCCTCCCCATCGACTCTCCAGTTACTGGAGGCGACAGTCCTCTGGGCAGACAGCCCAGTTTTCCTCTTTTCCAAGCCCCTAAGCAAGAATCTAGCAGAAGTCCCGTTCCCAAGAGCCCACGCTTCCAAACAAGCTAGAAGCGGATTATACCGGTACCCAACCCGGAGATGGCCCGCGGCGCGCACGGTGCACCTGCGGCCTCAGCGCCCTCCTCCCCCCCCCCGGCGCGGGGGGCGGGGCGCAGGGCCTTCCCTCCCCGCCCCCGCCCGCGGGGCTCCCGAAGCGGCCCACCCAGAGCTGGACAGAGGCGGATGGGGAAGCGTTTCTGGAGAAGTTCAAGGGCTCCTCTCGCCGGCACCCGGCCAACCAGGCCAGACACCAGACACCCACCTCCGGGAGGACTCGGAACCGCAGCGATGGGCAATCTCCGCCCCTGCGATCGCGCGCACGGAGGCCGAGGCGGGAGCGCGGCAGCCGGCACCCGGCCCGCGCAGGGCCCAAAGCGGAACAATGTCCCAGCGCGGGGTGGGGACCGGGTCTCGCTGCCTGCCCCGGGGTCCCGATGCCCTCGCGGGTTCCCGATCGCGACCACGGCGGCAACCCGGGCTCCACCGCGGCGCCGCGCGCGGACAGGCACGACGTCTGCGCGCCCCGGGGCCGCTCCACCTGCGCCCTCCCGGCCCGGATGGACCGACGCGCACCCACCTTCGCGGGCAGCCCGGGCAGCGCGCGCCGGAGCTTAGGCGGAGGCGGGAGGCGGCGGCATCACCTGCGGCGGGCGGTGGCTGCACCGGGACGCGCCCCGGAGGCGCGCGGCGCCCTGGACCCTGAGCCCGCGGCCCCGCCCGCGGCTGCCACCTCGAAGCGCGGCGGAGGAGCCGGGGCACCCCGGGCGGCGGCAGCGGCAGCGGCAGCGGCGGCGGCGAGAGCAGCAGCACATGACTCTGTAACGAGGGGAATTAGACAAAGCGTAACATGGACTCCGGGCCCGTGCAGGCGCCGCAGCTCTGGGACCAACCGCAGCCTGCGAGCGCCGCGACTGGCCGGGTCGCAGCCAATGGGGCGGGCGCGGGCCTCCATGTGATTGCCTGCGCTGTGCCCGCGCGCCCCGCCGCGCCTGCCTAGGGGTCCGTCCCGACGGCCAGAGGGGCTGGGTGGCAGGGATGTGGCCGGTGGGCTGGACTAGCCGCTAGACGCCCAGCAGGTGCACAGGGCGAAGAATGGCCGCCGAACGTCGCCTGAGGCGCAGTGCTTTACTCCTCCAAGCGCACCTGGCCAGGGCATGGTGCCAGGCTGTCTGTTCGCCTGGAGCCACCCGGCTGAGCCGGGAAGCTTCGTCCGAACTACGATTTCAGGAGGCTGTCGTGCCCACTAAAAACTGATCGTTGAAATTGGGAGATTGGGGGTGGGGGTGCATTTAAAAAGTCAAGTGCGTTCCAACAAGCCGGAGAAAGCAATTACCTGGGATTTAGGACAGGTGCTGCTGAATGCGCGAACTGCTGCTCAGCTTCCATCAGCCTACCTCTGCCATGAAAGCCTTACCTGGCAGGTTTTGTTTTCACCTGAATCAGGACCTCCCTCCCCTCATTCCTTTTCACCAAAAACGTCATGCATACGAAACAGGCACTTGGGAAGTTGCTCTAAAAAAGTTTCCCAAGTTGATCGCTTCCCCGTGTGTTTCTGCTGCTGTGCGGTCTAAGTTTTCTTCGTGTTTTGTTGGTGTTCTCGTTCTCTCTCGTTCTCTCTCTCTCTCTCTCTCGTTCTCTCTCTCTCTCTCTCTCTCTCTCTCTCTCTCTCTCTCTCTGTCTCTCTCTTTCTCTCCCCCTCCCTCCCTCCCCTTCGTGGAGAGGCGGGGCCTGGACACCGAGTCAGACAGGTTAATTATTTTGGTTCAGTCCAAGCGAGCACCTGATTCCTCCTATACTTCGGAATCTCTTACCGCATGTCCCTGGGAACTGTGGGAAGCCATTCCCATCAAGGGTTATTTGTCATCTAATGCTCTTAAGGAGCCAGCGCCACACAAGGTACCTAAGAAGGGCGGGGTCCTACGGAAAGGCAATAAAGAGAATGTTTTTCTGGGCTTCCAGACCCTGTCAGTGACCCCCCCCCCCCCAAATGGTGAGCCTCTTGAGGTAGACCGCCCAGGACAGGGAGGAGGCCAGCAGAGAGGAACCACGCCCTCCCGGTGAGCTGCCCGGAGCGGTTCAAGATGGAGCCTCTGCGTACTGTTTCCTTCCGGGACCCTCGGGAGAGCAGCCTCTCCAATTACCTACACCACGCCAGGGAGGAAGTGCGTGGGCAGCCAGAGTGTGGCAGGTGATGTAATTACAGTCCTGGGTGTGCTGATCTAGGAAGTTCGAGCCTTTTTCATCCTACTGACAGCTAGTGATGTGCTAGCTTGAAGGAAAATATCCCGCTGTGACAAATCAGTTTAGAAAGTTCCGCCCTTGGCGGAAACCGCCCTGTACTCCGCTTGTTTTTCTATCTTCCTTTTGTTTTAAGCCGATTCTAGATCTTTTTGAATGGTTTGGTTGTTGGTATAAATTAAAAGCTAGGTGGGCTTGGAGGGCTCAGCACTAGAGACGAGTCAGTAGGGTAAGAACTTGAACATTATCCTCTCCGGCGCACCCAGTGTGAGGCCAGCAGGGCCCACATGAAGTCCTGTCCAAACTCCACCGTCACCCCGGCCCCCAAACTGGTATAAATTGAGAAAGTGAAGAAGTAACGTTCAGGCCGCTGTCTAGATAGCACACATTGTCACACACTGAACATGAGAGTAAACTGGACAAAGTCTCCGGAAACACAGTTTGGAAATTGTGTTTTGTTTTTGAGACAAGGTCCTCGGTAGCCCAGGCTGACCTTGAACTCACAGGGTATCTGGAACTTCCAAATCCTCCCCATTTCTCCTGCAGATTGCTAGAGTTGCAGGAGGGTTAGTAACCACACTCAGCCTAAATGTGAAAAAAAAAAATATATATATATATATATGATTTATTTTTAATTGTGTAGTATGTTTGTGTTTTAGTAAAAGAGCAGGTGCCACGGAGGCCAGAGGCCTTGGGTCTACCTGGCCCTAGAGATACAGGCCTGTATCAGTCAGCTCACAAGAATCAAACTCTGGCTCTCTGCAAAAGCAGCCACCTAGACTTCTCCCTAGCCCCTCAATGTGGACATGGTTTTGTTTTGTTTTGTTTTGTTTGAGACTGGTCATCTCTGCATAGCCCTGGCTGTCCTTGAACTCACAGAGATCCCCCTGCCTCTGCCTCTCAAGTGAACATGCGTTATTTTTGAATATGCAATTCCACATCTAGGAATTTTTGTTTTCAGTACGTGCACAAAAATTCTGAGTAAAAAAAAAACAAAAACAAAAACAAAAAAACAAAAATTCTGAGTCAAAGGCATTTACATGTGACATCTGGAGAGAGAGCTTCATTGGTAGAGCGTTTACCTAGCGTGCAGGAAGTTTGGGGGTTGGTCCCAGGCACTAAATACACAGTACAGCAGGCATGGTGGCGCATGTCCAGGTGTGGCGGCGCATGCCTGTAATCCAAGCATTTATGAGGTCAAACATGGACAGTGAGATGTAGGAGGTCACCTTTGGCTACACAACAAATTTGAGGTAGTCCTAGGAGAGAGAGGAAGTGAGGAATCATACACATAATAAATAAATGAAAAAAATAACTCTGGTAGCCCAGCATACGAAAATAAAATGGGAAAACCTTTTTACTCCCCACCCCCACCCCAAGGCAGAGGCAAGAGATGAAAATTGAGCTGGGCGTGGCAGCACACACCTTTAATCCCAGTACTCGAGAGGCAGAGGCAGGCGGGTTGCTGTGAGTTCGAGGCCAGCCTGGTCTACAGAGAAACTTCCAGGACAAACAAGGCTAACACGGAGAAACCCTGTCTCGAAGGGGGAAAAAATGCATGTAGTAATAGTAAGCCTACTATTTCATGGTCGTCTTCTTCCCTAGGGAGTTTTAATTATAAAGCTGATTTGCACTCGCCTGTGCTGTAGCACGCTTGAAGGCTCTCAATGATACTGAATGAGTGAGTGATTGGCCTTCCTGCCAGAGAGGGAGCCCAGCTCCTTAGAGGCGAGATGCTCACATTGTCTTACCATTGCCAAGGAAACAGGCCTAACATATGACAGGCATAGACATCCCCATAATCTCTAGGCATTTTTTTTTTTAATTGTGTAGAAATCAAACTTTACAAATCAGTCCCAAATGTGCTGGGAACAATTTATAAGGTGAAAAACAGCCCTAAGCAAAAAGGGCTAAATCTGGTTATGTGTGCATATTCACATATAAATAATGTAGAACATGGTAGGGATGCCGGGAAATTTTTTTATAAGAATGAGAAAAATGTATGGAAAGGATTTAGCCAGGCGCCTAGAATAAGAAACATTACGTAATTAGAAATGTTCACAGCTCTGCCAGCGTTCAGATCGATTGCCGCAGTGGCGTAGGAATGCTGTGGTCGGTCGCGCGGCGTGAGCTCGGCCTCAGCAAACGGTAAAGTTGGTACCATCTCATCTGAGCCGGCCTGGTGCAGCCCATGCTGGCCTCAAACTTCCTGTGTAGCCAAGGGTGGCCTTCTACTTACTACCCGCCCATGCAGACCTCCCCTGTGCTAGGATGGCAGGTGGGTGCCACAGCTCCTGCCTTTGTTGTCTGTCCTTCTCTGAGTTAACTCTCTCTTCCTCCTTAACTTTCCTGTAAGTAGATTTAAGCCACCTCACTCCTTAGAGTTAAATAAATAAATCCCTAGCCTTGAAAGCAGGAGGCAGATTTTTCTCCTTTCTTTCTTCGCAGCTGAGAAAGTTCCAGTGGTAGAGGAGGCCAGAGTAGCTGTGGCAGACTCGGAAAGGAAGTGGACTCGGGTGGACTGCGTTGGGCAACCTCTCATGGCGTGACACGTTGCCAGACTGCTATAGTTAGAAAGAGACTGTTGAAATTGAAACCAGAGGAACTAAGGCACATGCCTTAGCCCAAAAGAATAAAAAGTGGATCGGTGCCCTCTCAAATGCCAAAAGTTGGCAGAGCTCAGCCGGCCTGTCTAGATAGACAGGCAACGTCTTAATCGGTAGCCTCAAAGTAAGTATAACACTTCAGTAAATTAAGGGGAAAACAACAAACAAGAAAACAGCAATTCAGATACCTGCAAATCTGTACCTGCTCTGTCTTCCTGCCTGCTACTGCCCTGGCTTTAATAAATAAATAAATAAATAAATAAATAAATAAATAAATAAATAAATAAATGTGGCGATGGCAAGACTGTAGTCGTGAGGAAAAAGAAAGAGGAGAGAGGCCACAGTTACCAGCTGAGACCGGATGTGATCTAGGGCAAGAGGCAAGATGGCTGTCAATAAAGACATGTATGCATGATTTACCCATCCATTTAAGGCATAAACTTGTCTTGCTTGCTCCTTTGCCTTGTTTCTTCTTTCACGTTTGCACCTAAACACCTCAAGAGGACTCTCTGTGCTCAGCGCTACCAATTATTCTCTTGGTTGTTTTTCTAAAACTAGCACAGACTTAAATGACTAGAACCTTCTAGTCAGACCTCACCTTTGGTTTCCCTTTGGAGCCCGTGCCTCGGGGGCTTTCTTCACTTTGCCTCACTAAATGGTGAGTCTGCCCTTGGTGCTGTGCGGCCTGGATGCTCTTGAAGCCATTCTCGACATTTCCACTCCTCGTCTCTCTCTAACCAGTCAGGAAATCTGTTCGTCCTTGTCATGGCTTGAAAATGAAACGTTCCACACAGGCTCGTGTCCCGAAGGCCTGGTCTGCAGCCGGTGGCATTCTTCCTGGGAAGCTTGTGGAAACTTTTTAACAGATGGGACATTGTTGGAAGAAGTAGGTCACTGGGGGACACGTACTTGTGGAAATAGCTTGGCTTCCTTACTGTCCCTCTGTCCTCCTTCCAGCACCCAGGAGGGAAGCCGCTAGGTTCTACTAGCCCTGCCATCCCATGATGCCCTGCTTCATCACAGCCCACAGCAGTAGACCCACATGACCATGGCATGCGCGTCTCTAGCCCTGAGCTAAAGCGAATGTCTCCTCCCCACCCCCACCCCCCACCCCCGCCCCGCGCACGCAAACAACTGCGCATGCGCGTACGCGCACACACTTCGACCTTCTAAATACAGCCTTATACTGTAGAAATAACAGGATGCCCACAACAAAACAAAAATTAGACTTTATCACCTATGGGCATTTCAGTTTGGACAAACATCACCTGTACAGCGACACAGTTGACAAAGCATTTCTCAGAATGTTTATCCTACTCTCAAGCGGGCCCTCCCTCAGACACCATGTTGACCTCACGCACCATCCTCTTGTTGAGCAGCAGTTTCCTCCTAGGTGGAAATACTCCATCCTGCTGGGAAGCCCCTTAAGCCAGAAGGCAGACACTCAAGATAGCTTCAGGAAGTCCCTGTGACCTCCGAGCGAGGCCAGTCTGAGGTCCAGGACAGTCAGGACTGTTACACAGAGAAACCCTGTCTCAAAAAAGAAAAAAAAAAAAAAAAAAAAGGCATTCTCTGGCAAGCCAAGCTGGAAAGACAGACAACTCTGAAAGCCGACCAGCTGCTAGAAAGAAGCTTAAACCAACTGTGTCACAGGGAAAGGCCACTCGTCCACCTGTTGAGCCTCCTGCAGGCTGTACAGTGTGCTCCGTACCCATAGCTTTTGCGATCTGTCACCTATGCTGGCGTGGACTGTGGTGATCCATCTGTCTTTGAGCCATTTCTGCTCCTGTACATAACCTCTCATATTCCTGTAAGGAGCCTCAAAAAAACTCATTGTTCACTAATGGATTTTTCTGGTGTCCTTACAGTGGTCTGTTGTCAGCTCCCTATCTGGATGAGTGGAATTTGCTTATGTCTCCCCCAGGAATAGCGTCACACAACCCCTGGCTCTCAGATCTTTGGGCTCACTAACTACCTTACGGATCCCCTGGTTCTGCTCCGGCTTGTAGAAGGTAGAACTTGGGAGCATTCCTGCCTCTATAAACACATGAGCCAATTCCCTTAGTAAGCCTTCTCATGTTCATATCCACACACTTATATCATATATATATATATTTGCCATCTATTATCTATCTATCATCACCTAATCTATCCATCTTATCTGTAGCCTATTGTGTCTAACTCTCTGGAAGACCCTCATATAGGGAGGTAAGGACATGAGTCTAAACCACTCATGCTTGAGAAAGGGCCAGCTAAGGCCCTCTTCTGGAGTCTATAATAGCCTATAATAACCACCTGTGGGATATCATGAAACTAGAATTTCAGCTTTGGCCTTGTGTCCTGTTGTTATATACAGCCCCTGAAACGATTGGAATCTTGAAAGTCGTGTGTTGTTGCTGTTGTTATGGTAACCCCTTCTGTGCTGAGGTGTCAGCCAGTGACTGGCAGTTTTTAAGTAGTTTTCCAGATGGGGACTGGTCTCTTGGAAGACCAGCTTACCGTTTTTTTTTTTTTTTTCCGGACCAAAAGACTCACTTTTCAGCCAGGTGTGGTGGCGTGTGCCTTTAATCCCAGCACTCGAGAGGCAGAGGCAGGAGAATCTCTGTGAGTTCTAGGCCAGCCTGGTCTACAAAGTGAGTCCAAGACAGCCAAGGCTAACACAGAGAAACCCTGTCTTGAAAAACAAAACAAAACAAACAAACAAAAAAGACTCACTTCCCCCCTCCTAAAAGTGGAGGGAAATTAGGGTGCACCTTATTGTCTAATCGCTGTTTTTACTGTTTTTCTTGTTTTACTGCTGTAAACACTGGGTGCGTCTTATGGTCTGAAAAACACAGTAGAATTAGAGGGTTGGAACTCTGACCTTCATCTCCCCTGTCCCCTGTGGGGTGAGGCCGAAGGTGAATCATCCACTAACGATCAATGACTCGTGAAGTCTCAAACCACCCCTCAAAGAAACATTCAGCTCGCAGATCAAGATGGCATGCCTAGAGTGGTCCAGAAGCTCTGGTCCTGGACTTCCCTCCAGCAACCCATGACTACCTAAGCACATTCTCCTGAGGTCCATGGAGTCCTGGCAAATTAAACTCAGAGAGGGCCCCCTGCTCAGTTAGAAGCCCAGGTCACAGCCTGAGAGTGGCTACTGGCATCCAAAGTCACAAGGGGCAGCCTTGGCCTCCGAGCTGTGGGATCCGATGCTACTTCTGGTAGATACTGTCAGGGGTTAGCCGTGGGACCAGCTCCAGACTTTTTTGTTTGTTTGTTTGTTTGTTTTTTGTTTTTCGAGACAGGGTTTCTCTGTGTAGCCTTGACTGTGCTGGACTCGCTTTGTAGACCAGGCTGGCCTCGAACTCACAGCGATCCGCCTGCCTCTGCCTCCCGAGTGCTGGGATTAAAGGCGTGCGCCACCACCCCCGGCTTCCAGCTCCAGACTTAATAGCTTGTCTGCAGCTGGGGAGAAATCCTCACACCTGGGAGGCCACAGGACTCTCGTGTTGATTGTGACTGAGTGAGGGTACAGGGAAACAGAGTCTGAGCCCAGTGCTCCCCTGCCAGCTCCTGAAAGTTGAGTGGCAGCACACTGGTTTTAGATCCCCTTTTCCTCCTCCCCGCCCCCACCCCTGAGACAGGAATTTACAGAGCTCTGGCTGACCTCAAATTCCCCACTTGTCATTCTGATCTTTCAACCTCTGCCTCCCAAGTGCTGGGATTATGGGTGCACATCATCACCACATACGGCTCACGCCGTTCGGGGCCTCAAACCCAGATCTTAGTGTTAGCTAGGCGAGTGCTCTAAGCCACCGACCTACACCACCAGCCCCAGGTGTTTTTGTGTTTGTTTCAACTGTTTAATCAACCATCGAAAGCCTAAACACAATTTACTTATTTGCTCTTTTTTTTTCATTATGAGCACTAGACGTGAGCGACAGCTCGGGAGAAAAATTGCTCTCCTGATCCCTTCTACTTCTTAGTTCTTAGTGAGAGACTAGTATGCACCAGCCGAACAGCGAGGATTTTGAAGACAGAACCTACCGGCCAGCTGCACTTTCTCTTGCCAGCCACAGTTCCCGGAGGATAGGCCGTCTATTTAAGCCTTCCCTCTGATGAGATTACACACACACAAACACACACACACACACACACACACACACACACACACACACACACACA
>OU015756.1:3095592-3105842 GCA_907169655.1 Acomys percivali
ACACACACACACACACACACACACACACACACACACACACACACACACCCTTCCCCAGCCCTCACACACACCAAAAGCAGATACACACCATCTGAATGTCACCACTGCAGTCAGTCACCTCTGGCCACCACATGAAGGTGTGGCAAAGCTCCAGTTAAGGGCCGGAAGAACGGGATGCCCTGAAGGCAAGACTGTCCAGAGGACTTTGGAATGCTCGGCAGGCTGAGCATGAACAGCAACTGGGCTTTAGGGACCTGCCCAGCAGGACCTGGATGAGACTTCAGCTGAAGTCCAGAGAGCAAGGGCTCCCGGCAGCAGTGCAGCTCCCGACCTCAGGTCGGTCAGCTTTGGCAGCGTGGATTGCTGAGTGCGGTGGGCGGGGCTTTGACAGGGTGGGTCGCTGGGTCTGGTGGGCGGGGCTCTGACGTGTTTATTGCCACAAAGTCTTATCCCCTTGTAAGACACTCTTTTTCTTATTTGTTTTGTCGGTGAAGTCGGGTGGTTTAGGTGTGTGGGTCTGACATGATAAATGAACAGAAGTCTGAAACGTCACTTGCCTCTTCCACTGGCTTCCTGTCATTTCCGCTGCTGGCCAATCAGATGCCTAGGAGAAGAAAGGAGCCTGTGCAGGTGTGAGGTCGCTGAAGCCGCCAAGGGCTGGCAGGAGTTCCCAGCGCCAGGCTCTTCCACCCGCCCTCCCTCCGTTCCCTGCCATCTGAAGCTGGGGCTGACTTCCCTAACTCCCTCACCTACATCTCCAGTTCCTTTTAGATTCACAATGAACCCCTGTGTGTCGTGAGTGTGATGTGTGGAGGCCGCCATCCAAAAATAAACTATTCCGCTGAAGAGGAAAAAGGCTGGTTGAAGAGGCGTGCCAGCCAGCCACGGTGTTCTGTAGCAGTTATTGGGTAATGTCTGCGAATTTTCTTTCTCTACACAAAGCCAAATGGGGCTGATTAAGCTCCTCTGGTGTAATTTTTTTAAAAAGAAAGGACAAGTTAAAAATAGTCTAAAAACAAGTCCTAGAAGCTTAGAGTGTTAGGAAGAACTGAGGGTAAGGTCTATGGGCAGCTTCATAGTTGTCACTCACAGGCCTGCTTGGGTAGGACAAAGAGCCCTCCAAGGTCACACTGAGAAGCCATTTTTCCTTCTCTTCTCTCCCCTCCCTCCTCCCAACCCTCCCACTGTCCCTCCCGAGTGCTGAGGTCACAGGTGTGAACCCTCATGTTTTGTTCAAACTTGTGCATGTCCAGTCTTTATTTGTTTGTTTGGCTTGGTTTGGTTCGAGACAGGGTCTCTCTGTGTATCCCTGGCTGTCCTGGACTCGCTTAGTAGACCAGGCTGGCCTCAAACTCACAGCGATCAGTCTGCCTCTGCCTCCAGAGAGTGCTGGGATGAAAGGCGTGCGCCACCACACCCAGCTTGCATGTCCAGTCTTATGAGCCAGCTCATCTCTGACAACTGTCCCCAGGTCTGAGCAGTGATACCAGCCACTAGAGAGCAAGCAATGTTATCCCAGCAGGTCACGGGCAAGGCAGAATCAGATTTAACAGGGGACAGCCACTTGACAGACGTGATGGGGGTACACGTGCCAGTCTGAGAACCCACTGGAAGCCTCAGGAAACTCTCCTTGCATAAAGAAGGCCTCAGAGTCAGGGCAGCTGGTTCCCGGGCCTCAGGAAGCAGAGGAGGGAGCTGCAGCCACTTTGGGCCTGGGGTCAAGTGTGCTTCCTTTTGCTTCCAGACTGTGACATGAGCCCAGGGACTTGGCTTCCTTGATGGCTTTGCAGACGAACTCACTCCGGAAGTTATGATCTTGTGGCTTCAACTGCTAGACTTGAGTAGGAATATTAGAAACCGTTTTTTGAGGGGTTTTTTGTTTGGTTGGTTGGTTTTGGTTTTGGTTTTGGTTTTTGTTGTTGTTGTTGTTATTGTTTCGTTTTTTGAGACAGTGTTTCTCTGTGTCACTAGGGCTGTCCTGGTCTCACTTTGTAGATCAGACTGGCCTCAAACTCATAGAGATCTGCCTGCCTCTCCCTCCCGAGTGCTGGCATTAAAGGTGTGTGCACCACCATGTCCGGCTAGAAACCATTTTTAAGTGCTTATAATTTATCACACCGTGCCAAGATTCTGACCATACTGTGTATGTATGTGTGTGTGTATATATATTTGGGGTACTTTTTAAAATTAAATTAATTTTAGCATATTCATCCAAATGTTTACTGTATGTGGGGCATATTCTCACCCATATCTTGCTGCCCTGCTGTTTCTCTTCAGGTTCCTTCCATTTGCTCCCTTAATTCCTTTAGACAGTTATAACTTCCCAGATTTTTTAAAAAAGATTTTTTTAAAAAATGTGAGCCAGGGTGGTTTAACCCCAGCACTTGGTAGACAGAGGCAGGCAGATCTCTGTGAGTTTGAGAATACCCTGGTCTACACAGGGAGTTCTAGGACAACTAGGGCTACACAGAGAGACAGTGTCTCAAAAAAAAAAAAAAAAAAAGCAAACAAAAACAAAATAACCAACCAAAAGTTCTGTATGTGAGTGAGCATATGCATGCATGTATGTGTGTATGTGTGCATGTGCTTATGTGCATGTGAGTTCAGTGCCCGTGGAGACCAGAAGAAGGCGTTGGATTATCTGAAACTGGAGTTGCAGAGTTGTGAGCTGCCTGGTGTGGGTGCTGGGAGGCAAGCTCAGTCCTCTGGAAGAACAGCACGCACCCTTACTGCTCAGCCATCTCTCCATCCCTGACTTCTTTTTTATGGCTTGAAAAACCCTTCCCCTGTGTATAGAGTGTATCTTCTTTATGCATCCCTCTGTTAGGTGCCTGTTCCAGAGTTTACAGCGATGAATAGTGCTGCAATATAAATTGGTGTGCTAGTGTGCGTTTGCCTGATAGCTTGTGTTTTGATTTTGAGAAAGGATTTTGGTATGTAGCCTCGGGCTGGCTTCCAACTCCAGGCAATCCTCCTGCCTCAGCTTTGAGAGTACAGGGCTTACAGGTATGTACCAACATCCCAACCTATCTGCATTACCTTATTTACTCCCCAGAAGTTCCAAGTGTGCATCCTGGGTGTTCCATGCCATTTGTGCCAGGCAAACTACCCTCCCCAAGTTAAATTGTAATCAGCTCCAGCTGCTAGAACAAAATGCCGTAAACAAGGTGGCTCTGACAGCAGACACTGGTTTTCTTGAGGTTTTGGAGGCAAAGTCCAAGATCAAAGTGCTAGAAGGCTTGGTGTCTTGTGACACCTTTACCCTTAGGTCGCTGTTTGCTTTTCTCGTCGTGTCCCTACGTGGCCTCTGGGCATGAGGAGCTCTCTGGTGCTTCATCCATCTTAGGACACTAGTCCAAATGAATAGGGACCTCACCATCATGGCTTCAGTGAAGCTCAATTATTTACTTAGAGCATCCTTCTCTAAACACTGTCATGCTGGGGATCAGGGCTTCTGCCTATGACCTGAGGACGTGGCACAAGCATTTAGTCCATAACTGGCGGCTTCTTCAGCAGTAAAATCTGAATGACTCTGGTCTTTGTATTAGATAGTAGTGAGAAGTGAACACAATAACGTATGGAAAGTGTTCTGCAGAGCCCCCCCCCCTCCCGGAACAGAACACGGTCCAGTTGGTTGCCTACGCCAGGGGCAGTGTTGTTGCTATTAGCACACCTCGAAACACACAGTGCAGACTGTCAGGAGCATCATTAGCAAGAGGCTTTGTATCCCAGCATACTGGTTTTAGAATCAAAAGCCTGCCTTTGTCCCGTTTATATTTCATGGCTTCTCATAAAGCGGAGACCAAACTCAGGCTTCCTGCATGCTGAGCAAGCACTCTATTGACCAAGCTACATCCTTACACAAAGGACCGTTTATAAGATCCAGAGTCATTTGAATTCTCTCTCTCTCTCTCTCTCTCTCTCTCTCTCTCTCTCTCTCTCTCTCTCTTTAGTTCCCCTCCTCCCCCCGCCCCCAGACCGGGTCTCTCTGTATTAGCCTTGGCTACCCTAGACTCGCTTTGTAGATGAGGCTAGCCGCGAACTCACAGCAATCCACCTGCCTCTGCCTCCCAAGGTGTGCGCCGCCACCACGCCCACCTCATTTGAATTCTCCTAAGAGTGGAACAGTGTCCTTTCTTGTTTCCTACTAATACTTAAACACACTGGCATGTAGGTCTCAAGATGGTTTCACGTTTTAACGATTACGCATTCAGTTTCAGGAACTGTAACTTACTGCTGATTCTTCCTTAATGCTAGGGACCCAACTCAGGACACACACCAGGCAACTGCCCCATCTATGAACCGTGCACTCACTCCCACACACGTTCTGATTCTCCTGTGTCCGGCATGACAGCTATCACATCAAAGACAACCAGAAACAAGTATTTGGTTCAGCAATCCATGATTGACAGAGAAAACAAAGCTGGTAAAATAGCTATGATGTCACAGTTCCTTTGGGTGCCCCATCCTGACCACAAAGGCCAGGCCACAAAAATGGCACTCTTTCCATGCTTTTGTGAATCAAGGTTGGTTGTTTGGTTGTTTGGTTGTTTGTTTTAAACAGGGTCTTTATCCTGGACTGGCCCCAAACTCACTCCATGGCCAGAAATGGCTTTGCTTTTCTGAGTTTCCTGTTTCTGCCTCCCAAGTGCTAGGATTATAGGCATGTACCACACCACCTAATTTTTCAGCATTTACTGCTGTTTTTCCATGTGTGTGAGAGGGAGCATGCATGTGTGGGGAAAGAGGACAACTTGTAGGTGTTGGGTCGTTCCTTCTACCATGTGGGCTTGAGGCTTGAACTGGGATTGTCAGGCTTGGCAGCAAACTCTTTTCACCACTTAGCTGTCTCTCCAGCACCACACCTGGTTGTATGTGTTACTGGGTCAGGGCCTTCTGGACTCTAGGCAAACCACTTTTCAACCTGCACTCCCAGCCCTAGAGTTCCCAGTCTTGGGAAACAAATGTGTCGAAACTGAAGCATTCAGAGAAAACGTTTGAAGTAACAGTAACAAATGCAAATCAGGTTGAATGCTGCAGTGCAGACGTGCGACTATTCCCGTGAGTGAATCAGAGGTGCCTGCCCACTCGGAGCTGCCCAGCTCCCCACGTCGTCATCATAATTCCCACGTACCCACTCAGGATGCTTAACACACATGGCAGGATTTTCTCACAGCCTTGGGGATCACACTGTGTGTAGGGGTCCGGCACCCACAAACAGTACTTTGGGTGATTCTGACCCCTGTGAGGAGTCGCGAGCCATCGTGAGGCAGTACTTAGGAGCCTCCCATTGCAGCCAGGGAAGCCCCCAGGGGCCGAGATGAACACAGAGTAGTCTGAAGACACACAGAGAGGCCAATGGAGACCTTAGCTGTGGAAGCCCACTGGCTTCAGAGACGGGGCGAGCAGAGGAAGACACTTCCAGTAAGCAAGGGCAGAATGGAGTAAGCAAGGGTGGAATGGAGCAACAAGAGAAAGGTATGTTCTGATTGCTGCGATACTGGTCAGCCTGGAATGAGGCCAAGAGTGTGGAACAGGGCGACAGTCTCCACACAGGAATCCTTAGCAGTCCTGTACATGAAGGCGCTGAATGGAAGAGCAACTGCCCTGTGCTTTCAACATGCCATTTGAAGGAGGCTTAGAGCAAAATGTTCTTGTGCTTATGGCTTTGGGAACCTCATTTGCTTTTATTAAACTTTAGTTTCTTTCTTTTTTTCTTTCTTTATCTATTTACTTATCTATCTGTCTATTTATTTATTTATTTATTTTAGTTTTTTGAGACAGGGTCTCTCTGTTGTAGCCTTGGCTGTCCTGTACTCGCTTTGTATACCAGGTTGGCCTCGAACTCACAGCAATGTGCCTGCCTCTGTCTCCAAGTGTGCTGGGATTAAAGGCATGCGCCACTTCGCCCCGGCTAAACTTTAGTTTCTTAAACTGTAAGGTGGAGAGAATTTTACCCACTCCTGTTTCACAGAGATGCTAGGCTAAATGGTTGAATGGCATGTATTTGAAAGGTCAGCCCCATTGCCGGGGCTTGGGGAGGGAATAGGTAGGAGTGGGGCCGGTGGAGAGCACTCTTTTCATAGCCCACAAAGCAGCTTGTGACATCTGGCCTGGTGATATTATCTGTAGATTTTTATTGCTTATTTCCTGTTCCATCTTCCTGTTGTAGGCTTTCTAGTTGCTCCTGCAGGCTCTCTGGGAAGCTGGGTAGCCAGCCTTCTCATGGAGCGCCCTCTAGTGTCATATGCTTCAATGACTTAATCTAGGACTCTGATTTACAGACTGTCCTTGGGGGTGCTGTTTAAAAACTTATTTATGTCACGAGGCAGAGGCAGGTGGATCTCTATGAGTTCGAGGCCAGCCTGGTCTACAAAGTGAGTCCAGGACAGCCAGGAATACACAGAGAAACCCTGTCAGGTAAAAAAACAAAACAAAAAACCCAAACACTTATTTATGTAAGCAACGTCCAATAAAAATACAAAACAACATTTTGAGACACGGTATCCTGTAACCCAAACAGATGACCATTAACTTCCAATCCTCCTGTCTCTACCTCCCAAGTGTTGGGAAGACAGGCTTACGCCATGTCTGCTTTTTGGGATGCTGGGAATGGAACCCAGGGCTTCATGAATGCCAGGCAAGTACTCTGCCAACTGAGCTATACCCCTCAAATTAACGTCTTTTTAAAAATTATGTGCAAGCCGGGCGTGGTGGCCTTTAATCCCAGCACTCGGGAGGCAGAGGCAGGTGGATCGCTGTGAGTTAGAGGCCAGCCTGGTCTACAAAACGAGTCCAGGACAGCCAAGGCTACACAGAGAAACCCTGTCTCGAAAAAACCAAAAACCAAAACAAAATAAAAATTATGTGCATTTATTTGTGTCAGGGTCTCATGTAGCAGATGCTGGCCTTGAACTTCCAGTCCTCCAGCCTCTACCTCCCAAGTGCTGGGATTATAGTCGTGTGCTAACAAGTGCTGGGATTATAGTCATGTGCTAACAAGTGCTGGAGGTTGAACTCCAGGCTTCATGCATGCCAGGCAAGCATCTTATGAACTGAGCTACATCAGCTGCTCCCCGAAACAACTTCTTTGTTGCTGTTGCTTATTTGGCTTTTGGTTTTATTGTTTGCAGACCGGGCCTCACTGTGTATCCCTGCTGGTGTGTAATGCATTATGTACACCAGGCTGGCGATCTGCCTGCCTCTGCCTCTCAAGTGCTAGGATTAAAGATGTTGGCCAGCACACCTAGTTCTTGCTGTTTTGTTTTTTGTTTGTTTGTTTGTTTGAAACAGGGTCTCACAGTTTAGCTCTAGCAGGCCTGGAACTCACAGCAACTCTCCTGGCTCTGTCTCCTAGGTGCTAGGATTAAAGGCATGTGCTACCACTCCCAGGAAGAGCTGCACACTTACTGCTCATGTGCTTATCAGTGCTGGAATCTCCGTGGCATATTTAACCTGTTAGACCTCTGTTTGCTCATCTAAACGATGAGGGAAGCCCCCCTGGGTCACAGTTACTGCTTGTTTTCAAGGTCAGCTTGACTGGGCCTTGGATCACCATGGAAACGGATCTCCGGATGCAGCTGACTGGTCTCTAGGGAGGCTTGAGTGAGGAAGAAGACCCCTCTGGATCTTGGGAAGATCTCAGGAATCTTAGGATTCCAGGAAAAAGGAACAGAGGATGTGAGAGGAGCACCAGCCTTCCTCTGACGCTGCTTCCTGACTCTGCACAGCACGTGGCCAGCTGCTTCTGCTTTCATCCTCCCGGACTGGACAGACTGTCCTCTCCACCATAGCTGGAAGAAACACTTTCTTCCTTAACTTAGTTTCATCAGGTATTTTGCAAGAGCAATGAAAGAAAAAAAGTAGCTATTACATTAGGAGAGAGAGAGGGAAAAAAAAAAGAACCAAAACCAAAAACAGTCTGTTCAGATAGTCTCAAAGCTGCAAGATGTTCCACAGAACAAGGTTCTAAAATAGACTCTCTTCTAGTCTAATTTTCTGACTAATGTGTTAAAAAAATGGGCCTTTATTAGGCATATGACCCCAGCCATAAAATCAATTTTTGTTGCTACTTCATAACTAATTTTGCTACTGCTGTGAATCCTAATGTAAACATCTGTGTTTCCTGATGCTCTTAGAGGTCTCCAAAGGAGTCGTGACCTACAGGTTGAGAACCCCCGATATAGACCGGAACTTGCTCAGTGGGTACAAGTGCGTGCTGTGCAAGCATGATTTCAGTTCAAATCCCCAGCACCCAAGAGAAAGTGGAGTGTGCTGGCACATGTGCCTGTAATCCAACCTGTCAAGGGCACACAGGAGGATTATGAGCTTGAAAGCTGCTAGTTTAGCGTAGGTCCAGGGAGGGATGAGGCCTAGAGAAAGTAGGGGGACAGCAATGCTCCACAGACATAAGAATGCACACTTGCACACACACACACACATGCATATACCATATCACACACGTTTGCATGTACCACATTACACACACACATGTGCATGTACCATATCTCACACACACACACACACTCGTGAATGTACCACATTACATACACATATGTGCATATACCACATTCACATACACACACAATACTCCTCAGACATAAGAATGTATACTTGCACACACACATGTGCATATATCACACACATGTGCATATACCACCTCTCTCTCTTTCTCTCTCTCTCTCTCTCTCTCTCTCTCTCTCTCTCTCTCTCTCACACACACACACACACACACACTACTCCTCAAGCATGAGAATTCACACTTGCACATACACAAATGTGTGCATATACCACATCTCACACACACACACACTCACACACACACACACTCACACACACACACCCTAAAAACAAATTCTAACTTGAACACTAGTGAAACAGTCAAAGACGGAAAGCTGTTGGTGATTTAAATAGATTTGTTCAATTTGGCTGCCCAGCTGTGTCTTTGGTCTCTGGTAAAGGTTTGCATAAACAACGGAGAAAAAGGTCTCATGGGAGTCACCCCTCAAGTCTAAGACATTTACAGGTCAGACAAGAGAGGAGCCTGCTGCATCTCTGCGGAACCCCATGGTCGTGGGAGAACCCAGTTTCCACTCTGCGCTGACTGAAGGGCTCGGGTTTCTGAACAACGCGATCAGCGTCTCTGGATGCCCCTCCGCCCTTATTTCCAGCCCTGTCTCCTCGGATGCCACCACCTGTTCTCCCAAGCCCTGTCTCTCTGGCTCCTGTGAGAAAACAGGTGCAGTGTCTGGAGTGATGAGACGAGCCGGCGCACTCCTCCCACACTTCTCTTGTTTTAAAACTTAAGATTCCTGGCAGCGATATATTTTAGCATGACATGCCCTCATGCGTCTCAGCGACCAGACAGCGGCATCTGATGACTGCACAGCAGTAAAGGTCTTGGGGACGTGGAAGCAGAAAAGTGATCTAGCTTTGCTTAGTCTTCTCATGGCATCTTTCCGTCTTGTCCCAAAGATGTCCCTTGGGACAGGCTGTTCTCGGCGACATTTGTCACTCTATCATCAATAGCCCCAAAGTATTCATATTCCTGTATAAGTTATGGGGAATCCTCAGGGGTTGTTGCTTTTGTTTGTTTCTTTTTGAGACAGGGTACCACATATCCCAAGCTGCCCTGAGCCTGTTGCGGAGTGGATGGCAGCGTGGTACCCGGGACTGAACCCCCAAGGCTCTGCGCGTGCTGGGCAGGCCATCCAGCACTGAAGGAACATCCCGGCCCACCGGCTGCTGTCACTAGAACAAGCATAACCTATCTTTCCACAGCTGAGGCACATGCTTACTGAGTTAGGGTCTCATTTGGACACTTGCTGGCTCCACGTCTGTGATCGTCACCCACCTCCCCAAGTGCGAGGATGAAAGCCAGGTGCCACCATGACCAGCCCCTCCTAGAGCACTCATTTTTTTTTTTTTTTTTCTCTTGAGACAGTTCGTAGCCTGGGTTGGCCGTGAATTCCAGGTCTTCCTGCTTCTGCTTCTCGAGTGCTGGGTTGTACATGTGCACTCCACACTCACTATGTGAGCTTCTGAGGACAGGACTCCAGATCGTAAGCACACCAGCAAGGACTCTACTAAATGACATATATCCTCAGCCCCATGAGCTACCTTTTCTAGGGACATCGAGTTGGAGTCATGAGAATTAAAACTTAAATGTGGCTGGTATAGTGGCGCGTGTCTTTAACCCTAGAACTTGGGAGGCAGGGGCAGGAGCAGGGGCAGGGGAAGGGGCAGGGGTA
>OU015756.1:3105852-3121274 GCA_907169655.1 Acomys percivali
AGGGGAAGGGGAAGGGGAAGGGGAAGGGGCAGATAGTAAGACTACATCTCAAAAATCAAGCAAACAAACAAAACCCACCCAACCAAACAACAACCACAAAAACACTTAAACGGTTTGGCTTATGTCAAGGCTTTGGGAATGGAGTGGGTTATTCAGGAGTGCCCATTGGCTCCCGGTCACACTCAGTAAATAGCTGTGGCTTTGGCTACAGGAATGATCTGTGCAATGTGTCTCTCATCCAGTAAGCAAAGTCAGAGGGGAGGAATTTGAGCTTTCTTTTCAAACTCCAGGAGACAAACATGACAGCCCCCTGTGGGCTCAAAAGAAAAGGGACATTTACATACATGTGCCAACCTCATGGTGTTCCTTCTGGGCCATGAACAGATGACGTTTCCTATTCCAGAACAAAGCTGCCCAACCTTTCACGTGCATAGAACCACTGAAAAGGTTTACCGCCTAAAGAACTGAAGCCAGAAGCCGGGAGGTGGTGGCGCACGCCTGTAATCCCTGCACTTGGGAGGCAGAGGCAGGCAGATCACTAATGAGTTCCAGGCTAGCCTGGTCTACAAAGCAAGTCCAGAATAGCCAAGGCTACACAAAAGCAAGAGCAAAAAGGCTCCACTGTGCGTGTGTCCAACGTTTTCTTTATCCATTCATCTGCAGTTGGGCAGCTAAGCCATCTCTATATTGTGACGCTTGAGGAACAAATGACAGGAAACACAGGAACTGAAGTGAATAAAAACCTTTCCAATGTCCCAACCCCTCCCCCCCAACCAGGCTCTATTTCTCAAGGCCCCACAACCTTCTCAACCAACAACACCATTGCTGAGACCAAGCCTTAAACACCAAGTCTTGGGGGGGGCGATTAAAGACACAAACCACAGCAGTAATTAATTGTTCCCAGTCCAGAGGAAATAATAGCAACTGTGACTCGCTCACACTTGGCCCACTCTGGTTAGGAAATCCATAGGAAGGAGGGCTGGGTATAGTCTCTGTGCTCATTTCTCCCTTTGGCTGCCAGGGCAACCACCCACCGCTGCTCTAGTTAAGGAGAGAGTGAGAAAAGGGGCTGAAAAGACCCCCAGTACCCAGCATTCCCTGGTCTGGGCATCATCCACTGGGCCTCTGGTGATCTCAGAGATGCTCTGGGGGCCCAGCTCTCCTTCTGCAGCCCCCTCACCTGGCTGACCCCCTGGCCACTGGCCCTTGGCTCTGTCTGCAGCCTGTCTTTGTTGGAGAACTGCAGAGCAGACCTTGAGGGCAAAACCCCTTTAAGGAGGCTCCAGGTCAAAGCACAACACAGGGTTGCAGCACGTGTGTTCTGTCAGGATGCCCATGTCCCTCTGACCTGGAGTAGACTTCCTTCCCCAGCTGTGACCCCGAGGTCCGCCACCCTTCGTTTGCAGGCACAAAGCACATGTTATTCCAAGCCTTACATGCCCATGGCTCCAGAAGGTCTCCTCTGAGCCCGCTGCCTCTCCTGCCCCATGGGCACCTGGGAAAATCATGCATCGCCACCCACCAAATCTGCCTCTTGCAGTCTGTGCCCCCCCCCCAACAAACTCTCCAGCCTCTCGTAGGCCAGAGGTGGGTAACCAGCTGAGGCCTCACAGTCTGTCCATAGCTTCCTCTCCAAGTCTTGCACAACAGAGCTGACCACTCACTTGGGAACTTGCCAACAGCTCAGTGTGTCCTCAAGCACCGCACAGCAACAACATTGTGTTCTTTTTTCTTTTCTTTTCTTTTTTCTGAGACAGGGTTTCTCTGTGTAACCTTGACTGTCCTGGACTTACTTTGTAGACCAGGCTGTCCTTGAACTCACAGCAATCTGCCTGCCTCTGCCTCCCAAGTGCTGGGGTTAAAGGTGTGCGCCACCACCACCCAGCTTTTTTTTTTTTTTTCTTTTTTTCAACCTTGTGTTCTAAGACTAGTCATGACGTGTGTCTTTCATCATCAACATCTTCTATTCTAGAAGGCAGTCATCTCCTCATAGGCTGAGACCATGCAACTCAACCCCAACCATAGCATCTGCTAGCCCAGTAGGGGCTGCACAGAAGGCTTTCTGAGCCTCAGCCAATAAAGGGATTGCCTAAAATGTAGGAAGCCCTAGGATCGATCCCCAGCACCACACAGGAAAACCTCATGGGTGTGTGGTGCGTCTGAGAGCATACCACAGAGTCGCCTGTGCACCCGTGTTTCTTGCCATTTGTTCCACAAGAGTCATGATGTGGAGATGGCTTAGCTGCCCAACTGCAGACGGATGGATAAAGAAAACCATAGGACACACACAGTGGGGCCGTTTCACTCTTGCTTTTGAGTCAGGGTCTCGGGTAGCCCAGGCTGTCCTCAAATTCTCTGTGTAGTTAGTAGAGGGATAGCCTGGAGACTCTGATCTTCCTCCCCTCAACCTCTCTGCAGTATTGTGGTGCTTAGATGGTGCTTGCGACTAACCCTGGAGTTTTGGCCTGCTAGGTGAGCGCTATAGTCTGCTCCCTTTAGCAGGGTTTATTCAGTGGTAAGGATGCGCATGTCATTCCCAGGAAAAGGAACAGAACCAGAGATCGTTGTGTTAAACGAGCTAGATCCAGAAAGACTAATAGATGAAGTCACTCTTCTTCTCATATGAAGAGAAATGGTAGACTCTCGAACATACCTGACATACAGGGGGGGCTCACTGAGGGGAGGGGGAGGAACGAAAGAGATTAGTGGCTAGCTAGTGGGCAGATGAGAGCTAAGCTGGGGGGGCAGACGCAGCTAAGTACAAGTAACAGGAGCTGAGTACGAGCAAGGGGGGGAAAATGTAATGAAATTTTGTTTTGTTTTGTTTTGTTTTTCCACACAGGGTTTCTCTGTGTAGTTCTTGCTGCCCTAGGACTTTTAGTGTGCTAACTAAAAAACTTAATTACGTGGAGCACGCCTTTAATTCCAGCACCAGGGAGGCAGATCCCTGTGCGTCTGAGGCCAGTCTGCACAGTGAATGCCAGGCCAGCCAAGCCGACAGAGTGAGCCCTTGTCTAAAAAACAAAAAACCAAAACAAACAAACTGCTAAAAGCCCCAAACCAAAAACTAATGCATTAAAATAAGGGGAAAGGGAAGCGTGTCTGTGGCTGTAGATTAGCTTCAGAGGGTCTGCCCAGCATGAGCAAGACCCTGGCTTTGATCCCCACTGGTCCCACATGAGAAGGAAGAGGAACGGTGAACACACCCATACACATTACCACCTCAAGGAGCACAAGCTAATTTTTCCTACACAGAATTACCTTTTTTTTTTTGGAGAGGTAAGCCAATATTCTACATTTCCTACGAGCCCCGCAAGTCCTGCATGGTTGAACATATTAAACACAGAGAAGGCAACAGCTATGTGTTTCGGTATGAAAAGTTAGCCCCCAAGTTCGCGGCTGTAAGCTGTAAGCATTCATTACGTCAGAGTTCCTGTAAGTCAGTAACCACGTGACTTTGCTGGGAGGGCGTTCTTTTTTTAGACTTCGTGGAGGCAGAACTAGGAGACTGTGTCCGCAAGGTGCTCAGCACGGTGATTTGATGCACACACTCTGTCCTCCGTGAGAAGATTGCCACAACTAAATCAACCGACTATCACCACAACCACGGCATCCCATGGTGTGTGTCTGTGTGTGCACTCGTGCATGCACATGTGTGAGTGTGCGCATGTGTGTGTGCGTGCGTGTGTAAGATACTAAGGGAGTGATGACATAGCTCAATGGTAGAATGCTTGCCTAACGTGTATGAGGCCATGAGTGTGAAACCTAGCAGTAAACCGTGCAAACCTGAAGACTATAGTTCAGAGCCTCAAGATTGTGAGAAGCCACAGAAACGCTGGCCTGGCAGGGAATGGCTGGCCACAATGGGCAGAGCAGTGACCGCGGCTTGAACCTGGGACCCTAATTCACTCTATACAGCCAAAAGCGTCAAGCAAGGCACTGGAGTCAACCCAACATTTCCACCAGCCTATACACCCACATAAACATACATGAAACATGCAAATACATGTGCACACACCACACACGCCTGTACAGAAAAGAAATCAAGATGAGATGTTTTCATGGCTGAGTGTCCGTCTCAATTGAGCGCTCTGTGGGTATCCACCGGCGAAGCCGAACATGGGGCCGCTGGAGATGGCCGTCTGGTTCTTGCCAACCCTCATATCTTAGGAATTCTTTAACACTGAGACCATGTTCCAGTTGGAGTTTCACGGTAGCTAATCTTCTCCCCATGACCAAAGCCAGCTCTGGTTCACTGCTGCTGTTCCCAAACACTGGGAGGCATTTCTACTGCACATGCATATAACAGTCCCACTCGCTCAACACCCCGAGCTTCAGGAACCCCTTCCTGGAAGCCATCTTTCCCCACTGTACAAAACGAGGCCCATGGAACCTACATGCCGTCCTTTAAGGTTTTGCATTTAGAAGCAGGGGCCATGTCTGTATAAAGGCAACATTAGAAATTAAAAACATTCTTTTTATTTATATATTTATTTATTTATTTTTGGTTTTTCGAGACAGGGTTTCTCCGTATAACAGCTCTGGCTGTCCTGGAACTCCCTCTGTAGACCAGGCTGGCCTCAAACTCACAGAGATCCACCTGCTTCTGTCTCCCAAGTGCTGGGATTAAGGGCGTGCGCCACCACCGCCCGGCTAAAAACATTCTTATTACCTGCATTCCCAGAGGAGAGGCGTTCAAAGGCTCTTTAAAAAACTTAGCCATTGATTATCACGGATTAGATTATGCTATTATGAAGCATGGGTGACAGGGTGGCTCAGTGGGTAAAGCACTTGCCCCGGACTTTGATCATCTCAAAGCCACATGGTGGAAGGAGAGACCCAACCGCCTGTGTTCACGTGAGTGTGCACACATGCACACATCCACAAATAAAATATAATGCTTAGAGTTTTTGAGACAAGGCTTCTCGGTGTAGCCTTGGCCATCCTGGAACTCGGCCTGTAGACCAGGCTGGCCAGGAACTCACAGATCCGCTGGTCTCAGTCTCCTGCGTGCTGGGACTAAAAGCGTGTGCCGCCACTGCCCAGCAATTAATACTTAAAAAAAAAAAGCTATTTAAAAAGAATATGGACTAGGACTGGGGGGAGGGAGGTTCAGTGAAAAGGAGGACAGGAGCTGAGGTGCCTGGTGCCCACGTAAGTGCTGGGCAGGCATGCTGGCCGGCCGAGAATCCTAGAACTTGGGGAGCAGAGACGGGACTCTCGGGGTGAGCTGGCTGGCTAGATAAGTTCTGGGTTCAGGGCGAGACCCCCACCTCAGTAAGTACAGAGCGATTGAGACAGAATTTGACATCACCCTCTGATCTTCATACCTAGGTGCACCCCCACACCCTGGGGTGCACACTGCACACATACCACACACACACACACACACACACACACACAAACACACATGCACACAATCAAAAAGAGTATGAGATAAAATACATTGACTTGTGGGTTGAGGGCAGAGGAAGTTCATGGTCCTCCTCTCCCCCACCTGCAAGCTGCACCCAAGAAGAGAGATTTTAACATGAACTGATTTTTAGATTATGATTATTATTATGATGTGTTTGGACATTTTTTCCTTCATGCATGAGAATCACATGTGACTGTGGTGTCCACAGAGACCAGAAGGGGACATCGGATCCCCTGGGACTGGAGTTACAGATGGTTGTGAACCATCTGTGGGGGAATCAAACCTGGGTCCTCTGGAAGAGCAGCCAGTGCTCTTAATCCACTAGCTTAGCTGTTTCTCCATTCCCGGTAATTCTCTGTCTCACTCTTTCTCTGTCTGTCTGTCTGTCTGCCTGTGTCTGTATCTGTCTGTCCGCCTGTCTGTCTTTAGTGCTGGCATGGCAACTTTTATAAGAGAAAGAATTTAATTGGGTCTGGCTTAGAGTTTCAGAGGCTTAGCCCATTATAGTCTTGGCAGGGAGCATGGCAGCAGCGTGCGGGCAGACATGGCGCTGCAGAGGTAGCTGAGAGTTCCGCATCTGGAGGCACAGGCAAGCAGGAGGAGAGAGTGACACTCTGGGCCTGCCTTGAGCTTCTGAGACCTCAAAGCCCCGCCCCCAGGACACACCTCCTCCAGCAAGACCACACCTCCCAAGCCTGTCATGCAGCGCCACTCCCTTCAAATCCAGGAGGCCACGGCAGCCTTTCTGGTTCTAGCCACCAACCACAGTGGGAGTGCTGGTTAAATAAGCCTGCCTTGGGAGACAAGCCTCCTCTGTCCTCAGGGAGTTCTTCTTCTGGAGAAATAAATAAAACATGGGCCCAGGCACTTCCGTCCCCTTTTTCTTCATGCTCACTCTTGCCTGTCTGGGGACTGCAGATACCGATTCCTCCTCAGGGCTGCAGCCGGCGCCCAGAACAACCCTGGCACACACTCCATCAGGCTCGCGTGCTCTCTCTCTCTCTCTCTCTCTCTCTCTCTCTCTCTCTCTCTCTCTCTTTCTGGCCTTCCCTCACTGGACTGCTGTAGCCTTACTGTTGAGAGCTAGAATGAGAGCGGCTGAGGTTTCAGGGTGCTGAGAGGCCAGCCATCACCTTGTAGCCCCCTTTTTGCTTCTAGGCCCTAGGCCATTGGCATTGACACCGGAGTTCCTACCGCCCTTGCCTCAGAGCTGCGGTGCTTACACAGACGGCTCTCTCCAGCTTCTCACAGGCTTACAGACACGTGAAGGGCAGGCCTGGAGGGGGCTGATTGTCTGCCCAGGCCATCTAGTTCTCTGCTGGCAACAATAGCTCTCTTTTATTCCCCCCAGCGATATTTTGTAAATGAAATCAAAAGAAAGAGTTTCCAGGGGAAATTCAGACTGTTCTAACTTGTTTTGATTTTAATTTAATTTAATTAAAAAAAATTTTTTTAGTTTTGTTTTTTCGAGACAGGGTTCCTCTGTGTAGCCTTGGCTGTCCTGGACTCACTTTGTAGACCAGGCTGGCCTGGAACTCACAGTGATATCCTCCTGCCTCTGCCTCCCGAGTGCTGGGATTAAAGGTGTGCGCCACTACTGCCCCAGCCTCTAATGTAACAAACTTCAGCACAACAGAGGAGTAATGACCTCAACTCTGAAGCTGAAAGGCTGAAGTTCAAATCTTCTTAGTTATGTCATGTTGGCTAACATGTTTACCTCTGGGTTTTTTGGGAAGGATGCGGGGAGGGGACATATGCGACCTAGGAGCTTCTAGAGATACCATATGTTTGCTGTGCGCCAGGTCTCAGAAGTCATAAAGGAGAGCCTGTAATCTCAGTGCACAGGAAGGAGAGGCAGGAGGATGCCTGCCAGTTCAAGGCCAGGAAAGAAGACATACAGAGAGCCCCCCCCCCACTGTTTGCGTTTTATTTTTGTTTTAACGGGTTGTTTATTTTCTATGTGTATTGTGCGCAATGCCAGTGAAGGCCAGAAGAGGGTAGTGGCTTCCTGGGAACTGCGAGGCATCCTGAGCATGTTGTCATCTGAGTCCCCTGGAAGAGCAGGCAGGTTCTTAACCTACTGAGCCATCTCTCCAGCCCCCACTGTTTGCATTTTAAAAGGACCCGGTTGTTACATCTAATAGGCAGAAGGCCCTGGCTCCTCACTCCTACCTCACAGTACCTCAGGGTCCCTGGGGACTTCTCAAGTGCCCCTCCCCCAGCTCCAGCTTCTAGCCTCAGCTGTGGCACATCTGGGTGCACGGCTGCCTCATTCTGCACTCTGTCCCCTTCTGCCGAAGTCAAGTGGCCAAGCTGACCTTTCCCCCTTAGTAGTCCAGAGTCTTCTTGCCCTTTTGGGTCTGGGGCTGACCCCAAAGATCTCTCTCTCTGTGACTCTGTGTCTGTTTGTCGCCCCCCCCCCACCTGTGAACAAAGCAATGTAGTTGCATTTCTGTTACAATTGAACAAAGCTCCAGTGTGCGCTGAGACTTCTTGCCTTCATGGACGAGAAGATCTCCATCTAAGCCAGTGGTTCTCAGTCTTCCTAAACGCTCTGTCCCTTTCATCCAGTTCCTCATGTTCTGGTAACACCCGCCCCACCCGCCACCCACAAAAGTGTTTTTGTTATGGTTTTTTTTTTTTTTTTTTTTTTTTTGCTTTTGCTACTTTATAACTGTAACTTTGCTACTGTTATACATCATAATATAAGTATCTGATATGTGACCCCTGGGAAAAAGTTATTTGACCATCAAATGGGTTGGGACCCACAGGTTGAGAACTCCAGTTTAAGCTTTGACGATGAGAAATATTTTGATAGAACAGGAAATAGGACCCTTGAGGGGTCTGGGGTCCGTCCCATCTCCTGGAAGGGGTCAGAAGCAGCAGGCAGCACCGGGGAAATTAGAAAGCCATTCACCCTGGGCAGAGTGCGTGCGCTTCACCATGTAACCCCAGAGGTGGAGCAGCAGAAGCCGGCAGGCGGGTTAGCTGCTCTGGGACAGCCGAAAGGAGGCTTGGTGGATTTTGTTTTGTTCTGTTTTGTTTTGCTTTGACAGGGTGTTCAGCCTGTTCTCACAGTTCTATGTAGCTGAAGGAGGTCTTGAACTCCTGGTCACTCTGCCTCTGCTGTCCCAGGGCTGGGATGACGATCTTGCCACCGCACCGGGTTTTATGAGGGCCTTGGGATCTAGCTCAGGGTCCCAGGCACGCACGCGGGACAAGTGTTCCAGCAGCTACGCGGCGTGGTGGTGCACGCCTATAATCCCAGCACTCGGGAGGCAGAGGCAGGTGGATTGCTGTGAGTTCGAGGCCAGACTGGTCTACAAAGCGGGTCCAGGACAGCCAAGGCTACACAGAGAGACCCTGTCTCGAAAAACCATCAGCTACGCATTGTCCCGAGCCGCCAGTACAACAGGCTTTGCAGTAAAGAGTTTTGGGTTTTACAGGGATGCGACGTACTAAAGAGTGCTGAGCACACACATGACAACATACACATGTGCATGTATGCCACTGGCTCCACGCGGTCAGCCCACAAATAGTCCAAGTATTTCAGCAAACGTGAGGCTTCCTAGTCACAGTGAAAGCTTGGTGCTCTGTGAAGCAATGTTTAGTTTCTGGCCTCCCGCGCTTTAAAGAAGGGGCCCAAGATCTTTTCAAAATAAGAAAACAATATTTTGACTGGGAATGGTTTGGGGTCGAGTCTTGCCTTGGTCACTTATGAACCATGTAACCTTGAATGGATTTCTCTCCAGCTCCGTACCTCAGTTTCCCCAGTTGGTGTTATGCGATTCCTCAAAGTGCCTGCCTCATTGCTTAATTGTGAGGGTCAAGCAAGACAGAGAAGCTATCCTGCTCGCAGTGTGAGGAGCTTTTTTTTATTTTTCATTTTTGTCTAGTCCTCAAGGCATGGAGTGTCTTTGAGATTTCTCTACTCAGTGGGTACTTCCAGGGCTAATTTAAGATACAGCCAGATGTCAAGTGCCTTCCCCCGAGATATCCTCGTCATTGCTGAAGCTCCTAGTATCCACCTGCTGGGAAAACTGATTGTCTGTGGCACAAGGGTGTGTCTCTCACAAGGGTTGCCTTGGCTGAGGAGAAGAACGGCCTCACTCAGCACTGGATACTCTTGAAAGCCAATCCCAGCAGCCAGTGAATGCACCATGCCTGTGGTGACACCTCAATCGCAGGGGTACGCTGGATTACACAGTAGGTCAGAGCACAGCCACTCACCAGCTACCAGCAAGACAGAAGGGCTGCCCTGCATGGCTGGTCAGGGTGCAGAAAGGGCCCAGCATATTGGTTATGGAGGCTTAGCAAGAAATACTCCTCATGTGGTCTTTGACAGTGGTTCCTGGGACACAGCTCCTTGTGAGCTCTTGAGTGACAGGAGCGTCTTCTGTTCTGATGGGCAGTAAAAATACTCAGTGGCTCCAGATAGCTTCACAGTGGAGCTAGTTGCTGGAAACATCCTGACCGGAAGGTTGGAGCTTCCAGGCTTAACTTCCAACCCTCTGGAAGTGGGGAGGGGCTAGCAACTGTGCTCGGAACCCATCGTTCCTACTCCTGTCTTGTGTTAGGGTTTCATTGCTGTGAAGAGACACCATGACCAAGGCAACTCTGTTTTGTTTGTTTGTTTGTTTGTTTTTCAAGACAGGGTTTCTCTGTGTAGCCTTGGCGGTCCTGGACTTTGTAAACCAGGCTGGCCTCGAACTCACAGAGATCCACCTGCCTCTGCCTCCTGAGTGCTGGGATTAAAGGCCTTTGCCCAAGGCAACTCTTATAAAGGAAAACATTTAATTGGGGCTGGCTGACAGATTCAGAAGTTGAGTCCATTATCATCATGGCGGGAAGCACAGCATCACACAGGCAGATATGGTGCTGGAGGAGCCAAGCGTTCTACATCTTGATCCACAGGCACCAAGGAGACTGTATGCATGTCACACTGGATGTAGTTAACCTCAAAGCCCCACCTCCAGAGTGACACATCTCCAACAAGGTCACACCTCCTAACAGTGCCCCTCCCTGTGGCCAAGCATTCACACATGAGTCTATGGGGGCCCAACCTATTCAAACACCATCACACTTCCTTAGGAGTCCTAAGAGACAGAGCTCGGAGCATGTCCTGTCTGGTGCACATGTGGCAGCCATGTGGCCAGAGGTGGCGACGGGTCCATTTACAATCTCTCCCCAGTCCCTGTCTCTCATTGGCTTTTCCAGAGATGGATGTTGTATGATGGGCAAATTACTATGTCTGAGAGGGGTGTGGTAGGCACCCCTATTCATGGCCAGAGAGTGAGTGGCCCAAGACTCATACTGGCATCTCAGGTAGGGACAGTTTTGTGGACTGAGTCCTTATACTTGTGGAGTCTGGTGAGGTCACTGGGTGGTAAGCATGGGCTGTGGCCTCAGTTGCTGACGTGGGGTTGGCTGGGGAAGCTGTGGCCAGGCAGAGCACTCCCTACTTGCCATCAAATGAAAACATCTCAGGAGCTGCATCCTTTTCTGAGCTGAGCCTGAGTCACTCATCAGCTAAAAAGGGACACTTCTTTTTTTAGTTCATTTTGGGAAAGAGTCTCAGGATGTATTCTGAAGTGCAGGAAAATGTGCATCCGGGGCCTTGGGAAAGACACTCGTCTTTCAAAACATCTACTCTGCCCGTTAAGGGAAACTGATTATGGACTTTTTCTTTGTCCTTTGTCTTTGTTAGGGTTTCTATTGCTATGATCAAAGCAACTTGGGGAGGAAAGGATGTATTTGGCTTACACTCCATGTTATAGTCCATCAATGAAGAAAGTCAGGACAGGAACTCAAGCAGGGAAGGAACCTGGAGGCAGGAGCTGACGCAGAGACCATGGAGGGTACTGCTTACTGGCTTGCTCCCCATGGCTTGTTCAGTCTGCTTTCTTATAGAAAGCCAGGACCACCTGCTCAGGGATGGCTCCACCCACAGTGGGCGGGGCCTCCTCATCAACCACTAATTAAGAAAATGCCCCACAGCCAGATCTCATGGAGGCGTGTTCTCACCTGAGGTTTCCTCCCTTAAACTGACTCTAGCTTCTGTCAAGTTGACCTAACACTACTTAGTCCAGTTGACCCCTTGTCAGCTTGACGCACAGATCCAACACTGTTATTACGCCCCAATCTTTCCTTTCTTGCTCATCCCCCAATATCACTCACTAATATCAATGTTATAATATAAACATTCCAAAATGTGAAAGTCCCGTGGACTTTGAATATCCAAACATTTGCCAGAGAGTGGTGGCACATGCCTTTAATCCCATCACTCAGGAGGCAGAGGCAGGCAAATTTCTGATTTCGAGGCCAGCCTGGTCTATAAAGCGAGTTTCCGGGCAGCCAGGGCTACACAGCAAAACCCTGTTTCAAAAAACCAAATAAAACCAACAATCAAACACTTGGCACGTGTTATTGCTCTTCTGTTCAGGTTTCATGGGACCAGAAGGTCATTGCAGCTTCACTTGTGAGAATGACAGGGCTCGGGTGTCTTCTTTGCTCAAATAAAATGATTTAACTTAAAAAAGCAAACAAATTTAGTCTCTCTCTCTATGTTTGTTTGTTGTTGTTTGGGTTTTCAAGACAGGGTTTCTCTGTGTAGCCTTGACTGCCTTAGACTCACGTGGTAGACCAGGCTGGCCTTGAACTCACAGCGATCTGCCTGCCCCTGCCTCCCAAGACCTGGGATTAAAGGCATGAGCCACTATACCTGCCTACAATTCAGTCTCTTTAAAAATCCGCCTGCATGTACACCTGCACGCCAGAAGAGGGCATCATATCACATTATAGATGGGTGGGAGCCACCATATGGGTGCTGGGAATTGAACTCAGGACCTCTGGAAGAGCAGGCAGCGCTCTTAACCTCTGAGCCATCTTTATCTGTCCTGCCCCCTGCCCCTTTTTTAAAATCGAAAGTCTCTCAACTGTGAATATCTATCAATCAAAAGTAGATTAAATAGTTTCTTACTTAAGAGGAAAGAACCAGGACACAGTCACACTCTGAACAAAACCAAACTAAACTCCAGCAGTGTAAATAATTCAGTGCCCCATACCTGGGACTCACTCACGATCATCTGGGCTCCTCCAGAGGGCTTGGGCCACTTCTCTGGCTCTGCCCTCTGCAGCACACACAGCCTGTCTTCCAGGCTCCAGCTGACTCCACTCCACTGCTGCTGTTGTTTTTGGTGGCCCAGTCCCGAGGCACTGGCACCTCCAAAATGCTGGGGTCCATTCCTGCAACTGGGCTGCACTTTCTGGAACTCCCAGACTCTCTTCAGGGGCTCCAGCCCTGTCACACAGTGCCGAGCCTCAGCTGCTCTCCATGACCCCTTCAGGTCTGCAAAACCAGTAGCACGTGGCATCTCTTACACATCACCGAGCTCAGGTGCCAGCACCTTGACCACCACAGGACCACAGCTTCTGTGTGCTGAGGAAACACTCTGCAGAAGACTCAGCGATGCTGGTCTCCGTCCGTCTGGCTCTTCAGCCTCAGCTGACCAGCGTCCACTATCCCAGCAAGCAAAGGTTTGACTTCAGCAGTTCTGGCCCCTTGCCAACCATGGCTCATTCTTTAGCTCCAGCTACTAGGAACCACAGAGTCTTAACTCAAAAGGCCTGAGAGAGTCTTTGCTTCCCTCTGGTACTTCACGAGCCAGGCCTCCATCATCTGCACTGCCCTTGGCATCCTTATCGTCCAAGCGCACACAGGAACAGTCCACTGAGCTCTCAACACCCAATGCCTTTTCTAGTCCAAAGTTTCAAGGCCCCTTCTACAGTCCTCCCCCAAAACAACAGGTCAGGTCTGCCACAGCAACACTCCAGCTGTCCTGGTACCGCCCTTCTGCCGTAGTTAGGGATGCCCCTGCTGTAATGAAACGCCATGACCAAAGCAGCCAACACTGGGAGGAAAGGGTCTGTTTGGCTCACTCGTCCACATTGTAGTTGTCACTGAAGGAAGCCAGGACAGGAACTCACGCAGGGCAGGAACCTGGAGGCAGCAGCTGATGCAGAGGCCACAGAGGAGTGCTGCTTACTGGCTTGCTCCCCCATGCCTTCTTATAGAACTTAAGACCATCAGTCCAGGGTGGGATAACCCACAATGATGTGGGGGTCCTCCCCCACCCCCCTACCACCCCCACCCCCCCACTGTCAACCAGCAATAAAGAAAATGCCTTCAAATTTTGATGGAGTCATTTTTCCCAACTGAGGTTTTTTTCTCTTCAGATAACTCTAGCTTGTGTCAAGCTGACATTTTTTTTTTGGGGACAGGCTAGCTTCCAGAACTTGCTCTGTAGCTGAGGATGGCTTTGAACTCTTTATTCTCCTGCATCTGTCTTCTAGTGCCAGGAGGACAGGTTTGCGTCATGCCACCATGCAGTCCCAAAAACAGATTTGTGTTTAAGCACAAAGAGCAGCTGAGCCGATTCTGCTGTCTACTGGCTGTTTACTCATTCTGAAAAGCAGATCTCATGCAGGAAATAGTTGAAACTATTGAGTCCCTCACACCAAAAATTACATAATGCCTGAACCGTCGTGAGTGGGAGACATTTGGTCCCATCTTTTCTAGTGGGCACTCTATAACCCTTTTCTTCCCCCTCAGTCAAAAATTAGGTAACACATTGGAATGTCTTAGTGGTAGATAAACTCTGGTGTTTTTTTTAAATTATTAAATCATTTTAATTAAAATGTTTATTTTATGTATATGGGTGCTTTGCCTGCAATGTGCGCATGCATGTGTTGTGTGCGCGCCCATGCCTGAGGAAGCTGGAAGAAGAAGGGTATCAGATCTGCTACAACTGTGGCCAGATCTGGTTGTTAGCTGCCGGGTGAGTGCCAGGAATTAAACCTGGGTCCTCTGGAAGAGCTGTCGCTCCAATTTAAGCATCACTATTTTTATTTCTTGGGGTGCATGCATGTTTCTTGGCTGTCAAGCATGTACCCTACACTGAGCAGCATCTGCCTGCTCTGAACACTCCTGTTTTGATCACGATTAGTAAGCGTAGTGGCACTCAGATCCCATTATAATAATCTTTGAAATTACTCAAGTATGTGTATGATGCTTTTCTTATTTACTTATTCTGTATACAGTGCCTGCAGGCCAGAAGAGGGCATCAGACTTCACTATAGATGGCTGTGAGCCACCATGCGGTTGCTGGGAATTGAACTCAGGACCTCTGGAAGAGCAGGCAGTGCTCTTAACCACTGAGCCATCTCTCCAGCCCCGTGTATTCATTTCTTACCCATTGACTATCATGTTTTTGTCATACTGTTGCTAATCCACATCAGTATCGGAAAAACCTTTTGAAATGGCACATGTTACTGAAGCCTGGTTTCTAACCGTGAAAGCCTTAGTTCTCTTCTTCCTTCCCTTTTATGTAGTGCTTTACAGTCCATCGCGCCTCAAGACCTGGGATGAGCCAGGTGCACAGCCTTCCTCTGCAGCAGCAGTCCTGCGCACACTGTAGTCCACCCAGGCTGCCTCAAGCCTCTGATTGGCTAAGAGCCTGTTCTGAAGTGTGATGGTGCCGCCCAGTGTCACCTGTCCCCCTCAGATACTTTCTTCACCCTCTGTCACAGCCAATCACGTACCTGCTTCATGGACTAAGATGGTCTCTGCATATGCAGTTTTTAAAAATCTGGTTTCTTTCTTTGCTTTTTTTTTTTTTTTTTTTTTTTTTGAGACAGGGTTTCTCTGTGTAGCCTGGCTGGCCTGGAACTCCCCCTGTAGACCAGGCTGGCCTCCAACTCACAGAAATTCACCTGCCTTTGCCTCCCGAGTTCTGGGATTAAAGGCCTGTATCACCACTGCCTGGAAAAAATCTAGTTTTTAAAAAAAAACTTTAAACATCATGTATGATGGGAATGCAACTTTCCTATTTAATGTATTCTGTCATAATTTCATACATACAGTGTACTCTGACCTGTTTTCACACCATTGCCTTCTCTTGTTCCTCCACTTCCCACAGAACTTCCTCTTCCTCCACTTCCCACAGAA
>OU015756.1:3121284-3140785 GCA_907169655.1 Acomys percivali
ACTTCCCACAGAACTTCCTCTTCCTCCACTTCCCACAGAACGTCCTCTTCCTTCCCTTCCTCCCACCCATGACCCTCCCACTCTCATGTATGTTTTTAGTGTGACTAGAGCTGTCTCCTGAGTATGGGGAGAGAGGTTCTCCTGAGTGAGGGTGATCGGCTGTTGGCTACCCCACTGAGGAATATGACCTCCATCCCAGCAACTGTTACCTGCATTTGGCTTCCCTGGAGAAAGTGGAGGCTTTATGGGATGCTGATGGGCCCAGTCTTAAGGATGCCTGGATGTTGCGGTTAAATTACCAGTATAGCCTAATAATGTTCATTACTAGACCTATAATTATTATTATGGCAGTATTTTCTAACCTACTGGCAATCAATCAAGACACAGACACCTGTTATATTTTAAAATAGCCTTAGTTAACCTGGGGCAGAGCAGATATTAATCCTCTAAACTACTTCCCACAGTGGGGCAGGTATGGGATCCTTGTCCCAATCTCATGCCATCTGGTTCTAATAATTTCTATCAAGCTGCCTCCCATCCATAATCCCATATACTTGCTAGTGTTCTTCATCTAGGCCAAATCCTCCATCCACAGCGGCCATGTGCTCCTCCTCCACCTCACCCATAATGGTGCAACCTCCTTCCCCTCTCTTTTCCTTGGGTCTCTCTTCCTCCCCAGATTCTGTCTGTTCAAGCCTGGGAACCCAGCCACGCCTATCCCATTTGCCCTGCCCAGGTATGATGGCCTTTCATTGGCCAAACAGGTTAGGTTCTTATGCAAGGTGGGTTACAGAGAAAGCAAGCAGTAATTAGCATCAAAATACACCAGACCAGCCTCCAACACCTGGAGGTAGCCATTCCCCATTCATGGATACCTCAGCCATGCCAGGACCAGAAGACAGTGTTTGACAGCAGGGACACAACTCTCCTGTTTCGCCTATGTGCCTCGCATCTAACGGCTGAGCCATCTCTCCAGCCCTGAAATGACTCTTAATATGCTGTTGAAAGAACAAATTGGGGCCAGGTGTGGTGGCGCACGCCTTTAATCCCAGCACTCGGGAGGCAGAGGCAGGTGGATCTCTGTGAGTTCGAGGCCAGCCTGGTCAACAAAGTGAGTTCCAGGACAGTCAAGGCTACACAGAGAAACCCTTCCTCAAAAAACCAAAAGAAAGGAAAGGAAAGGAAAGGAAAGGAAAGGAAAGGAAAGGAAAGGAAAGGAAAGGAAAGGAAAGGAAGAAAAAAAGAAAGAAAGGAAGAAAGAAAACAAATTAACAAACAGTATGAGGCCAAGTGCTGCCACTCCACGCCACCTGGATTAGTTTTTATATTTCATCGTGGGAGACAGAACCTTGTTCATGAAAAGCAACCACTCTACCACCGAGCTACCTACGCACCCTGTCTCCTTGGTGTTATGTCTGAGTCTGCACCAACATGGCTATGGTTGGTCTTACATCTGTGTTTCAAAATGTTCTCCTTTAATAATCCTTCATTCTGTTCAATTCTTTTTTCCTCATATGCATGGTGCCTGTGTCTTAGCAACAGCTCACACCTTTAAACAGCAATCAAAAAGCATCCTCCTTGGTTTTCAGTGAGTTTCCTCCCCCCCCACACAGCCTATTTTTGCTTTAAGACTCTAGCAATGATATAGTCGCTGGTGACAGGCAACCCCTCCCATTTATTCTTCAGGGGAACTCATGTCAGAAGAAAACTCCCAAGAGTCTGTAACCCTCTTAAGGAGCTTCTATTGTTGATTGGTTATCCTCTATCACTTCCATCTGTTGTTGATTGATTATCCTCGGTCTCTTCTATCTGTTGTTGATTGATTATCCTCAGTCTCTTCTATCTGTTTTGATTACCCTCTGTCGGGCGTCCAGAGGCTTCCTAGGGAAAGTACAACACTTCAGATTGAGTTCAGACTGTGTTGTATAAAAACCAAAACCAGATCCATACACTAACATGAACCCTGTGGACTTATTAGCTAGAGATTAAAAAAAGGAAAATGTTGAGGCAGAGGAAATGCCCAGGGCTCGTGCACCGAAGGAGAGGGCCCTCCTACCGAACTACACACCAATACCCAGAGACTGGAAATTTTTAATTGAGACATGATATATAAATAGTGAGTTATACAACTTGTCTTTGTGCCTTACGTTGATGATTACCTCACCTCAGAACACCAGAGACCTGCTGCTATCTGTCGCGGTAGGTTCAGCTATCCCTCCACGTCACAAGAAGCAGATCCGGACCGTATGCTACGTTGCGTCTGGCCTTGCCCCTGCACCGGTGACATTTGTCCCCGCTGGTGTCACATCGTATCCCAGCGGCTCAGGACCGAGCATGGCATTCGTTTGCTCTGATACTGATGGGCACACACTGGGTGGCTTGTCTAGCTTTAAAAGGTCTATTTATCTATTTTATATAGATTCCATGCATACCAGAAAAGAGAGTCAGATCTCATTACAACTGGTTGTAAGCCACCATGTGGTGGCTGGGAATTGAACTCATGACCTCTGGAAGAGCGGCTGGAGTTCTTAACTGCTGAGCCATCCCTCCAGATCCAGGTTGTTTATCTGCTGACGGGCCTCTCCTAGCTCCCATCCACCTATCATCCCCCACCTACCTACCTCCTATCTCCTGTTTTCTCCCATCTCCCTATTTCCCTCTTCACCTGGCATCCTTGTTGTCACACACACACACACACACACACACACACACACACACACACACCTATGTCCCGTCTCCGAGCTCCTATCATCTACCTTGCTGCAGACTTTACATGACTCCTGGTGACTCAAACTCAGGCCCTCACACTTGCATGGTGAACACTCTACTCGAAGAGTTACCTCCCAAGTCTAGACATTAACTAATTAAAAAATTTCATTTTGTGTGTGTGCATACACATATGGTGTATATGTGCTTGATTATTTGTATGTAGGTGTATGTAGGTGTGTGCGTGTGCGTGCGCGTGTGTGTGTGTGTGTGTGTGTGTGTGTGTGTGTGTGTGTATTCAAATATGTGTGTGGAGACCATAGGACATCCGAGGGTGTCATTCACCTTCTTTTTGGGACAGTGTCTTTCACAAGCCTTGAACTCAGCCTAATAGACCAGGCTGGCTGGGGTGTCTCTCCTCTCAGCCTGCCCAGTGTTGGTATTGTAAGTGTGTGCCACCTGGCTTCTTTTTGTGTGGATTCTGAGCACAAGGCCAGCTCCACACACTTGCACGGCAAGTGCTTTAATGACTGAGCCATCTTCTCAGAGTTCCTTGCTTAGTGTGGACCAGTAGCCAAGGATGGGGGGGGATCTTGAAACAGCCTATTGGGTGAGGTTCAATTTTGTGATGGCTATGTCTCTCCTCTTTCTCAGCCAAGCTGCGCTGACCCCACACCCTCTGACAGGGCAGATGCAAAAAGACAGGGACTGAAATCTCTAAGGATAACTCAACTGCACTGCACAGGCCAACCCTGAAAGCCACCAAGCTTTCCTGCCCCAGGATGCCACACTCAGGAAGATCTGGGCTATCCTGGTGGCACTCGGCTGCTGCCAACAGAGAGATCATATTCCAGGCTTAATCAAAAAGGAAAGGGAAAACGTAAGTGGGATGCAAATACAATATAATTCTTTTTCCTTTTTATCTTAGTGACGTAGGAGGACAAAAGATGGGAGGTCTGCTGAGAGCAAACTGAATCTCCTGGTATGTCACAGTGGCTCCTAGGGCACCCGTGAAGCTGGGTTGCTGAAAGGTGAGGTGTGGGAGGCACGTGGACCTTGTGCTCACAGACAAGCACCAAAGGAGCCAGGAGTGCTAAACACACAGTGCTGTTCCTCCAAGCCGAAGGAGTGAGGACAACCCATTATCTGCCCGGAAGGCTGGGAAAAGACACGCTGGCCTTTGCAGTGTCTGTACAGAAAGAGCACACTAGATCCTCCCCGGGACCCTTATTGTCAGTCTATAGAATCCATCTTTATGAACGATGTCACATGCAGTCAATCTATAGGCCCATTTTCAGGGAAGGCATCCCATCTACTTTACAAAAAGCTTTGATGTAGTCATGTCTTAGGCTTCATTGTGCACAAGGGGTTGGGTTCATTGTCACCAGGGAGGTTTTCCCCAAGTTGTGCTATGCTTACGCGGACCTAAAATAGACTACTCAGGGTCAGACTCCTGGCGTTTGAATGAACCGAGCTGCCTCCCACACACACAGAGCGTCACTGTGCTGGCTGTGGTGGTCTCAGAGACCTCCCACCCCCACCCCCCGCACGGAGGGAAGGCCACTTAGAGGGATGAGCAAGTCTCCAAGTACTACAAGACTTCCCTGCTGGAAATAGTGGGGAGTTATAAAATGCTTGTCAGTAAAGGAATGGCGTGACCAAAGATAGGACGGTTAAGAGTCACTGGCTTCCCAAGGCAACATTTAGGAAAGCTGAGCTGGCCAGTCATGGTAAATATTTATTGAATAAATGACTCATACTGAGATACAGAAACATAAGTCTGGTCAACAAGGCCCGTGAGAGAAGATCAGAAAATGATACAGATCCATACAATATGTATTAGTCACTTTTCTATTGCTGCTATTGACCAAGGCAAGGTACAGAAGGAAGGGTTCCAGGGGGCGGGGGGGCTCAGCATCCATCACCATGGTGCTGGGGAGCCATCACAGCAAGTACCAGACACGGCAGCAGGAACAGCTAAGAGCTCACTCACGAACCACAAGCAGGGCACAGAGATCAAACTTGGGATGGGTGTGTGGCTTGGAAACCTCAACCAGCATGGACGCGCTTCCTGCAGCAAGGCCGCATCTCCTAAGCCTATCTAAACAGGGCCACGACTGTAGCTTTAGGCTACGGCTAGCTTTCTTCCCACTCAGCCATCAGTTTATACAACACGAGGCCTGACAAATGTGACCTGTCTCCTGCCCTAGGAGTCTGCTTACCTGAGTGGAGACGTGTCACTTCAGTTAGCACTTAGCTCACCCATACAACCCCATTTGCAGGAAAACAGTTTCGCCCTGGGAGTACTTAAAGCCTTGAATTTTATGTGGTGTGATTTTTCTTTCCTCTGGCCTCCATTATATGCTGGAGAGGAAGGAGGGCCCTGCATGCCCCTTGCTCCTCCCCCTCCTCCCCCTCCTCCCCTCCTTCTCCCTCCTCCCCCTCCTCCCCTTCTTCTCTTTCTCCTCCTTGCTTCCCTCCTTTCTCCACAGGAATCTGGGGAGAGGAAGGGAATGGGAGCGGAGATTTTTCTTTCCCTTTCTGAGGCAAATGCAACATATCTCAGGCTGGCCTTGAATTCACTAATTGGTGAAGATGACCGCCTCCACCTCCCCAACTCTGAAACTGCAGACGTGCTCCACGATTGCCCACTGTACACAGTTCTGGGAATGGAACCCAAAGCTTACTGCATGCTAGGCAAGGGATCAACCAACGGAGCCATGTTCCTAACCTGATAACGTTGGGCTTAAGTGCATTAATTGACCCTGAGACAGGGTCTCACGCAACCCAAGGTTGGCCTCCAACTGTCCATGTGGCTGAGGACGACCTTGAACCGCTGATCCCGCAGCCTTCATATCCAGAGTGAGGTCTTAATCCTTAGTCCTACGCTGTCGCTGTCGTAGGCTTCGTGCTGAGTTAGGCTGACGTGGAAGGCCAATGTTCCCCGTGGCTGGTGAGCCCTTCTCAGGGGTTCTCTGGGAGCTGCCAATGCTCTTTCGTCTTCCTGCAGTTCTCCCTTGGAGGGCCCAGGCCAATGCACTGTGGGAGGCTACTACCCCATCAGGCGCAAGCCTTCCAGGAGCATCCTCAAGCCGGCACGGATGTAGTTAATTCTTCATTACCTTCTCCTTGTCCCCCAAGTCATCATGAACACAAACTTCAGCTCTCACAGTGCCTGAGTTGATGATCCAGCCGCACAGGTGACATTTCAATACATGTGTGTGTGTGTACCACATGCTCCGGGCAGATCCGTTCCTGTTTCTGCCCTTATCACTTTGTGCTCAGAGCCGCCAATAGACTCTCTTCCGTGACTTGTGGAAGCCACTGTGGATGACAGCTACTCTCCTGTTTTGCAGACCAGAACAGTTTGTTACTTCTCTGTGTGTTTAGATTCTTGTTAGCCAGCCTCCCTCTGGATTCTTCATTCCCTGGGTCCTATCTCTGGTCCCTGTGGTCAAAGTATAGTTGTCACAGCATCCAGGCATTGTTTGTCTGAAGGCAGAGGACAGGACAGCCAGAGAGGACTGAACCAAGCCTTTTGCTTAGGAGCAGAAAAAGAAAAAAAAATTTTCCCCGAGACAGAGTTTCTCTGTGTACCCTTGGCTGTCCTGATTTTTTTTTTTTTAAACCAACAGATATTTATTTCTTGAAGTTCTGGAAGCTGCTGCTGACAAGGAAAATTCTTTCTTTCCATCCTTTTAATCTGCTATTTTCTCCACTTCTCACAACAGAGTAAGATCATGTTCCTGGTTTATCTTAATGGCTCTAACAGAGGGCACAGATACGGATATGCAGAAGGCAAGTCACGCGAGAGAAGAACATGACGTGTCCTTACTCTCTTGACTCGTCTCGTCGGCCTGAAACTGCCATTGGGCTAATGCCTAGAAGCTAAGAACTCTTTTCTTGACTGTTTCCCATCAGAGTTGTCAAGTCACACTGGCCCAAGAGGAGAGTGAGACAGTACCATTATTGACTTAGATTGGCTATCTCACACACACACACACACACACACACAAAAGTAGTTAGTAAAGTAAGAAAAAGAGCTATTGGGAAGCTTCCAACAGCAAAATCAATTACAACTTTAAGGTTGACGATCAATAAAACTATCATTTTACTTAGTAACTCTTTTTTGTTGTCAGTTTTTGGTTTTGGTTTTTTTCGAGACAGAGTTTCTCTGTGTTAGCCTTGGCTATCCTGGACTCGTTTTGTAGACCAGGCTGGCCTCGAATTCACAGTGATCCTCCTGCCTCTGCCTCCCTGAGTGCTGGGATTAAAGGTGTGAGCCGCTATTCTTTCAGATTTTATTTATTCTGTATACAACATCTGCCTGCATGTGTGCCTGCACACCAGAAGAGGGCACCAGATCTCATTATAGATGGTTGTGAGCCACTATGTGGTTGTTGGGAATTGAACTCAGGACCTTTGGAAGAGCAGCCAGTGATCCTAACCTCTGAACCATCTCTCCAGGTCCCCCCTCCCCCAGCAACTCTCTAACCAACCTAATATATATGATACAAAGTATCATTTATTCAGCCACTACTCTGTGCCAGGACTGACAGCAGATGTTAGATGTGTGTCATCTGTGGTTCTCTTGTAGTCTGGCAAGATGGATGCCAGCTCAGTGTTTTGAGAAATTAGGTCACTTCCCTGTTAGGGAACGGTAGGGAGGTCTGTTTTGACGTCTGTCAGTGATGTCTTGCTTTTCTTGATTTTCAGACACATTAAATCATAGGTACTATCTGACGTCCCTTTGATTAGGCCTTCGGTTCACTCATGAGTATTAGGAGTAATTCATTCTTTACTGTTGTTGATTCTCCAACTGTTATTTCTATAAAGTATCACAATATATTATGTTTTATAATAGATTGGTATTTATTGTTGTAAGTTGGGCATAGTAGCATGTACCTACAATTCTAGGCTGAGGCAGGAAGATTTCGAATTTAAGAATACCCTGAGCTGCAAAGCAAGACCTTGTCCCAAAAGCAAAAAAAAAACCCCTCAATCTTGTATGTGTGTGCTGGTGGACATACGTGCTAACTGAGTGGGGCACATTTGGCATTAGCAGATGAACTCTCAAAGATTTCTAAAGCATTGGTACCAAGTTATAAATTGAATCAGAAATCTGTGAGACAGTGTCTGCCAGTGCATAGCTGTGTGTGTGTGTGTGCACACACACACACGTGCGCATGTGCATGTGTGTAATTTAGAAGGTGCTTTGTGCATTGCAGAGGGAAAAGTTGAACAACTTCAAAATATTGAAAGTGCTTTTACATTTAACTTAGCCTAAGTTTTAAAGACTTTGTGAATAATATAGCATAATCACAGCGTTAAAAAGAAAATGCCGGGTGTGGTGGTACACACCTTTAATTCCAGCACTCCGGAGGCAGAGGCAGGAGGATCGCTGTGAGTTTCAGGCCAGCCTGGTCTACAAAGTGAGTTCAAGACAGCCAAGGCTACACAGAGAAACTCTGTTTTGGAAAAAAAAAACAAACCCAAAACCAACAACAAAAAATGCACCCTTGACCCACATACCATTCCATTTAGAGACCCTCAGACTGCAGTGATGTAATTTAAGTATGGATAACTTGTCTTGCTGGTAGGTTTTTATGGCTAATGAGACAGCTGCTAGGAGGTAAGCACACATTTTTCTTTTCTCTCAGGCCAATCAAAGATCCTAAGATCCTAAGATCCTGGAGACCCATTTCAGGGGATGGGGATTCACTATGCTAATATTATGAAAAGTCTCAGTCATGTATAAATTATGTTAAGGCAGCTCTATTATGTGTGGTGAAGATGTATTTAATAAGATTTTTAAAAATTTATTTTATATCTATGCATGTTTTATCTATGCATATCAGAAGAGGGCACTGGATCCCCTGGGACTACAGTTAATGACAGTTGTGCGTCACCTTGTGGGTGCTTGGAATTGCTCTTAGGACCTCCGGAAGACAAACCAACCGTCTTAACCACTGGGCCATCTCTGCAGCCCCTATGTAAGTTTCCTAGGGTAACGGTATGAAACACAGCTCTGAAGTCTTTTGGTGTACAGTCTAGCTGTGCAGTGGAGAAAAAGGCCAGATAGTGTACAGAGATAGTACAGTAACATATAAATATGTCAGTTTAACTTCCTGAAAAGATTACACACACAGGAAAACCACCATATGTGTATTTCTATGGCTGGCTATAAATTACAAAGTTGTAAAAGTTGGCCTGACATAAGTGGCTCCAGCCTTGCTAAGCCAGTCCCTAAGCGGAGATGGGGTTGTAAGCAAGAAAAAGATGTCAGAGATCAGGGAGAGGTCAGTTCAGGCCAAACTCACTGTCAGATGCCAAAAGGCACAGACAGGCAGTACCAGGTCCCAGCCAGAGAGGGCTGGAAGCCACAGCTGTCCGTCAGAGAGCGGGGACTGGCAAACCCTACTATATCAGACACCTGGCTTTCCTCCGTCTCCAGGGCAACCTTGGGAGGAAGCTAAGAATCCAGAACCTTTTCTGGTGCATGTCTATTAAGTTGTGGGTGTGATTTTAGCACGTACAACCCGACTCTAGCACTGGAAAGGAAATTCAAGGTGGGGTTGCAGAGGGCTCAGCGGCTGGGTGGACGGACAGCTTTCAGTCTTTCCCTTATGTACACGAGTGCTGGGTAAGACACCTGGGCGTCTACACCTCAGTGCCGGGGCTTCAGCAGGACAGCCTGTTCGAGCTGTACTGCTCAGCCCGCTGTGCGACAGTGACACGGCTTTCAAGTATGCCACTCTCCCAAATCCTCATATTTGAAGATCATGGCTCTACACAATCTGGGAGCTCAGGAGATTTTTAATTAGAGGCCACGCCGTGATGGAAGACACATCTGGCCAGAGATGAAGGGTTGATTTCTCAGAAACGTTGGAGGAGACAGAGATTGCAGGGGTGTGTGGGAAACGGAGAGCTTGGTGTGACAAGGAGGCTGTTCAGAAGGGGGAGCTGACTTGGTGCCTAGAAAGTCAGTTTCCTTGCAGTTGCAGTATCTCTTGTGGCCACTAGAGGGCCTCCCCGCCTCGTCCGGAGTCCACACTGCCCCTAGTGTTCCCTCCCAGGGCTGTGCAGCATTTCAAACCCAAGCCAGTAGGGCTCTCGGGGTGGTGGGGTGGGGTGGGTGGGGTGCTTGCTTAATCCAAGCTAGGGTTCCGAACCCACTGAAATATGAGATATCTCGCGCTGGATTGACAACGAGGCTGGGAACCGGGCTTCAGACGCAGGGATGAGTGACAGAGTGTGTGGCAGGGTCCACGGGTAGCCTGGGGTAACAGGATAAAGGAGGAAGTCGTCCAGATACCAGCGGGGCCATTAGTCAGTTTCCAGGAATCTGGAGGAAGTGGGCTGCTTGACCTGCCTTTAGGAGCTGGGCTAGCCGCCCACAACAGCAGACCACTACACCTTGCACAGCCCAGTGATGTTTGGGGGTTTGTCTGTCCTGTATATGTGGTGTGCATATAAGTGTGTGTTGTTCAGGGGTGTGTGTGTGTGTGTGTGTGTGTGTGTGTGCGCGCGCGCGCGCGCGCCTGTGGAAGCCAGAAGAAGGTATCAGATCCCCTGGAACTGGAGTTACAGAACTCTGAGGTACCTGACCCGGGTGTTAGGAACTTAGCCTTGATCCCCTGAAACAGCAGCAAAGATTCTTTCTTAACACGTGAGCCATCATCCCACACCTCGGCGGCGCATCTCTTTCAGCCTAGCCCTGATCTCACTCACTTGACCTTTCACAGTGGAAAGCTGCCTGCTGTCGGCCCTGAGGCCAGTTTTCGTTCTCTGTCTGTCTGTCTGTCTGTCTGTCTGTGTGCAGTCTACGCCTCTCAAAGTGCTCTTACTCAGTGCAGAGACAAAGTGCTCTTACCCAGTTTGGTTCTGACTCTGAGCTTAGCCTTGCTGTCTGCTGGGGCCTCAGCTGAAACTGGCAGCAGAGGATGGCGCAGCGGCCACGTGGATGATGTGGGGTTTGGCCGCAAGGAGGCCTGTGTGCGCATTTATGTGCACTGACTGTTGGAGCCGATGGCGGAAAGTAATGTGACCAACCCTGAGGCAAGGCACTACCATGGGGCCTTTGCGTCTCTTAAGGCTCAACCCACACGTACATCAAAGACGTTGGTTAAAGCTGCACACGGAATGGCCCCTAGATGCCTACATCTATGCCCACCCTGAAAGAACACAGCTTGTCATGGGCTCACACTAGTTACTGTGAGCACACCCCACTGAGCACACACACTCCTATTGGAGAGTAAGTATGAAAACTCTTTAAAATATAAAATGTCCGTGTAAGGTCCTTGAGGACCTTGGTAGTCTTGTGTCAATTGGAGGCAATCCCTGGGAATGCATCTTAGTAAACAAGATGGCGTTTACTCCTCAGAAACGAGGGCTTGTAGCACATCAGGTGGCGTCCTGGTCTCTGGGCCTTCCTTTCGCACCTCGGGGCACCTGTGAGCCAGTGCTGGACTTCCTTCCTTCCTTCCTTCTTCCTTCCTTCCTGTCTTCCTATATAGTCTGGAGAGCTTGCCCTCACTGTGTAGCCCAGCCTTGCCTCCTGAGCACTAGGCTGACAGTCCTAGGCCACCATGTCCAGCTCATGCGGTTCCTTCTGTTCCCATCCAAGCACACTAAATCGTAATTTCTGGGTAAGACCGAGACATTTCGACTGTACCCTTCATGATCCCTAGCCAGGTGGTCCACAGAGCATGGAGGAAGGCGTGGTCCTGAGGTCCCTGGGGATTTGTCTTCACCCAGCTTCTGTGATGGGGTTCCATAGTTGGGGCTTGTAGATGGTGACACCTGTTTCTCCGTGTTCCAGAGGCTGGCAGTGCTAAGGCAGGAGGCTCACAGATTTGGGGTGTGGGAAGGGCTCACTTCCCAGTACAAGGAGCGGGGCTTCTACACTGCACTCTCGCTAAGCTCCTTGGAGTCCATCTCCCAATCTTTGGTGACCCAGTCCATGGTGTGTGAGGCTGACTCTGCTGATGTCACTTCCTGCGGGGTTAGGATCCTAATGTAAAATTCTGAGGGGACAATTTCCCCCCTCTAAAATCTTGAGTCTCAAGAGTTCTTTGTGTATGAATCCTGCACACAGGCCTTTGTCAGACATGGTTTGTAAATGTTTCCTCCACTCTGTAATTTGTCTTTTCATCCTCTCTTACAGGGTTTTTTTTCACAAAGCAAATATTTCTAATTTTGATGAGGCCCAGTATATAAATTTTTCCTTTTATGGGTTGTGCTTTTGGCCTTAAGTCTGAGACCTCTACTGCTAGTCCCGAGGGCTGTTTTCCTGTAATGAGTTCTTTCCCAGAGCTTCACAGTCCTCCCACTCTGTTTCAGTCCAGGAACCATTTTGAATCTGTTAGGAGTAAGGTGTGCGGTCCAGGGTCAGGCGCTCCAGAGCTGTTGGCCGAAGGGCGGCCCTTTCTCCACTGGTTCACACGTACTCTTTAGTCCACTCAGACAGATTTAGTAGGTGTACATCCGACAAAATGGGCATCCCCAGTTTAGTCAGTCGGTTGCTCACTATGTAGCTAAGGCGGGGTCCACCTCCACTTCCCAAGTGCTAGGATCTCAGATGTGTGCACCCCAACTTATATCTGGGTTCTGTGCTCTTGCCCGCCCCTCCTCCATGCACACTGTCTTGAAGCTGTGGCTGCATGCACACATCAGCCTTTGGAAGAATGACTCGATAGTATTCTCCCGTCCCCCCCCCCCCCCCCCACCAAATTGGCTGTTTCCTTTCCTGTCTCACCCTGCACAGAAACCTGTGGAGGCTTTGACAGGAGTTCCTTCAGTCCAGGTCAGTTTTTAAAAAGGACTGTTTGTTTTCAGCCAGCCCTGGAGCCTGACCCTAGGCTACACGGTCACATCCAGCCAACACAAACACCTTTCTGGTTGTGGGAGGAAAAAAAACTCCACATGCACCAGCTTTGGCATTGTAGACTGGCTAGTGGGCTCCGCTCTGCTTACAGTCCTGGAATCTGAGCAGACGTGAGCACACACCAGCTTCCTCAGTGCTGGCCGCAGCTTCCTGGGACTCAGAAGCTATCTTTGGGGGAAACATTGACGTGTCTCAGAGCGGTGCATGGTAGGACGTCAAGGCATACCTCCCTCGGCCGATGCGAGGAAGAGCGTGAGGGCAGAGGAGAAAAGTGTGAAAATGAAAGACAGTTGTTTTTCGAGACAGGGTTTTTTTGTATAGCCTTGGCTGTCCTGGACCAGCTTTGTAGACCAGGCTGGCCTTGAACTCAGAGAGATACGCCTGCCTCTGCCTCCCGAGTGCTGGGATTAAAGGTGTGTGCCACCACGTCCACCTGGCTGAAAGACAGTTTTGTCAAAGGCCTTCCGCAGATCCCACCCCCTCTTCTCCAGGGTCTGGAAGCAGCTCGGCACTAGAGCCTCCACTTCCTGTGTCCCTGTCTGTCCCTCTACCACTTCCTCCTTGTCACACCCTTTACTTCTCAATCTGTCTTATTTTCAGTTAGTGACCAAGACATTAGGCACCGGCCCGTCATTTCAGTTCCTCACCCAAAATTTACCTCAAGCTTTATTGATGGTTTTGTTTTGTTTTGTTTTGTTTTTCTTGAGACAGGGTTTCCCTGTGTAGACCTGACTGTCCTGGACTCACTCTGTAGACCAGGCTGGCCTCGAACTCACAGCCATCTGTCAGCCTCTGCCTCCCGAGTGCTGGGATTAAAGGCGTGCGCCAGCCCTTGAACTCAGTATGTGGCTGAGGGTGACTGTGAACTCCTGATCCTCCTGCCTCCACCTCCCAAGCCTTGGGATTACAGGTGTGTGCCTCTGAGCATCACTCAAGTCGGTGCAGTCTCCAAGAGTTCTCTACCACAGGGACAATCACAAGATTGTTTAGGAAAGACCGTGCATGTGGACGGAGGATGGTGACCACTTAGCAGTCGACTGTACCAGTTAGTTAAGGACAAGCTGTGGTTTAGATTTGTTCTCCAAAGAGTGTGCTCTGGACACTTGATCTTAGACACAAGAGAGTTGGGAGGACTTAAGACAGGCCAGCAGATAAAAGCCTTCATATCTTTAAAAGATGTTTGTTTTATCTATTTATTGTAATTATTATTATTATTTTTTTTAGATAAGGTTTGCTATGCAGCCAGGGCTGGCCTAGAACTCTTGGATCTTTCCTCCTAGTCTCCTGAGAGCTGGGATTGCGTATACTACACGCCTGGCTCCCAGGGCCATTATGGTAGTAGTGAGTTCCCTCAGCCGTGATTTACTTCCCCACATGTTGGCCTTCTGTGCCAGGGTGATTTCCTGCCATGCTTCACCCAATAACTTCCGGTACTTCCTTATTAGGAGAACAGTGACCTCCTCGGCCAGCTCTGGCTAAGGAAGTGACGTCATCTCAGCAGGGCGAAGGCTTGCTCTCCAGCCCTCCGCTGTCGTTCTTGTTCTGCATTGTGCCCCCTCCTCTCCGTTGTCCACTATCCCTTGTCACTCATCCTGCAAGGCTGGATGCGTCTAAGTGCAAAGTGGGGCCTGTGGTCCGCTCTGTCCCAACCAAGAGTTCTCACTTGCTGAGGGCGATCACTTAGGGCCCAAGGGCTGGAAGCCAGAGCGACAAGGGTGGAGTTCTGCAGAGCTAACCCAGCAGCTGGCAGCTTCTGGAACATTCCCTTCTTAACCCGGGAGAGCCCACAGATGCCAAACCTAGGGGTAGGGCTCAGGGCCGTAGAAATGGCCACACCCATGAGACTAAAGACACCCAGGGTCTACTTTTGCTAACGTCATTCCCCAAGCCGGTACGAGAGCCAGCCACGCTCGCATGCCTCCTCCCTGCAACTGGCCAGCCCCTCCGTTTTACTTTCTGAGATGGGGGTCTCACCACACACCCTGCGCTGGCCTCCATATGTGGGTGAAGATGCTGCTGAGCTTCTGAGCTTCTGATCCCTCTGCCTCCACCTCCAGCAACTCTGGAGCTGGCATGGTGCCACAACCGTCTCTGCCGTGGTGAGGACGCGCCCTACCGTCTGAGCTCTACCTCTAGCCCAAGAAACTCTTGTGTGGTAAGCACAGAGGGCCCAGTTTCCTCAGCACCACAGCTCAGGCCTCACCAGGCTTCACAGAGTAATCACAGTGTTTAAAGCTCTTGGTCATCACTGGGCCTGTGTCTGCCAGGGCTTCTCTCTGCAGACCTTGGTCCCAGCTGCCCGTTGGGGACAGCATCTCCCATGGGGATCTGCATGGGCTCTGTTCCTGTGTCTGCAGAGATGAGAGTGATTTTTCTTTTCGTTTTCCTTTTTAAAAAAAAAATTCCCACTGAGACAGGGTTTCCTCATGTCGTCTTGGCTGTCCTGGACTCGCTTTGTAGAGCAGGCTGGCCTCGAATTCACAGGGATCCTCCTCCGGCCTCTGGCTCCCTGAGCGCTGGGATTACAGGCGTGCAGCACCCAGCTGAGAGCAGTTTTCAAGTCCTTGGCTTTTTGAGACAAAAGTGTGAATCTTCCAGATTGAACCCAACCAAAAACCCTTCTGCACATCAATCGCCAACACTTCCTGTGTCGCAACAAGTGCCCCTTTAGTGGCCGCCACCTGGGCCCGGCTGCTGAACCCCTTCCGTTTCACTGGGGCGGGGGTGGGGGGATTGGGGCTGCTGTGGGTGTGGGAGTTTCCAGTTCATCCACTCAAGCCTCAGAGCACTTCCCACAAATCTCTTCCTGCTTCTGCATTGTGGCAGAGCAGGGCTGCCACTGCCGACCTCTGCAGACCTGTCTGCTGCTGCGTCACCGTCTTCAGTTGCTTTCTTCCTGTGAACCTTGTGGCTTTTGGCCCCGTGTTTACCCGCGACTAATCAGTGGTAATTTGCTTTCAGTGACAGATTCTGTTCCTCAGAATCTAACTCCTCTTTCGTTTAGAAGGCAAGTTCTTGCCTTTTAACACTCACTTTAAGTATCAGCCGCCGAGTCGGACTGGTTTAATAGTCCTGAAATAAGGTGGTGAGCTATGGCTGGGAAGTACGTTTCCTGGCCTAGGAGTGCAGCTCAGTGGTGGAGTGCTGGCCTCGATCCCCGAGGCCCTAGGTTTGGGTTCTCAAAGCTGCAGAGAACAAAATGTCTGGACTGGGTAGTCCTTCGCTATGTGTTCACTCTCTCAGATCTTTAGTTGGGAGTGTGAAATCCAGATGTTTTCTTCTGCCCCTCCCCTCCTCCTTTTCCCCTTGGTCCCTTTCTACTGTCCCTTCCCTTTTCTTTCCTCTTTCTTCCTTCCTTTCTTTTGTTCAACAGGGTCTCTTCTACCCAGGCTGGCCTCGAACTCACTATGTGGCAGAGGGTAGCCTTGAACTTCCGACCCCCACCTCCACCCCCGCCAGCATCCATCTCCCTAGCTCTGGGATGGCACTCCCCAGCGGGCACCATTGCTTTCACCTTCAGATTGAGATTCCAGGAGGTGTCTCACTAGTCAGTCCCAGCCAGGTTCTGACCCTCGTCAGGTGCAGTGGAGGTGAAGAGGTTGCCCGGCCTGGGGGTGGAAGGCGATGCTTTAGTGTGAAGGTCTGTCTCGTACCTTAGCTCTGGCCCTCCTGTAACCAGCCCGGCAGGACAGTGATCTGAAGGGACACTTGTTACCCTCCCTTTGGACTACTGAAACAATGGTCCCCTGTTAACTTACTGGAAGAGACAGCTGGTGAAGACGAAGTCAGCGCCGTGAAGATGAGGATGAGGGCCATCTGGGCGATCCTGTTGATGGTTCTGGGCGTCTCCTCCAGGAACTAGGGACATCAGGATCAGAGTGATGAGTATATGAGCCAGGGGTCGTTAATGTTGGAAATGTGCTTGGCGTGGGGCTAATATTGTTGGGATTGGGAGAGTGACAGATTTTTTTTTCTACCTTGTCTCCTCCTAAGGAATTTATTTTGAACAATTTATTTTCTCTCTGAAGTCTTTCCCCAATTCAGAAAATGGCAACTCCATTCTTCCAGATGCTCAGACCAGAGAAACCTCGGAGCCATCTTTGGCTCCTTTTTATCTAGTATCCTGTGCCAATTAGAGCCCTAGTAATACAAACAACAGTGGCATACTAAAGAGTATGAGAGCGACAGATTTTATGGGGAAAATTCCCTTAGTGCACCTCAGCCAAGCCTCTAATAAGGTCTGTTTATTTGCACATGTGTGTGCTTGTATGTGCATACACACGTGTGTGCATGTGTTCATGTGTGTGTGCTCACACATGTGTGCATGTGTGTGTCTCCCCTCCCTTCTTAATAGTGGGGCTATTAAGAATTTCCCCACAGGGCTTCCCTGTGGTTCTTTCCTGCCCTTTCAACTCTGAGCTTGGTGCTCCCTTTCTGTGTTCCCGGTGCCCTGTCCCCATGAAGACTGACTTTCCAGTGAACTTGGCTGCTTAAGCTGAAGTGTGAGAGGCTGAGTGTCAGCACATTCTGAGGGATGCACAGTTCACCTGCGGATGCTTATCAAGCAGAACGGGTTGGAGGGGAGGAGAAACGGAGCAGACTGTCAGCCTGAGAGCCACCATTGCTGAGGGAGTGTGCCTGGGTTGCCTCTGTGCCCTCAGCGCCATAGCGTCCCAGTCAGGGTCTCTGTGGCTGCAACAAAACACCAGGACCAAAATGGGGAGGAAAGGGTTTATTAGGCTTACACTTCCAAATCAGTGAAGGAAGTCGGGATAGGAACTCAAGCAGGGCAGGAACCTGAAGGCAGGAGCTGATGCAGAGGCCACGGAGGAGTGCTGCTCACTGGCTTGTGCCTCGTGGCTTGCTCAGCCTGCTTTCTTATAGAGCCCAGGACCACCAGCCCAGGGGTGGCCCCACCCACAGTGGGCTGTGTCCTACCCCATCCATGACTAATTAAAGAAGTGCCTTACAGCTGGATCTTACCAAGGCCTCTTCTGAATTGAGGTTCTTTTTCAGGTAACTCTAGTCTGTGTGTCAAGTTGACATAAGACCAGCCAGAACCGATAGCATCTTACGTTTTTCAAGAAATAACAAAGAAAAGTCCTAAGTATCATCTAATGGTCTAATCACGAGAGGCACATGACTTTAAAAAGGAAACTCTGACAGCACAAGTGGGAGTGAGCCTGAGGAAAAGAGTGTCTGCGCCTGGGAGGGGAGCACATAGTGGGGGGGGGGGGAGTTCTCACATAAAGTGGGGAGAGCACCGAGTGGAGAGGGAAGAGCCTGCAAACAGAAGCTAAGCGTGAGATAGTTCCTCCCCAAACTCTGCAGGGAGTCAACAATTTAGGACTTGGTTGGACCGCAGACAGCTCAGGTGGATAGAGTTCTTGCTTAGCATGAAGGAAGCCCTGGGGTCCATCCGTGTGGTGTGCACACAGCTCTCTGGAGGTGGAGGCAGGAGAATCAGAAGTTTAAGATGATTCACGAATTTAAGTTTGAGACCAGAGTAAGACCCGCCTTAAAACAGAGAAGGAAAAATGCAAATGAGAGAGAATGGCCAAGCTGCGGGGCAGAAGTATCTCTCAGCAGAGGGCGGCAGCACGCCTGTGTGTTTGTCCTCAGTGACGGGTCAGAGCAATTTTCTAATTCTAGTGGCAGATCAAAGGGCGAGTAAAGGGAAAAGGAGCCAAACATGGATGAAGCAATAGAAAGGAAGGCATAAACTGTGCGAAAGGTTTCGAGCACTCAAGCCAGAGTTCTGATCTTTCTTTCTTGCAGAAGTCCCGTCTTAGGCTTCCAGGCCCGGCCAGTCTCGGGGCTGAAACCGCGCAGCTCACTGGTACAGTGAGAGGCCCTTGGCACTTTACCACACCAGGCAGCCAGCCAGGCCTGGATTGGGCAGCGGACGATCTGCTGTACTGAACTGTACTTCTCTGCATTAGCGCAACGTTAACCCAGAAAATAAAATAATAAAATAAATAAATAAATAAAATGCTGCAGACGCGATGCAGAATCTCTGAAGGTTGTCTCCAGGCACCCTGCAAGAAGGAGGAAGTTCCAAAAAGGGAGGACACAAATCTGGAGGTGGGGGCAGGGAGCACGGAATGAGGGGTAGATCTGGGAGGAGTTATGGGGAGGAGTGGGGGGGGGGCAAACATAAAAACAAAAAACAAATTGGAAGCTGCAACCCATTAGTTCAGCCCAGATTTCTGGGCAAAGGCCTAAAGCACCCCTGTCCACAAACACTGTTGAACAATGCCTTTGCATCGTTTGAGGTTTTCAGTGGTTAGACACACAAGACCCAGACCCTTGACTCTCAAGGAATTACTATTGGTTTCAAAGGAAAGAGAAAGAAACTTTGTAAAAAAGTAGTCGCCAATGAACCAAACGCCCTGGACACGGAAGGGTGGGGACAATAGAGATTTAGGCTAGAGTGCCTAACTTAGGAGGGACTGAGGAGGACTCTTTGGGCAATGGCACAAGGTAAGAATTCATGATGGGAGGTGGTGGCGCACGCCTTTAATCCCAGCACTTGGGAGGTGGAGGCAGGCAGATCGCTGTGAGTTCGAGGCCAGCCTGGTCTACAAAGTGAGTCCAGGACACCCAAGGCTACAAAGAGAAACCCCGTCTCAAAAAACAAAAACAAACAAACAACCCCTCCCCAAAAAAGAATTAATTACACACATGTACCACCACCCACCGCACCTGGCTTTTACAGGGGCACCTGTGTCCAAACTCAGGCCATCGTGCTTGCATTTAGGGACCGGGGCATCGGCTCCTCTTGATGGCTTGACTTTCTCTTTGTTCTCACTTTGTTCTTTTACAGCACAGCTTTGGGCAACAAGAGCCATAGTCAACGATGCTCCCTAGCCAAGAGACCCACGATGACACTCCCTAGCCAAGAGACCC
>OU015756.1:3142442-3155424 GCA_907169655.1 Acomys percivali
CACACACCACCGCCTGCACACACATGTGCACACACATGTACACACACCACCGCCTGCACACACATGTATACCACCACCTGCACACACATGTATGCACACACCACCACCTCCACACACATGTACACACACACCACTGCCTCCACACACATGTGCACACACATGTACCCACACCACTGCCTTCACACACATTTGCACACATATGTACACACACCACCACCACCTCCACACATATGTGTACATGCATGTACACACACACTACTGCCTCCACACACGTGCACACACATGTACATACACATTACTGCCTCCACACATATATGCACACACATGTACATACATACTAGCTACTCTAGGAAAAAAGCCTCTTGATATTTATTTATGAAATGAATGTTCTAGAGAACATTGCTGAGCTCATGGGTTGAAACTCGCCTTACATGCTTCTTCAACACACTCCTCTTTTGAAAAGTCCTTCCTTCCAGCCCTCTCATACTTTGGGGATGAAGCGCTTTAGTTGGATGAATAAGAGGATAGCAGGAGAGAAGAGGAGTGACCACACGTCCAGTTCGAACTCCTTGCAAGACTCCGGCGGTCAGTGGTCAGGATGGGCAGGATGGAATTCCCCAAGCTGGCCTCTGCCCAGCGCACCAGGCCTAGGCTATTGGGTAAGAGAGCATTAGAAAAATAAAGTTGGCAACTGACAAAGTGTTTTTTGTGATGTGGAAGTAAGTGACCTTGCATTTATTTTTTTTTAAAGGGTTTTCTGGCAGGAGCAGGCCCTGGTGGTGTACAGAGCCAGGATCCTACAGGGGCAGGCGCGGTCCTGGGCAGCTGGGTTATTTTAGCGCCATCATTTCCTGGCGCCCGCTGTGCTTACGAACGGAACAGACCAGATGCGCTGTTTCATCTCGCCAAAGTCTGGCTTCCCCCTTTGAAGACTCACCAATGGCCACAGCTGTCTATCTGCTGACTTTTATCAGCTGGGGTGCCTGGACCAACATCTACAAACACAGGAGAAGCCCACTGAATCTCTTTCCTCTTCCTCCTTTTAGCTTTCCCGAGTGGTTAAGAATCAAATGTTCCCTGTTTTCCATGAGGCTGACGTTGGTGGCGCTAGCACAGTCCATCATACATTCTCAACCAGTTCACCGTGACACTCGGGGATTTTTAAAGACATGTCTGTGCCATGCTGTTCTGGGTAGTTCATACTACTTGCCCAGGTTTTGAGTTAGTTGGAGGGCAGGGTGATTACAGAGGGGCGAAGGGGGCTGGCTGCAGGTGTTTCTCCGTGTGCACCTGAGGAGTGCAAGTGATATGATGTATTTCTGGTCCGTTCCCCCCCCCCCCCAGCCACCTCCAGTTTTATTTTTGAGGCTCTGTCTTAAAGAGAGAGAGAGAGACAGACAGACAGACAGACAGACAGAGACAGAGACACAGAGAGAGAGAGAGAGAGAGAAAGTGCACTGAACGTGACATCAAGGGAGTGTGTGTGAGAATGTGTTTGTGTATTGTGTGAGTGTATGTGCATGTGTGTCAGAGTGTATGTATGTATGTGTGTGTGTGTGAGTGTGTGTGTAAGCAAGAGAGATTGAGGCATAGAGTGAGAGATTTAGCTTCCAGCATTCCAGCAAGACACAAGGCTGCTGCTGCTGGGCACAGGCTTTGAGTTCAGGAAGCAGGAGCATGCTTGTCAACACTGAGAGCCCACTGTTCTCAGCTTTCCTTCCTCAGCCATCTTCTCCACTTGCCCCCTGTTAGAGGCCTTCAGCCGTGGTGCTTTCTCAGCCTCCTGTTCCGCTGTCCCCCCAAGACTCTGTTTGCTACTTGTAACTCACACAGCCTTGGTGGGTTAGTGGTCAAGGATGGCTCTGGACGTGTGCTTCATTTCCTTTGAAGCATCAAGTGAAATAATGAAAGCATGTGAGTGATCCTTATGCTCAGAGCCCTAGTGGGAAGTGTAACCAGCTGATACCGGATCCCACTCTAGGAGTCAAAGCAGAAGCTGAGCCTGCTGACTAGGGGGCAAATGTCCACCTCACTGAAGCCTCCACAGCACAGGCACAATGAGCCACTACACTGTAAGCAGCACCCTGAGTCACTCAGGACCTGCTGTGGAGACGTTTCCATAGTGGCATGTTCAACCTTCAACAAAATGTGCTTCCCAGCAGTCGGGAGGCAGAGGCAGGCAGATCTCTATGTTTGAGGCCAGCCTGGTCTACAGAGCGAGTTTCAGGACAGCCAGGGCTACACAGAGAAACCCTGTCTTTAAAAAAAAAAAAAGAGCCTGTGTTAGATGTGTGTCCTGTACTAGACTTTGTAGGAATTGTCCCAATAAATATCCACCAAGGACACGCTATGCACCAGACAATGTCCCCAGTGCTAAGGGTACATGATCAACCCACAAATCCTGGTCCTGGTGGCATCTACATGCCATTAGGAGGTATGATACAGAGATGATGACAGATGTCACAGGCCGAAACAAGAGAAGGTGCTGGCAGTTCTGGCAGGGCAGTCAGGGGACAATCTCTCTAGTGTTCCTACAGTGCTGGCTGATGTCAGTAACTAAGCACCAGCATGGAAGTTTGAGGTCAGCCTAAGCTACTTAATAAGTATTTGTTTCAGCACAAGACCACCCACAACGCAACAATGTAACTTTTCTTCACCGATTCCAAGCTGGAGTCACCAGTGGCTGTGGGCAGCCGCCTGGGTGCTGGCAACGTAACCAGGGCAGGGCTGACTCTGCCCCAGAAGAGATATAGTTTATGATTATCTCATAGATTATCAATTGAGTGACTCTGTGTGTGTGTGTGTGTGTGTGTGTGTGTGTGTGTGTGTGCGCACGCGCATGTGCATATGCTCATGTGATACGGCATGAAGAGGTCAGAGGGCAACTTCCTGGAGGAGTCACTTCTTTCCTTTCACCATGTAGGTTCTGGGAATTGAACTCAGGTTGTCAGGCTTGGTAGCAAGTGCCCTTGTTCACATCACCCAACTTCTATTGTCTGTCTGTCTGTCTGTCTGTCTGTCTGTCTATCTATCTATCTATCTGCCTATCTCTCTATCCTTCTCTGTGATGAGTTAACACAGCCTATACAATTAACTTTAATTTTGAGTATGTTTTTCTGGGCAACAACATAATTTCTTCCCATCCTTTCTTTCTCAGCTAATTCTCCCTCACCATTGCTGAAAGAGGGTGTGCCCAACTTGCACTGTAAGTATGCTCTGAGAAATCTGTGAGAAAACTGAATTTCTCTGTCACATAAGCTATGTATAGCACAGTGGATGGGGCCAGCCGGGTGGATCAGAGGGTAGAGCTGGCGGCTTGAGTTGAAACCCCAAGACCCATATGGCAGAAGACGATGAACTACTCCCACAGGTGGACCTCCAACCTCCATGCACAGGGAACACACACCAACCACAACAATAACAATCCCCAAAGCATACTATAGCGTAACCCAGAGCGGCCGAGGGAGACTGTCTTCACTTCAGAGTGAGCCGCTTCCCCTAAGAACAGCACGACCGTGAACTCCCCTGACCCTCCATGCCCAATGGTGACAGGCGCCCCCTGGCACGGTCGTCAACCACCACGGCGTTCGCCCACGTGCTTACCTTCTCTTCCATAGGGCTCCTGTTCTGTGTCCCAACAACGATCCACACTCAGGTGTTGAAGCTGTTTTTACACAGCTGTGTTTGTTTCTCTAAGTTTTTCTCTTAATCTGGCCATCACACAATTTTTAAATTTTTTACTTATTTATTTATATTTATTTATTTATTGGTTTTTCCGAGACAGGGTTTCTCTGTATAGCCTTGGCCATCCTGGACTCACTTTGTAGACCAGGCTGGCCTCGAACTCACAGCGATCCGCCTGCCTCTGCCTCCCGAGTGCTGGGATTAAAGGCTTGCGCCACCACTGCCTGGCTCACACAAATAATTGAGGCTCTTATATTTTTGTTTAAAAATGAGCTTCACTACACAATCTTGAGCAGTTTAAGTCTGTTCTTAACCCTGTTAGTTTGTCTTGCTTCCAGCAAATACCCCAGAGATACTTGGACTTCGTAGTTTTCCTCAGCTCCAGCTCCTTCCTCCTGATCATCCTGGGACCTCTACCAGTGGCTGACTCCCCTACTTCCTTTCCTAACTCCGCCCCTGGCAGGCAGGAAGTCCAACCCTATTCTCTCCCCTGCTCAGCGATTGGCTGTAAACTGCTTTATTGACATATCTAGGGGACAGTTCGGGAGCAGAATTTATACAACCCTTAGACAGGAAACCAGAATTTAAACTACATAGTAACCTTATGCCTACGCTCAGATCTTTATGACTGAGTTCCATTTTTGTTGTTGTTGTTGTTTGTTTGTTTTTCAAGACAGGGTTTCTCTGTAGCTTTGGCTATCACTTTGTAGACCAGGCTGGTCTGGAACTCACAGGGGTCCACCTGCCTCTGTCTCCTGAGTGCTAGGATTAAAGGCGTGCGCCACCACTGCCTGGCAGGTTGAGTTCTTTTGTTGTTGCAGTTTCGTTTTGTTTTTGTTTTTCAAGATAGGGTTTCTCTGTGTAGCCTTGGCTGTGCTGGAACTCGATGTGAAAACCAGGCTGGCCTTGAACTCACAGAGACCCTTCTGCATCTGCCTCCCAGGTGCTGGGATTAAAGGCATGCGCCACAACCATACAGCTTAATGCCTTTTCTTTTGGATGGTTGCGTTTTTAACCAGTGGGCTATCTCTTGAGCCCAAGTACAAGCATAAGTTTAAGTTAAACTGTTCTGTTGGCTCTGAAGTCCTTCAAGAAACTCAGCCTTCCCAGAGGTTTATTGTTACCATATTCAAGGGCAGATGCTGACACAGAAACCTGGATCCTAGTCTGCCCTGAGGAGGGGCAAGCCCCAATTTGAAGTTGTTTTCTTCAAATTTCCCCTCTCACTTTCTTCTCACAGTCAAAGCAGAAGCGTTTTAGGCCGGTGTGAGTTTCTGGTCCGCTGTGCTTGCATGAGAGCCAGGGCCGGCTCTGTGCTGTTCAGAGGCTGGAAAGTGGCTCAGCTGGAACCCAGCAGAGGCGTTCTCTCCAGCTTTGCAAACTTTCCACACACTCGGCTTCAAGATCATCTTCACGCATAATCGTCGCTGGCTGTCAACATTTTATCTTGATTAATTAAAACACTTGTGCAATTACTAACAGCAGGGGGAATTTCTGGAAAGGGCGCCTAAGCCACTCAGCCGCACAAAGGTCTGCGGCCCCTTCGTTTCCTTCATGGCAACCGCTGGCTTTCAGCTACTCCTCGGTCATGGCTTCACACTTCCTTCATAGTCAACAACCTGAGTTAGAGGAAGTGCTCCCCGTTTCTCTGATAGCGTAGATTTTCATTGTAGAATCATAAATATAAAGAGGAGTGTCAGGCACAATCACTGCTGGGTAAAAAGCTCTGTGATGGTTCCCGTCAACAACTCGATATGATTCCGAATTACCAGGCAAGCCTCTGAATTTTCTAAATTAGGGTAATTGAAACCCACCTTAAAGGCAGGTGGCCCCATGCCACGAGAGGTGGAGTGTCCTGCACTGAATAAAAAGCAGGAAATGAGCTGACTGAGCATTTATCTGCCCTTCCCGACTACGAACGTCACGTGACCCGCTGCCTCATGCCCCTGCAGCACTTGTGAACTGTGAGCCAAATAAACATTTCCTCCTGTGTGTTGAAACAACATTTAACATTTTGGCGAATATTCCTTGTCTTCTTTTTCTTACTGGTGCAATTTTAAAATACACCTGTTGCTTGGTGACAGACATCTTATTTTTTCTACTACAGTATGGATTCTGGGCATTTCCCCTACAAAGTGCAACATGCAGTTAATGGCACTGAAGTGCAGTGTTTCACATACAAACGGATCTTAATTTGTTTTTTTAAAGATTTATTTATTTATTATTTATACAGTGGTACACATATACACCTGCAGACCAGAAAGGGGCATCAGGCTACATTATAGATGGTTGTGAGCCACCATGTGGTTGCTAGGAATTGAACTCAGGACCTCTGGAAGAGCAGTCAGTGCTCTTAACCTCTGAGCCATCTCTCCAGCCCTATTTGAGAAGCACAATTAAGTTGTAGGCATTTTATCTTTGACCCGAGTAAGACAAATGTGAACTGTCTCGTGCTAAAGTCTTCCCAAGGACCCCTTACTACGTCTTAAGGTGATTTCTCAAAAACAGAATGCTGCGTGCTGCATGTGAACCAGCTGTGCCAGAACCAACACCAGGAGGGAGGGGGCCATGTCGCCCCCTGAGAATCCAAAATCTCGATTGTATTAAAATTTCTCAGGCTGAGCCGGTAGTGGTGGCGCACACCTTTAATCCCAGCACTCGGAGACAGAGGCAGGAGGAACCCTGTGAGTTCGAGGCCAGCCTGGTCTACAGAGCGAGTCCAGGACAGCCAAGGCTACACAGAGAAACCCTGTCTCAAACAAAACAAAACAAAGCAAAATAAAACAAAAAACAAAAAAATTCTCTGGCTGCCAGAGAGTCACTATACTATTTGTCTCCTTTAATTGGCCATTTGTATGCAGGCCCTCAGGAAAGGGCCCGTGCTGCTGTGTATTCAGTGCCCTGCTGGGATGATTAGCTGTACTCCTTGGTCTGTGGGTGGCCTAATTGTTTGGTAGTTTTCACTGTCAGATTAGTTCTAAAGATAACTTTTATGGCAATGTTTGTTTTATGGGTTATTTGCCACCTTGTCTGAGTTGTTCATGGAAAACAAATTCAGGTTAAAAGCTGGGCAATCTCTCTTGCTCCTAACTCTGTAACTAATCTTTTCAATCTTCTCATGTAATTACCCTGTTTTGCAATTCCGCAGTGATTCCTTTTCACCTTTGGAATGAAAACAAAAGTAACCAGAAAAAGCCCTCTCACTACAGCAAACCAGACAGCACCCAAGAGCTGTCGGACACAGTGGCTCCTGGCTCTACGGTGCTATTTAAATTTAAGATTCATTTATTTTTTTTTTTTTATGTACATATAAGTGTTTTGCTCACAGGTCCTCTGGAGGAGCAACCAGTGCTCTTAAACACCGAGCCACCTCTCCAGCTCCCCAGCTCCTCCTGCTAAGGCTGCTAAATGAAACAGTGTCAGTGAGAAACGTGGCTCAGTTGGCAGAAGGCTTGCCTAAACATCCCGAATTCCACTCCAGGCATCAAAGAAACTGAGCGCACTGGCACGAAGCCATGGTCCCAGCATCTGCGCGAGGTGCATGAGGAAGAATCATGAGTCCACAGCCATCCTCAACTACCTAGCAAGTCCAAGGTCAACCTGGGCTACCATGGCAAACATTTAGAAAACGAGAAAGAAAAGTAATCACATTAAAAGTTCCCTCTTCTGGAGCTGGAGAGCTGGCTCAGAGGTTAAGAGCACTGCCTGCTCTTCCAAGGTCCTGAGTCCAATTCCCAGCAACTACATGGTGCCTCACAACCATCTGTAATGAGATCTGGTGCCCTCTTCTGGCGTGCAGGCAGACGTGCAGGCAGAACACTGTAAACATAATAAATAAATCTCTTTAATAATAATAATAATAAAAATTCCCCCTTTTACTAGCCCAGTGGCCCCACGAGGCTAGTGGCTACTATTCTGGGCAGCACAGAACCTCTTAATCATCTTGGGTAGTTCTGGACAGCAGCTGCCAGCAGATGTGATAATTTTAGCACTTTTTTCATACCTCTTGGACTCTGCTTAGAATATGCTTTTCCATTTCTTTGCGTAATTCCCAATCGTCCTTCAACACAGAGCTCAGGCACTATCAATTCCACAGAAGCTTTTTGGACCATTCCTGTGTCTCCCACTCCCTGTCAACATCTGACCAGATTGCACAGATTTTGGGGTCGGCTAGAACCTTAGCCGCCCCAAGACTGCACCGAGGACATTCATTCAGTTGTGCTTCATCCAGCCAGCTGCACAGGAGGAGCATGCATCCTTCCATTCTGACTCCCCACTTCTTACCATCTGAAAAGCAGACAGAGTGCGTTCAAGTTGTGTAAAGGGAGCACCACCCACACACCCACTCCTGTGCAAAGCCAAGCGGTGGTTACCCTCAGAATGGCAGAGCCTGGACTTTTGAATGCAAAGCCCAGGACACTTCTTTTCTTTTTAGTTAAAACACACACACACACACACACACACACACACACACACACACACACACTTAAATGTATTGTTTGCAGGAGATTTTGTTGTTTTGAGTTGGGAGGGGTCTCACCATATAACTCACACAGTCCTCAGATTTATAATCCTCTTGTCTCTGCTTGTAAGGGCAAGGGTTATACAACTGACTGGAAAATCCTTTTAAATAGTCAAACACACACACACAGGAGGGGGGGAAGGAGGAAAAGAGGGAGCTCATAATCTTACAATTAAATGACAACTTCATGTTACGTTTAGATGTATGTTTTTCCAAATTTTTAAAATACATACATATGGGTATTTTTGTATCTTGAAGAAACAAGAACCCCCTATAGTTATTAAGTTTACGTTTGAAAAACTGACACATTGTTATCTTTTATATATACTTAGGAATTTAAGAAATGTAACATTAAAATAGTATTACTCTCTATTTTTGTGGAGATGTAATGCTCCTCTGACTGCTTTCCAGGGGTAATACCCAGACCAGAGACAGTCCTTTTCCAAGGTAGACACAAGGAATGGCACTTTTCTGGGGCATTTGGGGTAATTGCACACCAGCTTAGGCCAACCCAGGAACAAACTAGGCCAGAAGCAGACCCAGAGTGGTATCCTGGGCTCAGGAGGCCAGTGTTAGAGAGCCCCCTGAAGACAGCCGGAGGCAAAACTCACACAGTGACAGGGCTGCCGTATGAGAGGAAGGGACAGTTCGGGGCAGTAAATAGTAGCTACTAAATTGGTCTCAGTCTCCTGAGGACACACAGCCGCTGCTTATGTCGTGGGGCAGCTCCAGAAACCACAGAGCCTGCGAGTGAACTTTAGGAGAGAGAGTTTATTTGTTTAGACGGTCGCTCTCTATTGGTTCATGTACAACACACGAGGAGGCACGCACTGCCCTGCTCCAGGTATCTGTTTCCTCTGGGCAGCCATCATGGAGCTGACTCATGCTGCGAAGCCTCGAGCTGCCTCTGCATCTGAAAATGACGGAAGGAGTCAGGGAACAGCAGAGCTCCTTCTGGTCTCGGGCTGAGGACTCTCAGAGGCTGAGGCGGAGGCCAGGAAACACACTCAGAGATATCAGCTGAGAAGCCACACGGTCTCTAGCTTCTTCTCTTGTGTTTTCCCTCAACTGACCCTTTGTTTGGAGGACCAAGGAGCTCTGCAATGCTGACCCCGTAGAAGCCTGAGTTCGTGCTCCGGGAACTGGACGAGAATGCAGAATTGGCAAGAATGGGAAAAGAAACTAAGTTCATATGCAGGAAGGATGGCCCCACCTTTCCTTTGGGGGGGGCGGGGACAGAAAAATAAAGACGGCAGAAGGTCAGCTGGGGACACTTAGCTCAGTGGAGCGTGACCTTCCCTTACCACTGGTCCTTAGCCTTCCAGCCCACCTCCTGAAAAGTGGGCAGCCTGGGAGGGGGAGGGCAGCCACCACTTGAGAGGACCCCCTTGTGTTCTGAGACCCCAGGCACTTGAGTGTGGCAGCCCAATCAGGTCCTGGGATGTCCTGGCTCTGCACCCCCAGCAGTTGGAATATAGCTCTCTCTATCCTACTGGCTTTTTATGTGAGAGCTAGGGATCCAAGCCCGGATCCTCGTGCTCTCACAGCAAGCTCCTTACCCATTGGGCCGTCTTCCCCCACCTAACAGCTGGACCGCTGAAACAATGGCAGCCAAGCAAGGGAAGAAAGCGGCCTGTGAGAGAGGGCGGGGCAGGGACACAGGAAGATGAGTCTGCTGGGTGCGCTCCCTGTGGTCTATGATGATGTCAAGGACAAGGTGATGCAACACATTAGTGTCTATGAGTCTCCCTTTGCACGGAGAACTTTGCTCTGGGCGCTGTTGCCTGACTCTCACAGCTCTCTGTGGCTTTCATTGGTTCTGGGTGAGGCCAGATGGAATCTCTTTCTTCTTCTTAGGACTGGAAAGCAAAGAGTAAAGCCTTAAACTTCGCAAAACTACCCTGGCTCTCTCTCTCTGTCTCTGTCTCTCTCTCTCTGTCTCTCTCACTCTCTCTCTTTTTCTCACTGTAATTTTTTTCTGCCTGTGTTTTGTGTACTGTGTGTATGAATGCATGTTTACATGTGTACAAGTGCACATGCACCTGTGTGTGTGTCTGTGTATGTAGTGGGGGGGGGGTCAGAGGTTGATGTCATATGTCTTTCTTGATAACTATCTATGGAAGCAGACACTCTTGCCGAACCCAGAGCTCCCCAGGGCAGCTAGTATAGTGCAGCTAGCCGGCTTGCTTGGGAAAGTCCTGCTTCTGTCTTCTGAGTGCTGCGATTATAGGTAGAGGCAGGCCACTGTGCTCACTCAGTTTATATGTGAGTGTTGGGGATTTGAACCTGCATCCTCATACTTCCAAGGCAAATTCTTTACCATTGAGCCATCACTCCAGCCATCTTCCTTCCTTCCTTTCCTTCTCCCTTCCCCCATCCCCCTTGGCCCCCTTCTGTCTATCCGTCTGTCTGTCTGCCCCTCTCTCTCTCTCTCTCTCTCTCTCTCTCTCTCTCTCTCTCTGCTCTCAGTGTAGCCTGGGCTGGCCTCTAACTTGCTGTGTAGCTGATAGCCGCCTTGGCCTTCTGATCCTCCCAAGTGCTGGGAATCACAGCCACGCTCCATGACTTGGGGCTGCTTTTATTCAGGGCTGCAGATACAATCCAGTGCTCCATGCATGCCAGGCAACCACGGTACCAAGCCAGCTGCAGCCGGGGAGGCCTCTCCTGGCTTTGACTAAGGACTGTGCCTTCCCCACTTCTGATGCGGGGAAAACATAAAGGAAACTCTAGCATGCCATTTACAGGATGCCCTTAAGCTGACCCTAACATTTCTTTTTCTGCTCTCTATTTTAGTGACTCGGGAACGTTCCCCCCTGTCCCATGCTCTCCAGTGACATGTTTCAGGCCTCTGTCCCCACCCAGAATTCCCTTTCCCTAATATCCTCTCATTTCTGTAGGGTGAGTCTCTTGCATCAAGATCCAGCCAAGGTTCCCTGCTGGACTCTTTCCTATGGTTAGGTGTCTGGGCTGTCCCACTTTCCTTGTGGTTCCCGTGAACAGGCCTTTGGGCTAGCTCTTATGACACATTGTACCTATTCGAGTGTGCCACTGTCTTTTCCTGTTAGTGTGTGGAATCTTTGAGAACAAAGGTCCCATTATTAGGTTTTAATCCTTAAAAACACTTTTTCAAATTTATGTCATCATAAAAGTAGCAAATTGTGTGTGTGTGTGTGTGTGTGTGTGTGTGTGTGTGTGTGTGTGTGTACTAGTTCATGCAGACCAGGGGTCAAACACTAGTCCTCAGGAAACACTCGCCTGGTTTTTTTGAGACAGGGTCTCTCACTGGGACCTGAGCCTTGCTGTTAGACAAGCTGGCCACTAAGCCCCAAGGACCTGCCTGGCTCACTTCCCCAGGGCTGGGATTAGAAGAATACCTTTATGTTTGTGCTCGAACTCAGGTCCCCACGCCTGTTTGGCGAGCACTTTGATGACTAAGCTTGCTTTTCAGCCCTCACACTTCTTAAGAGTGATGGAGCACCGGGCTCTGTAAGCATGGAAATCATATACCTGATGCTGACTGTCGCAGCAGCTTTTAAGACTCGCCTCTGAGTTACAGATGAAGAGGCTGTACTCGGGAACCGGAGGCTTTTCTCAGTACAGGCAACCAAAGAGCAGCAGAGACAGGATGTAAATTGACCAGAGCGTACTACAATAACACATTACGTCATGTGGACTCCTGCCTTAAAAGGTAAGGCTAGACGTTATGCCTTTAGCCCTTAACACCTAGATATATTTCCAGCAACCCGCAAGCCAACACGCTTGAGCTTTAAGGAGAAGAGGAGGAGACCTTTTCCCAGTTTGACGAGCTCAGCGCTGTGCTCTAACTGCCTCTCAACAAGGCTGACTCCCACCTGCCTGATTTACATATGCTAATTTACACTTCTTTGCCTGCTATCAAAACTTAGTTACATCACTGAAAAGAAGGAAGGAGATGGCCTTGGGCACAGGGTCTTTATTTTGATTGGAAACAGGACTGGTAATAAACAATAAGGAGAAAGTTACAACTTAGGACAGAGTTGCAGGTTCTCTGCTCCGGGGTTTCAAAGTGTCTTTGTGCTCCTGGGGGAGGGGCCAAATCCTAGTTAGCATAACTATTGCTGTGATCAAACACCCGGACCGTGGCAAGCTGGGAGGGAAAGGCTTATCTGGCTTACACTTTCACATCTTAATCTGTCATTTAAGGAAGTTAGGACAGGAACTCAAACAGGGCAGAGACCTGGAGCCAGGAGCTGATGCAGAGGCCATGGAAGGTGCTGCGTACTGGCTTGCTTCCTGTGGCTCCCTCAGCCTGCTTCATTAGGGATCCCAGGACCACCAGCCCAGGGATGGCACCACCCACAATGGCCTGGGCCCTCCCCCATCAGTCACTAATTAAGAAAATGCCCTGCAGGCTTGCCTGAAGCCTGATCTTATGAAGGCATTTTCTCAATTGAGGTTCCCGCCTCTCAGATGACTCTAGCATAAATCTAGGCAGCACAGGCCAAAATAAGGATATCCTTCCTATAAACAAAGGATAGCGAGTTACATTCGTCTGCTCAAAGTCACAGTCAGCTTGAGCATTTAAATTCATTTTGGATGCCAGGAAACACAAGGGAGGCCTAGTTCGTGGAGGATCTGGAAAGCAGTGAAGTCTGCACACTGCAGAGAAGAGCAGAGACAATGCATGTGAACTTAGTCTGGGTGTGGATAAGAGAGGCAGAGGGTGGGGAGGGAGCCTGAGAGTGTGTGGGGGGAACCGTGGGTGGGGAGGGAGCCTGAGAGTGTGTGTGGGGAACC
>OU015756.1:3165061-3225636 GCA_907169655.1 Acomys percivali
TCTTCTTCTTCTTCTTCTTCTTCTTCTTCTTCTTCTTCTTCTTCTTCTTCTTCTTCTTCTTCTTCTTCTTCTTCTTCCTTTTTTTTTTTTTGTCCTGGACTTGCTTTGTAGACCAGGCTGGCCTCGAACTCACAGCAATCCACTTGCCTCTGCCTCCCGAGTGCGAGTGCTGGGATTAAAGGCCACCATGTGCCACCGTGCCTGGCCCCTGTCTGCTTCTTGATGCATAAAGCAATGAGGTCCACCACCAGGCTGGAGCTATTGCTGAGGCTCAGAGTGTGAGTACCAGGGAAGGTTCTGAGTCACACCAGGAGTAAAGGACCCGTAGGGAGAGAGCTGATTAAAGCAGCCTTCCAATTCCGAACAAATTAATTTCCTGCTACAAACATGCATAGAAAAAGTCCTAGGATTACTCCCCATGGCTTTTAAAGTATGTGTTGAGATTGACTACCGCATGAAGGCTTTTTCATAAAGAAGCTTAAGTTACTAAGGAAGTGTGCCAGTAACTTCTCTCTGCTGTGACAAAGTGCCCATAGAAACAACCCAAGGAAGGTGGCTTACTTTGGCTCACAGTTCCAGGGGTGCAGTTCCCCACAGCAGGGAAGTTGCTACAGCAGTGGGGAGCCTGAGGCAGCCACTGCCGGGCATCCACAGTCAGGGATCAGAGAGAGATGGATGCTGGCCCTCAGCTCACGCCCTCCCTTTATTCAGTCTGGCCTTCTAGCCCATAGGATGGTTGTGATCACCTTTGTGGTGACTCTCCCTGCCCCAGTTACTGTCATCTGGAAGACCCCTCGGAGTCTGTGATTCTAAACCCCATCACACTGACATCAAGACCTTTGCAGAACCACACCCCAGGCAAACAAACAAAGGCTGCTCTACGCCAACTGTTATATCTCAGTGTAGCTAATCTCATAGTTAACCCTTGGATTAACTCAGCCTAAGAAAGATGCCCGAAGCTACCCAGGCATCAGTGAGAATATGATTGTGGCAAAATCACCCCGCTGTCTATGAGAACTCCAAGAACCCCCACAACTCAAAGGAATGGAAGTGAGTGTCTGTTCATACCAGATTCACTTCTTGGAAGCTGATTTTTAAAACTGTAACTGTGCATTAAACAGAATGTAGAATGTGTATGTGTGTCTTCCCCCCCCCCCCAAGATCTATATACCTGAAATTTGAGTTAAAAGACAAACTTTTACTCTGCAACTTATTTACTTACTTTTGAGACAGGTCCTGTCTTAGTTTTCCACATCAGATCACACATGTGAACACTGATGCCTGGCTTCAAACACAGTTATAATATATTTTTGGGTATAAGTTGACTTGAAATAAAATTAACTCTACGAGAAGTGAAAAAGAAAAGAGACAGTCTATGTTTCCAGAATCTCTGAACCAATCAGAATGGCCACTTGGTGTAGATGTTTGATAGTATTGTTGCTTACGTGTACATTTTACATAAAATACTAAAAACTCAGAAAACACTCATTTATGGCATGCTTGGTCATGTGTGTGCTTATCTGTACATTTCTGGGCTCAGATAGGTTTATCTTAAATTTACATTTACTTATTTCTATCTCATGCTGCAGTGTGAGATGGACTGGAATTTACTTCGATAGCCTAGGGTAGCCTCAAACTTGGAGCAGCCTTCCCCAGCTTCCTGAGTGCTGGAATTAGAAGCCTTTCAAATGCTTTCAAATGTGAAATCCAAACTACAATCTTTATCCATAGGTTTAACATGCAGAAAACGTGACTAAGGAAAAGCATTTGGCTTTCCTATGTAGAATGACACTCAAACTTACACTGTGAGACCGTGGAAATACCCGTGGCCATTTGCATGGGATGTTTCCCATAAGTCATTTGACTGTTTGATTCCCAGTTGGTGGCTGGAGAGGGTTAGGTGTGGCCTTACTGGAAGACGGATGGCCTTGTCCTTGAGGGAGGGCTCTGAAGTTTCAAAAGACTGGACCATTTCGGCTTCCTGTTTGCAGTCTGAGTAGTAGACCCCACCCATCCACTGCCCTCCGCCCCCCCCTCCCCCCCCCCCCGCCCGGCCCCTCACCTCCCAGCTCCAGCCAGCATGCTGTCTTCCCTGTCCTGGTAGCTAAGTAACTCTCTCTCTCTGTGAGTTGCTTTGGTTATGGTAGTAGTTACCCAGGCAATAGAAAAGTAACCAGGACATGTCCCTGCTAAGCCTCAAATTAACTTCCGTGACTTTCCCCTTGACGGCCAGCAGTAGTGACCACCACACCATGTGCTTAGCCTCAGTGGTGTTCTGGAAGACAGAACAGTGGAGGGCAGTGGCTGGTGGAGTCTTTTCCTTGTGTGGGCTAAGAGGCTGCACCGCATGGAATCTAGGCTCCGTCGCTAGGTTCTCTCAGGGTTACTTGTCTCTGAAACACAACACACTCGGCCCCTCCCACCACATTCTCATCCCCCCCTCCCAGTCAGGTCATTCTACAGTGTGTGTGTGTGGTGTGTGTGTGTGTGGTGTGTGTGTGTGTATGTGTATGTGTGTGCGCGCGTGCGTGTGTGTGCACACGCGCGTGCTGACAGCTTAGCTGTGCGCTGTCGATACCAGTCACAGGTTTCAAATGCCTATGCAACAGTATGGAAAGGTGGCTTGTGGTGGGGCTTCCGCGATGGCGTGTTTACTTAGGGCAGCCGTTCTCAAGCTCCCCAATGCTGCGGTCCTTCAGTACGGTCCCTCCCGCTGTGGCAATTGCAACGATAGAATTATTTTCATTGCTCCTTCACAACTGTAATGTTGCTACTGTTAGTGATTGTGAAGTGTTTTTGGAGACAGAGGCTTGCCAAAGGTGCGGCGGCCCGCAGGTTGAGGACTGCTAACTAAGGACGCCTCCCTGGCTGCGCAGGACTACTCTTCCGCCTTTTAGTAACTGCCATTACTACCATAGGCCTTTACTGAAGGCCGAGCAGGAGAGCAGTGTACAATCTGATTTGGCAAACGTACAAAGTCGGACACCAGATTATACATTAAAGCACTAATTACCCAAATGACACTCCAGGGACAGCTTAGGTCGATGCAGTACAGTGAATTAAGGAAGGAAACAGTTAGTTATAACCATAAAAACTAGTTTAATGGTAAGGACTGAATACGCCTATTTCCTGCAGCCCAGAGAGTTTGGTAATGGTTTAAGGACAAAAGAGAAGCATGGTTTCTAAAAATAAGTAAGAAATGGATGGATCCTCAAGTTGTTACAAAAATGACTTTATTTACTTTTGTTCTTATCCACTACATAGTAAATAACATTAAGACATTTCCGTTCATGGACATGTAATTCTGACAAATCAATTATCAGTCTCTTTTCTTGACAGTTCAAGAGGTTTGCCAGCGCTTGACAGTCTGAATACACGCGAACAAGGAAACGGACACAACACAGACACTGAGCAAGCACACAAGGCATGGAGCGCCAACCCCAAAGGGTCGTATGGCGGAGGGACAAAGAAGCAAATGAACACACTGGAAACCATGCAGGCCAGGTGCGGGGCAAACACCTGTTATCCAGCGCCCAGGAAGCCTAGGCAAGAGGGTCTCAAGTTCAAGGTCAGCCTGGGCTGAAAAGCAACAGCCTGGCTCAAAAAGCAAACCAAGCCCCGAACACATGGTGGCTGCTGTCTGGTCAGAGAGTTAAGCCGCCCGATGTTCATGTACCCCTCCAATTAAAAAGTAATTTCTCGGGGGGGGGGGCGGGGCAGCAGAGGGAAGACTCTTTTCTCTCTCCCTCAGATAATCATACAAACTCTGTCTTTATTAGTGGATGACACTGGGGATGGGGGATGGGGGATGGGGGATGGGGCAGACGTCTGTTTGGGAGCCTGATTTCAAATGATCAGAAACTTGAAGAGTGGGAGCCAAGTCTGAAAACTCTAGGCAAGACTGCCTGAGCTTTCCATGTCTCTAAACAGACAAGATACAGACACCGCACAGACCCTTCTAGAAGTCTCCTCAGTGGCAACCACGCTGCTTTGTTCCCTTGAGTAAGAAACCCTGTTCTTGAGATTCCGCCCCAGTGTAAACTCTAATCAGCACCATCACACTCAGGAGTCACAGAAGTCTTAATTTACCCTCGGAAGAGCTGAAATGACGCCAACATATATGTAATTTGCGAGAGTAGTGCCAGCAGTTTTTTTTTTTTTAAATCAGTGAGCCATAAATGTTACTTTTGGGATGGCAATACTATTGACCAGGCATTTGATAGGAAAGTGGATTAGAGAGCAAGATACGCTAAAGCCATAAGCTGGCATACTGTAAGAGACTGGACGTATTTTGTTCCAAGAAACCCAAGGAAGAGTCCATGTTATCTCAGCCTCCTCCAAAGCAGGGCCTATGATAAAAATGAACAACATCCTTGGAGCAGAAGCACTTCCCCAGAGCCTGGAAAGGCAGGGCCTGCTCACCGCTCAGGGTACAATGGACATTGTCACTCATTATATACCAGTGGGGACGAGCTGGTGGCGCTCTGAGGAATCTACATGTGTAGACACCAGATCTTATTTCATCACATCGTGTAATAGGAAAACACCTCTGCTCTGAGGTGTCATGTTTTACAGGTGTGGCTTTTATGATATGAAATTTACATTAATTCGTCTATTTGTGTGTGTGTGTGTGTGTTTTTGTGAAGGTGCTCGTGTCGTGGGACCAGTGTGGAGGGTCAGGGGACAACTTATGGGAGCTGTTTCTCTCCTTCCACCACATGGATTCTGAAGGTCAAAGTCAGGTCCTCAGCCTGGACAGCTAGGGCCTTTTACCCACAGAGCCATCTTGCCAGAGCTTTGGTGGGGTTCTGTCAGGACCGTCCAGCCAGACCACCAGCACACGCCTGTTTGTCCCGTACTGTCACTAACCCTCATGGGGCAGTGTGCTTACCTTGAGCTCGAAGCTGCCCCTGGAGTGACAAATACAGATGGCACGTTTGTGATTTACACAGCGGTTTGTTGTGACTCAGAGGTTGGACAAAGAGCCGGCTGACCCTTCTCAGAAAGAGCACTTGGAAAACAGAGAGGGACGAGGCAAGACCGCCTCTGTGCGCCGAGTCGGATCAACCGACGTTAGAAAGGTCAGCAGCTCAGGTACCTGAGTTTCCCATTGGAAGGCTAAATACTAACCCAAAGTGTTTAACTCGAGAATGTGAACAAAAGTTACTGTATTCAAAAGGACAAGAATCAGAAAATTTAAACTCTTCAAAGTTCAGTTTGAGGCATAGGAAGTTTTATAAAATCTAATAGAAAGACCTATGACTATTTTCCTCTTAGGTAAAACAAAGTCACAGAATTCTCCTGATATGTCAAATGTTATTTACAACTTAGGTTGGGAGTCAGCCTGCAGAATTATTATGAAAATAAATCGTTACTTTGAAGTTTGATAAAATCGAATTATTGGTGATTTGTTTTAGTCATGTGGGATTTTCAGTTAGTGATAAAGGCTTCAACATAAACATAGTATTTAACCTAAATAAATAGATCCCTTTTGAAGGATGGTGTTGGAAATAGGCATACATTTTAACAACCAAAACAGTGTGTTCACTGACTCGACTTACTTTCATTAGCAGGTTACTCATGCTCAATGACAATCTGCCCATAAATTCCTCAGGACAGGGTTGTTTGTGAACATGACTCATGTTCAGGATCTCAGCATTCTAAAGTTGAATATTTCTTCATATAAGAAGCACAGCAGTAACAGTACTTCAAAATATTATTATTTCAATTCTAGGTTAAAAAAAATCATGACTGAAACTCTTAGTCAATAAACGGAAGCACTTGCACGTGGTTGGCCCTTCCCTCACACAGGTCCGTCCTTCGTTCTTCACAGACTCAGAGTGATGAGGATTGCCCCCCTCCCCCCAGCCTCTGCTCTGCCGTGCTGCGTAACTGAACTCAGGTCTGGGGCACATCATGGACAAACGCTTCTTTGCTGGGCTGCACCCCATCCCCCCACATCTCTCCATCTTAACTCAGATGAGGACCACGTGTCTGCCCAGCGCCTTCCAGAGTTGCCTTCTGCATGTCACACACACAAAAAAGTAGAGCTGGGCAAGGTCATGGGGGCCAAGAAAACATTCTTCAAAATAGGCATCCAGAGTAAAACACCTTCCTTCTCTCATTGTTAAATGTGTCCTTCCTCTCACCGGTCAGGGAACTATGTAGCTCAAATCTCCATACTAGGCTGGATTTTTAAGAATACAAAGGTAAATCAAGGCTTTCCCAGCCACTAGGTAGGAGTTACTGCTAAGTGACAACTCTTAGAGGTTAGCCACACAGCTGGAAAGTGACCGGACCGATTTAAGTGAGATAGATTTTTTAAGCAGAGAGCTGAGGAGTTGCCCTGCTTGCAAATGTTACTAGCATCTGCAGCGTCATTGAGGGCAGGTTCACAGGGAAGTCCGTGACTGTACATAATGTAGACACTGGCCTGCAGGCAGGAAAGGGAATTGATCAAAGCTGCCCAGGGCCCGAGGAGGGGGACAGAAGGCTGTGGTGGAATACATCAGCTTTTTAACAGAGTGCCTTAGCAGCAAGATTGTTTTCCATTGGATGCATCCACATATCAAGGCATCAAAAATGATTGAATTACTCAAAACAGGCTTCTAATCCTATGATTCAAAATTTAATTATCTGCTAGAATACTGAAATAAATCTAATTTTCCTAAGGTTGCTCCACCAGTACCACATGGCAATACTGAGGCGGTGGTGGTGGTGGGGTCGTATTTAATGTTTAATGACATATTTTAGGATGTTGGTTTAAAAAAAAAATTCAAATCAGTTCAACAGCAAGCGGTAAAGTGAACAGAAGCCTGGCAGCCAGGGGCGGTTTCTCCCCTCCTCCATTTAAGGAGCCCGTCCAAGGCTAACTGAGATTGTTGTGTAGGAAATAATACAATTAATGGTGCTGGGAGCAAAGGGGGCTTTCAAGGTGATGCTCTGTGACAGCGCAGTGCTATGTGAGCCAGGAGTGGAGAGTCTTGACTGGTGAAGAAGGCGGCGGGTGTTAAAGTAGCACACACTCCTTGGTACGCATGATGAAAACACAAACAAGGACAGGTATAAACAAGGGCAGAATGGCGTTGCCAAAGCATCTCCACCCATTTAAAATATGCCGAACGCGCACACGATCGCTGAGCAACTTCCTCTCTCACAAGAACAAACTGAAGTGAGGAAAGAAAGCCTAAAGCCAGATGAGCTATCCTGTGCCTGTTGGCAGGAAACAAAAACAGGTGCTTTAGCTTCCAGGACAAACAGAACTTTAAAATATCAATATTGAAAAAATACAATTAAGATTTTTATTAAAAAATACATACTCCTTACTTAATCTTTGTGTACATTATGTCTTGTGTGAAAAAGGAAAACAGAAACAAAAATAAGATAGGAAAGGCATTAAGACTACCTAATTCTTTATATTGTATTTGGTAGAAGCATGTTTCAGTCATATTTCGATGAAAAATAAGTTATTCTGCTTTCATTTGCTCCCGGACGTCCGAGGGTAGCGTCTCAAACAGAGCATCTTCCACAACCAGCCCGGCTCGCTTCAGAGCCCGGCAGTCTCCCAGCTCAGAGGGGAGGGTCTCAAAGTGGTTGCCTTTGATGTCCAAGTAGGAAAGAAATAGTAAATTTCCAATTTTGGGTGAAAGTACGGAGAGGCTATTTTTCCCAATCTTCAAAGTTTTAAGTTTCTTGCAAAAGTAGAGTTCGTCGGGAAGGCTCTCCACCTTGTTACACGTGATGGAAAAGTACTGTAAACTCTGCAGAACCCCGATTTCAGGCGGGATGAAGCGAATGTCGTTGTAGGACAAATCCAGGTATCGAATTTTGTTGCACAGGAAGAGGTGGGAAGGCAATACCTCAACCTTATTGTGGCTGAAAAAGAGCCGCTCCAGGCTGGTCAGCTTCTTGATGTGCTCGGGGATGTACGCGATGCTGTTGTGCCAGAGTTTGAGCACGGTGAGCTTCCGCAGGTGCTGGAAGCTCACGATCTCTTCTATCGACTTCAGGTTGTTTTCCTTCAGGTCGAGCTCCTGGAGGCTGAGCAGGCTGAACACGGCGTGGGGGATGCGCTCCAGGTCGCAGTGGACCAGCTGCAGCTCCGTCAGGTTGGTCATCTTCTTCAAGTTGTTCAGCATCACCAGCTTGGTGCCGTCGTTGTGAACGCACATCTTCTGGAGGTGGCTGGACACGTCCACCACGGCCTGAGGGATTTTGGAGACGTTGCTCTTGATGGAGAGAATTTTAAGGCTTTTGAGATCCCGCAGGGACTCCAGGGTAACATTCTTGGAGATGTCGTGGCTCAAGGAGCCAACGAGGTAGAGCTCTTCCAGGTTCCGGAGGCCGTACATCCAGGGCGGCAGCTCCCTCATGTCGTCAAACTTGACGCTCAGGACCTTAAGGTTCTCCTTGAGGAAAGACAGTGCCGCGCTGTGGATCTTGACGGAGCACTGGTGCAGGGAGAGCTCCTGGAGGTTGTCGAGCTGGGCGACGGTGGCGGGGATCATGACGTTCTTGATGATCTCCAGCTTCAGGGACTGCAGCTCCGTGATTTCAAACACGGTGTCCGGGAGGCCAGAGAGCATGATGAGAGGCAGCTCTAGGCGGTTGTGGGCGTTCGTCTGCAGCTTCTGCCTCAGCTTGTCGGGGGTCCACTCATTGTTCAGGTTGAGCTGTTTCAACTTGTTCTCGCTGACCTCGGACAGGAACACCGCAAACCGCTTGGAGTAGAGAGGGTCGTACTGGTCGATCATATGGAGCATAAACGCAAAGTCGTTCTTCACATCGGGGATGTCGTCGATCCCAGTCTCCTGCCGGACATACTCAAAAGAGTATTCCCTGAGGGAGCGGTAGAAGAGCCAGTATAAGGTGTAAAGGCACGTCAAGCCGTAGATGCTCACGAAGCACAGGTAGCAGAATGAGAGCTTGGAGAACAAGTGAGCCATGGTGTGGTTGCAAGAAAAGTTCTTATAGCCCGTCATGTCCTGGATGTCCACGTTACAGTCCACCGTAAACTGGACTTTGGAGACCAGAGCGCTGTTGTACGCGATGATGATGAGGAACTTGATGACCTTGATCACGGTCTGCCGGACGTACATGGCGTACAGCAAGTCGCCTTCCTCCACGTGCATCCGGAACTTCTTCACCTTCTCGAATAAGGCCTTCGCCTGCTCCCCTTCCTTCTTGTCCAGAGCTCCCGCGGTAGACTTGTCAACCACAAACTTCTCGGGGATGGACTTCAGGGACTGGGAGTTCACCAGGCTGCCTTCGGGACCAGACGGGACGGGGTTGGACCTGTTCACGTGGTTCCTCCTGTTGTCCTTCTCTTCCGAGTCCTCCCCGGACACCTCGGAGAGAGCCCGTGTGGTCCACGGCGAGTCGAAGCACTTGCCCAGGATGGAGATGAAGTGCTCTATCTTGGAGCTGGAGCCGGGGAACTTGAACCAGAAGTTGCTGCAGAGCATGAAGACCAGCGTGTGGATGAGCACAAGGTACGGGAAGTACTTGGCGTACCAGTGGAGGGCCCGCTCGTAGCACATCTGGTTGATGAAACTGTACTGCTGGAGGTCCAGGTCTGTCTTCAGGCCCTTCATCTCCACCGTGGCGGGGTTGGTTGGAGAGGCTTTGGGTGGAGGCAGCGGGGTGGTGCTGATAACCGCCTGGGAGGCGTTGGGAAAGGAAGAATGGTTCTGAGCAGGCTGCACTCTTTTCGGAAGGCAGATGATCTTGTCCTGCATGACCTGGAACACAGAAATAATAATAGTTTCAAATTATATTACCCAAAGAGCTCTCCATAATGTCGTTAGCTCAAAAGAAAGTAGCAATAACATCCAATAAACGTCCATTTCCTCTGCCTGGAGAACGTTAACATTCGATTCCAGTACCAAGATTTTATTCTTAGCTCATGTCACGGAAAAGTGAAATATCTGATTTCGTTCACCCCATCACGGACTGACACAAAGCAGCGGCATTGTTGGGACATGAGGCAAGTCATAGCAGTATGGGAAATTAGGGGATATTCTGTATTTTTAATCTTTGTATTTCTTCTCTCACTGAGAGTCAGTACACGCCCTCACGGCATCCTGCCTTGACCCGGATGGCTCTGGATACGGTTTCCATTAGTGTGAGACGTAATGAGGGGAGGAAGAAATGTGGGAACACTTCCTGGTGCTCTTGTTTACTGCTCCCCTTCTGCCCACGTTGCACATGATTACCATGAGTGGGGCTCCCACGTTCTCCAGAGATGGGAGAAGAGAGACAAGGCTCAGTAGCAATGCGTCCGTGCATTAATCTGCCACCTTGGGGAACAATCTCGGGGCCTTCTGCTGCTCCGCTTGGCCAGGGCTTTGTAGAGAAGACGATCTGTGATGACACACCAAGCAGCTCCTAGGGTGTAACACAGAAAAGGCGGGGCACAAGCTGTCTGGGATGAGACAGGCTGCTGCTTGGATCAAATTAGAGGAGTCACCCTCACAAAGAGACTCAGGGACAGGGGGGTGATATGGATGGCATGCAGCAGCTCTGAGTAACAACCAAAGAGCACAGACGATGGAGCTCATTAGTGAGGGAAAGGTGGTTTGGGGCTGGGGAGACGGTGGCTAATAGAGACAGTTGTCTTTAAGGCAGGTGTCTGGAGTTTGAGCCCACATGTGCACACAATTAGTTAAATGTAAAAGTAAGAGAACAGAGAAAGCCAGTTTGTATCTCTAAACACTAGGAACCCAGTGTTTGGTGATTCTGCAAGAGTGAAGACCTCACGACAACAAAGGTCTTTGCACATACTGCAGAGGCAGAAACTGAACTCAGGCAGAGTGGGCCTCCATAGCACAGTGCGTGACTGCAAGAGGCTGCTGAGGACACCGCTAGCCCACCAGACAGACCCTCGAAGCGGAAAACCAGCCGTAGCGACCAAGGCTCAGTAAAGCACATGGTGGCGCAGGCGTATTCTTGCTGAGACAGCCAGGGACACCAGCAGTCCTTCCAGGTCTGACGCTGTTGGAGTGGGCATGAAGGGTACCTCCTATGCCTCTTCTCCAGCTGAGGGTGACAGTGGCGGCGGTGATGGCAACAGCAGCGCACGTGTGCCGTGCTCAGCATGAGGCTGTCTTTATCCTGTCACCACAGTATTAATTTTGAATCGTGAAATTCTAAATTTCACTTGACAGGGTATCATGTCACCCAGGCTGGCTTCCAACGCCCCATGTAGCCGAGAGGGACCCTGAACCCCTACTCTCCTTGGTTCTGCTCCAAGAGCCCTGCGACTACAGGTGTGTGTCAGCACGGCTGGCTGAACTGCCACCCGGACCTGATAAGGCAGTACGCTATGACTCTCATTTTATAGTTCAAGAGACCAAGGCAGTAAATCAAAGTAGGTGATTTAAATGACATATAGCCCAAGAGCTACAGTCCTATTCTTTTTTTTTTTTTTTTTTTAAACAGGGTTTCTCTGTGTAGCCTTGGCTGTCCTGGACTTGCTTTGTAGACTAGGCTGGCCTCAAACTTACAGCAATCCGCCTGCCTCTGCCTCCCGAGTGCCAGGATTGAAGGCGTGCGCCACCATGCCCGGCCCTATTCTTATTTTATATAATCGATAGGTCTGAAAATATCTTTATTGCTCTTATTTTTTTTTTATAAACATCTCTTCAAAGTTATCTTGAAAAGTTTTTCACACATGTGTGCTTATGTGCCTGTGTGTGTGTGTGTGTGTGTGTGTAACATGTGTTTGGATGTAACAGAGGCCAGGAGAGGGCATCATATCCCCTGGAACTGAAGTTACAGGTAGGTGGTGAGCAGCCCACCATGGGTGCCGGGAACCAAATTTGGGTGCTCTGGAAGAGCAACAAGCGCTCTAGCCTCAGGGTATCTATTCAGCAAGTTTTTTTTTTTTTTTTTTTTTAAATTAAAAATCGCTTTTATTCTTTCCTAGAGAATTTTATACATTTTCACCTCCTGTCATCCTCTCTTACCCCCTCCTCCTGCTGCTGAGAACTTTCTTCTTCCTAACAAAAGTTGTCCCCAACTTAAAGCCCTTTGTGTGTGTGTCCACTGAGCTTAGCTGCAGTCCCCGAGGGTGGCGCTTGCTTTCTTGACGAACAGTACCGTACAGTGGGGGTGTTTTACAATGCTGTGTTGAAAGCTATTTCTCCTTTGCATTTGGAAATATGATTCCATTTTTCTCCTGTTTGCTGGTGAGATGCCCGCTGCCCACTTGAGTTGTTTAGTGAGCAGCCTGCCTTTCTTTATAGTAGCTGTTAAGATGTTACCATGAATCCCAGGTTTCTTAGCGTCTCTTTCATTTTGGGTACACTCGGATCACGCCTGCTCTGTACATGGCATGACGTATTCGACTTTCTTCAGTTTCACACGGCTCCTGTGGACACATGCTCCTGCTTTGTGGTCCCTTTCCTCCAGCAAGGGTGCCCTCTGCTGTCTTCTCTCTCTCTCTCTCTCTCTCTCTCTCTCTCTCTCTCTCTCTCTCTCTCTCTCTCTCTCTCTCTCTCTCTCCTGCTCAGATCTGCGAACCCAGAACTCACTTCTAACATACCACTTACTTGGGTAACTGAGTGCAGCGCACACGTTCCATCATTTCGTCTTTTTTAAAACTAGTTTTTATTTTATGTGTATGGATGTTTTGCCTGTAAACTTGTCTGTGTCCCAGGTTCATGTCTGGCACTCAACGGAGCCAGAAGAAGGCACTGGGTTGACTGGAACTGGAGTTACAGCCAGTTGAGAGCTGCCAGTGTGGGTTCTGGGAATCAAGCCTGGGTCCTCTGAAAGTCAGTGCTCTTGTAACTGCTGAGCCAGCTCTCCAACCCTTAGCTAACGTTTTATTTATTTATTTATTTATTTTTATTTTTATTTTTTTAAATTTTTAATTAATTTATTCTTTAGCTAACGTTTTAAAGGCCACTTTTGAAGTTGCTGGCTTAGGTGCCGTGGTTTGAATGCAGGGCCTTGTACACCACCCGCCTTCCATTGCCTGTGAATTTTTGTTTCCAAGGGTGTCGCTGCGGTTATTGCTTCTTTGGTCATCCTGTGTAGAATTATTTTAAATTCCTGGTCCCGTCGCTTCAGAACTTCATCTGCTCTTGACTGAATCATCGTTCCAGTCGTTCATTTTAATGTTATCTTTCCTTTAAAATTGTTTTCATTTCCTTTTGAGACAAGCTGACGTTATACTCACAGCGATCCTCCTGCCTCGGCTGTCTGAGTGCTGGGATTACACGCATGTCCATACCCAGTTTGGCCTCAGCCTTTTCTTTTTCTCTCAGTTTTCTTCACTCGTTCTGGGGAAGGTGCATTTGGAGTGGGAGGTGTTTCCGCTGTCCACTCGCGAGTTCTGCATCCATCTGGCCGGGGGCCATCCCTGGGCATTGTCGCAGAGCTCTGGTGTTTCACTGGGGATGTCATCACCTTCTTTGTCCGTGCTGGAGACAGCGAGCAGGTCGGCTGGAGCTCTGGCCGGGAGGCACCCAAGGGCAGTGTCCTCTGAGGCACCAGCTTGAGCATCTGGTCGGTTATCTTTCTTTCCGGATCCTTCTGGGAAGAGGGGCTTTGGCTTCAAACAGTGGCCAGGCCCCAGTCGCTTATCTTGCTTGGAGCATTTCTAGCTCCCTTTACTGGCAGGAGCGAGGTCCTGTCTGTGGCGGCTCAGTTTTGGAAGAGAGCCTGGTAGTTGATTTAGCCCACTCAGTGTTCCGCTCCTGCTCCAGGGACACGCTTGTCTGGGTTTGCAGCCCACCTCTGTGCTTTGCTATCTTACCTGCCATGGCCCCACATGTAAACAGGGAGTGTTTTTTGAAGTCTAGCGTTTTGTGAGGTTCGCCATAACCACGTGTGCATGTTTCCAACAAAGTCAGACGAGACACAACATTCACTGGCAGTTCCACGTATTCACTAGTCTGTGGCCTATAGTCTGACAGGACAGGGCTTCATGTTGGCTACGCTATCGCTGCTCAGCTTGGGTAAAGCAGATTCTCTTCTTTCTCTCCTTTTTTATCCTCCTCCTCCTCCTCTTCTTCTTCTTTTTGGAGACAAGGTTTCCCTGTCCTGGAACTTGCTTTGTAGACTAGCCTAGCCTTGAACTCAGTGACCCACCTGCCTTTGCATCCTGAGTTCTGGGATTAAAGGCATGTATAACCACTACACTAAGGCAGGTTTTTTGTTTTGTTTTGTTTTGTTTTTGTTTTTGTTTTTTAAATAAAGGGACTTTTTAAAATTCGTGCTTTGGTGATTTCATACATGTATACAATGTCTATTAACCATTTCCAACCCAAATCAAATCTCCTCTCCCACTTCCCTGGGCCCTCCCAATACTTCCTCCTCCCACCTTTATGATACTTTTATTTTTAAGTTATTTATTCATTCATTCATTCAATCACTTTACAGCCTGAGCTCAGCTCCCTCACGCCTCTCCTCCCAGTCCCACTATCATGTTCACTCCCCCCCCATTCCCTCCTTTCCTTCTTCTCAGAGAAGGGCGGCCCCCGCCCCATGGGTACCAACCCACCCTGGCACCCCAAGCCACAGCAGGACTAAGTGCTTCCTCTCCCACTGAGGCCAGTCAAGGCAGCCCAGTTAGGGGAAAGACACTCAGAGGCAGTTCCCTCAGAGTCTGAGACAGTCCCCGCTCCCATTGTTAGGGGACCCACAGGATGACCAAGCTGCACATCTGCTACATACGTGTGGGGGGGGGTCTAGGTCCAGCCCCTGCATGCTCTTTGGTTGGTGGTTCAGTCTCTGTGAACCCCCATGGGCCCAGGTGAGTTGACTCTGTAGGTCTTCTTGTGGTATCCTTGACCCTTCCAGCTCCCTTAATCCTTCCTCCTATTCTTCCACAAAACTCCCCGAGGTCAGCCTGGCTGTGGGTCTCTGCATCTGTTTCCATCAGCTGCCGGATGAAGCCTCTTAGAAGATGGTTATCTTATTATTCTAAATAATGCACTAGGTCCAATTTCTGATGACTGAATGTGTACAGGTACGGAGACACTCACTGGAGCATAGCAACGTCAACCCTTTAGGAAAAGGACTCCTCTTCCTTAAGTGGACACCAGCTGCCAACAGCTGCTCAGCTAGGTAAGGGGCTTCATGGCCCGGCTGCCATCCACACTGGGACTCTGACTGGCTGGCTCCAGCTGCCATGCACACTGGGACTCTGACTAGCTGGCTCCGGCTGCCATGCACACTGGAACTCTGACTGGCTAGCCCCAGCTGCCATGCTCACTGGGACTCTGACTGGCTACCTCTTTCTTATGCAGGCCATCACAGCTACTTTGAGTTTATGACTACACCGGGCATGTCATGGCTGGAAGACAGCATCTCATGGCCCACCTCCTTCTCCTGCAATTCTTACATTCTTTCTGCACTTTCTTCTTTGCCAATCCACAAGCCGTTGGTCAGATGCCTCATTTAGGATGAGCATTCAGTCACGCATTCTCAGCGGTCTGCCAAGCTGTGAGTCTCTGCATTGACCGCTGCACTGGGTAGGAATTTCTTTTAAGAAGGGGTCTCATGCATCACAGATGCATGGCCTTGGACTTGCTAAGTAGCTGAGGATGACCTAGAACTCACCATCCTCTTGTCTCTACCTTACAAATGCTGAGGCACAGACCACCAATGGTTTGGGAAAATGCTAGGGATTGAACCCAGGGCTTTGTGCATGCTAGGCAAAGGCTCTACCAACTGAGCTGCAATTCCAGTGCACCTATGGTAGATTTGATCCAAACTGGTATAACAGACCAAAAAAAAAAAAAAAAAAAAAAAAAAAAAAATCAGGTGGACTGTACCAAAGATATTCAGTCTTTTAAGGGAAGAGGTGAGGTGACTTGGTGGTGTAAGTTTATTTTGGCAGTAGCCAAGCAACAAAGATTCCTCATAATGCTAATGTCTTGACTAACTTTTATATTAAATATACATCTCTGTTGGAACTGTCTCTGTCAACCTCCATTCACTTACCAGAGATGCATATAGCTGGTACTAAATGCTATACCTCACAACACTGATAACCAGAGGTGCCCCAAGTCAGACAAGTCAAATTATTCCTGTCATATTAGGATGCAGCAGGAAATACATCCCAAGTTGTATTCCCCATGGCTTGTCCAGAGACACCAGGAAGCGGCCTTTATCATCTAAAGGGTACCAGGTATCTGCTTTACGGCTATGACATGGAAAAGCACAGTGGCACGAGCAATGCTTGCTCTGCAATCTTGCTACAGATAGACAGGGCCGTGTGAAAAGTCAGCAAGAGTACAAGTGAGGCAGAACGCCCTCCACAAGGCGGCACAGGAAGTGCAGTAGGAGGCTCCAGGAGGAGGCATGACTACATTGGGTCTTGACGCTTCTAGATTGGATAGGGCATTGAGGAATGGAAGGTTAGAGCCGTGTGGGTTCCAGGGACAGGAACAAAAGGCTGCACTGGGTGAGAGAGAGACACCGGGAAGATGGATGGTCAGGCTTTACTCACTTCTCCCGGGCAAAGGGATAAAACGGGAGGGAAGTGGCTCTTAAAGCCACTGAAGTATCAACGTGCAAACTTAAGTTCCGTCTCCCAGAGGCCAGATCCCCAGGGAAAAAGAACCAAGGCTAACCGGCACACCTGTGTTCTTCTCAGGGCAGAAGGGTTAACTCAGAAAATGCTGACTTTGTTCCGAGGTTACTGAAAATGTCTTAAGTATCATAAAACCTTTCAGAGAATGTGAAGGAACTGGAAAAGTCAGGGCAGATGATGCTGAAGGAACGAACACTTTGTGTGTGTGGGGGGGGGGCTCTGCAATCGTCTTATCCGTGAACCTGCTGTCCTCCGAGCCCCTGCGTATCTGAGGGTAATTACCCCAGAGCACAAAAACAGACATCCGTGAGACCCACACTCGCTGCATCACTGTCACCAGGACAAACAAGGTCTTTGTCTCCAGGGGAAATGGGAAAGCAAAAAGAGCTGTGCCCTTGCCCTCGCTTCCGGCCTGTGTGCGCATATATTTCCCCCTGTTATTTAAATGACTTTCTTTTCTTTCTTTCTTTCTTTCTTAAAGAGAAGCTTTAGGTTGACAGCAAAATAGAAGGAAGGTACAGAGATGTCCCATGAGCCTCCCGTTCATAGATGCGTGCTGAGTCCTTTTTTTTGTTTTGTTTTTTTGTTTTTGGTTTTTTGAGACAGGGTTTCTCTGTGTAGCCTTGGCTGTCCTAGACTCGCTTTGTAGACCAGGCTGGCCTCGAACTCACAGCGATCCGCCTGCCTCTGCCTCCCGAGTGCTGGGATTAAAGGCGTGCGCCACCATGCCCAGCACCCCTAATGGTGCTACAATGGATAAGATGGACCTATACAAGATGCCACTGTTGCCCTAAGTCCACAGTTACTTGGTGACTCGCCTGGTCTTCTGTATCTATGGGTCTGGACAGCTCTATGTCACACTGTGACATCCTGCAGAGCAGTCTCTCGGTACAGCTCTTCTGTCCATTGCTGTCCCTCCCAGAACTCTACCCCTGCCTCAAACACTGATATTTCTACCATCCTTACAGTTTTGACTTCTCCAGAATGTTCCACAGCTGAATCGGACAGCTTGTAGCCTTTTCTGGTTGGCTGGCTTCTGTCACTCAGGTCTAAGAGTTTTTCTCAGCCCGCTCAGCTTCTCCCTGACAGTACTGGGGAGCAGCCTGTTGTCTAGAGCCCCTCTACGCCACGGTGGCTTCAAACCTACAGAGTGGTTAGGCAACAGCACAGAGTACGTGGAGAAAGTTTAGACCCACAGAGCCAAAAGAGGGAAAAAAGCCTCAAGTAAATTGTGAAAGTTTAACTGGTTATTTAATAAATGTGAGTACCAGCTACCACTGCAGTGCCACGTCAGAGCTCCTATTTATTCCCCTGCATGAGCTCCTGAGTGTGTATTTTGAAACACACACACACACACACACATATGCACACACACACACACACACACAACCACAAAAACTGAGGAAAAAGTTTGTCTTTATTAGCTGTAAGAAGAAACCAGGCCAAGTACCCCTCTCTCCCAGGCCTTGGAAATAAATGCTCTGTTGTCTGGATTGTGCCTTTTTTAGTGAAGATGCTCAAAACTTACAAGATTGTCAGGAAGTAATATGTACAGAGATGAAATTGTATAGGTGAGAACCAAAACAGGAAGAACAAAGACACAGAGTTGCCAGCTTTCCCCGCCCCGCCACAGAGTTACCAGCATTATCTCCTGCCTCCCCCGCTCCCCAGACACAGAGTTGCCAGCATTGCCTCCTTCCTCCCTGCCCCCACAGAGCTGCCGGCATTACCTCCCGCCTCCCACCTACCACCCCGCCTCCCAGCCTCCCCGCTATCAGCATCACACAGCATTGGTTACAAGTGCGGGAGCCACACTGATCAGGTCAGTAGCTTGTCCCCGAGGATGGAAAGCGAGAGGTTCAGGAAGGACTGCACACAAACCTGCGTCTTTCTCAGTGTGGAGAAGATAATGCCCATACGTATCATGCGTGTGTGAACTTTTTCAGCGGTAGAAGATAACAATTGTACACATTCTGTGCATTTCACAGAAACCAGACTTGGGCAAATCTCTCGAATATGAATCAACAGAAAGTTCTTTGTTTGAGGAATACGAAACGGCACCATGACGGATGGCATGAATCCCCCTGTCATTATAGCGCAGACCGAGTGAACGCCTAAACGCTATACGCCCCTCAGAGTGAGGCATCCCCGCTTGAAGCACCATGGCTTGATCTCACGTGGCTTGACGACAAGTCCCAGCAGTACACGAATGCCTAAAACCGGATGCCATTAACTTCTGGAAGCATCTGACAGCTAGCTACCTTCTCCTGAGAAGAAACAGTTTCTTATGCACATTTTCCAAACTGCCAGAGCTAAGTGCAGCCTGCTGAAGATCCAGAGTGCCAGAGTTGGGAGGAGTCACATTAAGATGTCTCTGTGTTTTGATACTTGGCTCCATAACCACAGTTCTCCCATCACCACAGGCGCCAATAGCAACGTTTCTGAGAGGACAGGGCGACGGTGTGGTGTCTACCTTTATCATTTAATACCATTAACTCCTGGTTGGCCGGACACTTTCCAGACACCTGGGATGGTTCCATTTCCTGTGTTTTGGTTACACTGATATTGCCTGTTGCCTTCTGTGGAAGAACACAGCTCCACATCGACAAGGAGTTAGATTAAAAACTGAGGGGGTGGCACAGGAATTAGAGGGGCTGATGGCATTTTCCAAGCAGATCAGTAAATTATCAGATCCATAGAAATGTAAGACTTCAATAGGAAGCATCTATTTTGAAGTTAAAAATACCCAGGAAAATCCAGTAGCTATCTAAAAACCTCTGGATAAACATTAGGAATATACACCATACATGACAGCTTATTTCTTTCATAAATTTGAAATATTTACCTATAATTATGCCCCTGAAACAATATAGGAAAAACTATTTCTGAAGTGTTGTGCAAAAGCTGACTGACTGACATCTTACTGAGCAGCTGTGAGTTGCTGATGGGTGTGAGCTGCAGTGCAACCACAGCAGCTAGAAATGTTTAAAGAAAAAACAAACAAACCACCAATCTTCTGGCTTACCCAGATGTATCAGCCACACAAAAAACTCAATACTAGAAACATCCAAATTAGTAAGGAATCCATTCTACAGTGTGGGAGGCAGCAGCATACACTAGCATTGTGTACTACAGTGTGGGAGGCAGCAGCACACACCAGCACCGTGCACTACAGTGTGGGAGGCGGCAGCACACACCAGCACCGTGTACTACAGTGTGGGAGGCGGCAGCACACACCAGCACCGTGCACTACAGTGTGGAAGGCGGCAACACACACCAGCACCGTGTACTACAGTGTGGGAGGCAGCAGCACACACTAGCACCGTGTTCTACAGCATGTGAGGCAGCAGCACACACCAGTACCATGTTCTACAGCGTGGGAGGCAGCAGCATACACTAGCACCATGTTCTACAGCGTGGGAGGCAGCAGCACACACCATCACTGAGCACTACAGTGTGGAAGGCAGCAGCACACATGAGCACTGAGCACTACAGCGTGGGAGGCCGCAGCACACACCAGCACTGAGCCACACCCTCCGCTCAGGAGTCACTCTGAAGCTTCTCCTTTCTCAGAGCGGATGTAACAGCAGCAGGAGTGCTTCTGGCTTAGGGTGAAAGTGGCCTGTGGTGGCCTGGGAGGACCACAGCTCCAATGGGGACGCCTGTCTCTCTCCGCTCTCTCTCCCATTCTCCCTGTCCATTTCCTTGCTAGTTTACCTAGCTCTTCCTCGTCCCTGCTTTGTTTAATTGTTGTTGTTGCTATTTTACACTGAGCATGACAGATCATAATGCCAAACAAAGAGGCCAATCAGCCCCCTCCCCCACTTCTGAGACGATTTTTACAGGAGACAAAGTCCTGGTGAGGTCTGAGGTCTGCCCAGTTCACCAGACTGTTGATACTGAGGGCAGGCGCCCCAGCCTTAGCATCAGTTGAATGGTTTCTGTGCCTAGCTTTCCCTCTATGCCTGCACATCTTCTGCAATAATTCCTGCATGCCAAGTATCTTCATCGGGCACCTGCAGAGGAGCCAAGTGGGTATTTGGCCTTGGGTTTCTCTCAATCTCTGTGCGGTTTACGTAAGGGGCTCACACTTCAGTCCCATGGAATGTCCCAAGTGAAGTGGAGGTCTTTTGAAATCTATGGCTAAAGAGGCTAGGTGAAACATATTTCAATTATACCGTAATTAATTTTCAGAACAAAACTGCAGTGTGGGCTGGGGATGGGCTACATTGGGTAAAGTGCTAGCGTGAGGACCTAAGTTCAGATCTCCAGAACCCTTACAGAAGCTGGACATGGCGGCACCAGGAGGCAGGCGCACACGGCTCTCTGGAGTTCAAGGCCAGCCTGGGGTAAACAGCGAGTTCCAGAACATCCACAGCTACATAGACATTGTCTCAAACAACCAAACCAAACCAAAAAACTCAAAACAACAACAACAACAAAAACAAAAAGAAAAAAAAACTAATGTGAAGAAGTGATTGAAGAAGACACCTGCTGGGTTTGGTGGCGCACGCCTTTAATTCCAGCACTCGGGAGGCAGAGGCAGGCGGATCGCTGTGAGTTCGAGGCCAGCCTGGTCTAGTCCAGGACAGTCAAGGCTACACAGAGAGACCCTGTCTCAAAAAGGAGGAGGAGGAGGAGGGAGAGAAGAGGAAGGAAGGAAGGAAGAGGAGGAAGAGGATACTTGGTGCCAACCTTGGGCCTCCACTAGCACTAACACGGGTAAATTTACCTCAAGTCCCGTCAAGAGCACGCCCAGACCGCATATTCTGCTGGAAGTTTTGAGGAAAGATTTAATTTTTCACTTGAAACTGACCTTTCTAGCTAGAGCTATAAAAATACTCACATTTTGTATTTCTAGTGAACACTTGTGGTTTCTTACAAAATAAAATGCTGACGTGGCTGATAACCAGCTTAGCTAGGCAAATTATTTGGGGTTGAGGGGGTTACAGAAACTAAAAATACGGAAGTGTCCATGGTGTTTCAGAAAAGAATGCACCACCCAGCCTTGTAGGCAGAAAGCGTTTTCTAAGAACAATGTAAAACACTACATTGTAACACTCAACACCACGGCAAGTTCCAGGCTCCAGCTTTGGGTGTCGACAGAGAACTCCCCAGCTTTTGAGGACACTGGTTTAATAGCAGAGCTCAAATAGTGCCAGCATTCTGAGCTTCCTAGAAAGTGAATGTCTCAGTTTGTGACACGCGGAAAGCAAGATCTCTTAATACTTCATGCCTTTATTCCCCCCCCCCCCCCCGGAGACAGGGTTTCTCTGTGCAGCATGCACTCACTTTGTAGACCAGGCTGGCCTCGAACTCACAGCGATCCGCCTGCCTCTGCCTTTATTCTTTTAATCAGGAAGTGTCTGATTGTCTGTCTCCGTCTGTTCTCTGTCCACCCACCTATCTCCTTCCTCCCTTAAGTCCTTATTTACTAAAATTATCTGTGTGAACATTTATGTCCTACAAATCCTGCCTTTTGGAATACTTTGTAACACTTTATTCAGAAATGTAATTTATTCCTATATTCTTCTAGCCTTGTATAAAACATTAAGGGCTTTGATTTTCAAAGTAGACTTACTCTTTCGTCTCTGTTGTAGTCACTGAAATTTATTTATAGGTATCCACTGCAGAAATTGTATAGTTTTATGAGTACACATATGAATTCCAACTTTGACACAGTTTGAATATCTTTAGGAGCCAAACTAAGTTTGAAGTAGTCAGAGCCTAGCATGGTGCCCGTAGCTACAGAGTAAAGTGACATGATGAGTAAATAATGTGTTTTTCTGTCTCTGTAACTCTTACATACAACCTCTTGGGGGCAGAGATGGAGTCTTAAATTATTCTGTATTCCCCATAATTCCTACCAGAGTCCTGGGAACTCAGTCAACATTCCACAAATGTGCACTAATGTATCTGTATTTTAAGAGCGCAAGTTTCACAGCACAGGGCTTTTCTATCCCCAGACAGTCTCAAGGAAAAGGAACCGCGTCGTCGAGGATGAATGATCTTGCTTGGGCCTTCACTGAACATCTCCTAAACTCTCTTCCAGCTCTGACAAGCTTACTCTGTAGAAAGAAGTGACCGGTGCAAGACCACAGCCTTCCAGAGTAAGAGTAAACTCCTGTCATAAAGATGCCACCATTATTTCAGAAAAATACAAAGCCTTGAAAGACGACGTATAGTCAAAAGCCAGTGGAGTGGATGAAAGCAAGCACTCAAGAATAAAGACTGAGAAGTCGGCTCCGGAGCTAAGAGTGCTGGCTGCTCTTCCCGAAGACCTGAGTCTGGCTCCCAGCACCCAGGTCAGGCAGTTCACAGACACCTGCAACCACGGCGCCAGGCGATCTGAGCCTCTTCTGGCCTCCTTGGAGACATCACACACATATACATACACATATACATAAACACGAATAAAACATTCCTTGCAAACTTGTTTAGGGGAGGCAAAGGCCAGTGGATCTCTGTGACTTCGAGACCAGCCTGGTTCTACAAAGCAAGTTCAGGACAGCCAGAGCTACAGAAAGAAACCCTGACTCAAAAAACTAAAAAACAAACAAACAAACAACCCGAAACCAAACCAAAACTTGCTTAGAATAAAAAGAACATTCTCCCACGAAAAGAGATGAAGGTTTTGAGACTCAGGTCAGCCCATAACATCCAACCCAAGGAAACAAGCCCAAGTCACTTTATTGCTGTAGAACCTATGCACTGCAGACAGAGTCTTCTGGAGATACGTCACGCAACCTCTGGGTAATGGTAAAACAAGAAAACCAGCATCCTGGCATCCCTCTCCAGAGCTCCCTGCCATGGTCCCATTTGACATTTCTAGTTGCTGTGGCTACTACGAGTTATATACTCACACACTAAAATTCAGAGCTTATACCTATGAGCGTCACTAAATGGGTTCAGCAAGTTGAAGTTACATGTGTGCGTGTGTGTGCGTGTGTGTGCGTGCGCACGCGCACACGCGCGCGTCACAACAAAGAAGTCCAGGCCACGGGTCTGAGGCGTGGGAAGGAACGCAGGAAGAGCTGGAGGGTGAAGAGGGTGGGTAGAAAATACATAAACACAGTCTTCCACCCCACTGCTCCCCCTTCGTCTTTTAATCCCTCAAACCGTTCTTTCCCATTATCATAATAAATAACCGCTCTTCATTTAAAATTGGGGGAAAGTTTATAAAGTTTCTAAAAAAAAAAAAAAAACTACCAGCATTTCATTAGTATTGCTTTGGATCTGTAAAATAATTTTTGGGGACTGGGTGTGGTGTCACCTAAAATGTTGTAACATCTTTCTATTTGTTTTAGTTATCTTTAATGTTACTTATTGAGTACCTAAATGTTTCCTGCGAAGGTCGTGTCTATTGGCAATTGGCTTATTTCCTAGGCCGCCGATTTCTCCTGTGCTTTTCAACGGTGCTGTGTTTTTTTTCCTTTTAAGCTTTTTAGTTGGTATGTATCTTTCTAGCAGTAAGCATTTAATTAATTAATTAATAAGCATAGTCACTTATCCTGTTTCTGAGACAGGTTCTCATGTAACCCAGGTTGGCCCTGAGCTGTCTCTGTAGCCAAGGCTGCTCTTGAAATCCTCATCCCCCTGCCTCAGCTCGATAAGTGCTGAGCTCCAGCTCACTGAGGCTGGGATTACAGGTGTGCGCAGCCATGCCCGACTCATATTTACATACTATATGCAGTGAGTTCCTGGCCCCTAGGATGACGTGTGAACTGCCTTTACCCCACTCTTCAGGGCTTGACAAAGAACAGGGACCCAAACGTTCTCCTTAGTCCACCTGACACCATGATGCCATGGATTCACGTGACAGGGATTTTTTTTAAATGCATGTAACAAAAACACGTGATTTCGCAAAGGAAACTTAGCTTAAGTGGAAGAAGTGAAAGACTCCAGCAGCAAGCTAGAAAATTCCCAGCTGACAATTAAAATGTGCTTCCTCTTTAGCCTCGCCAGCACAGGGCCTCAGATTCCTGCAGGGGTACAGGAGTTGCTAGTGTTCTGAGGGCGGGTGGAGGTGGAGGGTAGAGAGAACAGGGAGGAGCAAAGCCATGGAGAAGAGGAAGAGCAGGTCTAATGTGAGGAGACACAACCTTGAGGAGAAATAAATAGGTCAGCGTCTCCGATGTTATAGTAAACAACCCCCGGCCCAATCTTACTTTTATTTTGCTATCCATCCCCGGCTGGCCTCAAACTCACTGCCCCAGACTAGCTTCCAGCTTGCACCAGTCCTGTCTCTGCCTCAGAGGTGCTGGGCTGCCAGTCCTACCACACGCAGTTGCTGATCATGATCTCTAGAGGTCTGGAGGGACTTATACACACATGAACACGTGCTGGAGCTCCTTGCTCTCACACAGAGGAGAGCGCGGTGTTCTATTAGCCCTTTGTGACTTGAGGGAGAGAAAAAAGAATGTACTGAGAAACAGGCAGCAAAATAGTTTCAAGCCACGACAGTGGGTGGGGTACAGGGAAGCGTTCCCACTTGCTGACCGGCAATGGACGGTGGTCAGGGTCTGAGAACAGCACCGGGACTCCTGCCTTTTGTCAAATTCAGGAGAGTGGGGTGAAAGGTAACTCATACATTATTCTTGGTGGCAGGAGGTCACCGCACTTTCAATTGCCACGGCGATGGAACATGAGAAGCAAAGTCCCCGCAGGGAGCAAGTGCTTGACTAAAACACAGCAATGAAGGGGCCCTAGGGCAGACAGCTCTCTGTAGTGGGGTAGCACGGGGCTTGGGAGTCATGCCTCCTTCACAGCTCCCCAGCCGCTGCAGATGAGAAGACCCTTCGGTGTTATTTTCACAGCTGAGTGATTTCTAACTTAACACCTCCCAGAGTCCCAAGTAGAACGGTGACATAGATGAGGGTACAGAGACACTTAGATGAAGCCTTTGTCTCTTCGTTTTCTACTTTCTTGAAAATTGGGTCTCAGGGGGCTGGAGAGATGGTTCAGAGGTTAAGAGCACTGGCTGTTCTTCCAAAAGTCCTGAGTTCAATTCTCAGCAACCACATGGTGGCTCACAACCACCTATAACATAATCTGATGCAGGTATACACGCAGACAGAACACTGTCTACAAAATAATAAATAAATAAATCTTAAAAAAAAAAAAAAAGAAAGAAAGAAAATTGGGTCTCAGTAGCCCAGGCTAGCCTGGAGGTAGCCCAGGATAGTGTCAAGTTTATGGTGCTCTACGTGCCCAGGTCCTAAAGCATGATCCCCCAGGCCCAACTGAGGTCCTATTTAAACCTGCTCATTGGTGCCTCTGCTACGCCCCTGGCACAGTAGATTTCTCCTTAAACTGAGGCCGGGCAAGGACCTCTGGGCTCCCCCTGCAGCAGAAACGAAATTCAGAGCAGGCCGTGCCTGCCAACGGAGCCCTCCGGTACCACTGAAGCTGGGCATTGTTCCTGGCTGGACTCTCTGTGAGCTGCCTGTGAGGTTTTTCACGGAACGCCATCTGCCGTAGCTGTACAGAGAAGAACTTCCACACACACACTGGAAACCAAAGGGTCTCCCAACAAGCTCAGCTGTGCAGGTTTATGCATGAACCTGCTGGCCAGTTTGCCCTGGGGCTTAGCTTAAACACACCGGAACATTTCTTTTTTTCCTGTCTTTTAAGCCATTGAAATAATTCTTCTGTGGCTCCCACCCAACTCAGAAAGCAGGAAATATCTTTCCTGTGTAACAATCACAGGGCAGGTCCCCGGGGGCTTCCGGGGACTAGCACCCCCAATTCCTGCCTCTAGTCCCTAACTGCTCACTCTGTATTTGTATCAGGCTGTTGTGGATTTGGTTATAATAAGATAACCTAAAGTCACGGAGCAGAAATCTAAAACAATCTGATTTTTTTCCAGGAAGTAATGTGTTGACCTTTCAGGGTCTGGTCTCTTTTACAGAGTGTGTTGAGGTTTTGAATAGAGCTGTTTATAGCACAAAGTTGGATGTTTACACTGTGGGTCCTTGAGGGGGCCATGACTGTACAGGAATAGGATACACACACTCCTAGGCCCTCTTGGCTAATGAAGAATTGGTATTTGTTTCTTCTGTGGACTGCTGTCACGTAAGGAATGCTCTTTACACAGGTCTTTCTGCTGCTGTAGTTTTGAAAACCACTGCTGGCTTTGAAATGAATAAATATTGGTCAGATGAGTAACAATGAGAGGCTTGACTCCAACTTTTGCATTTTGGGGGCAAGAAGGGGCCTAGCCTGTACCCCCTTTTTTGATAATGACTTCCCCCCCAGTGCTCTTTTGTTTGTTTGTTTGGTTGGTTTTTTTGCTTTTGTTCTTTCAAGACAAGATTTTCTCTGTGTAGCCTTGGCTGTCCTGGACTCACTTTGTAGATAGACCAGGCTGGCCTCGAACTCACAGTGATCCGCCTGCCTCTGCCTCCCGAGTGCTGGCCACGCCTGGCTCCCCCAGTGCTCTTAAAGGTGCACTGTACTGTGTTATATGAACAGTGCATTTCGGAAATAAACAGATAAGCAAGCATGGCTGGCCTCACAGGAAGCAGTTTCCATGATCCTCGGGCTGTTGGCTAGTGTTTCCTCGCCACTCCACGGGCCAACTAACTGCACCTCTTCCCTGCTGGGTTTTCAAACCTGGGAATTAACTCACTTGGTAACTAAGGTCACAAAGAATGCCTGGACTTTCCTTTTACCAGAGAGACTATCAAGGCATAAAGCATATTTTAGCCATTTTAATACTGCTGTGGAGATGGGAAAGGAATGTGAGCTTCACAGAGAGCCCCTTGTGTCTCAGAGGCTGGCAGTCCCTAAGCCCGCCGCAGAGGATTCCGGAAGCTGAGTTCAAATAGGAGCTCAAACTCCTTTCTCAAGGAACAGTATGTTCCCTGCAGTGTGGCTCCTGGGCACTTTAAAGATTCCCCTTAGTAATTTATAGCAGTTTTCTTCTTGTTTCTTTAATGCAGAAGCTATTATCTCACGCAGGCAACAGTGAGCAACCTTAAAAAGTCTGAGTCTGTAAGGCTGAACTTTGTAACTTCACATCTGCCTCCCTCCCCACTGTCCTTTTATAGTCTGGACATGTTTGCCCCCCCCCCCCCAGCCCTTCCCCAATATTCTACAGCAGAGTGCAGGGTAAAAGGCACAGGCTAGAGTGGCAGGCCTTAACCTGGGGGTGAGACCCCCTTGAGGGTCACATAACAGATGTCCTACATAATGTAGCAGACATTTATGTTACGATTCATAACAGTAGAAAAGTTACAGCTGTGAAATACAATGACATAATTTTGTGGTTGGGGTCACCACCACACGAGGAACTGTATAAAGGGTTTCAGCGTTAGGAAGGTGGAGACCCACTGGGTTAGGGAGAGGGAGCCCGAGAGATAGTTTGTTGCTGCCTATACTCTTAGCTTTAGGGCAAGCTATGCCAGCTTCTATCCTTCCAAATCCTTATCTGAGAAGCAGGATTTGTCTCACCACAGGCCTCATTCTGGGAGGCAAAGAAAGTCCATATGGGTTCTAGCACAGGCTGTTTCCCTATGTGCTACTGGTTAGTGCTCTGGCTAAGGGGAGTCTTCCACTGTGTGCCACAAGCAGGATGTTGACCATTGCTGACTCCACCCTCAGGATGGCAGCCGGGGCTCTGTCACTGTGGACCCTGGGCAGGCTGGTGAAACGATCAGACTGTCTTCTGCGCACGCACAGATTTCTTCCCGTTCCTGTTATCTGAGATTTACCTGATGGTCTTCTCTCCGAGTTCCTGACCTCCAGGGACTGAAATGCCACTACAGGATCACGCTGAATACTCTCAAGACTCAGCTGCGGGGGGGGTGGCGGGGTGGCGCACGTCTTTAATCCCAGCACTTGGGAGGCAGAGGCAGGAGGATCACTGTGAGTTCAAGGCCATCCTGGTCTACAAAGTGAGTCCAGGACAGTCAAGGGTACACAGAGAAACCCTGTCTCAAAAAAAAAAAAAAAAACAAAACCAAAAACCAAAACCAAAAACCAAAACAAACAAACAAAAAAAACAAAACAAAAAAACCAACAAAAAATATTCTCAAGAGTCAGTGACATGCACTCAGCAAAGCAGCACTGTGTGTGTTTTCAAGATCTTAGAGCACTGACGCTGGGGCTTGGGGCTGTGCTGTCCTTCTCTTTCAGTGTGCCGCACCCCGCATGACCATGGCTGCCATGTCAATGCCTGTGAATGGTCCGTCATTCCTGCAGGCCTGGTGACTTGTCACAGTGGTCTCTCTTCTCGGGAGTGGCGGCATCTCAGACTACACTTTCTGCATCTAGACCACTGGCAGCAGATTCCTTCCTGAGGGCTGTAGAGGTGAAATAGCATGTGCAAACAGCCTAGGCTAGCTAACCTATCTGATGCGGGTCACTAAAGCAGGGGTGGGTGGCCTCGAGGTAACTCCCACAGCTTCCACACCAGAGACACAGGATTGGGGGGGGGGGGGCCTGTAGAGGGGATTTTTTTGGGGGAAAAAAAAAAAAAAAAACCAAAAAAAAAAAGGGGGGTTAGAAACCCCTCCCTGGGGGGCGTTATCAAGGGGAATTTCCTTTTTTTTTTTTTTTTTTTTTGACTGGGAAAGGTTCTCTTACAGCCCAGGCTGGGCTTGTTCCTGTTACTTAGCCAAGGATGACCTTGAACTTCTAACCTTTCTGCCTCCACTTCCCAAGGGCTGGGGTGAGAACTCTGCATCTGCAGGCCTGGCTTGTGTGCTGTGGGGGATGGAGCCAGGCCACTGTGCCCACTGGAGCTGCCCGCTGCCAGCTGAGCTAACCCACAGCTATACTAAGGGACCTTGGTGGACATGCTCTGTCCTTACTGGGGCTCAAGTTAAATTCTACTTCTCCCTGACTCCAGAGTCCTCCCTTTTTTTCTGCACTCTGTCCAGCTCTGGGACGTGGGGACTGCTAGGTGGCTCTGTGGAGGAGGAGGAGGAGACGTGGGGTCTTCCTGCTGGTCTGGACACCTTCATCTAGTGGCCATTGTTAATCTGTCTCCTTCCTTAAGACCCACGTGACCATTGGGACCATTTCCTGTGGCCTACAGCCACAAAGTCTCTCTGCAGATATGGCTCATCCTGTAGCGCCCCTTCCAAACAAAGGCTTTGTTGTTCCTTTATGGCAGGAGATGCTTCTAGCTAAACGGGGTCCTGCCCAGGGAAGGGGTCTCCTGCCCAGTGAAGGGGTCTCCTGCCCAGTGAAGGGGTCTCCTGCCCCGGAAGGGGTCTCCTGCCCAGTGAAGGGGTCTCCTGCCCAGTGAAGGAGTCTCCTGCCCAGGGAAGGGGTCTCCTGCCCAGGGAAGGGGGCTCCTGCCCAGGGAAGGGGGGTCCTGCCCAGGGAAGGGGTCTCCTGCCCAGTGAAGGGGTCTCCTGCCCAGTGAAGGAGTCTCCTGCCCAGGGAAGGGGTCTCCTGCCCCGGGAAGGGGTCTCCTGCCCCAGGAAGGGGTCTCCTGCCCAGGGAAGGGGGCTCCTGCCCAGGGAACAGGGGTCCTGCCCAGGGAACGGGGGTCCTGCCCAGGGAAGGGGGCTCCTGCCCAGGGAAGGGGGGTCCTGCCCAGTCAAGGAGGATCCTGCCAAATCAAGGGGGTCCTGCCACAGCGAGTCAAGGGGAAACCTTCTATCCAGGCCCCTTCTGTCCCTCCCCTGGAGATCAGTGCTCACTGCTACCTAAGCACTCAACATCAGCCTGGGTGGTTGATAAACACCTCAAGGACAACAGGCTCAAAAACAAACCCCTTCAGTTGCTCAGGTCTGAAAACCCTAGAGACAACGCCACTGTTTTCCCTCTCACATTTAACTTTCATTCACCCAGAGACTCTTGGTATGCTCCCCTAAATAAAGCCAGAGCTACTGTCTCCAACCTGGTCTGAGGCACTAGATTACTCTCTGGATTGCTGTAGTGGGTTTCCAAGTCGGCAAGTGATAGGTGTTCCCTTCCACGGTGCCTGCACTGTTCATTCCCTCTGTCTCTCACGTGAAAGTGCACCCCCTTTCTCCTGGGGGTTACATCTGGATGACTGCAAGCTGCACTGCCAGGTGCTGCGCCGCCAGGTGCTGCGCTGCCAGGTGCCAGGATTATGAGACAGACTCTCACAGTGTGGCTCAGGTTGGTCTGGAACCTTCCTACTTGGCCTTGGGCTCAGGAGCCTTTTGCCTCTAGGGTGCTGAGACTGTAAGCACGCCGCCTTGCCTAGCCTAACTCTGTTTTCCCACAGCTGGAGTGGTCTCGGCAGAAATAGCACCTCACACTGAGTGGAGTGGGGTGCACCTTTTCTCCCAGGATTGAGGAGGTGGAGGCAGGTGGGTCTCCGTGAGTTTGAGGCCAACCTCAGAGAGCCAGTTCCAGGACAGCCAGAATTACATAGTGAGACCCTGTCTCAAAAGAACCAAAATAAATAGACAGACATAGATAGATTAAAAAAAACAAAAACAAACAAACAAAAAAAACATAAATGCCACCTCACGAAATCCCTCTGCTCATAATGGTCCAAGTGGGTCCTGTCTCACTTGAGCACAGTTACCTTCCAGAAGTTGACAAAGCTCTCCAAGGCCTGGCGACCACCCCAGCTTTACCTTTAATGTGCCGCTTGGGGGCGGGGGCAGGGGGAACCCTTGCTTGCTTTCTCGGTTCACCTCATATCCAGACTTAGAAGACACATAAACATCATGATTCTGGAATCCCTTACAGACAGGACTAGAGTGTCAGCTTGCACGCACCGCTTGCACGCAACGCTTTGTCCTTGTGGGAGAATCTTCGCAGCTGTAGGAGTGGCCCACATGGCTGAATGCTTCCCTCTCCCCCTTCCCCTGACCCCCTCCCCCACCCCCTGTACCCCCACCACGTCAGGCTCATATGATGGAACAGAGAGTCTGTGCCTCTTGGAAGCCAACAGACACAAGGTGCGTGCTTACACACAAATGCTCCCCCAAACCACAGAAGTCCAGCCATATGGCCAATCACTGCTCTCTCAGCTTAAACGAAGATGACCAATCAGTGGTGATTTACATCTTTTTTTTTCTTTTCTTTTTCTTTAATTTAATTGATTTATTCAGATCATATCTCAATTGTTACCTCCTCACTTGTATCCTCCCATTCCTCCCTCCCAAGCTCTTACACCCTATTCCCCTCCCCTACGTCTGTGACCGAGGGGGACCTCCTCCCCTACCATATGGTCACAGCTTATCAAGTCTCATCCTGGTAGCCTGCTTATCCTTTCTCTGAGTGTCACTAGGCCTCCCAAAGCAAGGGGAAGTGGTCAAATATGGGGCACCAGAGTTCGTGTCAGAGTCAGAGCCCGCTCTCCACACAACTGTGGAGAATGTCCTGACCATTGGCTAGATCTGAATAGAGGTTCAATGCCTACTGCATGTATTGTCCCCGCCCCCCTGGGTCCAGATCCACCCCTCATGATGTTCTTCTTGTAGGTTTCTAGGACCCTCTGGATCCTTCTATTTCCCCATTCTCCCATACTTCTCTCACCTAGAGTCCCAATAGGATGTCCCCACATTTATCCCAATCTCTTCGTAACCCAGACCCAGAAAGACTCCCATGATATATACTCACTTATAACTGGACACTAGCTCAAAAGAGGTGTCCCATGAAGGTCATTTACATCCTAAGCGATGCTGCCACTTGAAGTTAAAACTCTACCTATATCCAGTCTCCAGAGGAACAGAGGATGAGGGGGTGAAGGGCCCAGCACCCCATGCCCCTGGACCCTTGTTCTAGCTTCTAGCTTGAAGTGCTCCTTCCAGCCTGTTCCTGCCTCACTTCAACTCCTTAACCAAAAGCCACACTTCCCACTTCCATTGTCCTTCCCCCACTTACGTATTTCAGCTTTCTTTTTTCCTGTGGCTCTCTCCTTGCAATCTAAGTTTTCTAACAATTCCCTTTCTTCCATAATTTCAACTCCTGTGGTTTTGGTTACCCGCGGTCGATTGTGGTTCTAAAATACAAAGTGGAAAATTCTAGAAATAAGCTATGGCTACGCTTTAAATTTCACTTTGCGCTGAGCAGTGTGAGAATGGTCACTGAGTGACTGTCCCTGGTTTTCAGGGTGACCGTGGGGCATCTCGGCGGCTGCGTTCCTGCAACCTGTACTTTAACAGTGGCCTCCAGGCACCAGGGGTGGTGATTCGGACACAGTGGCAGCCTCAAGAGAAGCCTCGTTTATCAGGGAAAGAAAAAGAGGTTTGCTGAGGTTGCCAAGATCCATTTAGTGGAAGAACAAACAGAAAAACGTCAGGTTTGGTGGCGTCTGTTCAGAGCCCACAGGAGGGAGGTCTTGGACTGCATCGCTCCCTCCCTGTTTGCAATGCACTCACTGACTTTACTGTTTCCTTCCTTTCCCCAACTGTGTAGTGTACGTGCTCCTACACATGTGGGACTTATGTAGCATGCATGGCCCCTGCACGAGCTGCAGGTATGTAGTGTGTGCACTCCTGCATGTGGTGCAGTTCTTCCGGCTACAATTTCCAAGTGCTCACCACCAGGCTAGGGAGTGAAATGTTTTTCTCATTCCATGATGCACAGCGAGTGTGACATTAGGACCAGGAACAAGGACTCTGGATCCAAAATGCTCGGGTTTACGTTGGGAGCTTCGCTACCCGCCAGGAAGCTTCTCCTTAACCTCTGTGTTCTTAGGAAAACAACAGCTCTGACCTTAGAAGGAGTGAGGCGTGCAGGAGGACGCCGGACACAGTGGCACGAGGGCACGGTGATCGGCAATGCCAACCCTTAACAGGCGTCGTTTCTATACCGTGCTGCTGTTTGGAGGTTTCTTTTCCCATTTCTTCCGGGCGCTCTTCCTCAAAGTCCCAACCACCCCCAGACTAGGCCCCCAGACTCTACCTTCCATCCACTTATCCAAACACTGAAACTAAGATTTCTTTTCTTTTCTTTTAAGATTTATTTATTTTATGTGTATGAGTGCTCTATCTGCGTGACAGATGAGGGCATCAGAACCCAGTATGTAAATGGTTGTGTGCTACTGTGTGGTTGCTGGGAGCTGAACTCAGATCCTCTGGGAGAGCAGCCAGCGCCATCTAAGGGCCCAGATGTTTCTTCCTCTCCTTAGTCAGTGAACTAGGTGAGAGCTGTCCACCACTGTTGCCCACACCTTCCCTGAGCAGGGAACCCTCTGTACCCCCATCCCCCACCCCCATCCCCCCCACTCCCATCCCCCTGACCCCCATCCCCCCCACCCCCATCCCCCCCACCCCCATCCCCGGCCTTAGAGATCCCATCTCACCTGCAAGAAAATGCTGTTCCTAACATCTTTTCCTGTTGGGGGATGGTCTGATATATTTTGATGCTAATTAATTAAAAAGCCATCCCACCTGGGCAGGGCAGATGAGATAGGTGTGGCTAAGATTCCCAGGCTTAGAGATGGATGGGGGGGGGGAGGAATTCTGGGAAGGAGAAGAAAGACATGGAGGAAGAAGAGAGACCGGAGGGTCCTGGGAAGGGAGAGAAGAAGGCCGCCATGGGTTAGACGGAAGAGATGAAGATTCGGCCCAGATGAAGAACATTAGCAAGTTATTTGGGATTATGGATGGGAGGTAGCTTGACAGAAGTTTTTAGAAGCAGATGGCATGGGATTGGGGCAGGGATACTGTATCCTGCCCCACTATGGGAAGTAGTTTAGAGGACTAATGTCTGCCCTGCCCCAGGTTAACTAAGGCTATTTTAGAATACAACAAGTGTCAGTGTCTTGATTGATCACTAGCCGAGCATACTGATAATACTAACAATATAGAAAATTTAAAAGCAATATTTCCCCTTACCGTTTCCCCTTGGATGACTCCACTCACAGGTGCTGCACTGACTACCATCCTAATGACGCCCCGGTCTGAGAGTTCCTGACCGATGATGCTGTGTTCTTTCTTACTTTTACAGTCCTCTCCCCTCCCAGTACCTTCTGTCTCTGTCCCAGCCCCCTCCCCAGCCAGCTCATCCTCCCATTTTCCAGGCTAAGCTGAGTTCCTTGGTACTTCCAAGCCGGGGAGCCAGCGTCACACTAAGTCTTGTCTGCTTTCCAGTCAGTGTAGCACCCCTCAAGTACCCAGGTCCTTCAAGTGTGGTGCCTGGCACAGTAACAGGCATGAAGATACATCTGGACTTATCAATGGATACACAGCCTTCTACACAGAATGCATTTATGATGATGGGAGTTAACATTTTCATTCAGAACTAAACACCGAGCACATCTTGGAATCTCACTAGTATTAATCCTCCCAGAAAAACTTAGGCTCAAGCAAAAGGGGCTAAGAGAAGCAAGCAGCTGTATTTGGCAACTGAAGCTGGCATTGTGAAGGCACACGCCGTCGCACACTAAAGCGTGGAGGTGATGGAAGGCAAGGGGCCCCTTTTGACGGTATCAAGTATCACCTGAGGAGGTAGCTTCTTTGAGTTCTTCGAAGCCCAGCACCATCGGAATAGCAAAGTTCAGCAAGTGAATGTTTCAGGGTGCCAGCCATGATTGCCAGCACCAGATAGCGCTGGAGAAGACTGCTTAATAGTTACACGCAGCCGGGCGTGGTGGCGCACGCCTTTAATCCCAGCACTCAGGAGGCAGAGGCAGGCGGATTGCTGTGAGTTCGAGGCCAGCCTGGTCTACAAAGCGAGACCAGGACAGCCAAGGCTACACAGAGAAACCTTGTCTCAAAAAACAAACAAACAAACAAACAAAAACCCAAAACAAACAAAAAAGCTACACACAACCCCCATTGCGCAACCCCCACTGCACAACCAGCACAGTCTCTCCTCCCGCACAGTGCTGGGGAAGTAAACCCAGGCCCTCATGTATTCTAGGCCATTTCCCACCAGCCCAGAAGAGCCGGGCTCCGAAGCCGCACTGATTGGCTTTCGGTGCTCCAAGGGGATGCTTACCTGTAAAGTACATCCAAATACTCCAATCATCAGCATGGCGACTGAGAGGTAATCCGTGAACACGTCCCACCACGGCTTCAGCACCCGGAAGGCTGGCTGCTGCTCGGAGAACTGCCGGAACTCTGTCACCGGGATCATGTTTCTGAGGAAGGAGGAGAGTGCTGGTGAACAGACTTTTCTTTGGACATCACATAGGGATTTTTTTTTTTTTTTAAACCAACATTTGAGATGCTTTTGTGAGCCTGCGGGGGTTTTTGGAAGCCCAAAGGCTGCCAAGACACAGCGTTCCTGAGCTGGTGACAGGCCACCGATGGAGGAAAGGCAGAGAGTCACATACAGCTGAATTACTGTCTGGTGACCAAGCTCCCTCTGTGCATCTTTGGATTTAGACAGCCCCAGGTGTTTCCTGAGTCCTCACTTCCCTCAAGTACAGTATGAAGATGCCACCTGGAACTGAGTCCGTCTTTTGAAATGTCGTTGTTACTTCTTGTATTCCCTGGCTGTGCTTTAGTGTTCGTGCCATTTCTGTATCCACTTGTTACTGCTTTACTGGAGACATATTGATGGGTGCTTTGCTTACTCTACCGAGAAGGAGAATCATGTGACTTGGCCACTGTCCTTTGGTAGTTTGGGGGGGGGTAGGGGGGGGGGAGGGGTGGCTGTCTCATTTTCTCCCAGTTTTGTTTTGTTTTTTTTTTAATCTAAGTGCATTTGTCTGAATGTCATGTTTCACTGTGAACCTCAAATGTATCCCGATTTTCTCTTCTGAGAAATCAGTTTGCTCTGGAAACGTGCTACGATTCGGATTAAGCGTTCCCTAGAGGCCATGTGTTAATGCAGGTATAGCCGAGAGGAGCCTGTGGTGCTTCTGGGAGAAGGAAGACCTTTAAGAGGCCAGGCCCAGCAGAAGGAAATCAGGTCCCTGGGAGCGCCCCTTGAAGGAAATACCGGGACTCCAGTGCGCTGGCTGCTCTCTCAGGTACCCAGCAGTCACACGAGGCACAGGCCTTCCTGCCCAGATGTGACTCCACGTCCAACACCCAAAAGCAACAGGCAAACACATGGTGGGCTGAAGTGTTTAGGGCTATGAGCCAAAAGAAACCTCTGGTCTTTTAAAGGTGATTTATCCCAGGTGTTTGTTACAGGGCCGCAAAGTGACAACAAAAGTATCTCTATAAAACCGACAGCTCAGGAGCTAGCGCTAACACCACGCTGCCCCTCCAGAAGCCCAGGGCACTGAGGAGCGGAGGCAGGGAGGTTGAGGAGCACCACCAAGTGCTGTCTTCTTGACCGGACATGGAATTTGCACCATGAACACACACTCGCAGTGGAGACCTGCGTGTGACCTGAGAGGGACTGGGCCCTACGACACTCAACCGTGAACTGGGGCGGGGGCTTTTGAGGCCCATGTCTGCTTGGAGAGCTATAGGAATTAGTGGTTGCTGAAAGAGGGCACTAAACCAGGCTCTTACTTACTGAGCCACCTCTCCAGCCCCTCTCCAAGTATTTTAAAAGCTATCATCATATAAATGTCAGGAGCTGAGCCGGGCGGTGGCGGCGCATGCCTTTAATCCCAGCACTGGTGAGGCAGAGGCAGGCGGATCACTGTGAGTTCGAGGCCAGCCTGGTCTATAAAGCAAGACCAGGGCAGCCAAGGCTACACAGAGAAACTCTGTCTCAAACAAACAAACAAGCAAATAAACAAAAACAAACAAATAAAAAACTGTCAGGAGTTGAACATAGAGGGGCCACCCGAGGTCCGGGGAGGGAACCGGAAGTGGCCTCTTCTGAGTCTGCCCCCATGCTCACAGCCTTGTGACCCAGGGCTGCTGTGAATTTGCTGCTGGCCACAGCTTTGGAAAGTCTCACAATATTCAGTCTGTCTTACTGCTTTACCACTCTTTTATTCAATGAGTTTCTGTTTTATTTTGTTTTTGAGACAGGGTCTCACTATGGAGCCCTGGCTGTCCTGGAACTCACTCTGTAGACCAGACTGACATGAACTCACAGAGATCTGCCTGCCTCTGCCTCTTTATTTTAAAGGTGTGCGCCACCATACCACGACCTGGCTGAAAAACAGTTCTTAAAAACATGCATTCACTTATGAAAATAAGTAAACATATGATATAAAAATGTTGGTTTCATATTAATATTTCTCATTTAAAAAGCCTATGAACTCAGAAATGAAAAGGATTCATTACATGTTAACATATACTACGAAAACTGAGATGTTCCAAGGCACAAAAGGAGTGCATTATTTTATGCTTTTACAAATCTCCCCAATATCCAAATAGAGACGGCAGCTGGACTCGGGTCTGGTTCTCAAAGCAGTGTTGTGACATCCTGTTTGGGTTAAACCGCCTGAGACTGAACACAGCCTCATGAAGATACACGGTCAGAGACACCAGGGCTGTGTCAACAGTCTCTCACATCACTGTGGATAGTCAGTTTTCTGACCCTGGCTAATTCGTTACCTCATGGGCAACAGTGACGCAGCAGTGAGCCCCACCATGAGGGCGTCTCTGGGGCCCCCAAGACTTTCAAAGGCAACGGGCATCTGCGGCTGGATACAGAGAAGGTAAAAAGGTTTAAGCCTGAACAAGGGGTAGGCTGCGGTCTCTCCGGAGAACGTTTTTTTTGCACCTTTCTCTCCCTTGGGGTAGAGTGATCACCCCTCGACAGGGCCTTTCAGCAGCCAGGCGTGGCCAGCGGAGAGGCACCGGCTGGCTACAGTAGCAACGCCAAGCCAGTCAAACGCTCATTAGACCTGCTTGCAGACAGGCAGCAGCCCTGGATGCCAGGCTGGTGCAGGCAAAGAGGCAGGCAGCGTTCTTCCCTCGCTTTAGGCCAAACTAGTCAGCTAGAGCCAGCGCCACTGAGTTCATCAGCGGCTGAGAAACGCAGAGGCTGTCTGGGTGCCCAGGAAGAGGGAGGCGGACATTATAGGACCGTATGGAACGCGCTCATGTTGACTTAAACCTGATGTTCTACTTGTAGTGTCTCCTTAGTTACGGACTCTGAGATCAGCTGATGGTTGGCCGGCATAAACGGCAATGGACTTGCGGAATTTCACCAAGTTTATCTTTACAACCACACTGTTGTTCATGGGATGGTGGCCCAGGGCCTTGCTTCATTGCTTATGTCAATCATGTAAAACGTTTCATTTTGAGGCTGGAGGGATGGCTCAGAAGAGCAGTGGCTGATCTTCCACAGGCCAAGCTCCCAGCACCCATGTGCTAGCTGCGAACAGTAATTCCAATTCTATGGGATCTGAATACTTCTGGCCTCAAGGGTACTGCATATACATATACCTATGCATATACATGGGGCAAGTACATATTTGCAGGCAAAAGACACATACTCTGCCCCCCACCCCCCATGTTATTATACTGAGGGCACAATGCTAACTTCTGAGTGTTTTACTAGTCCAGAAAGCTCACTGAGGGACACACATGTACACCCAAAGGAGCAAAGTTAAGAAGTCAAGATCACAAAGAGAACAAGCGCCTGATGTCACTGTGAAGTCCCTGGGAATTTTATGGTTGGGTAAGGCACAGATGATTCCCATCGAGGTGACTGGGAAAATTCTGTGACAGCCTGTGGCTGTCAATGTCAAAGAGTGTTTGAAGGTTTTCCGTGCGGGTGGAAAAGGCTTCTCCCTTAAGCCACACGGCTGCTGAGTGAGGATCCCAGGGATAGGACTGGGTTTTTTGGCCTATGAGTTGTTGGCCGGTGACGTCCCAGAGGCCTCAATTGCTAAAGGTTACTAACACGGCTGTTGGTCGTCTGCCATGACTTGACCCTCCCGCTACAGGCATCCCATGCTTACGCTGTGAGGCTTGGGGGAGCCAAGCTGGGGCTGAACCTTCCCTTCAGGTTAGCTTTGGTAGTACCAGGATGTGCTCCTGAGGCGGCTGGGGAAAGAGTAGCCCAAAGCACTAATAAGCTGGGTGTTTACAGGTACTGAAAGGTGTTTGAGAGGCACACAAATGTACCCAAAGGAGCAAGGTTGGCAAGTCGCCTCGGTCAGTCAAAGGCTGTAAGGACCAGGAGCCATAGCAGTGCCAGGTAAGATGCGTCAGTTAGTGTAATCGTGGTCTCAAGTGTTATGCATGCAGTCGACTTTGGACTTAATTCCCATTCTATAGGGGGAAATTTCACATGTGGTGTTACGAGCTTTGACAAAAAAAAAAAAAAAATGGTGGATGCAGAAGTCACAGGCTCTGGCTGTTTTGTTAGAGGAATATGACGCACTACCTAAGGTGCTTTGCAGAGACCAGTGTTTATGCTCCAGTGTCGTGTTGTCAATCCTCACTCTCCCCTTCTTGTGTTTTGTCGGGGAAGGACTTTCTTTGAGACTCACTAGCAGCCACACCCTAGAGATGGGACACACAGGGGAGAGCGGGTAGGTACCCCACTGGAGTTGGAGAGACTAGTCAGACATTTTGGGGCATCCCCTCTGAGGCTCAGGAACTGTTGTGGAAGAAAGGGCTGGGAAATAGCGTGAGGTCACGGTCACTAAGTCAAGCTCCAACTGAACAACTCAACAGAGCTCTGCGTCCTCCCACACCATCACGTGGTCAACAGAGCTCTGCGTCCTCCCACACCGTCATGTGGTCAACAGAGCTCTGCGTCCACAATCACATGGTCATCAAAACAACATCTAGTTAAAGAGGGCCAGTAACTAAACAACTTCTACTCAGGCAGAGGGATATTATCTGAAACCGACTGAAACAACCAAGTTTGCTGGTGTGTGCTCATGAAGGCTACAACCCCTTCCCCTCCAGTCCTGGGCCTTGATCTTGATTTATGAATGGTAGCTTTCACACCACTGATTTTGCACTACCGCCACCAAAGGCAAGAGACACACTAGTTATCACTATAAAATGCTCGCCTTGTGGGGTCCCTTACAAAGGTCTGGGATAGTGGGGGTTCCACGGGTCCCGAAAGCAGAGGCTCGCTGGTCCCTATCAATGGTTTTTCTTAAAAAAAGGCGAGGGTCTGGAGCCCACAGCAGTGGGGTTCTCCGAAGCTGAGTTGTCTCCAAGGCTTGTGCTTTGCTATGGGAAACAAAGGCGACCCAGGAGCCATAAAGCATGCTCGTGAGGCAAAGGCTCTCCTTGCTGGGCCGTCTCCGCAACAGAGTCAGCTACTGTAATTTTAGAAATATAAACACTTACAGTCTGCCTCTCTGAAACCGTGCACATTTTCTTCTTTGGCAATACTGCTGGGTGGGGGCACTGTTCAGTGGTCGAGGATGTGCTTAGCCTGCTCAAGGTTTTAAAGGCCACTTTGTTCGTTCTGTATTGCACTCACTGTTCACCTCTTGAAGATATTCAATCCTTTGCTCTGAAAACACTTGATAAGTGGGGCTTGGGGCAACAACTCAGTCTGTGCGGTGCTGGCTTTGCAAACATAAGGATCTGCACTCTGTCCTGGGCCCCCCTGTGAAAAGCCAGTGTGGTGAGGTGCAGTTACTCTCAGTTTTAGGCAACCCAAAACAGAACCCTGAGGCTAACTGGCCCATTAACCCAGCCTCCTCAAAGAGCTCCAGACCAGTGAGATCTAACTCAAACATCACGGTGGACAGTGCCCCCAAAATAAAACCTGAGTGTGTCCTCTGGCCTCCTGAGTATGTGCATATGTGCACCTGCACACATATGACCATGTACAATACAGAAAAAAAAAATACTGGCACTGTTAAGTGTAGTGTCTTCTACGGTTTTTCCTAACACAGCATTTCCTCACCAGCACAGAACAGCCTCCAGGAATAGCGCTCACACATTCTTCTGTATTTATTAACCATGGCTCAAAGAATATCAATCTTAGTCTAGTATTTGGATTCCAACCCGACTGCCAGCACTACCAGCGGGGTGTGCATCCCATTTGTTTCGTGTCTTTCTGGCAGTAACGAAATGACATTGTAACCTGAGCCTGCACAGCTGTACACCATTCAGGGGAACGAGAGGTGGGTTCTGGACAAAGAGGTCTGTGGTTTCACCTACCAGTGGGGACATCCTCAAAGAAAAATGATTCTCTCTCTCTCCTGACACCAGGATTTCCAACGGCTTTTTAGCTATGGAGGGGACACGCCGTGAGCACGCTCTCCATCCGTGCTGGGACTTTAGCTGGCTGGATCTCATGCACACACTGTGCAGGTAACCACAGCAGCGTGGGGGGGGCTGTGTGTGCCGTGTCCCGCTCCAAGACAACTCCATAGCGTTTCTCTCTGTTCTCCACTTCTTATTTTTTCCCACATTCTCTTCAATACTTTTCCTAGGATTTTCATGCACACACAATCACTTAGGCATGTGTTTGTCTGTGCATGAGTTCATGTTTATGTCTGTATGTATCCATGTGTGTCCGTGTGTTTGTGTGTGTGTGTGTGTGTGTGTGTGTGTGTGTGTGCGCACAAGACACAAATGCAGGTGCCTGCAGGGCTCAGAAGCTGTGAGGCACCTAATGTGGACTTGGGGACCTGCGCTCAGGTCCTCTGTAGTACAAAGCCATCTCTCCAGCTCCGTGAATTATTAAATAAAGAGCTCAGTGCCTGGTTTGCATTGTCTCTCTATACCAGCTACCAGTCAGGGACACCCTTGAGGCATTTAAAACAACACAGGCTCCTGTCAGTGTGTTTGGTTGTCCATTGTAGCTAGATGGTAAGACCCTGCTATTGGAGACACCACGCACTTTGGTTTCAGGACATAGAAAAACCAGTCTCAGATGTTCAGGAAACCCTCCCAGCTAGCTAGCTTTCAAAGTGCAGGAAGGGCCAGGAGTTGTGGCACATGCCTTTAGTCCTAGCACTCAGGAGGCAGAGGCAGGTGGATTGCTGTGAGTTTGAGGCCAGCCTGGTCTACAAAGTGAGTCCAGGACAGCCAAGGCTACACAGAGAGACCCTGTCTCGAGACCCCCCCCCCCCAAAAAAAAAACCAAGAAAGATAAAAAGCAGTCATTCCCCACCAGGATCAGTGCAGCCCTCAGATCTCACCTTCCTTTCTGCAGCCGACACAGCTTAATGCGGAACCAATGAAAGCGGAGAAATTAGCAGGCTCTGTGCTCAGTCCCGAATGAGACATCTATACCATGGGCCTTCCCCTAGGCTCAGGGCCCCTCACAGAAGAGAGGGATGGAAAGATACGCCCAGAAGCTGGGGAAGGGTCAGAATAAACCAGAGTCCTCTGGACAGGATGGGACATTGCTCTTGTGAATACATGTGGCATTCATGAGGTCTACACCACCAGAGCCAACTGCACTTCATGCTGGCACCGGGTGGGAAGGGTTCAGGAGCGCCCACCTCTAACTGAGGAGCTGTGGGGTGGGATGGCTTCTAGTGCAGGGAGAGTGAGTTTTTTAAGTGTGTGGTTCTGGTAGGTTGGCTACATCCCGCTGGATGTCATCACACCCCAAAATAATGTGGCTGGTGCAAATCAGAGTCACTGAATAATTATACTAAAATCAAAAAGGATGTGATCTGGGAGAAGGGGAGAGAGGTGGGGTGGACCCAGGAGGAATTAAGGGGAGGGGCTGTGGGTTAATATGATCAAAATGCAATGTGTGAAATATGCAAAGAATTAACAAAAATGTTTGTAAAAGATAAAAACAAAAAGAAAAAAAAAAAAAGGAAGCACACAAATAAACATACTCTGGCATTGTGGCTCATGAAATTCCAGCACTTGGGAGCCAAGGCCAGAGGACCACTCCCCTCCTAAGTACAAGGTAAATGACAGTGAATGTCAAACAGGTCACATGACGCCTGAACAGCCCCCAGGGAAAAAAGTGTAAGCAGAGCGTCCTGGCGGTCTGGCCCTACAACTGGAACGCACGGTTCTCTCCATGCTCCGCCAACGCCTAGCTCCTGTGACCAAGGTTCTGGCACACTCAGAGCCGGCACCTCAGGCTCTCACAACACCATCCCTCTACCTCAGATGCCATCTTTCATTCATTCATATCCCTTTTCTCAAATTAATATTGTCTCCTATGTCTAGAATGTAGGCTTCATAAAGCAGGAGTAAATCTGTCTGCCCACTTTTCATGTAACACCTCAGTGTCTGCCATATGTTAGATGTTATGTATAACCCACATATGTGTGAGTTTGTGCACACTCATGCATGCACAGGGAACAAGCGGCTGACCAATTAAATCTCAAGGTCAGTGTCTTAGCATTCTATTGCTGTAAAGAAAACACCATGATCAAGGCAACTCACAAAATAAAGCATTTAATTGACAGCTTGCACATAGTTTCCAAGGACTAGTTCATTATCATCATGGAGGAAGCAGGCATACATACAGACAGACAGGCAGACAGGCAGGCAGGCAGACAGGCAGCAGGCAAGCAGGCAGGCAGCAGGCAAGCAAGCTGGCAGGCAGGCAGTAAGGCAGGCAGCAGGCAAGCAGGTAAGCAGGCAGGCAGCAGGCAGGCAGACAGGCAGTAAGGTAGGCAGCAGGCAGAGAGGCAGACAGGCAGGCAAGCAGGCAGGCGAGCAGACAGACAGGCAGGCAGCAGGCAGAGAGGCAGACAGGTAGGTGAGCAGGCAGCAGGCAGACAGACAGGCAGGCAGACAGGCAGGTGAGCAAGCAGCAGGCAGACAGACAGGCAGGCAGGCAGGCAGGCAGAGAGGCGGCAGGCAGGCAGAGAGGCGGCAGGCAGGCAGGCAAGCAGGCAGCAGGCAGGCAGGCAGCAGACAGGCAGACAGGCAGGCAAGCAGGCAGGCATGGGGCTGAGAACTTTACATCCCAATCCACAGGCAGCAAACACAGACAGGGACACTGAGCCTGGCTGGGGTGTTGAAACCTTAACATTCCCCGCCTCCCTCATCCCCCCAACACACTTCCTCTCACACCTAATACAATGAGGCCACACCTCCTAACCCTTCTCATCCTTCTCAAACAGTTCCACTCCCTGGTGACTAAGCACTCAAATATGTGAGCCTATGTGGCCATTCTCATTCAAGCACAAGGTTATAGATGAATTCATTTGGATCCTTTGTTAGTGAAAACAAAACAGAAGAAAAACAAACGCTATCAGACAATTCTGGATAAGACCCAACACAATTCTATTTTATTTTTTAAAAAACCTTTTGTTAGATTTTTAATTTTACATTTAGATTTTTATTTATTTACACTGTATTAGTGTTTTCCCCGCACATATGTGTGCACACTATTTGCATGCCTGCATCTTGAGGGGGTCATAAGATGGTGCTGGATCGTATGGACCTGGATTTATGGATGGTCATGAGTTGCCGTGTAGGTGCTGGGAACTGATCCTGGGTCCTCTGGAAGGGCCGGTGCCTTAACTACTTAGCAGTTTGGATGAGACCGGCCCCACAGGCTCACACGTTTGAATGCTTAGTCCCAGGCTGGTGAGCTGTGGGGTTAGGATTAAGAGGTGTGGTCTTGCTGGAGGAGGTCTGTCACAGGAGGTGGGGGGATGGGGGTCGTGGGGGCAGGTAGGGGTGGGGTAGTGGTGGGTGAGGTGGGGGTTCTGGGGGTGTGGGGTGGGGGTGGGCTTTGTGGTTTCAATGGCCCAAGCCAGGCTCAGTCTCTCTAAGTCTCTCCCTCTCCCTTATCCTGCTTGGCCACACCCACTTGCAGATCAGGAAGCACTCTCTCAGCTACTGCTGTAGTGCTATGCCTACCTGCCTCCCGCCATGAACAGCCAGACTCACCCTCTGGAACTGTAAGCTCCAGTGAGATGTCCCCTTCTCACAGTGGCCTTGGTCGTGGTTCATCTCATCGTTAGAACAGTGACTAAGACGCATGTTTCCTGCTTCTTATTAATATTTTTTGTGGGGATTGAACCCAAGGTCTCATACTGACTAGTCTGACATTCTACTACTGAGCTACATCCACAGCCCCTCTTCGATTTCTAATTTTTAAAAAAGATTTATTTATTTATTATATACACAGTGTTTTATTTGCATGTAACTCCTGCAGGCCAGAAGAGGGCATCAGATCACGTTATAGATGGCTGTGAGCCACCATGTGGTTGCTGGGAATTGAACTCAGGACCTTTAGAAGAGCAGTCAGTGCTCTTAACCTCTGAGCCATCTCTCCAGCCCAATTTCTAAATGTTTCAGGCCATCTGTATGTTGCCCAAGCTGGCCTTGAACTCACCCTGTAGCTCAGTGAGGGCTTGGCCTTATAAGCAGCCTGCCTCACCTTACCAAGTCCTACCACGCCTGGCATACTGCCACCTACACACACATACACACACACACACACACACACACCAAACAAACAAACAAACAAAAAATCAAAACAACAATAAAAAACACCAAAAAAAAACAAGTCCTGAATACTATTTTGAAAGGGGTTATTTGCCAGGTGCTATTATTAGTAAACATCTTGGGTCGGAACTAAATAAGGCTTTCCTTAGAAAAACCATTTCATAACTATCTACAGCCCTGCCAGGTATATTTTTAGACGTAGTTGAAAGATCTAGAAAACAAGATACATACGCCTCACAATGTATCAGTCTGACTTGTGGCATTTAAAGGTGGCTTTAGGTCTGTTTTTTCTACAGCAATGTCACCATCTGGGTGAAAAGTGTGCTTGGAAGGAACAGAACTGGCTCATGGCTTATTACTGTGGACTAGCATGTGAGGCACGTCCATGATACCAGCACTCCCGAGGCAGAGGCGGAGGACGGGAGTTCAAGGTTATCCCAGGCTAAATAGCCTTTTCTAAGTCAGCCTGGGCTACATGAGACCCCGTCTCAAAACAATAACAAAGAGTTGCTAAATTGGAAGGTTTAAAATGTTAATCCTAGGGGGTGTGGAGTGGTGCACACCTTTAATTCCAGCACCCAGGAGAAAGAGGCAGGCATATCGCTGAGCTCAAAGCCAGCCACGTCTTTATAGCGAGTTCAAGACCAACCAGGGCTAACAGTAAGACCCTGTCTCACAAGCCAAATCAATCAATCAATCAATAAACCTCAAATCTATAAAATAAAAAGTAGCATAGAAATATCTGAGTAATTCAGTTAAAACCTAACGTTTCGTAAAGAAGAAAAAAGTAGGACATAAACAAGGAGAACGGTTGCTTCTACAAGCCAAACACTTCAAAGATGAAAGACCTTTCTGAGCTCTGAAGGGAACTGGGGAATTTAACGGCTGATCTTCTGGGTGGTGGAAAACAGGCCCAGCGCCAAGAGAGGGGGCAGCTGATGGAACAACAGAGAACGTTTGTTTTTATTTGTTCCGTTTCCCTCTGTCCAAATGACCCATCCTCAAAAGTTAACAGAGATGGATGCTCCATGGGCCTAAAAATGGTTACTTGGACATAAAAGTTACTGCAAAGTAAATAAATAACGTCCCCTCCATGGAGAACTGGGAATCTGTGGAAAGATAGGGCGGTTCACTTGTACCGCAGGCGTTGGCTCCAAGCACGGTCAGCCCTGGGTTCTTGTGGGTACGAAGTGGGGCTGCAGGTGAGGAGAAGGAAGCCGAAGGCCTCACTGGCTTCACCTCCCCCTCCCTGGAGGCTCAGGGGCTCAGCTTGTCCATGGAGAGTCTTGAAATGAGCATGTTCTCCATGCCAGGGACCGGTGACCTCTCTGTCACCCTGACCCTAGACCTGGCAGCTTCCATCAGCCACACCCCGAACTGTTCATGTGGAGGAGGGTAGAGAGTGAGACCCTTGCACAGGATGCAACGACACACTGAACAATTACCCATGCCTAGTCACAGGTGTGAGAGACAGCCAGGATGCTTCGTATGGACAGAGCTGCCTGAACCACTGGGGTTGAAGAGACGCCTTCTTTGAGTCCTTCACATTGCTCTCCACGAGGCAGTACTGATTTTTTATTTCTGTTTCTGTTAAGTAAGATACACTTGACATGGTCTATCCCACAGGCGAGGACAGGTCTGAGCTGGTTGAGGTGTCCCAGAGGAGGAGGACAACAAAGGACATTATTTTTCCAGCCACCCAGCAGAAATCTAGATGCTTCATCTTCCTGTTAAATGAGGTACACTGTCCTCCAGATGGGCAGGGGCACCGATCCTATACAGGGCATCCTCCAACCGACACCTTGGATGCCCATGCTAGGTACTGAGTTCATGAGAGTCTCATCCCAACCAGCAACATTACTTTGGCATCTTAGGGCTCAGTCAGCACCTCACCGACCACAGGTGGCAATGATGGGGCTAGCGACCACTGCTCTGCATCTGTCCCACTGTACATCCCTCAGACGTAGACTGTCCACGTCTACGTAGGAACCCACCTGTGCACTGCACAGACGTCTGTTCTCTGGCCAGAGGGCGACCCTTTAGATCTGCTTAGCAGCAGCTTTAATTGCCATACACTCATGGGTTCTGGGTCCCCAGAGTTCTGAGTTTTGGTGGTACTTTGGCTTGAACCCAAGACCCTTAGGCATGTTAGGCAAGTGCTTTCCCACTGCGCTACATTGCTGGCCTTGCATAAACACCTTTCCTAGCACGGCAGGCCTCTCAGCTTTCTTCCTTTGGTGACTGACATGTAAATTGTTACTGACTAGTTATCCCGACATACTATAGAAGGTAAGATCAAATTCCTCCTACGGGACTGCTTGGTGTTGCCACCTTGCTTCCTCCCATCCTCCCTGCCATTCCGCGGCCCCAGTAACCGTGATAACCGTCCTCTTCCACCAGGCCAGGCCTTTCAGATTCCTGTGAGTGAGGACCCGCGGCACTTTCTCTCTGTGCTTGGCTTCTCTCTCTTTATTAGGATGCTCTGCAAGCTTATTCGTGTTGCCATTTCACCCTTTTCTGTTTTTCTTTTTCTTCCTTGTTCCCCTTTTCAGCATTTTAAATCCACCAAATGCCCAACATGGTCCATCATGGAGAACGAAAGCTAACCAAGAAGCTAGGGCAGAAACGTGGGCGGCACACATCCCAGAGAGGAGGCTGAAGAGCGCGGCCCTTCACTCTGCCTCTCAGCTCTTCACAGCCATTCAAACTCTAAGGGTTTGCCCGAGGCAGTCCAGCTCTTGTGAAATGTGTGGCAACTAGTCTTTCACTTCTTGCAGAGAGGACAGGATCTACAGCCATATAAGCCAGGGGTGGTGATGGACACCCGGAATCCTAGCACTGGAGAGGTGGGAGGAGGGGGGCACTAAGAGGGGGGAGGAGGCACTGAGTGGGAGGAGGGGGCACTGGGAGGGAGGAGGGGGGCACTGGGTGGGAGGAGGGGGCGGTGGGAGGGGGCACTAGGTGGGAGGAGGGGGAGCGGGGAGGGAGGAGGGGGGCGCTGGGAGTTCAAGTCCAGATTCAGCTCCACAGTGTGTTTGAGCACAGCTTGGGATATAGGAGATTGTCTCAAAACCAAAAGCAAAACCCAACAATCAAAAAAATAAAACCAAATATGTGATCGCTTGTCTCAAAACCAAAAGCAAAAGCCCTGAACTGGCTACAGAGTCGAGGATGACCATGAACTTGTGATTTTTCTGCGTCCACCTCTTGAGTCCTGATACCCCAGGTATGTGCCATTGCGCCCACTTTTATTCAGGGCTGGGGACTGATCCCAGCACACTGTGCACACTGTGCTCCATCGACTGAGCTACACCCCCAGCCCTGATACAAACTCCTGCCACTTGCAATCCAAATCCTAAGAACCAAATAGGTTTGGATGGAAAAATGCCCCAATAGGCTTCTATATATTCAGCTGGGTGCGGTAGAGCACGCCTTTAATCCTAGCACTGAGGAGGCAGAGGCAGGTGGGAACTCTGTGAGTTCAAGGCCAGCCTGGTCTATAGAGTGAGCTCCAGGACAGCCAAGGCTACACAAAGAAACCCTGTAACAATAACAACAACAACAACAACAGCGCTATTTATTCAATAGTTTTCTCCACTATCACTTAAACTGGCATTTTTCTAGTGTGAAGAGCCATAGATCCCTTCTGACTAGCACTGAGAGGTGTGATCTCCTCACACACTTAACCGCTACACCAACAGTGACTGCAGAAAGAGATGCAGGGAGCCCCCGTGTAAGGAAAGTGTCCAAAAAAAAAAAAAAAAAACCGCGTGAGAGTAAGTGAGCCAGCATGAGGTATACCGGCTCTACAGGCATCGACTTCAAAGAGAAAATGAAATTATTTGGGTTGCCTGGGTAACGCCAAGATTAAAAATGTGGAAATGAAAATGCAGGCTCAAATATTAACAAAACCTTCCTCAGCAGGAGGGCATCTCATATGAGCTTTACCATGGCAACACGCGAACCCCCACACAGACGGATCAAACAGAGAATACCCAAGGGGCGGAAGCCTGGCAGCGAAGACCACACCGATCTAGCGCCAATCCGACACCTCACGGAGGCTTGCTGGGATTGCGGGTGACTTCCCCTAACATCTTAACCCATTTTAAAAGTTAAATATCACATTACTTTTACCAACTCAGTTCTCCAAATTGGCACTCAGTCTACAGCACTGGTTTTATTCAGGGGAAACACACAACACACACACACACACACACACACACACACACACACACACACACACAAAGACAAACAGGAAGGTCAAAACCCTGTGGTGGTTTAGAGAAAAACTCTTCTGCATGGCCTGAGGCATTTGAACTGTTCAGGAAGGTTCCAGAGGCATGGCCTTGCCGGAGGACTTATGTTACTATGGCTGGGCTTTGAGAGTGTAAGGCTTCACCCTGTGATGAAGTGCTTGTGGTTCACGGTGTGCGCCCTCAGCTTGTTACTCCAGCCACCACGTCCACTACGTCCTGCCACACTCCCACCATCCCAGACTCTTCTCTCTGGAACTATAAACCCAAATAAACTCCCCTTTCCCTAAGTTGCCTTGGCCATGACGTTTTTTATCACGGCAACAGGAAAGTAACTAATACAGCTGTCACATGAGGTTGTATCTTCCATGTCTGCTTGTACCTTTGTGGGGGAAATAATGTCCCCAGTACCAAGGCTGTAGATAGACCCCACTGACAATTGTGCCGCTATAGTTCCACAGTATTATGAATAATTCTTCTTGGTTCTGGCAAGTGAACCCAGGAGCCTGTACATCTGAGAACTTCCTCTATGACAGAAAAACACTCTCAGGTCCAGTGTTGGTCAGCTGAGGCCCTCGCAACAGACCGGGTTGGCAGGATGGCACTCTAGTGAAAGGACCTGGGCCAGGTCCTCTGCCACCTGTAACCCAGGAGAGTAGACTAGTTAATTCTTTTGCTTCCTCATCCTTAAAAGGCAGAGCCAAGTAATTACTTTCCTCTAGAAGTGTTAGCAAGTGTGTAAGAGACAATTATGGCAAGCACTGAGTGCAGTGAGAGGCAGGGCCTTAATATTTGTCAGTAGCGATGACAATTAGATTTGGTAGGTGTGCCAGGGAGGTGGCATTTGAAAAAAAAAAAAAAGACTGTCATTGTGGTAAGAAAAGTTCACATAAAATCTACCTTCTCAGCAATATTTAGCTGTGCAGTGTGGCTTTGCTCACCACAGCGTCAACGTTCTTCAGCATGTCCCAAGAATGCATTTACCTTGCTAACTGACATAGTATAGCTATGTGGTGGTTTAAACAGCCCCACAGGCTCCTCTGTTCACGCGTGCTCGGTCCTCAGTTGGTGGGTGTGTTTGGTAAAGGTTAGGAGGCGTGGCGCTGTTGGAAGAGGTGTGTCACTGAGGTGGGCTGGGAGGTTTCAGAAGACTCAGCCATTCCCAGCATGCTCTCTGCTTCCCCCAGTTTACGGACTGGGGTGTGAGCTCTCAACTGCGCCTCCGGCACCTCGTCTTCTGCCTGCTGCACACTCACCATCTGAAGCCATAGGCCTCAAATAAACGCTTTCTTCTGTAAGTTGCCTTCCTCATGTTGCCTCATAATAGCAATAGAAAAGTGGCTAAGACACTGAGCCCAGTAACTCCCACTGGTCCCCTCTCCTCAGAACCACGGGGACACTCTCTAACGGGATGAACCGGATTGCTGTAGATGCGCCATGCAAGTGGAGTCGTGCAATGTCTGCAGCTGTGCGACTGGCCTATTTCTCTTCAAGTAAAGCTTTCAGGGTTTATAGGAGCCATGACACATTGCAGAATCGACTTCTTTTTGGAAAGCTGGAATATGCCGCATTTTGAAAGCGATGCATTAGACAGGACCCGTGAGGCTCTGCCCTTCCTGAGGAGCTGCAGGCGGCTGACTGTCTCTGGAGGAGACGGGGAGACGGTTTCTTCAGTGGTGTGGCTTCTGGTGAGTTGTCCTGTTCCTGTATTCTAGGCCCTGTGAGCAGCCTCAGTTAAACTAAAAAGCAAAGCAAAACAAAACAACAACAACAAAAACCCCGACATATTAATCTGTTGATAGGTTATTTCCATATTGTGGCTCCTGTGAGAAAGATTAGTATTAATAAGAGGCATCATATTAAGAAAAACGCTTTACAAAACAAAACAAAACCAACCCCTTTAACTCACATTTCCCGTTGTTTGTTTGTTTGTTTGTTTGTTTAAGTGAGAGTGGCAGGTCTAACAGCAGGTAACGGTTGCCGACTGCCAAGCATTCAAGGCGGTATCTGTGGAACATTATCTTTTTGCTCTACACTGTTGGCTCGCTGTGTGAAGGATGAAACCTACACACGCGTTAAATAGTCTCCCCAGTGTTCCAAAGTCTGTGAAAGGCAGAGCAAACTCCAACTCCAACTCCACAGTCACCTTCCTGGGACATTCAGCCTTGACATAAGCATCCACTTGGGGAGCTAGCTGTCTCCGGATTGTGTCCACGGTGAACACGTTTGAGAGCGGTACACACTGAGGAGGCTCAAAGGACTCAGCGCCTGTCCGCGGAGCCGATGGTACGGAATCAACTGTCACTGTAGCCGGAAAAATGGAGTTTCACGGAGCCACGGGATCACTTCTGTCAATCCACTGTACTTTTGGCTATACCCGCTTCTGTTTGAAGCTAAACCCTTGGGGGCGGGGAACGCAGTTCCCAAACGCTGTCCTGCTCTGATCTCCTAATTTAGGGGTTTCCGGATGTGACATCCAGGAACTCAGTGCTGCAAAACAGGGGGAACTTTCTGTACTGAGAATTGAATACTGGGAAACTTACACCAAATTAAAATAGCAGGACACTGACCGCTTACTTCCCTTTCATTGTTCTCGGTCAAATTAACTTGGTTAGGCTACTTATTAACCATCTCTTGGCCCAAGAAAGCCACCAGGACCTCTTTTTCCTCATGTGCCAGCCAAGTGCCCGGAAACATCTTAGGTGTATCTTATGTATAATATTCCTTGAGTATTGAAGCCACAGCCTTCATCCTGTGTGGAGCAACGGTGGAAGAGGGCTCCATAAGCACCCGGGTATGCCACACAAAGCTGGAAAGTCTCGGCTGGAGGAATAAACCGGGTGAGGTTAGGGCATACCAAGGGTTACCAGGGGACAGGACAGAGCCACTTAGAGCACATAGAGACGGCACTTGCTGAAACAAAGAACATTTTGCCCCAGATATGGACACAAATATTTTCTCTAGCTTCCTTCTAGTCTCTGCACGAACAGCTCATTTGGAGATGTTTTCTTGGATTGCCCAGTGAGAATATTACTACTGGGAGCCGGGGGATGGTTTTAAGTATGATTGTTCTTGCTGCAAACACGGGGACCTGAGTTTCCATTCTTAGCCTCCATGAGAAAGCCAGGCATGGTATATACGTGAGGGAGTGGAAAATAGATGGACTCAGGGACTGGAGAGATGGCTCAGTGGTCAAGAGCACTCACTGTCTGCTCTTCCAAAGGACCCAGGTTCAATTCCCAGCATCCACATGGCAGCTCACACAACTGTCTGGAACTCCAGCTTCAAGAGATCTGACACCAAAAAAAAAAAAAAGAAAAACCAAAAAAGCTGGGCTGTGGTGGCGCACGCCTTTAATCCCAGCACTCGGGAGGCAGAGGCAGGCGGATCACTGTGAGTTCGAAGCCAGCCTGGTCTACAAAGGGAGTCCAAGACAGCCAAGGCTACACAGAGAAACCCTGCCTCAAAAGAACCAAAAAAAAAAAAAAAAAAAAAAGAAGAAATCTGACTGACACCCTGACACCTTCAAATAAAGCACATAAAATTAAAAAAATTATTATTAAAAAAAAAAAAGAAAAAAAGAAAGAAAGAAAGAAAGAAAATAGGCTCTTTGGAGCTTGCTGGCCTAGCCAGTGTAGCTGAGTCAGTGAGCTCCGCGTTCAGTGAGAGACCTGTCTCAAAGAATAAAGAATGACCGAGGAAGACACTCAACATCAATACCTGGTCCCCACATGCATGTCCATGCATGCTTGTACATATACATGTACAAACTATAAAAACATGTGCACAACACACACGCGCACGCACACACACACGCTAACTCTTGCAATGCAGCACACTATCCCAACATTCAGAACCCTTTCATGGTTGCATTTTCTTTGTTACCTGTGCTGTCTATCTGTGTTTGGCCTGTCTCCTCTACGGCAAGGTCAGCTCCTTAAGAGTCAGGGGCCCTTGCCTCATTCATTCCTCCATTCCGATGCGCGCAATGGTTTCTGGCACTCGGTGGACCACTACTGAATGAATGAGTGAAAACTAGTGAACGCGTGACTGGAAATTCTCTCAGCTGTTAGAAAGGCAAAGCAGAAGGGCTGCGGGGATGGCTCAGGCATTGAAGCCATTAAAAATCACTTGTGGTCCCCCTCAGTCACGGTCATAGGGGAGGGGAGTAAGGGGGAAATGGGAGGGAGGGAGGAATGGGAGGATACAAGGGATGGGATAACAATTGAGATGTAATATGAATAAATTAATAAAATATATATTTTTAAAAAGCACTTGCTTTTCCTGACGAGGACCCAAGTTTGGTTCCCAGGACCCACACACACTCTCACACCCTGTATGCAATGCCAGTTCCAGAGGATCTGATGTCTTCTTCTTGCCTCGGTGGCTACCAGGCGTGTGTGTGGCACACATGCGTACACGCAGACGTTCACATGTAAAATAGAAACAAATACACCTTCATGAAAAATGCACACGAGAAGCATCCACTTGGCTCTCAGAGTTTAGAGTAGGTGGCCTTAGCTTCGAGGCAAGAACCCTGAGTCCCCCTGACCGCTCTGCACAGTTTCTCAGGGCGCTGCACTTCTCTCAGACTCCAAAAGGGCAGCATAGGTGTGTAAGAGACCCATCAAGATATGTGTGTGCAGATGGATTAAAAAAAAAAAAAATCTTTCTGTCTTCTTCAAGGAGTTGGAGGATTCATGTCGACCTCGTGGCCTTCCGAAGACCCACCCCGGAAGGAAGTACAACGCAGGCCTTGACTAAGCAATGGTTCTCAGTGACAGTTTAGGTCACAGTCCCTGAAGGTACATGGCCGGTAGTGAACAGCAGTGTGACAATGCTGGGGTCATGGGAGGTGACACAGGAGGGGGTTCACACTGATGCTTCTTTTTCACGGAGATCCTACATGAATCCTACCGAGGTGACATAAAGGCCCCAATGACTGTGGGCAGCAGTAGTTGGGCCCCTCGCCACAGTATGGAGAGCTCTTCTTTAAGAAGAATGTTGTCTAGAGCCTGGCCATTTCTTTAACACCTCCCCAAGCTCCACTCTTGGGAATACATCCCAGGTACCCGTACATCCCAGATAAGCCCTCTAGCTCTGGTCTATACCACCGGCCTCTATTTCTGACCAATCTCCACCGTTACGTTGATGCACACCAGCTGGATGACCACAGGAGCCTCTTAATTGATTTTCCTGCTTCTACTATGGATTGGTCTCCACTGAGCTACACTCTTGGCCCCTGTTTTAGTAATTAATTAATTAATTAATTGATTAATTTTTTTATTTAATTAATTTATTCAGATTACATCTTAATTGTTATCCCATCCCTTGTATCCTCCCATTCCTCCCTCCCTCCCACTTTCACCCTTTTCCCCTCCCCTATGTCTGTGACCGAGGAGGACCTCCTCCCTCACTATATGGTCATAGGGTATCAAGTCTCACCGTGGTAGCCTGCTTATCCTTTCTCTGAGTGCCACCAGGCCTCCCCACCAAAGGGAAGTGGTCAAATATGGGGTACCAGTGTTCGGGTCAGAGTCAGTCCTTGCTCTCCACACAACTGTGGAGAATGTCCTGTCCATTGGCTAGATCTGAGTAGGGGTTCGATGTCTACTGCATGTATTGTCCTTGGTTGGTGCAGTAGTTTGAGCAGAACCCCTTGGGCCCAGATCTGCCCGTCATGATGTTCTTTTTGTACGTTTGTAGGACTCTCTGGATCCTTCTATTTTATTAATTTATTTTTGACACAGGGTCTCACTGTGTAGCTCTGGCTAGCCTGCAACTTGCCATACAGACCAGGCTGGCTTTGAACTCATAAAGATCCTTTACTTCGGCCTCCCAAGTGCTGGGAATAAAGGTGAATTCCATCATGTCTGGCCAGCTCCATAATTTAATATTATGTCTTTTTGTACTTGGCTCCACACCACATCAGGACTATCAGAGGTCCCCATGAACTCGGCTTTGGGGGAAAGCATGCTGCTTGAACAATACTGAAGGGGGGGCTTGGGCCCTGACTACGGTACCCTATTTTGAGAGCCCAAGTGGCTAAGTATTTTCATATACAATCCGAGAGCAACACTTCCTACCTGCTGCGGACACTCCCTCACTGCTTGGGCTATTTATAGCCTCGGCTGTGTCTCCGCCCACACTGTAAACTGTAAGGGCAGAGTCTAAGAGCCTCGCTCTGGACACTCCTAGCTCCTGACCTAGTTGCCCTGGCAGTAACGGTTTATATGACACGGAAATGAATATGCGCACCCATGGCTTAGCCCCATTGGATATTTTCTGAGTGTGGAAAATGCGTCGAACATAAACGTTGTGATAGAGGGTCTGTGTGTGTTTGGTAACTGGAAGCTAGCAGCACTGATCTTATCCCCCTGTGTATAAAGGAAAACCCTGGGACACAAACTAAGGTTTAAAGTGTATGAGGAAAGTGCAGGCACACCACGTGCATGGCGTTACACATCTCCCGCTACTCCAAGGCTTGAGGTCCCACAAACCTATGTGTATGGGAAAAACCTGAGATGTCAGAGTTTACTATCCTGCCTGGGGCTGCACAGGGGAAGTACAGGGGCCTGAGTGTCACTGGGGGAGCCTCGTTACAGTACCATTAAATCCCCACCACAGCCAACACCGAGCTTCTTCCTGTGTACCTGATAGGAGTTCATCAAGAAGAAAAGACTGTTCTCACTTTCGCTTCCCACTGGTTAACTCAGCCCAACCTCAAAGGTGTTGGCTCTGTTTCTTAACAATTAAACTTTATTATACAACCCAACTAGCTTACACAAGAAGGAAAAAAGGTTAAAGGGACAAAAGAGTGAACCTTCCGGTATCCGTTCCACGGGATGAGTCCTTAGGTGTCTCTCTGGCCCGCGTGATAATCCAGCCTGTTCCCTTTCTCCACACGCTCTCAAAACCCCTGGCTGAATCTGTTGTTTTTCTCTTCCCCACCTGCCTGAGTCACATGGGAAGGGCGGTCTCCTTCTCCCGTTGAGGGTCCATTAGGAAAACAATAGCCCAGGTGGGGTTCCCAGGTCTGCTTCCTGAATTCCAGGCCCAGGATGGCTCCTCTCAGTCTATCACAAGGTATTCATGGGGTGCCCCAAGGGTAAAGCCCGCCAAGACTGCTTCCACCTGTGACAAAGCTTAATCTTTCCCACACAAAGGGGATTTTAAATGAGCATTTATTAATTGTACTGTGACATTTTCATAAAAGCAAGCGACATGATTTGACCCTGTCCATGGCTCATGTCTTCTGTCAGCCCTCTGCAGGATTGTCATCTAGAAGCTGGGTGCTGTCACTACCCTCTCGTTTCCTACGAGCCGACAGTGCCACGGACGTTTTACTTGCCTCTCGCTCACTGGTTTCTAACTCTGGACTTGCATCCTTAGCTCTCTAGCCTTAGGTGCTGAGTAACCTCTCAGAGCCTAACCACAGCCTCTGCTCCTCCCAGGACTCACCCAAGTCCGTTTCTTCAGCCCGCCGACAGCCTACATGCCTATTCACACTAAATATTTGTCATTATCACTCAGTGCAAGAAATAGTAACACACAGGCTCAATTCTTAGATCAACTGCTTCATTTTAGAGAGAAAAATGAGGATTTCCCCAGTCTTACCCATGGATGAGCCTGATACTAAAATAGAAGAATTCTTCTTAGAATAAGGACATGGGTGTATATTTTTAAATCATGGCCGTCTCGCCACCCTTAACCGCTTCTAAATAAAATGCCGACAAGAGGGAAATGTTGAGACAGGCAGAAAGACTGCTTGGAAATGTTCGTGAGATAAAGAACTCTCTTGTCCTTCCAGACTACACTCTGAAAGCAAAACGTACTTTAAGACAGGCCTCCTTCCAGGTTTCTAAGCAAACACACCCAAACAGACTAATTAGTATATCAGGGCCTTCGGCGGCCCTCAGATGCCATGCTTAGCGCTGTTATGATGTCGCATAAATCATTCTCATTTAGCAAGAATGTCAACAGGAAGAGGTCTGGCAGAAACATAGAAACCTCACAGAGCAAAGGAAATCCGGAGACTCGAACAAGTCCCTTCCCAGAAACGCTGGTCAAACCAAACACCAGAGCACAGAGGCCCGCAAGGCCAACCTGTCCTCAGGGTTGATGCCTCTTCATGCGAGGCGTCTTACTATGTTCTAGTCTGGACAGAACTCAAGGGACTTTGAGGGAATGTAGAGACACCCACAGAAACACACCACATTCCGGAGAGGTGGGGGGGGGGGTCTTCTAGAATATACCTGCTCCTCAGCACCATGGACGTAGCTTACTGCCTCTCCCCAGTGAGTCCTGTTTTGACTTACAACACTATTCTTCAGGTCTCCTCAGTTTGGTAGAGTGTGCTCACCTGGCAGCTTTGGGGGTCATCCCAGCCCTGCCTGAGCTGGCTCCTGAGAAGGCAGAAAGCCTAGAAGTTCAAGGTCTCCTTAGCTATGGTAAGACTCAAACCAAACCAAAACCAAGGTCATCTTTAGCTATGGAGTGCTCAGGGCCAGCCTGAGATACATAAGACTCAAACCAAACCAAAACCAAGGTCATCTTTAGCTATGGAGTGCTCAGGGCCAGCCTGAGATACATAAGACTCAAACCAAACCAAAAGGGCTAGTACTGACTTCCAGATGTTCTTATATAATGTAGGCTGTTGTGTATCGCTCCCTTTGGGTCTAATTTTTTCTCTCTCTGATATTAAAAAGTATGAACTCAAATGTATGAATGCAATCATACTAAGTACCTTCCAAGCCACAGTGGCTCTTGCTTACTGAAGCCACAGTCACGGCATAGTGGAGACACGGCACGCAGCATTCCGATATCACATTAATAGCATTTAATCCAGAACTCAAAGGCACTTTATGCAAATTCTGCCCTATGAACTAAATACAGCAGCTTTGTACATGAAGACTGGTAAAAGGACCCTTCAATTAGAACAACCTTTGTTAACAGTGAAAAAAACCACTCCTGTCATTACCTTATATGCCTATGTTACTTCACTGAACATCTGTGGTCCCAGAGTTCTTAGTCATAAGCAGCCACATTAATCTAGAAAGTAAAAATACGTTTAAGTCATCTCAACTCCATTTTATACAACATGTTCTGTTTTGTATGGCGGTTGCAGTATGAGCCTTATAGGCAGGAAGGTCTGGGCTTGCAGTAGGACTCTACTGGGTAGAGTGTTTTTTTTTTTTAAAACCTCTTTAAATTATGCACAGTTTACTCAGGGAGGCAGAGACAGGCAGATCTCTGTGAGTTCCAGGCCAGTATGTTCTACAAAGCGAGTCCAGGACAGCCAGGGCTACACAGGGAAACCCTGTCTCAAACAAACAAACAAAAAAACAAGTATGCACAACTAGAAAAAAAAGAGTTGTCTAAGTTTCTATCTTGGGATCTCCTGGTACACTCTACATGCGTCTTTACCTTGTGATCACGGGAAAAGCCTGTAAGAACCCTCAAACTGTGGTGTCTTCCTGAAAACAGCTGCGTTGTGTAATTTCTCCCTTGTCTTAAGATCAGTCAAGTCTCCTCAGACCGTCCATCTCTCATCCATATGTACCAGTCAAAACCCCATGAACATCAGTCTGTCCACCCCAGAGGCCCCGGATAAGCAATCTGGGATCTCCAAGTGGCTCTGTGTCTCTTGGTGCTCTGGGTACCTTGAGAGCAGGACTCAGCGTTTCCAAGTACCCGAAACCAATGACGCTATCAACCGAAGAGTTAGTTCCTTAGGATCATGGGTCCATGGGCAGAGAACACATTACCGCTGCTTCCCTAAGAGGGCACGCTATTAAACTGAATATTTACGTTTATACTCACAGACTTGTGTCACTCTCCGGCTCCTTCCTACAGAGGGTGGCAGTGAGTGCAGACTCCTCGCTGGTCAAAGTGCTGAAAATAAGTGTCTGATGAGTACTCAACCCTAGATGGGGCCACCTACATCACTGCCCCTCAAGGCCCAAGGAACATGACAGAGGACGCGACAGGAAGAATGTAAAAGCTGGAGGATGCGGCAGTGTCATGAAATCCTGCCACACGCGCACACACACACACACACACACACACACACACACATGCACACACACACATATGCACACACACACAGCACAAGACTATGCCTTCTAACCTGTCATCCTGGACTCAGGTGTCCAGGCCCCATCCCTTTCCAAGGAGCCAATGACTGCTTGCTGTAGGTGGTGGAGGACACGTAGGAAGAAGGCCTTCACAGGCAAAGGACAGGGGTGCCAGAGGAGCGTGGTGTGAGTGCTCGCAACACTACATACATGTCTGAAGTGGCCAGGCAGACAATAGTGGCAAGAGCCAATCCTTACTCCATATGTTATGGGTGGTTGGACCCGCTGGTGCGAAATGTAAATCATTCTGAAAACACGGCTGCGCCTATGGGATTGTCCTAGGGGGTGCCAGCTGAGTCTATGGGATTCAGCTATGGTTTTATAGAATTGATATGTCCGCTGAAGACAGATTTCCTGGGAGCTAAATCCTGTGCTCCCCAGGAGCGGCAGATGCTGCTACTTTTACTACATTCACTGGTTCCAATGTCCAGCCGGTCCTTCCTCTGTCACAGGGAGCTGGCGTTCCAGTCCCCTGGAGTGTGTGTGTGTGTGTGTGTGTGTGTGTGTGTGTGTGTGTGTGTGTGTG
>OU015756.1:3225646-3253680 GCA_907169655.1 Acomys percivali
TCTTTCTTTCTTTCTTTCTTTCTTTCTTTCTTTCTTTCTTTCTTTCTTTCTTTCCTTATGAACCCAGGGTATAGAGATTTCGAGGTGCCTTAGCAATACTTTGCCCGGTGTGATCCGAAGCCCTGGGGGTAACTGAATACTAGGCTGACACAGCTTTAAAGTGCCTGTCTGTTAATGCATATTCATCTTAATACAGGAGCCCTGCTCTCAACCTTAGCCAGAGAGGCCTCTTCCCAGTAACAGTGGCAAATGCAGAGACTCAAAAAGAAAAAAAACAAAAAACAAAAACAAAAAAACAGCATCCTTTCTAATGCTCTGGGGACACCAAAGAAGAGGGGATCGAAAGATCGCAAGGGCCAGGGCAGCTGCCATCTTGTGGGCGCTCCTAATTAGAAACCCACCAGAGAGCTGCTCATCCATTGTGTCAGGCTTGGGAGGGGACAGGGCTCAGAGCCCCATCACTCAGGGCTGAACTATGTGCTACTGAGAGATCTGGGACAGAGAAGGAATGCACCCTCCAGCCCTGGGCCCATCGGAGGTACCAATCCACAGCTTCCATCCAGCGGCCCACGGATGGCGTTGGTTAAACGGAAAGGCACAAAAACAAAACCAGGAGTCCTGAATCCGGGAAAGGACCGGATTGTGTGTGAACTTGCCAAAGGACAAAAGTCATTAATAAAATGTTGAAGTTCAGTTAATACTCCTGATAATGAACAACTGATCAGAGTTAATTATTTTTGTTAAATTACATCAAAATGACAATCAGCATCTTAGCCTCGCATATAAATATATAAACCAGGGCTGGAGAGATGGCTCAGTGGTTAAGAGTGCCGCCTACTCTTCCAGAGGTCCTGAGTTCATTTCCCAGCAACCACATGGTGGCTCACAACCATCTATAATGAGATCTGATGCCCTCTTCTGCAGATAAAGCACTCATATACAATAAATAAATAAATAAATATTAAAAAAATATATAAACCAGATAACTGACACTAAACTTTTTGTCTTTTTTGTGGTTGTTTTTCTTTTTCTTTCTTTCTGTCTCTTTCTTTCTTTCTTTTGTGTGTGTGTGTGTGTGTGTGTGTGTGTGTGTGTTGCTCTTTAGTAGTGATAGAATAAACCCAGGGCCTCATGTATACCAGCAAGTGCTTTGCCATGGAGCTACATCCCCAACCATGTACGTTTTTCCTAATACAAACATATACACACATCAGGCTCTGCGGGCGCCTGCCTCCCTCTCGCCTGCTCGCCCAGGACCCTGACCCCCCCCACTGTGTCATCATTGTTTCCTAACTTGATGTTGTGCTTTTATCATTCAGCTGGAAATGTTTTACTAACATTTTCTTGAATTTGTTTTTGACTCAAAAGATACACAAAATTTACTCACTGACCTTCTTCTAAACGTCTTTACAAATATTTAAAGCGTTCAGGCTGGAGAGAAGGCTCAGCCATTAAAGCTAGGCTCATAACCAAAATGACAAATATTTGTGTATGTATGCGTGTTATGTGGTGTGTGATGTATGGTGTGTGTGTGTTATGTGGTGTGTGATATATGGTGTATGTGTGTTATGTGGTATGGGATGTATGGTGTGTGTGTGTGTGTGTGTTATGTGGTGTGTGATATATGGTGTATGTGTGTTACATAGTGTGTGATGTATGGTGTGTGTGTGTGTATGTGTGTGAGAGAGAGATATGTGGTGTGTGTATGTGTGTGATGTATGATGTATGGTGTGTGTGTGTGTGTGTGTGTGAGATGTATGACATGTGGTGTGTTCATGGGGGGGTTGTTCATGTACATGCCACCCAGAGAGACCAGAAGGGGCACTTGGCTGCCCCAGAGCTGGACGTAGGGTTGCCACTGATGCCCTGAGCTCTCTGGGAAAGCAAAGCATCAAGTGCTGTCAGCCACTCGCACTCGCCTGTTTTTCCAGCCACCCCTCTAAATATCCGTCTTAAAATCTTGAGTGAAATTCTATTGTGATCAAAGAATACAAACAAGGTTGTTCTGTCCTCATTTTTGTCTTATTGGTACCAGAGAGATGGCCCAGCAGTTAAGAGCACCAGCTGTTCTTCTAGAGGACACAGGTTTGGTTCCTGCACCCACGAAGCGGCTAACAACCATAACGCAGTAACTAGGGAATCCAGCGCCCTCTCCTGGTGTCTGAGAGCACTGCATGCACAGGGCGCACAGACGCATGCACAGATGAAACATTCATTACACACAGCATAAAAAAGAATCTTTAAAAAGTACACACTGTGCCTGTGAGTACAGGAGTGTGGAGGGCTCTGGGTATCAAATACAGGTTTTATCAGGCTTGCAGGTATCTTGCCAGCCCCTATTTTACTTTTTCTTGAGGAAAACTTATTTTTTATCCTGACTGTGGTCATCCTGGAGCAGATAGAGCCTGCTTTCTCTGTATACTTTGCTTTCCAGCTCTCAGGCTACGGTGACAAACTAGAGATGGTTTTACTGTGCTTAACCTGATACTGTCCCACATGCCACTGTGTGTCAATTTCTTCACACCTTTTTCTCTTCTCTTTACATTACAAAATGTGTGTTTTGTGTGTGTGTGTGTGTGTGTGTGTGTGTGTGTGTGTGTGTGTGTGTTCTCTCCAGTGAGTTCTGAAGTCCACCTAGGGGCTTTTTCGTCCTAAGCTTTGCATCTTGTTGTCCACTGACAGTTTACGTTTCTCGGCTGAGCTCCATCTGTGGGGTCATTAGGATCCCCGTCCCTTCCATACTGTGGACAGCAGCAGCTGTAACTCGCTATTGCCTTATTCCAACACTTGGCTCGTCTTCAAGATAATTTCTGCTGACTATCCCTTCCCCCCCCCCCCCCCGATCTCTGTGTAGCCTTGGCTGTCCTGGACTCGCTTTGTAGACCAGGCTGGCCTCGAACTCACAGCGATCCACCTGCCTCTGCCTCCCGAGTGCTGGGATTAAAGGCGTGCGCCACCACTGCCCGGCTTATCCCTTGTCTTATAGGGGCTACAATTTCCTGTGTATTTTCATGGCCAATGGCTGACTTTTACACGGCTATCCAGATGACCACTGCTCTTTTCTTCCTCTGGGATGCTCTGGCGTTAGCTGCAGCCAGTCAGTGGGGTCATCATATTTGAGTCTAGAATTTGGTGGGCTGCACAGAGGAGGCTGCTCGTGTGTGGACACAGGCCAGCTACCTGCTCAGCTACAGTCCCTTAGTGCTTCCGGGATGAGGCGAACACTTTCCTTTTGCTCTGCAGCCTCTGGAAGTCCCCAACTGAGCCTTCCACTTTTGCGGGTCAGCGGGACTGTAGTCTTTGCTTTGGGATTTAGGAGCTTCCAAGGGCAGGGAGCACCCAAAGGTTCCAAGAGAAAAAGCCCCTGTTTGGCTTCACCCACTGCAGTTCCCTTTCTTAGGGAGCCCTCCACCACTTCTTGCTTTGGATTGCTCTCTCATGCCTTCCTTACCTAAGTTATTTTCTAAGATACACCTCCCCCACTAAAAGTCACTTCTAACCCTTAACTTAGCAGGTTATTTCAATGTGGAGCACCTTTAAAGAACAAAACAACAGACTCAAAACCAGAAGAGTTCTGCGTGAGCGTCCACGATAACTGGTTATAAAGCTCTGTTTCACGGGTACAACGCCAAGGAAGGCTCCCAAAAACCAGAAGCCCAGCTTTCGGGGTTGAAGAGTCACATTCCTCAGGCTGCTACCAAACTAAGCACACACTCCAGACTCCTGGAACGCATACAGTTCCCAGCATTCTAACACCAAGAAGGAAAACATCCTGTAAGAAACGATAACAGGAACAGCTGTATGCATCACCTAGCGAATGCCGAAAAGGACACGGCGAAAATCTGCCGGATAACTGAAAAATTGTAAAGCCAACTCAGAAAAAGTTGACTTTTTTTTCTAAGAAGAAAACTTACGGGCAATGAAATAGAAGGTTGTTTGTAGATGATGAGCCCACTAGTATGGATTCTATGTCCCCCTGGGAAGTAAGATGTGTTTATGCCATTCATAAAACTATGCGTTCGTTACTGTGTGCACTGATGGGAGTCTTTACGGATCCTGGTAACGTATTGATACCAAATGTTTAGGCATCTGTCCTTCCTAACAGCTACTGAGCAAGGTTACTTTGTGACATGCTGTGCTGAAAAATGTTACACATCTGGACACAATGTCTTCAGCATGACAATCCCACTGTGAAGGCTACACTTTTTTAAGTGGAACAAGGACTAAATAAACTTCCTGAACACTACTACACGGTCTTCAGCACACCAACAGTGTGCGAGTGTTTTTATGTGGGTCCAAGTGTGTCTGGAGGCCAACCGTCAGCACTGTCTCCCTCTTCCTCGCTCTCTCTCTCCACATCACCGTTCGAGAGAGTGTCTCATCAGCTGGGAGAGTCTGGCTGACCCACGGGAGCCAGGGATCTGCCTGGCTCCACTTCTCCACGTACCGGGGTCACAGAGAACATTGCCAAGCCTAGATTGTACATGGGCATTGAGGGTCTGAATTCAGGTTCACATGCGTGGACAGCAGGTACTTTATCAACTGACCCATTTTCCCCTAGCCTCAGAATTTCAGCTCTTTAGGAAAGAATGTAAGTTCTGTTGGGCGTGGTGGTGCATGTCTTTAAGTCTAGCACTTGGGAGGCAGAGGCATAGGCAGATCGCTGTGAGTTCAAGACCAGTCTGGTCTACAAAGAGAGTTCCAGGAAGCCAGGGCTATTCTGCCCTCCCCCACCAAAATTAAGTTGTTTTGAACGACTCAAACATATGTTAATGGAAGAATATAACTTCCTATCAAGATACGAATTTCAGGGCCCCATTAAAAATAGGAATAACCACCGGGCATGGTGGTGCACCCTGTTATCCCTAGCAGTTGGGAAGCAGAGGCAGGCAGATCGCTGTGAGTTCGAGGCCAGCCTGGTCTACAAAGTGAGTCTAGGACAGCCAAGGCTACACAGAGAAACCCTGTCTGGAAAAACAAACAAACGAACAGCCAACAACAACAAAAAACATTCCACAAAGATAAGTACCCAATAAGGTACTTCTTGCTGTACCTTTTAAAAGAAAGGACGTTAAAGTGGACAAGACGCATAAAACACAAGAATCCAGGTGCACACACCATATTAGACAGCAATAGCGAAGCAATGTTCACTTAGATTATGCTTTGAAAATATTTCCATGCAGGAAAAAAAAAAAGTATATTATCAGTGCTGGCCATCCTAATCCTGAAGGTGCAATATAAATGAAGAAGCTCAAAAAGCCACAAGCATGGTAACACACACAAGCATGGTAACACAAAAACAGAACGTGACGGATGGAAGTTTCTTGGCCAAGGCAACGTGTAAAGACTGTCTGAAGGAACAAGTTCCATTGTACTTTGCGCTTGACTAAAATACACACGTGCATGCACCCACGCACGCACGCACGCGTGCACGCACGCACACCACGATGCAACCTGTGTTTTTGTACTCCAACTTAGAAATTAATTCAAAATGAAACAGAAACGATCAAGAGAGTTTCAAGCTTGCAATCTATTTGCAAGGTATCATCATCAGCTCTGTGAAGAAATTTAAGAAAGATGTAAACGATCTCCAATGGAGAGCAGACTCCTTGCAAATCTGTCTCCTGGCCACCCAACAAATGCTAGCTGTCAGTCAAGGGTCTGGTAAGCAACGCAGGGTGTGATGCAGCCGGCCTTTGGTCTCAGCACTCTTGGGGTAGAGATGAGTGGATTTCTAAAAGTTTGAGGCCGTCCTCGTCTACATAATGAGTTCCAGGCAAGTCAGGGCTACACAGTGAGACCCTATCTCAAAACAAAGTTTAGTAATAATCTTGAATCTACATTTAAAACCCAGTCTCCCCGAGCGGTGGTAGCGCACGCCTTTAATCCCAGCTCTCAGGAGGCAGAGGCAGGCAGATCGCTGTGAGTTCGAGGCCAGCCTGGTCTACAAAGCGAGTCCTGGACAGCCAAGGCTACACAGAGAAACCCTGTCTCGAAAAACCAGGGGAGAAAAAAATCCAGCCTACCATCCACTTCTCCTATTAAGTGCCCCTAGGAATGCACTTTAAGGTGGCTCTTCCCAAACCTCCTTACATACGAGTTACAAGAACAACTGCTCACAACTTATTCAACTAGCAACAGTTGCCGGCAGTTTGCTAGCTGGCCGGCATGTCTGCTTTTACACTAATGGCGCAGAGTCCTCCTGTGTCTTGCATTTCTCTCATCTCTTCATTCACAAGCATTTGTTAGTCCTTTGGGACCCCTGCACTGACCACAGGCACAATCGTGTCAGCACCGTGCACTTGCATGGCTTATCCTTCCTCATGACACCACCGCGTGTTTCAAATCCTGGCTTTAGCGTCCTATACATGTTTCTAACACGCCATCCAGACTTCATGAAACACTAAAATTCTTAACTCGTGGCCAAATGGCACCCACTGCTACACCAGCCACTTACTCTAGCGGTGGCCACTCGAGGGAGGATCTGCCTGGCTAAGCAGCAGCCAGAAAAATCGAAGGATCTGAACAGCACTTCCCAACGTCGCTGGCCCACACACTGGTCCAGCCTTGCTAATGTCCAGGAGGCGGAGCTTTCCCAGTGAAGTCAGTCTTCAGGGTTCCAAAACAGAAATGACTGAGCAATCTTCAACAGAATGTTCCAGAAGTTGGGTGACAAGTTGTATCTGTCCCATTCACTAAAAGCACGGGGGGATACTTCAACATGGTTCCAATTTTCATGAACCTCTAAGGTATTTAAAAGTGACTACTAAGTAATTCTTACTGATTTTTGACAAGTGCTTTAAATACATGGGGGTGGGGTGGGGGGATGGGAAGGTGGGGGGATGGGGTGGGGGGGATAGAGGTAGGGGGGATAGGGGTAGAGGGGTGGCAGGAGAAAGTAGAGAGGGGACTTGTGGGGAAGGGGATCTGAGGGAGGGGGAGAGTTACAAATAGGGCCATGGCTGAACACTAACTAAGTGTGCTATATACGTGTATGACATGTCACAATGCAATGCATTATCATCAACAATTACACATGCTAGTGAACATGAAAACTCAGAGAACGTCCTCACGAGGCTCACAGTCGCAGATATTTATCTTATTTGGTGACTTCCACCTGGGAATGCTTGTATTCCTCACTTCGTGTTTACACACTTGCTGCTAGTTTATAGTCTTTTCAACATTTTCTCCTTGATTTTATTTTATTTTGGTTTTCGAGACAGAGTCTCCTTGTGTACCCTTGGCTGTGTCCTGGACTTGCTTTGTAGACCGGGCTGGCCTCAAACTCACAGCGATCTGCCTGCCTCTGCCTCCCGAGTGCTGGGATTAAAGGCGTGCGCCACCACGCTTGGCTCCTCTCCCTCATTTTCAATTACATTTAGGAATATTCCCACATGTATATCTGCCCCTATGAAGAAAAACGATTCCCTAATGACATGACCAAATTCCATTACCAGAATTTCAAGCAGAAGGTTATGAGTGGGTGTGGCAGTGCACACCTTTAATCCCAGCATGCCAGTGGTAAGCAGGACTCTAAGTTCAAGACCAGCTTGCTCTGCATAGCAAGATCCAGGGCAGCCAGGGCTACATAGTGTGACCTTGTCTCAAAGCAAAACAGAAGCAACAGAAGGAACTGGATGTGGTCCCAGCTAGGAGGTACGAAGTGCCACATCAACAGTTCTAGTCCCAGAGCAGCAGTGTCCAGGGGAGTCTGTGAGCACTGAGGATACAGTGACCAGAGAACAGACACAGCTCTAGCCATCCTGAGCATTTTCTTGTCACCAAACATGTTTTCGGAAGTTTGAGGTTAAGGTCGAAAAGGACAGTATGGTTAAAATCAAAGCTCTGTGTGTGTGTGTGTGTGTGTGTGTGTGTGTGTGTGTGTGTGTATGGGATGGTGATGCACTGCTTGTGGAGGTGCTGTGCGCCGGAGGGTGCCAGCTTCCAGATGCAGGAGACCGCCAGGAACACAGCCTCCTCGCCGCCGCTGCTCCAGAGAACACACCAGAAGCCCAGGCTTTTGTTCCCCAGGGGCCCTTGTGCAAGAAGGCAGGGAAGCGGAGAACAACCCGAGCCCCACCCTCCCCAGATAGCTGCATGCTGAACTCTCATAATGACAGCGTGCTGTGGTTATGAATAAGTGCAAATTCTCTGATACAGACAAACTGACTTACACTCAGTGTGAGAATGGAGGGGGGCTCTGCTCATCGGGAAAGCAAAAGGGTGCCCAGTCGAGGAGGTCTTGGCAGGGGAACTTAAGGGTTTAGTCATTTTGCCAACGTAAAATTTAGGTAATCAGTTCAAGTCTTTACAAACGAATTTCAGTTTAAGACAAGGGCTGGAGAAATAGTTGCCGTCAGCCGTGAGAATGGTCCAAACCATTATCCAGATAACTGGCACCCAAGATTTTTGGTTTTTTTTGTTTTAAGTCATTGTGGCACACGCTTGTATTCCTAGTGCTGGAGAGGCGGGATCAGGCGGACCCCTGGGGCTTGCTGGTGAGCTAGCCCAGCTGTATCAGAGAACCAGGTCCCAGTAAGACACTATATCTCAAAAGTAAGCGGGATAGCTCATGGCAGATGACCTCTGGCCTCTACACAGATCCGTGCATATGTACCTGCGTACAGGTGTGCACACCACATACCGCCCTGCTACACACAGAGTGAATAAAATATGCTTCTTTTTCATTTTGTTTTGTGTTCTGCTTTTGTTTTGTTTATTAAAACAGGGCCTCCCTATGTAGTTGTAGCTGTCCCAGAACTCACTGGCTGACTCACAGGCCGACTTCCAACTCGCAGAGATCCACCTGACTCACCCTCCTAAATGCTGGGATTAAAAGCGTATGTACCAAGTCTAGCTAAGTAAGCTTCTTTTTTTTTTTTTTTTTTTTTTTAAAGATTTATTTATTTATTATACAGTGTTCTGCCTCCACGTACACCTGCACACTAGAAGAGGACACCAGATCACATTATAGATGGTTGTGAGCCACCATGTGGTTGCTGGGAATTGAACTCAGGACCTTTGGAAGAGCAGGTGGCGCTCCTAACCTCTGAGCCATCTCTCCAGCCCTAAGTAAGCTTCTTATAAATACAAAATAACAATATAACTGTGGAGGGTTTTAAAATGAAGACATATGATACATTCAGAAAAAAAATACATGAGTATGTTGGCTAGTCTGTTTGCCTTCTAGTCATGCACAGATCCTTTACGACCACTGGGTGGACACAGAACCCCGTAACCCTGTGCTCTCAAAGGGGTCATCTTGCCCCAGAAAAAACTGGTTGGGTGGGAAGAAGCGGGGAAAAGAATAAACAATGGCTGTGGCCCACAGTCCACAGAGTCACAATGGACGGGAGGTAGCATTAAGCTTTCTCATGCTCTGCCCTTGTTCTAGGGCTTCTGGCACTTTGCATTCAGCCATGCTAACTCTCCCCCTCGTTCTCCCTTGCTGTTTTCTCTGGTGTGGGAATAGCTTTCCTTTCCTGGGTTTTTGGAAAGATTCTTTAAGGAACACATACCAATGCTGGATTGCTCTAACTCAAACACTCCCCACATCTGAAACACTTTCAGTGACTTTCTTAAGCTACAAAATATCTTTCTGAAGCTAGGCATGGTTGCTGAGTTCAAGACCAGCTAGGGCTACACAGAGGAACCCTGTCTCAACATGACCCCCACTTCCACTCTTTCTGACAGCTGGATTCTGAATTTTGTAAACTTTTCAGAGCCCACACTACATTTTTTTTTTCTATCAACAGCTCTATCACAGACTATAGAATCATACATACATATTAACAAGTGTGTGTATGTGTGTGTATGTATGTGTGTATGTGTGTGTGTCTGTGTGTGTGTGTGTGTGTGTGTGTGTGTGTGTGATGGCACAGGGAAAGGGAGTAGGAGGGAGACATGAGTCAGGAGGAGTATGTGATGCGTGTAGCTTGTGAAAGGCCACGAACTTAATCCTGTGCTCATGTTTGCACCTGCACACAGTCAACACTTGTACACTTCCTAGACTTCCTTGTAAGGCTTGTGATGGGAAGCAATTCTGATAAGATGGGTTTAGTCATTCTTCATGAAAACACTTGGGTCACTTTCCACAGGTTCCCATCAGACTGTCTAAAGCAAGCCTCTTGCATTTCTGCACTAGCCATGGGGGCTGGGCGACAACGGCCGGCCGCATGTCTTCCAAGTTAGCTGTTCAAGGCCATGTGAGCTTCTCTGCACTCTTGTTCCTCTTGACCCCACAGTCTCTTTCCCTTTTCCACAGTCCAGGAATGACCAATAGGCAAGAAGCCTCCCCTGTCCCGTCCCTTGTGTCACTGGCAGGATGGTCTGGGACTTTCATCTGGCCCAATTCTTTCCTGAAAGTGGCTTCCGACTGCAGCCCCCAGCGGTGACACACTGAAGGTCTCAGCTCCTCTACCTAGCTCACTACCTCAAACACCTCCTGAGCTTGTCAAGCCTTACTCTCCTAACTGAAGACAGTACCTCCCCCTCCCCCTCTCCCCGTCCCCCTTTCCCCCTCTCCCCCTTTCCCCCTCCCCCTCCCCCCACCCCGGGCTGTGTGATGCTGATGTGCTCAATAGGTTCATAATCCAGTGGTGTTTATTACGTTGCCCTGGGAGCGATTTACTAACAAAGTGTACCTTCCTTTCTTAGTATCTTACGGTCAGGCTCAACTTAAGAAATGTGGCCTTCCAGTAAATGCGAGACTAGTTAAAGAGTGAACGAAGGGTCTGGAAGGGTGGGTGTGAGTCTGGCCTGTAAGCGGAGGACCTGAGTCAGATCCTGAGAACTAATGAGTCTGCCAGGTGGAATCAAGTCTGTCATTCCAGGGCTCAGAGATAGAGAGAGGGGATCACAGAAGCAAACTGGCTCCCTAGACTTGCTGTACTGCTGAGCTCCTGGTCGGAGGAAGAGACGCTGCCCCAATGAACAAGGTGAAAAGTGATCAAGGAAGGCTCCTGGTATCAACCGTGGGCCTCGGCAGGAACTTGCACACATGTGGGTGTGCAGCTTCACGCACATAAGCCCACACACGTGAACACACATCCACAGGCACACACACCCCATAATACACATAAAAACCAAGTGAGATGGTTGTGATAAACTTCAAGATAAAGAAGGCGCTGCCAACCACATGGTAAGCAGGTACCACGGGCGCTTTTCCTCGCTGCTGTGGGGGAGCGCTTACACATATTGACTGGCCTTGCATTAGGGACATAGGAGCCATCAAGACACGCCCTGAAGCAAGCAAGCAAACAAACAGAAGGCCCACCACCTCAAACAACTCCCTTTTGTGGCGTATTTACCTGGGAAAATAATGTGAAGAAAACTAAAGCATTAGAACGCTTGTCTGAAGTGTAACTGACAGGAGGTTACAGGGAGGTTAGGGGCCAGGGAGGAGGGTGTGGTGTGGTAGAGGGTCTGTGTGTGGTGGGGAGATACCCACATCATCACGGGGCCTTGAGAGATAAGCAAGCCCGAGAGACTCGGAGCAGCAGAAACAGGAAAGTTTGTCTGCCAAAGCACACGCATTCCAAGCCACTGAGACAGCTTTAGTAAGTTCCTTAAAAAAAATGTGTGGCACAGAACAAAGGAAACACTAAAAGAGGTGAATGTCTGTTTCTAACTCAAAGACTTCAAGGAAGGATGAGATGCAAAAATAAGATACGCTGAAAAACACTTAGACCCAAGGACAGCTGGAGGAAGGCAGGATGACGCAGTCCATGACAGCACGGACTGGTCTGCCCCTCAGGTAAAACACAGTGAAGCGAATACAGAGGTCTCAGTTAGCACCAGACAGGCTACAAAGATGGAGTCCTTAATGTTCACCTGCTGTGAGAAGGATGCTGTCTCTACATGCCCTGCTCCGTCTAATTCGTGCAGTGAGGTAGCCTCTAAAACTCCGTTATACAAGGGAACCGGGTTAGAGTGGTTCACTCAGCTGAGGTCCTTTGAAGTCTTAGTTTGCGGTGCAGGCACAACTTGATACCGACTCCTACAGTCTGGGGGCTACACTGTACACTTGCCAATTTAAGACAATGTATATATTTTACTATGATATTTGTTTATAATTTATTAATTTATTTACTTATTGCTTTTTTTCCCGAGACAGGGTCTCTCTGTGTAGCCTTGGCTGTCCTGGACTCGCTTTGTAGACCAGGCTGGCCTCGAACTCACAGAGATCCTCCTGTCTCTGCCTCCTGAGTGCTGGGATTACAGGCATGTTTTACCATGCCTGGCTACCATTTATATTTTAAAAGAAGTGTAGTCAGAAGACTCCTCCATAGCAGTGTCCTCCTCATTGGTTGTAATATGCATCCACAGATGAGCCAAGACTAGAGACACAGCCGACGTCCCAGGAGGAAGTAGAGAATCCTGGGGCTATGTCACCGTCTGTGAGACGTTGCTGCCAAGTGGACAAGAGCAGCTGATGGGCAGGGTAGAGTGGCCCGCCAGGGTGAACAAGTTACTCATTTGGTTGCAATCAGTCAAAGGAAACATGGAAATAGACTGTCCTTGCTCAAAACTTAAATTCTGTTCATACTAACTTTTCATTCTTAATTTCTGTTTTCTTATGCAGGCGCTATGGTTAGTCAAAAGCATATTTAGGTCAGAGCGGGAAAAGGAGGGGGCCTTCGGATAACGGGGAGAAAGCATAACATTAAAAACTAAAAAGAAGCCTGGCGGTGGTGGCGTATGCCTTTAATCCCAGCACTCGGGAGGCAGAGGCAGGCGGATCGCTGTGAGTTCGAGGCCAGCCTGGCCTACAAAGCGAGTCCAGAAACCCTGTGTCGAAAAGCAAACAAAAACAAAAACCAAAACCAAAAAAACTAAACTATACTAAAAAGAACCAGGTGCGGTAAATAATATATGTAATTTTATCACTCAGGAGGCCGAGGCAGGAGGATTGCCAGGGCTGTGGGGCAAGACTGGGCTTCAGAGTGAGGCTGTACTTAGAAACATACAAGGGAAAGGACAGAGGCCTGAGGCCTGTTTGCACTCACCTAGCATACTGCAGCTGCATGGCCTTTGGCAAGGCATAAACTCTGAGCTCCTTTCTGCAAAACGGGGATTGCACCATCTTTCTTAGGATAGGAGAGACACCAAGCCAGCCAGTTTACATAACAGAAACGTAGCAGGTTGAATCATTAAGGCAAGTCTTGCCGGATAAGTATAATTTTCATCTCATTTCTCTTTAAACTTGGGCTTTCTTATAATCGTGCCAATGACTATAGATTAAAATACTACAGAAAAGTTAAAGGTCATTGGCTGGTGGTGGTCAACGAAGGCAGATCTCTGAGTTGGAGGCTAGCCTGGTCTTACAGAACAAGTTCCAGGACATCCAGTGCTATTCAAAGAAGCCCTATATCATTCAATCAGTCAAATCAGACAATCAAACAACCATAATAATTTGATTTGAGGCCTGTCTGGTCTACAAAGTGAGTTCCAGAACAGCCATGACTACACAGAGGAACCCTGTCTCAGAAAACAAAATAAAACAAAAGATAGAAAACAAAAATAACACTAATAATCTGGTTAAAAACTGGGCATTGGGAGTTAAATATATTTCTGACTCAATTACTTTTAAAAGATAAACTTTACATAGTGGGAAATTGTTCTTTTCTTTTAGAGTTCCTTTTTGTTTGTTTTTTTTTTGTTTTGTTTGGTTTTGGTTTTGGTTTTTTGAGACAGGGATTCTCTGTGTAGCCTTGGCTGTGGCTGTCCTGGGCTTATGTTGTAGACCAGGCTGGCCTCGAACTCACAGCGATCCACTTGCCTCTGCCTCAGAGTGCTGTGATTAAAGGCATGCACCACTATGCCCGGCTCTTTTAGAGTTCTTAAAACTTTTTTTCTTTGTCACACACCTGCAATCCCAGCACTCTGGATGGCAGAGGCAGGCAGATCTCTGTGAGTTTGAGGCCAGCCTGGTCTACAAAGCAAGTCCAGGACAGCCAAAGCTACACAGAGAAACCCTATCTCGAAAAACCAAAACAAACTAACAAATGAACAAATAAACAAACAAAACCCAACTTTTTTTTCTTTGCCAAAAGCCTCCCCTTAAAAAAACAAACAAACAAACAAAAAAAAAACACCTTTTGAGGATGTAACTTAGCTAACATACTGTATGACCAGCATGAACAAAGCCGCAGAGTCATCCCCAGCACAGAATAAAGTGGGTGGGCAGTGGGCTCCTATAATCCCAGCACTAGCGAGATCAGAAGTTCAAGGTCTGAGGCCAGCATGGGCTACATGAGACCAAAGGCTTCAGGAGAGAAATGGTTAATTGTGCTCTCCACCTTTCACAGAGTTGAGGTGGTTTCCCCTACCTGCTGCCAGTCTAGAACACAAAAGAGGAAAACGTTTGCACTTGCAAAACCTCACCCCACCTCCCAGTTGGTCTTAAGCGATAAGAAACTCAAGTATCACAGACTAAGAGTTGTGCGGCTCTAACCCAACAGCTTTGTCCACATACCCACCGCAGACTGTAAATCTGACTGAAAGTCTATTAAGTTCAGATTACAACCAGGTTTGGTAGCCTTTTACAAATCATTAGAAAACAAAGAGAACGCGTGTATAAAGCTGCCCTGCGGGCAGTTTTGCAGAGTTGTGGAAACCGAGAGGCTTGAAATCGCTTGTATTCCTGTCACCCGGATGACACCTCAAAAACTGGTTGACTCTAAAACCTTGTCCTGGCTTCAGTAAACCACTGCACACCTGGCAGGAAGGCGACCGTTAGTGAAGGCCACACTTCCACACTACCGCAGTCTGCAGAAGTGAGTAAAACAGCACCTCTAACGGGTAATTTAAGAATCTCTGAGCCTAACTCAGGCACTCCCACAAGATCAATTATTCTTATTTTTCACTTTAAGAAGGATGGGAACCCAAAAATGTTTTTTAACTGATTTGCAAATCCTTAAGGAATTGAAAACTCAGTCAAGTTCTGCCCTCAACACCCGCATAAGCATGGGGACTAGGTGTGGGCTGAGCCGTCACAAAGGTAAACTTGAAGAGTTTTAAAATAATTGAAATCTGAGGGGCACAGGCAATCATGGAGGAGCAGGGTGGGAGGTGGGTGGGGATTGACTGCTGGAAAAAAGAAAGGCTTTGGTGTCTACACAGCACACCGTAAGGCTCCTGAGGGGCTAACTCTAGCCTCAACACCTTTATGCTGGGAACCAAAGAAAACGACGGACCTGGTAGGCTCGGTTTGGGTGAAGGCAGAGGTCCTGGCCGCAGGCGCTGGCCTAGACACCTGGCCTCCAGCCTCCAGGGCGGTGGGATGCGGAGCAGGCCCCTCCCTCCCCGCTGGACCTGCAGGTGAGCGGACTCGTGCTCACTGGATCCCAAATGAGACCTTTGATGTCCCCTTCCTTCCTCAAAAAGTGTTAACTTTAGGCATTCTAGGCAGGAGAGGGTGTTGGGGAGAAGAGCAGAAAAACCAGGCCCCAGCATCTCCGGGGGTTTTGAAGGAGAATCGTCCTGGCCACCCTGCCGCGGCCGCGTTTTCTCCTCGTGCGCCCCTCCCCCCAGTCCCCAGAACCTGCAGCTGCGCTGCGCTAGGCGCCGGGACTAGGGGTCCCTAGCAGAGACGCCAGGGCTCTCGTGGGTTGGGTGGGGTTAGGCTTAACGGGCTCCCAGGACCGTACGGCGAGCAGCCTACCACATTGTGCCTATCCCAGAGCCTGGAGGAGGCAGGGCGGAGCGTCCAGGATGGGGCGCGCCCAGGGAATCGAGCGGAATGGTCGGGTGCCCGCTGTCCCTCTCCATCGGTCCGCGGGTCCCCAGCCCTTACCTCTTGGGGCGAAGGAGTCCGAAGAAGAGGGTGCTGGGGCGCGGGTAGAGCTCAGCGGCGGCCAGCGACCGCGGGGCCCCTGCTCATGGCTTGTCGCGCCCAGAGTGCTGCGGCCGTAGGGGCGGCGGCGCCTTGGTCCTCGTCCTCTTCCCGGGCTCTGAGCTGGGACGCAGCTAACGCCCCAGCTCCGCAGCCCTGTTCCTCCTCCTCCTCCTCCTTGGTGCCTCCCCGGCTGCGAGCGGAGCCGCCTCCAGCACCGCCCCGCGCGCCGCCTGGCCCGCGGCAGCCAGCGCCGCCCAGCGCCCAGCCCCGGGGTCGCCGCCGCCTGCCGAGCCAACGCCGCGGTGCCAACCCCGCTGTGACGCAGGCAGCGGTGCCCGGGAACTTCCTCCTCTGCAGAGACCACCCGGCGCCCGGGGAGGGCGGGCCTGCGCTGGGCGGGCTGCTGAGCACGGCGTTCCGCGCAGGGAAATCAGTCCTCTCTGCCGCTGGATGGTTGCGCTGCTCCGAGCCGCCCACCTGGCAGGCACAGCTATGTCCCCTGCCTCCCGTGCGCAACACTAACAATGCCAGAAAGCGGGTGGCTTCTGTGCCCTCGGCATCCGCTGCTCCCACATCGCAGCTCCTCCCCGGGGGGCCGGGGGGGGGGTAGTTGGAGCAGAGCGGTCGCTGCTAAAAATGTCCTTGTGGGAACTCCCCAAGGGTCAGGATGGAGATAACCCCTCTCCAGAGAACTAAGGGTCGAGGAGGCGTGGGGGTGGGGGCGGTGGGCAGTGGGCCGCGGGAAATAACTGGGGAAAAGAAAAGAAAGAAACCTGATGTCCATTGTTCACAAAGCCTCAAGCCCCTGAACAACCTCAAGCCTGGTGTCCCACAGATCCTGCCAGATGGGCTTCTGGGCTCTGGGCAGCAGGTGTCATTCAGAATGAAAACTCCACCTATGATTTTGTGTGCGTGGGGGCGGGGTTGAGGACAGAATGTGTGTGGTGTGTGTGTGTGTGTGTGTGTGTGTGTGTGTGTGTGTGTGTAAAAGAGTTAATACTGCGCACTAAACCACCTGTTGTTTAGATGGTGTCCGGGAGGGTTTCTCTCCCACCCATTGACCTGAACTGTGGGGGTTTTCCTCCCATCTCTGCCCAATTATAGGTCGAAAGCCAAAACTGACATCTTGAATGCTGGCCGCTCCCTAAATAGAAAAAAAAAAAAGTTGGAAAAAAAAAAGTGCAGACAAGATAACTGTAGCAGTTTTTGGAGAGTGAGTGCTTCGTCGGTACCAGCTGGCTGTCCTCAGAGCACTGATGAATGGTTGCTGTGTCCTGGCAGTCTGGGAGAGACAGAAGAGAGGAGAGAAACCAGCAGCCAACAGCACTGACTAGTTGTGTGCTCTTGCACAGTAATTTTTAAGAAGGCAATCATTTTCCAAGCTATGACGAAAAGCAGTTGTCGGCTGCTGAAGACAACCTTAAACCCCTTCGGGCCTCAGAGGACTGTTGCGCCAGCATCATTAACACAGGACAAGCCAACAACCTAGGGTGCCCCACCCCCACCCCTAGGACGCAGAGGGGAAGGTTTCATGTCTCTGGGGGAAAGGCAGTTTGCTTTAAGAAAGTGGGAGGGGGTCGGAGGTCTAAGTACCTTGTAAGCCAGCAGGTACGTGCAGAAATACTCCATTAGGTAGCTCCAAATCCAAACATTGTACCTCAGGGATGGGGTGGGGGTGGGGGTTGGGGAGCAGCTCAGTGCTAGTGTCTCAAGGCCTGAACTTTGCATCACTAGAACAGCAAAAACCACATGCAAATCTCAGAGAAGCAACTCCAAAAGTTGGAAACCTCCTGTGCAGTGTCTTTCTCCAAATACCTTCCCAGGAAACTCCAGCATCTCTGTTATTGTTAACATCCTAACTGTAAGCCACGGCGTGCCAGCCCACTGCCAAGCATGCACCAGACCCGAGATGGTTGGTGAAGGCCAAACAGGCCGATGTCTCTGTTCTCCCTCTTTAAGTTCCAGAAGGGCTGCCTCCTTTCACACACCCTCCTCAGTAATCTAGGCATAGGTCCACAGGGTGCTGGGAGAGTTCTATACCATGTGCAAAGCACCACAAGAACAAACCAAGCACTTGCCTTTGTCAGCACTCAACACACGGGCACTTGTTGAAGTTATTACTCTTTTCTACCTTGAACCGCGAAATTGCTACAATGTTGAAGTCCGGAAATGAGATGTATGGGCCTTCATCAAGATGTCTTGCTAGAGTGTCTTTCTAACTGCTGCATCTCCTCTGTGATGCTCTTCCGACAGGGTGAACAGGACAGTTCTGCACTGTAGACAGTGGTTGGTAATGTGCATTAAATATGGAGAGTATGGGCTGGAGAGATGGCTCAGAGGTTAAGAGCACCGGCTGTGCTTCCAGAGGTCCTGAGTTCAATTCCCAGCAACCACATGGTGGCTCACAACCATCTATAATGAGATCTGCTGCCCTCTTCTGGCCTGCAGGTGCACATGCAGGCAGAACATTGTGTAATAAATCAGTCTTTTAAAAAAATACATATAGAGTACTAGTTTAAAAGCCATGGCCCTATACCGCTCTGGCCATCTTTTCTCATTAGCTAGCTTATAAACATCCAGTCTAGTCTTTTCACTCCAGTTACGTTAACTCCCACCACACACTTAGCAAGCTCCCTATAAAAAATGCCGGATGAGTCAGCGGGCAATTACTCCACATGTGTAGATGCTGGGTCCCTCCTGAAGGGTTCAGAACAGTGTGAAGGCTCTTTCCTTGACTTCCTGGTGTTCACAAGTTATGGAAGAGGGAATTTGGCAAACACACGAAATCATAAGTCTGCACCTTCAAACCGTGCTGGAGTTGAGGGAGAGGAACAGACGTTGTTGGCTAGTTAAGCTGGGGTTCTGTCTTGAAATTTTATTTTACATGCAACTCTCCAATCCCTGCCTCCCACTCTGAACTGGGCACAGAACTCATGGCCTCATACTAAGCAAGCCCTCTACCAAAGAGCAACCTGACATTCTATCTGGGCTCCAGATTAAAGTTCTACATCCAGATTTTACACAGATACAAGTTAATTGCAGACAGAGAGCAGCAGTGGCTATTTCTGGGCCAGCTGAGGTCCTAGATGTACACGTGTGGACTCAGATTCTGTGTCACCAGCTATGTGGTCCTCAGCTGCTACATCTTAGAACTTATGCTCTCTGGTCTCTTCCCCAGGCCACTCTGCAGGGGTGTGTGGTCAGATTGGGGGTGTATCTTGCAGATGGTGTGGAAACAGCAACGCTGTTGCATTGTTTTATTGTTGGCTGCAGGAAGAAAAAAGTCCCTAAACTGCCATCTCATTCTTTGAAGGCATAATCAAAGAATTGCCTTCTGTCAGGTGCCGGTATCTTTCTGGAAAATATATTTCTTCTTTCTTTGTGTTCTCATAGCACTTAGCTTTACGTGTCTGTTTCACCATCAAGTTTAGGAGTTTCCCTGGCACAGGGACTGAATCTTTATCTTCATATCTGTTATCAATTCCTAGCCTAGGACCTTCCATTAAATACTAATTTAATTTCAAGTTTCAGTTTATGCTCAGTCTTCCAGTATAGCTCATACTACAGGCTTGGGAAATCTGAAGCCTCTGGGTAGTAAAGAATTTATATTTAATAATATATATCATATATATATATTATATATATATATATATGAAAGTGCCACAATGAAACCAAATTCTTTGTAAGGTAACAATAAATTTTTCAAAATCTTTATCTCAGTTCAAAATAATTATACTAAAATTATATACACGTACAGGTATTGCATACAGGAACACCTGATTTTTTTTTTTTTAATGCAGAAGCTACTCTTTAGGATGAACCTGCTATTCTTGTTTTGTCTTGTCTTTAATGTCAGTTGATCCTGCCTGGCAATAATGAAAGTAAAGTTTAAGTTCTCAGTCAAAACTGCATGCAGGGTTTCTTACTCGGGAGTCCCTGCTCTGCTTAATGCAACTGCGACCCAGGCCCCACCCACACCCCCACCCCAGCGTTGTGGGAAAGTACTGAACAGAAAACATCCTGTTTTAAGTTTTATCTGTTAACATTGTTGCAACTATTAGCACTTAGCGAATTCCTGGCTGCATGATAAAACTCATCCACCTCCCGCTACAGCTTTGAAATCCCTGACTTCACACCATCAGACCCGCTAAAAAACGTGGGAAGAACACCTTCCACTGAACATAGCCTGGGCACCTGAAGTTCCCTGAGAGGTAACCTGCTGATGGCAGCTGAATGTGCACCAGACAAGTGACCTAAAAAGAAGAGACATTAAAACTTCAGATCCAGGGCAGGAGAAAGCTTACCTGGTGAAAGTGCTGCCCCAGCCTGGCAGCCTGAGCTGGGTCCCTGGACCCCACAGTGGAAGGAGTGTACCTGCACACATACACACGCACACACACAACTTGTACACATACAAACACACATACATATGCACACACTCATACATGCACACACAAAACCATGGACATAATACACACATGCACACACGTACACAAATACACATACATGCACACATACATACATCCCCACACATTCATATACATATGTACACATATACACTGGTGCACACACACACACACACACACACACACACAGGGGGTGAGGTGGCACAGGGTATCAAAATTAAAAGTACTTTAAGAACATTAATTGACTCTGTATGTCTTCTTGTGGAGTCCTTGACCCCTCTGGCTCTTCATCATCCCCCCAACTCTACCATAAGACTCCCCGGCCTCCATCTAATGCTTGGCTGTGAGTCCCTGCACCTGTTTCCATCAGCTGCTGGCTGAGGCTCCTCTCTATAAGCATAGCAGAGTAACAGTAATGTCAGGGGTTGGCGTTCTCCTATGGGATGGGTCTCAAGTAGGGCCAGTCTTTGGCTGGCCAGTCCAGCAATCTTTGTTCCTACACATCTTGTAGACAGGACAAATTTTGGGTTGAAGGTTTTGTGGGTAGATTGGTGTCTCTCCCTCCACTGGAAGTCTGGCCTGGCTGCCGGAAGTGCAGTCTCAGCTAGGATGACCCCCATAGACTTCCTGGGGCTTCCCCTATTCCAGGTCTCTGGCAAATCCCAGAGATGCCCCCCACCTCTGATTTCTGTTCTCACACCTTAGCCTGTTGTTCAATGTTTCCCGGGAGGCCCAGATGTCACCTAAACAGAAGTGCGCACTTCTCTCCAGGGAAGGCCAGAACATCATTGGCTTCCAGGCAGAAAAGGGTTAAGTGCAGGGTCGAAGGTTCCGACTCTCCCAGGACCACCAGTGTCTGGGCTGAGAAGGGTGGAACACAGAACCGAACTCTGGGCCAGGAGATCTCCAGTGAATGCTGGAGGTGCGGGAGAAAAGATGTCTCCACAGTAAGTGTTAACTGCTCTTTTAGCTGCCAGCACCAGGCCAGGTGGCGGCGGGAGCCAGGAGGGCCTGGCCTGACTTGGGTGAATTAGTAACAGGAGCTCAAGAGAGCAGTGGAGGAATCCCGGTTTGGTTTGGGGTCACAGAATGACTCCTTGCCCTCCCAGGTGGACCTTGAGGTGGGTGGAGGAGCGTGAGAAAGATGGCGGCAGCAGTGACCCTCGCTGACCCTCATCGATGCACCAGTGAACGGCAGGAGCTCACCATGGCCAGCAGCACGTGACTGACTGCCCGATGATGTGCAGTCAAGAAGTCCAGTGGTGAACTCTTAGGGGAGGAGGTGAGCCCCTCCTTCCCCAGAATGAATGAGGTGAGTCTCAGACGGTCTTTGGTGGAATAGATGTTGGTGGCCCATTTATTTCATGTAAAACAATACTTGGGCAGTGGGAAGGGTTTTGGGAGTGAAAGAGTTTGATTCACTGGGGGTTGGAGCGCCAGGGAAACTTCATTTACATGCGGTGGCAGCGTGGTCCTGTCATAAGAAGGGGAACACAGCACTTAATTATCCTATAATGGGCAGCGGGGAGGGGGAGGGGGAGGGTGGAGGAAGACCTCCAGGTATGGTCAGAGGTATGGAAAAAGGTCTTCAGTTGAAAGCTGAGGTGTCAAGACATCTCATTTGCATGGAGGGTATTTCCAGGAATCCCCAGGTGCACACTGGAAAGGTTTCTTAGGTTGACCTGTAACCTCCCTAAGGGCTGTGTGACACTCCTTAGCGCATCTGGGGTTTCCTCATATCAGGCCGAGAGGAGGAAACCGCAGCCGAGGAAGGCAGTCCATCATTTTAGCATCAAGCGAGGGGCTTTCTGGTGATGCCAGATGCCAACCTCACCAGCAAGGTCCAGCATCTTCCCGCTTCATTTTGTAAAGGAGAGATGTCGTCATAACCTTTAGTTTCTTTGCTCGGTATTGAACCAGAACCCGACTGGTGGTGACCTTAGCAATGTTGCCCATTTTGGCATTTTAAGAACTGGATGAGACAGGGTAAGAGCATCAAAATAAGACATAGCATTATCAGACAGCAAATAAAAGGCAGGGATTACCGAACAAACCTAACTGCTTAGAGGGCTGACGTCTCAAGGGCACGTTTGTACAGAGGTTTGCGAGGCTATTAACAATGGTTTCAAATAACATTTGATACATCTACATAAGCAAAGCATTTTCCTCAGTGCTAGGCAAGTCTCCACATGTGTGGCAGTCATTAGGTCTAGAGAGTTCATCTGTCAGTAGAGGAATCCAAGGCTGTTAGCTGTGGATGCTCTCGCCTGGTGAAGCTCATCTCACAGGTCCCCAGTCAGGTGCATCTGGCCAGTGGCTGCTGTCCTGGTCCAGGCCGATCCAAGGAGGATGGCAAAGATAGCCGGTCGGTGGGTATCTATTCAGGAGGTTGTTTTATCTTATTTTTGTTTGTTTTGTTCTTTGAGACAGGGTTTCTCTGTGTAGCCTTGGCTGTCCTGGACTCACTTTGTAGACCAGGCTGGCCTCGAACTCACAGCAAACACCCCCCCCCCCCCCGCCTCTGCCTCCTGAGTTATTTTCTTAAGAAAAGGATGTGATGCTCTCATTGGTGGAGCATTGTGCAGGCCTGGAGGGGAGGGGAAAGGGTCCAGGAGACGTTTGATTAAAAAGAGTAATGGCCCTGAAGTCCGGACCGGTGTCATTTCTTCAGGCTGGAGTTATCCCAGGAGTGTCTGTGGGCGCTTCAGGAAGCAGTGGGCGGTGCTAGGGGGCCCTCTCCGTCCTGGTCTGGCATCCTTTAAGAGGACAGTCACCAAAGCAGTTGAGGAGTGAAGCATGATGTTAATTATGTATCTAACAGTAACAGCTTGTCTGTGAAAAACAAACCAGCTTTACTAACTGCTAATGTAGTTCGTCAGCTTTAATAACTGCTAACGCCTGACCCCCGAGGTGAATCCAAGACATGTTACTATTGTCGTTGTCTGCAGCCTGTAAACAATTTTGGGTTAAAAGGATGAACTGTTAGTGAAAACAAGATTAAAAAAAAAAAAAAAAAACCAAAACCTGTTCTAATTGGTCCTAAGCATTGGCAGACTGCTGTTTTAATGGGCAGAAAGTGTGGAGAGGTTTTTTTTCTTCCCTGACTTTTTATTTGGGTCCACAAGTCAGGGATGTAAATGTTACTGATGGCCACACAAGTTCTTCCCAAAAGGAGATTTGGTGTTTTGTTTTGTTTTTTTTTTTGTTTTTTGGCAAGTTTTATGCCATGTAATGTTTAAAGGGTACGTACCTTCCTACCCCAAGGGTCTTTTCTGTGTGATGACGTATTTCCCGTGATAGATCAAGAGAGGGAGTGGTGCTGAGGACCTTTCTTCAGGCAGTTGTCTCAAGGGATTGGCGTGCCCCACCAACCGCAAGTCTGACGCAGATTTCAGAAGCTGGCAGCCGTCCTAATGATGTTTGCATGGCTGCTGCGTTACCAGTTTTTTGCTTTTTTTTTTTTTTTTCCTAAGAGGCTAAAAGCTTAGACTCAGGTTAGGCTGTTGGGGTCTGGAAAGAAGAAAAAGGAACCTTCGGCCAATATTGGGGAGTTGCTGCTCCCCAACCATGTCTAGTCCATTGCAAAGGCCCAGAGGGAAAGCAGAGTAGGGACACGAGACAGGACTGCCGCCCTCAGAGTGTGGAGGGCCGGGGACCTACACCCTTTCCCACTCTAACCAGAGATTCCGTTGCCCATGTTTTGGTACCACTTTGACCTTAACAGCAGAGTCCAGCGCCAGCCCTCTCTCCCCCTGCCCTTTCTTCCTAACCCCCACCCCTGCTCTCCTCCCATCCCCTCTCCTACCCAATTCCTTCCTTCCACCTCAAGTGCCTATTTCATCTTCCTTTCTGAGTGAGATCCAAGCATCCTCTCTTAGTTCCTCCCTGTAACTTAACTTCTTTGGGTCTGTGGATTGTAGCCTGGTTACCCTGTACTTTATGCCTAATAAAGTTGTGAGTAAATACCATGCATGTCTTTTTGGGCTTGGGTTACCTCACTCAGTATGATATTTTCTAGTTCCATCCATTTTTCTGCAAATGTCAAGATTTCCTTATTTTTAATAGCTGAGTAGTATTCCATTGTGTAAATGTACCACATTTATCCGGTCTTCAGTTGAGGGACACCTAGGTTGTTTCTAGATTCTAGCAATTGCTAATAAGGCTGCTATGAACGTAGTTGAGTAAGTGTCCTTGGTACAGCAATGGAGGACTGTTCCCCTTTCTCCACAACATGCTGCCACTTGAGTTTTTGATCTTAGTAATCCTGATGGATCTAAGACGGAATCTCAGGGTTGTTTTGATTTGTGTTTCCCTGATGACTAAGGACATTGGACATTTAAGTGTTTCTTGGCCATTGGAGATTCCTCTTTTGAGAATTCTGTTTAGCTCTGTACCCCATTTTTATTTGGGTCATTTGGTTTGTTGGTGTCTAATTTCATGAGTTCTTTGAATATTTTGGATATTAGCTCTCTGTCTGATGTAGGGTTGATGGAGATTTTTTTCCCAGTGTGTAGGCTGTCGTTTTGTTCTGTTGACAGTGTCCTTCCCCTTACAGAAGCTTTTCAGTTTCATGATGTCCCATTTATTAATTGTTCTTAGTGCCTGAACTGTTGGTGTTCTGTTCAGGAAGTTGTCTCCTGTGCCAATGAGTTCAAGGCTCTTCCCCACTTTTTTGTCTATTGGTTTTAGTGTGTCCAGTTTTACGTTGAGGCCTTTGATCCCCTTCGACTTTAGTTTTGTTTAGGGTGATAAATAAGGGTATATTTGCATTCTTTTACATGCAGACATCCAGTTATACCAACAACATTTGTTGAAGATGGCTTCTTTTTTCCACTGTATGATTTTGGCTTCTTTGCCAAAATTAAGTGTCCATAGGTATGTGGGTTTATTTCTGGGTCTTCGATTCTTTTCTATTGATCAACCTATCTGCGTCTATGCCAGTACCATGCAGTTTTTATTGTGATTGCCCTGTAGTACAGCTTGAAATTGGGGGGGGGTGATACCTCCAGAAATTCTTTTGTTGTGCAGAATTGTTTAAGCTATTCAGTTTGTTTTTCCTTATGAAATTGAGAACTGTTCTTTCAAGGTCTGTAAAGAACTGTGTTGATATTTTTGATGGGAATTGTATTGAATCTGTAGATGGCTTTTGGTAAAATGGCAATTTTTGCTATGTTAATCCTACAGATCCATGAGCACGAGAGATCGTTCCATCTTCTGATACCTTCAATTTCTTTCTTCAGAGACTTAAAAGCCAGCACCCATTAAACTCTTCTGGCTAACCACAAGTCACACAGCCCTGAGGGAGGGAGATGTGAGCCCAGACAAGCTTTCCTTCAGAGTCAGACATAACCACTCAATCCTATGGGAAAGAAACGGGTGTGGTAGGATGGAACCCATTGGCTGTTAGTGGTGTAGCTTTTCAGTAGTTCTTTTAAAAGGTTTATTTTCTTTTTAAAACATAGTGTGTGGGTACAGGTACATACACGCACACATGTGGAGATCAGAGGACAACTTTGGGCCATCATATCATGTAGTCACTTCTTCCTGATCCTTGGGGGATCCAGGGACTGAACTCGGGCCTGTGGGAAAGCGCCCCCAACCCACTAAGCCACCTGCGCTCACTCATTCAGTAGTGTTTGATATCTCCCAGTAGTGATCACCCCAACATGCTTATGTGGTGGTCTTACTGCTTACTCTTTAAGTGCAAAACACTGATGAGAAGAAAACTTGAAATTTTTTATTTTTATTTATTTATTTATTTTTTTACAGGATAATGTGTTCAAGTTTACAGTTCTCGGGGGTCGGGAAGGGGGTTAAGAATCCACCATGGTGGGGGAACATGGCAGCAAGTAGCAGGTGCGCAGCCAGGGCAGTGGTAGGTGCACAGCCGGGGCAGTGGCAGGTGCCGCAGCCGGGGCAGTGGCAGGTGCGCAGCCGGGGCAGTGGCAGGTGCACAACCGGGGCAGTGGCAGGTGCGCAGCCGGGGCAGTGGCAGGCGCGCAGCTGGGGCAGTGGCAGGCACGCAGCTGGGGCAGTGGCAGGCGCGCAGCCAGGGCAGTGGCAGGCGCGCAGCCGGGGCAGTGGCAGGTGCGCAGCCGGGGCAGTGGCAGGTGCGCAGCTGGGGCAGTGGCAGGTGGGTAGCCGGGGCAGAGAACTCACATCTCCAACCACAAGCATGAAGCAAACCAGAAGTGAAGTTCATAAGGTGAGGGTCTGAGAGTTTAGGCAATGCCGCCTGGGCAGAGACGCCTTAGGAGTATTGCGCAGGTGGGCCGGTGGTAGACAAGCAGCTCTCACCCGATTCACTCATAACCCCACGGCCTAGGCAATTCACGTTGTAGTTCTCTTTCGTGTTTCCTGCCTTGTGAGCTCCAAACCCCTCATCGTAAGTGATTAGAGCTATGGGAGATCCTTTCTATCTTGGGTTTTACTCACAGTTCCCGAAGGGAGGGGGCATCTTCTGTGGTTTATAATATAAGGCCTTGTCAGCTACTCATGGCAACCTGTTGAGCAGGTGGGCTTGTGCACGCTGGCTTCCAGGTGGGATGGAGCTTATGGTTTACCCATCAGCAATGCCAGGGATTTCAGTAAGGGTTTGCTTTGGCTTAGAGGATACAGTGGTCTCCTGGTGGAAGGGAAGGTGCGGTGGTGAGGGTGGCTCTCAGCTGTAGCGGGCGGAGTGGGGTGTGTGTGTGGCAACTTGCGACACTGCCATTCAGACCTTAGAGAGATGAGAGCATGACCTGGGTGCAGAGAGATGCAGATGTGGAGCAGGTCTGCATGCTGGAACCTTGCAGAGCTTCACTGGATAGAAGTGCCTGCTCTCAGACTCTTCCGGATCCTGCCCTGCACATCCGTCATCTTCAATAGGCTCGCCAACTGTCCCTGAGTGGTAACTAAGTCAGTCATCCAGAAAGAAAGCCATTGCAGCTCTGTGGATGTTCTAGCAAATGACAGAATCTGGGAACAGGACCCTGGGGAAACTTCCAGTCTGTTGCCATGTGAGCTAGAATGGGTGGGCAGGCAGGGGCCCCACCTCTTGCGACAGGCATCTGAAGGTAGGCATGGGGCAGTCCTGTGAGACGGCGCCCTTAGCCTTTGGGGTCTGGTGCTATGCCCAGACAGTGTCAGAACCTAAGTTAGGATACCCTGTCAGTGTTTGCTGAGGAACCAGGCTGCTCTAGGAAAAGCTGCTGCCCCTCCTCTTCCCCCACTCCCCCCACCCCCGCTTTTTCTCTCCCTCCCCTCAATTCCCTCCCTGTTGGCTAGCACCTGCAGTAGACTGGCTTCCTGGCGCTAGCTTCTGTATTTTCTTCGACAGCCATGACTTTTCAGCAAGTTAAATTCCACCATAGTTTACAGGCTGTGGGTTAATGCCAGAATTAACTAATAAGAAGGCATATTATACATTCACCAGGTGTTTGGGTTAAGTAGGTCCAAAGAAAGAGAATTTAGCAATTGTTACGGGCTGGGTCTAAAACGTGCCCCACGAACTCTGCCACACATGGTGGTGCCAAGTTGTGGCCAATGTTTGGTGAATCTATAGTGTTTTTTTTTTTGGGGGGGGGTGGGAGACTTGGCTGGTGGCTACAGAGCTGAAGACATTCTGGTTCTGTGTTAAGGGAGCTTGCTGCACAATCACAAGGTCTGGAGTTTAGCTCTGAGCATCCACGTGACAAGCTGGTGTTCCACATGCTCCTGTAACACCAGCTCTGGGGGTGAAAGCGGGGCAGGGTGGAGTGAGGCAGGGTGGGGTGGGGTGGGGCGGGACATGGTGGGGCCTGGTGGGG
>OU015756.1:3254080-3267487 GCA_907169655.1 Acomys percivali
CTGGTGTGGATGCAGGATTGTTGCTAAGCAGCCTGGTGTGGATGGAGAACTGTTGCTAAGCAGCCTGGTGTGGGTGCAAGACTGTTGCTAAGCAGCCTGGTGTGGATCTTCAAATCTTCCTGTGCACCTGCTGAGGCAGGCGGCCACCCTTTCTTGCAGGCTGAATGCATGCTCAAGTGCCTTGTGGGTGGCTGTGGTGGTTTAAACGAAAAATGGCCTTTTATAGGCTCATAGGCAGTGGCGCTGTTAGGTGTGGCCTTGTTGCAGGAAGTTGTGTCACTGGGGGTGGGCGGTTTCAAATGTTCAAGCCAGGCCCAATGTCACTCTTTCTTCTTGCTGTCTGCAGACCCAAATGTAGAACTCTCACCTACCTCTCCAGCATCGAGTCTGCATGCAGGAAACTTCTCCAGGATTTTCTTCGCCCTCCCTCTCTCTTTCTAAGATTAATCTGTTCGTTTTATGTGTCTTTTGCCTGCGTGTCTATGCACCACATTTGTTGGTGGAAGCCAGAAGAAGGTGTTAGATCTCACAGGAGCTGGAGTCCCTGATGGTCCTGAGCCATCGGTTGGTTTGGAAGTGGGATTGGGGTTTTCTGCAAGAGCAGCCAGTGCTCTTCACTATTCAGCCACCTCTTTGTCCCCAAGGTTTCCGCTCCCATAACACGTCCACTTGTACCTAAAGTGCTTCATCACCGTCCCTTTTCACCTCTCTGGGGCAGTGGGCTCAGCCTTCTTGGCACTGCAACCCCTTAATATAGGTCCTCACGTTATGGTGAAGCCCCAACCATGAAATTATTTTTGTTGCTATTTTGTAACTGTATTTTGGCTCCTGTTATGAGTCACAATGTAAACATCTGTGCTGCCTGATGGTCTTAAGTGACCCCTGTGAAAGAGTTGTTTCACACCCAAAGGGGTTGTGACCCACAAGTTAAGAACCACTGCTCTGGGGCCTTAGGAGCCAAGAAAAAGGCCAGTTCCCTGGGGGCTGCCGTTGCTGGGAATAAAGACATTTCTCTTCTTTTTGACTCAGGATTCTCCTTTCTAACCTTGGAAGGCCGGTGGTGAAGTCTCAGGCCCTTCCTATCCTGGTGGTAGTCATGCTGTGTGAGTGAGCAGCTGGCTCTGGCAGGGTAGCTCGGGATCCCCATCTTCCCCTCGTTAGCATACCTGCCTAGGAACGTCCTCTCCTCTCCCGCAGATGCTTCTTCACTCAGCCAGCTCCTTCACTCAGAGCCTCTGTCCTCGTTCCCGGGGACAGTTTGGTAGAGGGCTACTGAAAAGGTAGCTTTCCCATCACAAGATCTGAAGGGAAAGCCACCGGGCCTGGCCTGGTGGCGTCGTAGCCCTGGGATCTCAGCTACACAGACAACTGACACAGGAAGATTACGAGAGCAAGGCTGGCCTGCGCTGCACAGTGAGTTCAGCGCTAGCCTGGATAGCTTACTGAATCCCTACTCACATCCCTCAGAATGTAAAAGGATGAGATATTTCCAGAGGGTAAGAACACTTGCTGCTCTTGCTGGGTTTGGTCCCCAGCAACAGCATAGTGGCTCATAATGATTTGTACCTCCAGTGCCAGGAGATTAAGATGCCCACTTCTGGCTTCTTTGGTTCTCAGGTGTGCAAGTGGTACACGGACATGTGCCTAGGCACACACACATACATAAAAATAATTTTAAAATAGGAAGTAAATATTGCTTATTTTTAGTAATTAGTACTACAGCAATATAGTAAACTGGTGATACAACATGTGCCCAGCGTGTGCAAGACCCTACAGTCAATCCCCAGTACTACACAGGAAAAAAAAGCCAAAAGGGCAAAATAAAGCCCCAAACATATACTGTGAATTTATATCCAGAGTGATAACAACAATTTTAAAACTTAATTTCAATAAAAGGAAAGCACAATTAACATTAAAGAATAGTGGTGGTGGTGGTGGTGGTGGTGATGGTGATGGTGGTGGTGGTGGAGGTGGTCGTGGTGGAGGTGGTGGTAGTGATGGTGGTGATGGTGGTGGTGGTGGAGGTAGTGGTGGTGGAGGTGGTGGTGGTGGAGGTGATGGTGATGGTGATGGTGATGGTGGTGATGGTGGTGGAGGTGGTGGTGGTAGTGGCGGTAGAGGCGGTGGTGGTGGCAGAGGTGATGGTGGTGATGGTGGTGGAGGTGGAGGTGGTGATGGTGGTGGAGGTTGTGGAGGTGGAGGTGGCGGTGATGGTGGCAGCGGCAGTGGAGGTGGTGATAGTGGTGGTGGTGGAGGTGGTGGTGGAGGTGGTGGTGGTGGTGGAGGTGGTGGTAGAGGTGGTGGTGGTGGTGGAGGTGGTGGTGGAGGTGGTGGGTGGTGGAGGTGGTGGTGGTGGTGGAGGTGGTGGTGGTGGTGGTGGTGGTGGTGGTGGAGGTGGTGGTGGTGTGTATTTCTGAGTTGGGATTGTTTCCAAAAGAAACACTTAAAAAGAAAAGGCCAGAGTCCAAATAACATGAGCCACTTCATGTGACTAGAAAGGACATTGAGCACAGCAGGAACACAGCCCATGGTCTCACACTGGGAAACTGGGAACACCTCTGCCTCTCAATCCTTCCCGCTGCCCACCAGTTTGTGCAATGCTCCGCAGTCAGGTGACATCTCCATCTCATTCCATTTCACATGAAACAGCTGGGCTCCACAAGCCTGACACTGAATTACTCTTTCTACACCAAAGCTTCTGACGGACTGCTTTGGAGGAGATGATCTGACTGAAGAGATTAGCCAACTTTATGGTTGGCTACATGGTTGGTCTGCTTTGCTGCAGCGAAGTCACTAGCTACAGGCCCTGATCTTTTCTGGAATTTTTAACATCGTTCACATGTTATTTCATTTCACCCACAGGACAATGTTATAACCATTTCCACGTCGTATACAAGGAGGCTGAGACACAGGTAGGAATGCCACCTGCCCAGATCACACTGCTACCAAGGGGCAGAGCCAGGTTGGGACTACACTAGCGGCTCTGAAGTGCACGCATGTCTCCCTTTCCTCTTCATAACATTCGGGTTTTAAAAACTGCCTGAGCTGGGCATGGTGGCGCACACCTTTAATCCCAGCACTCGGGAGCAGAGGCAGGTGAGTCACTGTGAGTTCGAGGCCAGCCTGGTCTACAAAGTGAGTCTAGGACAGCCAAGGCTACAGAGAGAAACCCTTTCTCAAAAAAACAAAACAAAACAAACAAAAACAAAAAACAAAAAAACCAAAGCAACAACAAAAAACTGTCTGAATATGACGATAACTCCAGAATGTTAAGAGGGAAGCAGCACCCACCATCAGCCTATGCTAAGATGTTGCCTCTCTTTTGTGTCTCACATACTTTTTGTTGTTGTTTTGTTTTGTTTTTGAGACAGGGTATCCTAGCTGGACAGTCTACACTCATCTGAAAGAAAATGCCTCAGCTGGAAAATAATCTCTCTCAGCTTGGCCTGTGGCCACTTCTTTGGAGGACTGTCTTAATGACTGACTGATGATGGAGGGCACCGCCCACTGTGGGCAACTCCATCCCTTGGCAGGTCATCACCCACCGTGGGGGACGCCATCCCTTGGCAGGGCACCGCCCACCGTGGGGGACACCATCCCTTGGCAGGGCACCGCCCACTCACCATGGGGGACACCATCCCTTGGCAGGGCACCGCCCACCCACCATGGGGGACGCCATCCCTTGGCAGGCGGTCCTGATGAGAAAGTTTGCTCAGCACAATTAAACAGGCGAGTCAGACAATGAAGGAGTGAGAATTTCTGCCCTGACTCCTCTCAACGATGATCTATGGCCTGGATATGTAAGCCAAACAAACCCGTCGCTCATCTAAATTGATTTTTGTCAGTGTTTTACCATAGCAACAGACGGGACACTAGAGCACAGGGTCTCATGTAGTCCAGGCTGACCTTGAACTTCTGATCCTTCCCCCACGACTTCTCCAGGGCTGGGATCACATACAGGCACGCATCAGCACACCTGAGGACAGAGCCCAGGACTTCAAACACACTAGACACACTCCACCAACCGAACATGCCTGCACTTCAAACGCCTAACAAGCTGCACCCACGTAATCGTTGAATAGCTTCAAATAAGCGGTTGTATATGACGGTTAACTTTAATTGCCAGCTAACTGGATCAAGGCGATCAATGAAGCAGATTCATAAGCCAGGCCTCCAAGCAGGTCTGTGAGGGTGTTTCCACAGAGGGTTGGAGATGAGGACGCTAACGTTAGCACTGGATCTTTCCCTGGATGGGTGTGTAATGTGGTGGGTTTATCGGGAGGTGGTGAAAAGTAGAAACATAGGGCCTTGTTGGAGGAAGTGGGTCAAAGGGGGTGGGGATGCTCCTGGGAGCTGCGTCCTTCCCTGACCGCTTCCTGTGTAGCTGCCTTCTCTTGCTTCAAGGCTGCCATGGACTGCTTTGCTCTGTCATGCCCTTGTCATGAGGGACCTGACGCTCCTGAAACTGTGAGGGAAAGAACCCCTTTAGTTTGTCCTCACAAGTGTTTTGGTTACAGTGGTGAAAACATCTGACTAATGGAGAAGTGAGGTCGATGCCCGCTCTGAGCGAACCTGCTCACACAGTCCTCAGACATTAGGGTTGTGGGAGGAATTTATAGGAGCCTGGGGAAATGGGTGAGAGGTGACCTTGGGGGCGCTGCAGGCAGCTCTTAACTGAGTGCTCAGGAGACCAGACTGATAGACTGGAAAGTAAAGACTTTTCCTTTCAGCCTGGAGGCTCAATCTGTAGTCCCAGCTACTTGGGAAGCTGAGACAGAAAGATTACAAATTCAATTCCTGCATGGGTGTCTTAGTTAGAGTCTCTATTACTGCAGAAAGATGCCATGACCAAAAGCAAGCTGGGGAGGAAAGGGTTTAACTGGCCTATATTTCCAGATAATAATCCATCATTGAAGGAAGTCAAGACAGGAACTCAAACAGGGCAGGAACTTATGTCATGGAGGGCGCTGGTTACCAGCTGGCTCCCATGGCTTGCTCAGCCTGTTTTCTTATAGAACTCAGGACCACCTGCCCAGGGATGGCCCCGCCCACAGTGGGCTGGACCCTCCCACCTCAATCACTCATTAAGAAAATGTCCCCCCAGCCGGATCCTATGGAAAGATTTTCTCAATTGAGGTTCCCTCCTTTCCGATGACTCTAGCTTGTGTCAGGTTGACATAAAATTAGCCAGGACAATTGACCCCTTGTCAGTTTGACACACGAACAACGGTTAAGCCATAACGTCTCCTTTTTTGTTCATCCTCAAGATCTCATATGTGCATCAGCATCACAGTATAAAACAGTTTACGAACTTTAAAAGTCCCACTGTCTTTAAAAGCTCAAACACTTTAAAAATCTAGTCTTTTTTTAAAAAGCAAAGTCTCTTTTAACCTAAAATCTCTTTGAAAATTCAGTTTCTCAAGTGTGGAGTCATGTAAAAATTATGTATATATATTTAATATATATATATTTAAAGTTTCTTACTTAAAGAGGGAAAGAACCAGGGCACAGTTGCACTCTGAACAAAACAAAAGCAAATTCCAGCAGTGTAAACAACTCAGTGTCCAATGATCTGGGATTTACTCACAATCATCTGGGCTCCTCGAAGGGGCTTGGTCACTTCTCCAACTCTGCCCTCTGCAGCAAACACAGCTTGTGTCCTAGGCTCCAGCTGGCTCCACCCCACAGCTGCTGTCTTGGTGGCCATGCCATGGTCCTGGGGTCCCTGCTGCGACTGGGCTGCACTGCACCAATAGCCTCTCCTGGGCCCTCTTCATGGCGCCTTCATGTTGCCTCAACTTCTCTTCATAAAACCTTCAGTCCTGGGCCTTCAACTGCTACTGAGGCGGCACCTTCACCAGCGGCCTCCCCTGGCCTCTCACGGTGCCGAGCCTCAGCTGCTCCCCATGACCCCTTCATGCCTTCAAACCGGTACCACCTGGGTGACTCTTACACAGGACTAAGTGTGGTTGCCAGCACAAGGTACAACCATGGTCATCTCTGGAGCGCAGTTTCTGTGTGCTGACTCTGAGGAAACACTTGCCAGAAGATTTCACCTCAGCGATGCTGGTCTCTTCTTAATTACAGCTGATTCTTTAGCTCCAGCTAACCAGAACCACACACTCTTCACACAAAACGCGTGGCAGAGTCTTTGCTTCCTTCTAAAATCTCACAAGCCAGGCCTCCATCTTCTGCGCTGCTCTCAGCACTGTGATCCTCCAAGCTCCCACAGAGCATCCCACAGAGCTCTCGGCATTGTGATCCTCCAAGCTCCCACAGAGCACCCCACAGAGCTCTCGGCACTGTGATCCTCCAAGCTCCCACAGAGCACCCCACAGAGCTCTCAGCATTGTGATCCTCCAAGCTCCCACAGAGCTCTCAGCATTGTGATCCTCCAAGCTCCCACAGAGCATCCCACAGAGCATCCCACAAAGCATCCCACAGAGCATCCCACAGAGCTCTCGGTACTCAGTGGCTTTTCTAGCCCAGAATTCTAGCCCTTCCACTGTCCTCCCAAAAACAGCAGGTCGGGCAGCTTAGGCAGGATTTCTATGTTGCAGTGAAATATGTTGCATGACCAAAAGCAAGCCGGGAGGAAGACGTTGGTTTGGCTTATACCTCTAAATGGTAGTTCGTCACTGAAGGAAGCCAGGGAAGGATCTCAGAAGGGACAGGAACCTGGAGGCAAGAGCTGACGCAGAGACCGTGGAAGAGTGCGGCTTATAGAACCCAGGACCACCAGCCCCAGGGATGGCCCCGCCCACAATGGGCTGTGCCCTCCCGCGTCAATCACTAATTACAAACATGCCCCACATCTGCGTCTTATGGGAGACGTTCCTCAATTGAGGTTATCTTTTTTTGCCAGATGACCTCAGTTTGTGTCAAGTTGACCTAAAACTACCTGGGACAGTGAAGGTTCAAGGGCAGCCTGGCCATCTTCGTGAGACCATGTCTTAAAGTACAAAGGAAAAAGAGGGTCTAGGGACATAGATCAGTGGTGGAGTGCTTGCCTTCGGTTTAATCTTTAAATTTAAAAACAAAACAAGATAAAGACTATTCTGAGGCTCCATGGAGAATGAGGGTTCTACTGGGAAACCGACCAGAGGCATTTATGTTACATTCTATAGGGACGTGGACCAGAGGCCAATACTACACAGAGAAACTCTGTCTCAAAACAAAACAAAAACAAACAAAAAAGAAAAGCCTGGAGGATTTGTGAAGCACACTATGGACATATCAATGGTGCCATTTCTAGAGATAATTTGGCCATAATGTTTATGACCTAATCAATGGGTTAACTCCTTGGTAGATTTATAACATGAAGGCATTTTAAAGAGGTGATGAAAGCGAGAGGCTGGGGCCTTCATGGAGGAAATTAGTCTCAGGAGCCTGTTGCTAGGTCTTACCCCAAATGCTTCTTGGTGTTACTTTTTTCCTTGTTTCCTGGTCACTAAGACATGAAAGAGCCTCTACCAAGTGGCTTTCTGCTGGGGTGATGCTCGGCCCAAACACATGGGTAGGCAACCGGGGGGCAGCAGCATCTGAAAGCATGGGCCAAATAAACAGTTCTTAGTGGATCAATAGTCCCGAGGGCCTTTAGCCGCCGGACGGACAGGTAACTATGCTGGACATCTTGAAGTCTCTCTGGAGATGGGTGGAAACACCACCATCTTATGGTAGTTAATTCTTTACCTGAGGAGGTTTCATGATCAAGGCTGTGTTGTCGCCTGCTCTCACAGGGCCCAGGTTCCCACAGCCCTCAGAAGGGCACATTGTGACACTGCTCGGTGGTCACGTCACAATGCTGTAAATCCAGTCAGTGTGGCAGGCAGGCTTGCCCGCCTCCTGGGCTAGTGTCAAGGTAGGGGTTGGTAAGAGCAGGGGACATCTGAGTGTTTCCAAATAGAAGGGATTTAAAAACCTTGGTATTGTTCAATATGCAACATTTATGCACTGATTCCCCAAGCCATAAAACCCCAGAATGATTTCTTTAAAAACCTATGAAAAGGTTCTGTGCAAAGCTTCTCTGCAATTTGTCAGGCCAGTATCTTGGCTTCAGAGGATAAATAGCACATGACAGCCAGGTGCCCTGGTAGGGTCCCCTACCTCCACTTCACAGAAAACCGCTAGGTTATCTGCCCTTTGCTGAACAACTTTGGTAGGCCTGGTGGGTACTTTCTGTCCCCCAGTGGAACCAGAACACTCTGTAAGCTGGGACGAGGCAGGAGGCTTGTGAGAAGCCATTGTGAATGTGTCTCTTGAACCAGTTGAAAAGAATTGACATCTCTGGCGGTAAGTATTTGGACTTAACTCCATTTTAACCTGCAAGGTGTGGTCTTTATAACCTCTGTATAGTGGGTGAATTCCCAGACCCCATGAGCTCTGGCCAATCCCTTCCCAGCTGTGTTTCTCTTTTCATCACGGCAGAGGACAAATGCCTGACAAAGGCAACTCAGTGGAGGGTTTGTTCCGGCTCACGGTTTGCAGGGGCCTCAGTCCATCTCCTGGGGAATTGTGATGATATATGGTCTATCAGTTGATGTACTCTGAGAAAAGCAACTGAAGAGAGAAAGGATTTATCTTGACCTGTAGTTCTGAGGGGATGTACTTTGTCACGGAGGGAAAACACGGCAGTAGGTGGAGGGCATGACGGTGGGATAAGGAAGCTGGCTTGTCACATCACCTCCACACTCCACACTCACCGCAGAGGGTGAGCACAAATTAAAGCAGGACTATGAAACATCAGTATCTACCCCCAGGGACTTACTTCTTCCATATAGATGGGCTCTACGGTGCAAAGGTTTCACAGTTTCCCCAAACAGCGCCCCCATCTGGTGATGAAGTGTTTAAACACACAAACCTGTAGGGTGACATTTCATATTCAGACTAGAACTGGGTGGGTGCAAGTCGGGGGTAGGCTAAGTCAGCTGAAAATTTCTTCTGTGCTTCTCAAACTCTCCCCTTCCATTTCCACATCTGCCTGCCCATCATTATCCATGTACCTTCTCTGCTTTCTCCTGGCTTAGCTTCCTTCAGCCTACTGTCCATGCAGTGGCCTGACTTACCTTCCAAAATACTGTCTCAGGGGCTGGAGAGATGGCTCAGAGGTTAAGAGCGCTGACTGCTCTTTCAAAGGTCCTGGCTTCAATTCCCAGCATCCACATGGTGGCTCACAACCATCTATGATGTAATCTGATGCCCTCTTCTGGCCTGCAGGTGTAAAATGCAGGCAGAATACTGTATACATAATAAATAAATAAATAAATAAATAAATAAATAAATGTTAAAAAAAATCTCAGTATATGTAAAGCAAAGAGTTAGTCCATAGTAGCTGCTCAGCAAATAATCCCACTTGCTGGAAACGACTCCCCACATCTAAAGGAGAAGCTTGAGTTGAAATCTCTGGTGGTTTTAAGTCTTCACAGTAAAGTGTGGTATTTTTTATGAAGATTATATTTGGTATTTTTCTTAGTTGCTAAGACCTTTGGGCTTTTCTGACAAAGGTATCTTTGCTACTCCGGCTCATCAGTTCGCTCTTAGATGCGCTAGGACACAGCATAGTCAGAATGAGGGCTGGCCAGGACTCAAGCGTTAGAACCCTGGATCAAAATGACCCGAGGAACAAACTCACTAACTGGGTGAGGAGGCAGGCTGAGATTTTAAAACCGTGTCCACTGATTTAATCCATGACCTATATCTAAGAAAAGTTCCAATAAGAACTCTCTCTGTTGAGGGTCAGTGAAGACTTCTGGCTGGTGAACACAGGTTCTGTGGTCCTGTGGATGAGGTGGATTAGAACAACGCACCTTTCCTGGAGGCAAAGGAGATAGAGTGAGTGTAGTTACAGCACCGGCCAACACTACTTAGTCGTCGCTAATGTTAGCGATAAGTCGTTATCTTAAGTGATCTCTCTTACGTTCATTTTCCCAGTAAATTAGCCAAGATGTTGGGTGTGGGGTGCCTGGACTCACTTAACTCATGGATTCTGGACCTCTCTCTGATGCCTGTGATGCCTTGAGAGAAGGACTGTCAGCCCTAGCTCTTTCAAGCATTCCGCAGACGCTTTGAAAAAGTGACACGGCAGCTACACTGACAGAAGCTGCCTGAGTCTGTCAACATAGCTACAGGTTTCTAGCATGTTCCAGACTTACAGTGGCATCACTTCTGCCTACTCCAGGAAGAGGCGTTTTCCTGTTCATCTGACAGAGGAATTGTAATGTGTGGGTGACAGCCAACGGACATCGGTGCAAATGCAAACAAGAGCCATTGCTTGCATGCAGGCTTGGTGTGACTGGTGCAAAGGAACCCTTTCCGGCTAGATTAGCAGGCTGCCAGGAAACACCGTCCTGTGCTTCCTTGCCCTTTCCTTGCCTGTCCCTGCTGCTGGTAGAGTGGGGAGGACTGGCAACAGGAAGGAAGCAGCAGCAACAGTAGTGGCGGTGGAGACTATGACAAAAGAGGACCAGTGGCGGCGGCGGCTTGGCGGTGACAGTGGCGTTCCTGGGAGCCTAGGCAGGCAGGGGGATGCAGCAATGGCTCTGATAATAAATAGCATCAGGAACGGCAGCAAGGACAAACGCTGGCAGCCACGACAGCTCCAGTAGCAAGCAGAGGTAGATGAAAAGCCCCAGAGAGAGACGTAGGAAAATCAAGAGGAATGGCGGAGGTGAAGAGGAGGCCAGGAGGGGGTGGAAAGCCAGGCATAAAGAGGAACAGAGGGAGGGCTGCAAAGAAGCAGAGAAGAAAAACTGCAAGCCTTGGGAACAAGGAAAGTTCCAGAGAGCCATCGGGCCTTCAGACCCAGGCCCTTGCTAGGTACCTGAAGCCTGGCCTGAGCTGAAATCAAACACCAGCATCACTTCCTGCACCCGCACAAGGCTGTGGTACTTTCCAGTGTCGGGGAGGCCCTAGTAGCCAGGGCTACCTACCAGAAGTGGTCCAGCAACACTAGAGGAAACCTCCTGATGCTGTTCGAATCTGCCTGCCACAGCTGCCCATTGTGTCCGTAGGCTGATGGTTAAGGACTACAAAGGCTGCCAGGGACAGCAGTGGGGAGCCTCTCCTGGCCTTTTCACAATTGCCATGTGAACAGAAAGAAAGGACCCCAGCCAGACAACTGGTGACGCGGGGGGGGGGGGGGGTGTACTTAGTGACTCGGCTTTCCTGTGGCTTTGCCTTCCAGAGTTGTGATCCGATGAGTTGACTGACAGTCTGCTAGTAATTACCAGCTAATATTACTGATAACTAGTATTACTGGTGTGTTGTTCCTACCCTAGCTCCCTCCTGACGCAAACCACTCAGCGTTGGCGTAGATTCTTCCTTAGGTTTTCTGCTGCCTTCCTCGACCCCGGGAGGGCTTGTTCCCTGACAGCACAGGGGGGGCAAGTGTGGAGTGGAGTGTCCTCTCGCCTTATATGTCTGCCTGTCTCTTCTTGAAGCATACCCTTTAACAAAGCTTTGGATTTGGTGACTCACCCCAGCGAGCTGTCGAATATAAAAGAGGTCATGGTGACCTCACAGAGCTCAGCTGGGCGGAAATGTGTGTGGCCTGGAGACCCCGGGAGACTTCCTGTGGTGGGCACGGCAGACGAGGGCAGTCTGACGGAGGTGTTTTCTCTTCAACTCTGCGGGCTTCTGTGCCAGTTCTGGGCGGCTAAGTGCCCGAGTCAAACTGGAAACAGAACAACAGGCGAACCTGGGCAGCGAGTACTAGGATCCTGTAGAAGTCGACTGTCACAGGCCACAATGCTGTACCGCACAGCCAGGATAAAACGAAGACAACAGGACCGGACGACTAGCGGCCTCCCCGGGACTTTAAAATGTCGCTGCTTTTAACTCGACTTACATAGACCCTACTACTATTAGTATGGCTGCCTGGGAAGAAATCCGGCAGACAAGAGGAATCACAACAAGGGAAGAGATGGTCAATGCTCTGACCGCCATGGAGGCACGGCCATGGTTTGCTCTGACAGACTACAGAGGTGTCCTTTGCCGCTCTGCGTCTCCGAACATTCTTTCTAGGCCAGGCGAGCAAGGTGGCTGGTGACTTCCATGTAAACGGGTATACTGGGTGGGCCTCGGTGTGTGTGTGTGTGTGTGTGTGTAAGGATGGTATTCATTTATTGCTAACTACTAGGAGAGAGAGTGGGGGAGAGAGAGATTGAGAGAGAGAGATTGAGAGAGAGAGAGAGGAGAGAGAGAGAGGAGAGAGAGAGAGAGAGAGAGAGAGAGAGGGGCTCCCCCTTGTGTCCACTCACCTGATCTGCACAGCCTCCCAGAAGACATACTGTGATACACTGTGATCTCCTCTGAAGCTGCGGCTCAGAGTTCCCTGAGGCCTCAAGACTCACAAGGTTGGAGACTAAGCATTAGCACCCAGGGGTCTGAAGCCAAAGGTGAATGTGTCTTACTCAATGTTCTGTCGCTGTGAAGAGACACCACGAGCAAGGCAGGTCTCACAAAGGAAAGCACTTCATCGGGGCTGGCTCACAGTTTCAGAGGTCTAGTCCATTGTCATCATGGCAGGAAGCATGGCGGCGTGCGGGCAGACAGGGTGCTGGAGAGGAGCTGAGAGCTCTACATCTGGATATGCAGGCAGCAGGAAGAGACAGTGAGCCACCAGGCCTGGCTTGAGCTTCTGAGACCTCAAAGCCCTGGGGACACACCTCCTTTGACAAAGCCACGCCCACTCCAACAGGGCCACACCTCCTAATAGGGTATTCCGCTCCCTGGCCCCCATAGGCTTGTAGCCACACCACAATGCAAAATGCATTTAGTGCACCTTCAGAGGTCCCCATAGTCTATAGCAGTCTCAAACATTTTTTTGTTTTGTTTTGTTTTGTTTTTTGTTTTGCTTTGTTTTTCGAGACAGAGTTTCTCTGTGTAGCCTTGGTTGTCCTAGATTCACTTTGTAGACCAGGCTGGCCTCGAACTCACAGCGATCCGCCTGCCTCTGCCTCCCTCCCCAGGGCTGGTTTTAAAGGCATGCGCCACCACGCCTGGCTCAAACATGTTTAAAAGTGCAAAGCTCAAAGTCTCTCCTGAGATTCATGCAGTCTAGTTCCGGGACTCCCTGTGGCGCGCCCGAGTCACGGTGTGGTGTATGTAAGAAAAGGAAGGCCATCTTTCCCTGTAACTTCTAGGGGCGTGGGAGTCAGCCGGTGTGATGCTCGGTTAGGGGATGCTGCACCTCTGGGAGGGCCTGAGGGTGCTTCCACGGAGGTCAAACTGAAGATGTAAGACTCACTTTGAATGGTGTCATCCCACAGGCAAGGGCTGCAACCTGAAGGAAAGAAGAAAGGAAGGAAGGAAGGAAGAAAGGAAGGAAGGAAGGAAAACAAAAGAAAGAGCCATTTAGGTATTGGCCTCTCTCTCTCTCTCTCTCTCTCTCTCTCTCTCTCTCTCTCT
>OU015756.1:3279048-3309304 GCA_907169655.1 Acomys percivali
CCCCGAGTGCAGTTGCTCACACAATAGCTTGTGTGTGAAGGTCAGAGGACCTCAAGTATTGGTGTTGGTGTCCTTGAGCTCCTGGGCATCCTCCTGCCTCCACCTCCCTCTAGCTATGAGTGTGGCATCACAGGCAGATGTGGACCACCACGTTTAGCTCTACTCAGGTCTCGTGCTCGGACAGCTGGTGCCTTGTCTGCTTGGCCACATGCACACTTGTCTAAGTAATTTGGTTTTCTCTCCCTTCGCTCAGCCTGCTGAGAACTGTTCTGAAGTTTACTTAGGTTGCATCTATCTGGCAAAGTAAGTGTTCAGTGTTGGCAGGAAGAGCACACGGAGAAACAGGTGCCAGGAGGAGGGCCGGGCCGGGCTGGGCTCTGTGCGTCTAAACCTGAAAGGCAGGAGCAGTCTGGTTTGGATAGTCACCGTAGACTTGGCACCGACTGCTCCTTCTCACCGTCCCCACGTGTGCCCGCACCAATCCGACCCTCAGTCCAAGGCTTGCGGCCATTACTGCTGCATATTCAGAAAACCCAACAATTGAGATTTACCTGTAAAGGTGAAGATACATCGCGTCATTAGGTAACAGTCCGGTTGCATGAGAAGCGTGGGAGGCGACAGACACTGTAGGAAACGGAGCAGAAAGAACAAGGCGACAGAGGAGGCCAGTCAGTTCTGACCGACTCATCTTATGTGCCATTTATTATAAAAATCTCATCATTTTTTTTACACAAAAGATAGTTTTAAAAACAGCAAGTTTTACCCAAATCTACTGAATGTAGGGATTTAAATCCAGGGGGCCCAAAACATTGAACATAATTTTTACACTTCCTAGTAATTCATTCCAGATACACATTTCCAAATAAATGGTAAAGATAAAATAACAAATGCTAGCCTTTGCTGGGAGCTAACAGAAGAAAGCATCTCCACTCAAGATTAGCCCATCCTTTTCCCTTAGAATGAAACTTAGAATGTTAAGTCTTACTGTACAGTGTTAATATAAGGACCAACACAACAGACATGAGCATAGACGCACCCATTCTAACTCTACACACTTTTGTATTTTTAAAATTGCACCATGTGTCTGTTAGAAATAACCAACATGCAGAAGGCATTCATACTTGTTTTTCTCAGCTATGGTATATTTTGTGTTAAATTCAAAAATCTAAACATGAGATAAAAGTCCAACTAGAAGCCATCTCAACTCAGTCCTTTGGCTCATATAATCTGTGTTAATACTCCTGTGTTGATGGAATTGTTCATTATTATTATTATTTTTTTTTTTTAAAGCTGAAGAGGATGTAGTCATGAAGTCCAACTGGCCTTTGTCACTGGACGTAGACGCTGTGGACAAGAGACAGGGACAGAACCACTCTGCAGTGTCCCCTGCTTTAGCACGCCACACAGGAACAGGCGAGAAACAGTTACACCCCCACACCCGGGACATCCTGCAGCAGTTGTGTGTTTACACTGTATCTAAGCAAAACAAGCCTTCTTTCCCCCCTTCAGTCTCTTCCTTCGCAGGAAGTAAAGTAGGTTCTAATGCAATGTACAGCTAATGAGAACAGTGGCCGGGAGCTGGTTGCTATCAACAGGCCACGCTCTGCACTCCCTGCGGATGCTGTAGCATAAATACACTGCTCCTGTCCAGTGTCCGTCAGACCTCGGGGCGGTGGCTGAGGACAAGGACACCGGACACGGGTGGACCAGTGCCATGCCGGTATAAAGATGGAAAGACAATTTTACTGAAGAGATCAGGGAATAATGTCAAGTCCACAGAAGAAGCGCGTGGCTATTTTAATGAACCCACCAATGTTATGCACTATTTCAATCAAACGTGGTTATCTGAATTATGAAACACGAGCAGAACCATTCCCTGATCAAAGAATGATGTCATGTACATAAGCTGCCTTAGCACGCCGCAGCAGCACAGACGGGAGCCTGGCACAGCGCGGAGACCCTAAGGCAACCCACTTAATAGTAACAGAGAAATAAGGTGACGCCCAGGAGATTTAAAATGAAAATGCAGGATCGGTGTGCTGCAGAAATCCACTCTGATATGAGGAGAACTCCACCTTTGTAGAAACATGGTGCCTTCCAAACTAAGGTAGAGTGAATACCAATACCGACGGAAATACTTCACAATTAAAAGCAGTGAATGGAAACGTTTGCAATCCTTAGGCCAACCCACAACCTCCTGCAATTCTCAAAACAATATATTGAAAACTGAAATTTGCATGTATGAGGCATGTGCATCTCTCTGTATTTGTGTATTTATGCAAATGGGCCCATACTACTGTAGTATAAGCCAAAATGGTGTTTTTGATCCTTTACATTTGGTTTCTGGAAGGTGAGTGTCGTGATAACTTGGAAGCTTTGATCTTCAGTTAGGTGACTCTGACACTCAGGCTCTTGAAGCCAGTGCTAACCCAGCTGTCAGTCAGGTGGTAGTGTATCGTCCACTGTCTTAGTGTTAGCTAGCTTTAACAGGTACCTCAACATTGCTGCCTAAGCGTTAAATGCAAATGACATTTCAGAACCGTGGCATCAAGAGCAACATCGTTTCTGCCGGTACCAACAGCCTAGTGTGTTGAAAGCGGTTTACACCTCGAGACCAAGCCTTCCAGGGGAACTGCTCTGGGGAGGTAGGAAAAGACAGCCAAAGGCAAGGCGTGGGGACTGTCTCTCCTCAGGTGAACGTTAGAAAAGCTGAACTTTTAAATGTTTTTCACATAAAAAAGGGTGGGGTTTATTTCATATGAAATATGGCTGATAATACTAAAATCTCTCACATATAACATTGGCGTCAGACAATTCCAGTCAGCGTTGGAATTGGTCCACCTACTGGGAAGCATTTAACTACCAAGCCACATTATTCAAAAAGTAAAGACAAGAAACCCTGGCTACACCAGGAGCTGCCTGTGAGGCCCCAGAGCGCGCGGCCTTGGTCGTGCCTGGTTCCCTGAGAACTTGGGTATTCTGACAAAGGCAAGCTTTGCCAAGATGTCGCTTTTTCGTCTGCTCCTTGACACCCACGGTGCGTTAGGCAGCTGTGGGCCTTCTTGCATGCATGATTTCTGTTAACTAACCTTCCTCAGGTGCCCTTCACGCGACTCTTCTCTCTGAACGTCAGGCATACGGCTAGGAGGAGAGGCATTTCATAGTCTTCAAAGACTCGCTTTCATCTTTCTGGAGCAAATGAAGAGAAAAACTGCGTGCCACAGTTCTGTGTTTAGGAGATTCTTTAGAGGATTCCTGGCCCATTAGTGTTTTCCAGTTTTTTTGTAGACGCAGTTAGAATTAAAATAAAATAAAATAAAATAAAATAAAATAAAATAAAATAAAATAAAGAGGTGGGTTCACCATGCCTCGACCCATCAGAGAAACACACACTACGATGTCCACTTCCCCCGGGGTCAGCCAATCCATTTTATTTATTCAAGAATATGCATCTAACAAAGGGACAGAGACAAAGGTCCCTGTCAAAAGGAGCACAGTGTGGCCTAGGAGTTACGAGGCATGAGACGGACCGACCGTTGGCTGGGCTCAGTCAGGCGCTCAACAGACCCGCTCCCCCGTCGCCACCACATCCAGGTCATGCAGATGGGGACCTACGTTTTTATTTACTGCTACAAAAGTAGTTTCCAGTTTTTCCAAACTAGACCGTGCCCTTCCCCCTCCCTGCCAGTCTGTGAGGAACTGAGGGTTGTACCTGTTCACTTGCACAACTCCAAGGAGAGGTTAGGTGGCACAGCTGGTCTCCTGTCCCCTCCCATGGAACCCTCAAAGACCTTAGGGAGCAAAACACAAGGCTTCTGTCACCCACAAGCAATTAGTTGCAGAGTATAAAAATTCTTGGAGCAGGATGCAAACAAACATGAGAATTATAATCAGCCCAAACCAGCAAGAATCATTAAATTCTTACAGAGACACACGTGTTCGCTGTACCTTACCGAAACGTGTTCTCACGGACGCAGAGTCTGAGATCATACAGTAGAAAATACTTCATATTTCATATAAAAATTCCTAACATTTTAAAAAAGGCTTTGACGACAGACGAGAAGCTGTTTTGAGAATGCACTGGCCTTTTTTTTTTTTTTTTTTTTTTGGATGCTCAGTGGATCACGCATCCTAGGAAGCCTGGATCCTGTTCTAGGGGAATGCCAAGTGTAAGCATCGTCCCGGGGGTATTAATTGTCGTCCAGAGAAAAACCAGATGATGATTCCAGCAAAATGAGAAAGGAAATGAGGAGTGAGTGAGCCAAAATGGAATTCTGCCAAGCCATGATACACCCTGCTTTTTAAAAAAAAAAAAAAGAAAAGAATAGAAATCAAAGCCAGCAAACGGTGAGCATAAATCAAGGAGATTTGTACAGATGAGTCCTTATGGGCTCGGTGATAAATAACGAACTAGAAAGCCATAGGAAAACAAGCATGCAAACAAGTAATGGGCTAAAAGAGAGAGGAAAAATAGAGTTAGAAGATAAAGCTTGGACGGTAAAGCTTCCACAGCTGCAGGGCTCTCACCCCACCTTCAGCGTGCACTTTCTACAACACCTGACTAGCTGAACATCAGCCCCTCACAAGACTCCAGTGCCCGTGGCTTCTTCTTCCTACTTGATTTAGACCCAAAATTGAGTTATTTGGTAAGATTTTTGGCTATATGGTGTGCCATACTGGTCGGCCATGTCTCATCTTCCCAGCCTAGGAATGTCCGGTCTTTAGAGTCTGATCCTTAGGTTAACATTTATCTAAGCAGGTCTGCAAACGCTCGGTCACCGGCGGCGGCAGAGTACTGAGCAAGCTGTCCTCGACGATCAGACAGCTCCGCTTCAGGGCCTGACATCCTTCCAGCTCTGGAGGCAGCGTCTCCAGGTAGTTACCAATGAGCTCCAGGTGAGTGAGGTTAGACAGCTCGCCCACCAGAGGGGACAGATCTGTTAGGCTATTTCTCCCCAGAAGTAGACACTGAAGCCTCTTGCACTGGAACAGCCCGTCTGGGAGCATCTCGATCTGCAAGGAGAGAGAGGAAGCAGGTGAATCCCTGTGCCCTCACATCCACAAAGGGGTTCATGGAGCACTGTGAGGTAATTTCAGATATGGTAAAGAACCCGCAAACTGGGTCAACTTGAGAACAGACCCCCCCGAAATGCTCCCCTACCTGATGCTCAGGGAGCATGCGTGTGCAATGGAATGGACTCACCACACACCATCTCCTCAACACATCACTCCAGAGTCTTAGAGGGGAGGGGCATCCTTGGACCAGAAAGCTTGTGACAATGTGAAACTGTTAGCTCCTTGGCTTTGCTGTGTGTAGATGAAGGGCACAACGGGGGAAGGGGTGGGCACGGGGGGGTGGGGCGGAATTGTCCTTATAGCGTCCGCTGGTGGCCTGATGCAAACCTGCTGAGCCAGCTCTTAGGGTCACAGGGTTTTCCTCAAAAGGATACTTTTCATGTAAATGCAAAATCGCAAAACGACATTAAAAAACGCCCACTGCGTTCCAAACTCACCTTTGCTGCATGTCCCCTCCCCCCTCAGCCCTATCTAACTGTGAAAACAAACCTAGAGTTCACATTGCTGTGACTAACATCACTATCCATCACTTCCTTTCGCTAAGGCAAGACATAGGCAAAGGAAAATCTGCACCCTCACTGCATTTCTTCTCGGGCTCCGATGTTACCTATGTGGATTCAGTATTCAAAGAGGCAGGCAGAGGACAGGCACCAGCGGAGCTGCTTTGAAAGCCATGCCTGCTACAGCTTCTTAGCTCAGAGATGGGTCCTGAAAACACCGAAGGCTTGGTTCCTGGGCACACGGTGGACACATGCGGAGTAGCTTCCGAGGTACCTGGCCGCGTGGGTGCGGGAGACAAGCACCAAGCACCTCACAAGGCCTCTTAGTGTTTTGTCGGGAGCAGCCTGCACGAAAACTTAGCCTGCGAGCTGTGGGCACTTCAGGTGGAGCAATTCTGGCTGTGTTGTGTTAGCAGATGTCCTTGTCTCTAGCGGCCAGTGACACTCTCCTCCCAGTGTCTGCTGAGGGTCAGTGGAACACCGCTGTGCGGGGGGGGGGGGGGGGATCTGTTACACCTCGGATGCATGCGCCCCAGGTGGCAAGCGGAGTGCCCTGGCCCCCACTGCACCCCAGCATGTCAGCTTCCTTCTTCCTCCAGCTCTACATGGTCCCCGATTGTGTAACTGTACTTATTCTTCCCCGTAGGTGCCCATCCTGAAGCGACTGCCCTCACCACTCTTCTTCCCAACCTTTTCCCACAGTTGTACATTTGTGGCGCCTGCGACTCCTGAAGGCCCTCGGTTGAGGCACAAAGAAGTGGCCAGAGTCTCTGCGGCTGGGCCAGTGCCAGAGGCTACCAGGCCCTCTGTCTCCAACCACTGTGGCCAGAGGCTGTGGCATCTACTCCTGTGAGCTGAGCTGTCACCTAAGGGGCTCTGTCCAGGCCAGTGCCCAGCTGAGGTGCGGGGTCCTAACCTACCATTCCAAGCTAGGAAGGAACTTTGTCAGGAGTCGAGCTTTCCCTTCAGTTAAGGAATTCTATCCTGAACTAAACTATTTACATTTAAAAAACTTAGTTTACCTTGAAGTTCACAGCACCAGACACCTTGGGCTCTGAGCCGTGGGCTGGGGCTATAACTTGATGTTGGAAAGCTTGTCTACCGTGTGTGAAGCTCTGTGTTTGGCCTCTAGCTAGGTATAAACCGGGTGTGATGGTGCATGCCTGTGACCCTGGCACTGCATAGAGACAGGAAGAAGGTCAAGAGTTCAAGGCCACCTCGGTGGCATAAATCTGGAGTACCTGAGATACTATTTTCAAAATAGGTTCCATAAAGTTATATGTAATTCTTCGAACACGCCCCTTTCATAACTGCACCATACACGACCGCATTAGTCACTAAGGTGCGTTTTGTGGGACACCCACTCTTCCTACAAGTCCCTAAGAAAAAGGCATCTTGCTCGTGCTTGAACACATGTGGCGAGTCGAGCCTCCTCTTGGTGAAGCAAAATGTGTTGTATTCACGTTTAAAGGCACCGAGGAATGCTGGGATGAAAATGTGATTCAAGTACACATACCGGATGTTTCCCCATGGAAACCCGGTTACCCTTCTGCGCAAGGGCTCTGGGCACTCTGCCATGCACACGTGTCCCCTGGAGGACTGCCTAGACTTGGGGGACACTCTACCCATGGCTGGGTGGGAAGCAGACACACATCTAGAGATGCGACTGGATTCTTCTGTCCCCAGGTCCCTGGTATCTAGAGAGGGGCGTTCAGGAAGCTTGGTGTTGAGGCTGCAGTACCCAGCCCCAGCATGGATGTGAGAGAGAGTGCTCAGCACTGAGCCTCTGCGCTGGGTCTCGGCTCTGGTCTCTTCCCTGCAGTCAGCCTTGCTTTCTTCTTGACGGTTCTCCAGGTTTGGTTTTGCAGACTTTGCTTTCCAGTGACAGGATGAGATGCCTGTTTTCCTCTTAGAAATATCATCTCTAATTCAGATTACAACACACATTCTATGCGTGTTATTATAATGCATCCATTATAATTTTCATGAACACTTTGGCCTCCCTGACAGAACCGTGGGAATGTCTCGGTTAGAAAGATGGTACTTTGGTATTTGCATCTCCACATGAAACATGAATCCCCACCTTTCGTAACAACGATCCCTCTGATTGGCTGAAAACAATCTGGGCAGTTTCGGCCAGAACTCAGCTCCTTCTCCATGTCAAATGCACAGACAGTGTCCTGGGGACTGCGTGGCCAGACGAGAAATCTTACCTTGACTGCTCTATTCGGCAAGGTTTGTTCAAATATTTCAACACTAATACCCAAGAATATTCATTCTCTCTGCCTTTCCCCCAACTTCCTACTGTTGGGCCAGACTGTTTCACTGGTTGGTAATTTCTTTTCTTTCTTTCTTTCTTTCTTTCTTTCTTTCTTTCTTTCTTTCTTTCTTTCTTTCTTTCTTTTCCCGAGACAAGGTCTCTCTGTGTAGCCTTGGCTGTCCTGGACTCACTTTGTAGACCACGCTGGCCTCGAACTCACAGCGATCTACCTGCCTCTGCCTCCCGAGTGCTGGGATTACAGGCGTGAGCCACCACGCCTGGCTGGTAATTTCTTTTCTTAAAACAGTATTTAAAAAAAAAAAAAAGACTCACTCTTTCCCAGTTGCTAACATACGTTCTGTGCTTTGATGAGAGTCTTTCCTGTTATCCTCTCTCACCACTGACCCTTGCTCAAGTCGCCTCCTACTTTGTACCTGATTGATACTGATTGATATTGATTGATTGATTGCTTGACGCAGAAGGGTGCATGTGATCAGAAGGTTCTGGGGCTCAAACTCGGGTTGCCAGGCATGTGGAAAGCACCTTTACCCTCTGCGCCATGCTGGCCTTTTTCTTTTGTGACCCACTGCCTACAGTTAGTTTACTGTACGCACAAATGTGGTGCTGGTGGTGGTGCTGGTACTGGTGCTGGTGGTGTGGTGGTGGTGGTGTGGTGGTGGTGGTGGAGGTGCTGGTGGTGGTGCTGGTGCTGGTGGTGCTGGTGCTGGTGCTGGTGGTGGAGGTGGTGGTGGTGGAGGTGCTGGTGGTGGTGGTGCTGGTGGTGGTGGTGCTGGTGATGGTGGTGCTGGTGCTGGTGGTGCTTCTGGTGGTGGTGGTGGTGCTGGTGCTGGTAGTGGTAGAGGCGGTGGTAGTGCTGGTGGTGGTGGTGGTGTGTGTGTGTGTGAGACCAATGCGGATGGCCCTCCCTCAAGTTTCCCTCTCACTGGTACCTTCGTCTTTTCTTTGACTCTACACTCTGAGGAAAGTGCTGCTGACCCTTTTACAGGTGTCATGTTTGCCCTGAGGATGCTGAGCAAGAGCCCCCCTCCCCTCCGCCCCCGCTCAGGTTTCCGGGGATAAGGCACACAAGGATACACTGCTCTACTTCGGCTTAGTGGAAAGCTAATACGACTTTCTCATGCTGTAATGTACCCTTCTGCACGCATGATAGCACTTTCAGACTTGGCCAAGAGTTCAAGAAACTTGGCATCAGAAGCATCAGTGGTCTTAGCAGCCACCAGCAGTTTAAGACCTGTAACTTTTTAATTTGTAAAAAAAAAAAAAAAAAAAATGAAGTGTAGAGAGTCTATAGCCAACTGCCACCTGATTATAAATGGCAATACAATATTAATTCTACCCTTAGGATAAAGTACTAACGGTCTTAAAATTTCACTAAGCGACAACCAAAATGTTTGACCTGTTTATACGTTAAATAAGGCACAGCCAGCTAGCTAACCGTTCCAAGCATTTGTGGGCCCATCTCACTGCGTCACAAACAGAATCAGTGCTTTCCTGGATAATTATTCATTCTTTTTTATTATAGTTGTAACAGTGGAAAAAAGTGCAACTCAAACTAGTTCACCACTCAAGTCCATAACTAAAGGACACCAAAGACAAACCTTTAGATTTGGGTTGATTTAGGCACCAGGTCAGCACTATCAGCCTCCCTATAGAGACCTCAGAGATGCAAATGAGGGTATCTTCCACCGGACCTGCTCAGTCAGATGCTGTGTGTGTGTGTGTGTGTGTGTGTGTGTGTGTGCGCGCGCGTGCGTGTGTGTTTTAGCAGGCTCTTCAGATAATTCTCATGTATACTGCTAGTCCAAACCGGCTCTTCTGTGACGGTAAAACCTCACGCCTTGAGGGATTTCTCATTTACCACAGGCTGGCCCTTCTCTTAGGTGTGAGTCTTAGTTCTAAAAAGCAACATGAGCTTCTTCTCATCTCAACCTTCTGGCATCTTTTACATTTCCATACCGTCCGACTATAAGTCTAGAAGATACCTGCTTTGGGATGAGCTGAAAGAGACGGGTCCCACCTCCTGAAGGCTGGACTTCAACTCCACCCCCCCACCCCAATACTCTTATTCTCTGCCCATCAGACTAGCAGGATTTTCCCCTTGTCATCCTCCTACCCCACAATTTAACATAGGAAACTACTCCTTTTTCTTTTTCTTGTTTCTGTGAGGTTACACTTTCCCTAACTGTTGCAAATCACGGCTCATTTTTAAGTGTGGACGCTGGGAAAGACTCCAGGGAGCCCCTAGCATGGCGTTAGGGAACCGGGCCTTTCGTTTCATTTGTCTTTTTAGATATTCAAGCAGATCACAATAATTTTTTTTTTCCTTACCGAGAAACAAAAAGCACTCATGAATAATTCATAGTACCATCAGTTGACAAGGGTTATTTTTGGTGGGATGAAAATATTACCAAGCTTTCTCAGTACTCAAGACCTCTGCAAACAAAGAGTCAGCCCACCCACCGCTAAGGAACGAGTTTAACTGTGACGTTTGTGCGGAAAACGGGGAAAGAGAACGGGTAGGGTATTTGTTGAGGCACCGTATGCTCAGAGACTATACCCGTGATAAGTTGTGAGATGAGACTCTGACACTTGGGGCTTCGGCAACTTATCAAGCTCGCAGGGGATGAGACTGAGCTGGGGGGAATGAACGCCTAGGAGGATGCCCTGGGCTACACACTGCAAAGCTCAGCGCTGGCCTCAGCCCCTGGGCTGGCGGAAGGAAGGGCGAACAGGCGTACTCACGTTGTTGTTGGTGACGGCAAAGTACTGCAGGTTGGTTAGGTACTGGACTTCCTCTGGAATGAAGGTCAGGTGGTTATAGCTTAGATCCAGGTAGTGCAGTTTGGTGCATAGGAAAAGCTGCAAGGGCAGGCTCTCAATGTTGTTGTGGTCCAGGAAGAGCTGCTCGAGGTTCGACAGCGCTCCAATCTGCCCGGGGATGTAGGCGATGTTATTGTGCCAGAGCTTGAGGCAGGAGAGGCTGGGGAGGTGCTGGAAACTGATGATCTCCTCCACCGTCTTCAGATTGTTCTCCCTCAGGTCCAGCTCATGCAGGTTGTTCAGGCTGAAGATGGAGTGTGGGATGCGCTCCAGGTCGCAGCTGAGGAGCTCCAGGCTCTTCAGATTGGTCATCTTTTTCAAGTTGTTCAGCATGACCAGCTTGCTTCCCTCGTTGTCAAGGGACAGCTTCTGCAGGGAGGGCAGCAGGTCCGTCACCACCTGGGGGATCCGCGACAGGCTGCTCTTCAAGTAGAGGGTGCGCAGGCCCTTCAGGTCCTGAAAGCCCTCCAGCTGCGCGGCGCTCGGCTGCTCGGGGAGGACGCAGCCCGACAGGTACAGCTCCTTGAGGTTCCTCAGGCGGAACACCCAGCGCGGGATCTTCCCCATGTCCGTAAACTTGAGGCGGAGGGTTTTTAAGTTCTCCTCCAGGAAGGCCAGGGCGGGATGGTCGACCACCAGGGACGAGTGGCACACGTGAAGCTCCCTGAGATTGACGAGCTGAGAGACGGCGGCCGGCAGCTTGACCTCGGGGATGAGTTCCAGCCTCAGCACCTCCATCTCCGTCAGCTCGAAGACGTTATCGGGGAGGCCGCTGAGCATAAAGAGGTGCAGCTCGGTCTTGTCCTGGGAGTTCTTCACCAGCTTGCTCTTCAGTCTCTCCACCGTCCACTCATTGTTGAGGTTAATCTGTTTCAACTTGTTCTCGCTGACCTCCGACAGGAAGATGGAGAAGCGCTTGGAGTACAGCGGGTCGTACTGGTCGGCCAGGTGGAGGATGAAGGCGAAGTCGTTCTTGACGTCGGGGATGTCGCTGTAGTTGCTCTTCTCTCTGAGCGCCTCGAAGGAGTACTGCTTCAGGGAACTCCTCAGCATCCACCACAAGCTGTAAGAGGAGGTGAGGCCGTAAAGTATCACCAGGATGACGTAAAACGAAGCCAGGACCTTGAAGATTTCTGCCAGGGAGTAGACACACTGGTAGCGCTTATATCCCGTAAATGCCTGCACGTCGACGGAACAGTCGATTTCAAGGGTTATGTAGCTCAAAAAGTACGGGACGTAGGTTATGATGAACACAAACAGAATGACCTTGACTATGATCTGCTTCAGGTACACCCGGTAAATGATGTCCCTCTGCTCCACGTGTAGGCGGAACCTCTTCACCTTCTCAAAGATGGCCTTGGCTTGCTCGCCCTCCTTCTTGTCCAGGACACTGGAAGTCGGACTCTCTATGCCGGGCGACTCCAAGCCCGGCTGTGGGTAGGGCAATGACTGTTTGCTGGCGTCGACGTCGGCAGAGCCCCCTGAGGTGGAGAGCAAGGTTTTGGACTTGGAGAGTTTCAGGGGCCTCACTGACTGCTCGGCCACCGTCTCTGACAGGGCGCGCGTGGTCCAGGGAGAGTCGAAGCACTTGTGGAGGATGGCCACGAAGTGCTCCAGCCTGGAGCTGGTGCTCGGGTAGTGGAGCCAGAAGTTGCTGCAGGCCGCGAAGATGAGTGTGTGCAGAAGCACCAGGTAGGGGAAAAACTTGGCGAACCAGTGCAGCTGCTTCTCGTAGCAGACGGCGTCGATGTAGGAATACTGCTGCCGGTGGAGGTCATTCTGTATGCGCAGGGGCAGCGGGAGGGGCGGGCCCGAGGGAGAGGACGAGTTCTCGCCGGCTCTCAGAAGGTCCCAAGGCACGGCGCAGTTATTGCCAAACTCCACCTTGCACGGAAGGCAGCACAGAACCCTGCTCTGCGTGAGCTGCAGGGCTCCGGCCAGCACGGCCACCAGCAACATGATGAGGGTGATGTAATACCAGAAGACGTCCCACCACGGCTTCAGAATGTGGTAGGATGACTGTGCGTCGGCTAAGCATTTCAGCTCCGTGAGTGTGATCATGACTCCCTTGTGCACAACAGGACCTGGAGGAGGAGAGAGAAAGGAGCCTCGCTGAAAACCGGTCCCCACACACCCTTTGGCTTGCGTGCATCTGTATCCTGAGCTAGGGTCTCGTGCAGCTCCGTCTGGCTTCGAGCTCACGGTGGAGCAGAGACTTCCATTAGGCTCTGAATCTTCCGTCTCCACTTACAGATTGCAGGAATTACACGTGTGTGCACCACCACAAGGGGCCGTCGGTGCATCTGTTTAACACTAGGGCTGTTCACAGCTGTTACCGTGCCTACTTGGCAGGATTTTAGCAGGCAGGTGAAAGCCAAGAGGAAGGACTGACCAAGGGCCATGCAAAGCTTCTGGCTTCATCTCTAACCTAAGCCACACTGGACTATATAAAGTTCCGTAGTTTGGGGGCCATATGGTCACACACACACACACACATTTATTAACACCTATGAATTGTTTCAACCCCACCCACAAAGAGCCTTTCGGTGTAAATTCTGCTTCATAAAAGTCTCCCTCAGGCTTGGAGGACCCCACCCATTTCTCACTAAGCAAATGGCTGCTGGATGGGTTTGCCTTTTCTCTCCAGGCCTTCACTAAGTAACTTAAGCACATGACTGTGTGAAAATCTCAAAGCATTTAAAAGTGGAGAAACAACAGTAACTACTTAAAAGGAGTGCTGAGGAGAAGCATGGGACTTCAAACCTCACGTTTAGTGTGACAGCACAGAGCGGAAGGGACAAACCCCATGTTTCACCAGCAACATCTCCACAGAAGCCTCCTTGGTTGTCCTTAGTCCTCCTAGACAGACTGGTGGCCAACCTCGAGTCCCAGGAGGGCTACAGTCTAGGTGCCAGGAGCCTGTTGCAGAGGCCACTTGCTTCCCTGCTTGGCAAGTCCTGCCCATCTGACCGCACAGACTGGCCTGCTTTCCCATGTTAGATGCCCCGCGGTCCCCTTGCTTTACCTCCTGGGATGAAGGCCCAACTTTGAGTTGGTATCCTCTCTGGAAATAGTATCTTACATACACTCAACTTCCTCCGCTTGGCTACAATCCACGGGGCTCCTGTTCTTTGCTCTGGATTAGCAGGCCTGGCCCTCAGTTCTCTGTCTCACTCTCACTGCAGTTAACTGTCTCATTCTGCATCATGGCAAACCTTGCTTTTCATCCCAGTCCCAAGAGAATTACATGAGACTAACAGAATGTTCTGGTATTTGATCTCAAAATACCATGATGGCAACAGAAAAGGGATCATAGCGGGGGAAAAATTACTTGATGAAATAACACATTAAAAAAAAAAAAAACCCTATGGATTTAACCAAGTCAATCGTGTAACAACTATCATGCTCTAATAGTGACCCAACCTTCGGCCATATTAACAGTCGTCCCAGGCAACCTGGGGACAGCAGTTTTGTTCTTGTTCGGTGAGATTGTACTTGGAACCTAACACTCAGTTAAAGGTGCAACGGGGCAACAAAGTGGTGAGGAGTGAGGGGGGGGGGGCTATCTAAGCCGTCTCCCGCGGAGGAGCAGGAGAGTAGAGTGACAGTCTCACCAGGGACAGAAGAGACATTTTTGTGGGCACTGCAACCTGACACGACATTGGCCACCACGGATCAGATACTGTCGCCGTGTAGCTCACGGGCCATGTAGTCATGGCAATGAAACAGGAACGTGGTATAGTGAGGGCTAGGCCTGTGTTGACGGTAATGGCCTGCTAACGTTCCCTCTGTACCCTCAGATTCTATCTCCCATTCCTGATCTTGCACCTCCAGGAGCTGCACATAGTTTTTGGGGTGCAAGAACAAGGCATGGAGGGACGGTGGGCGTTGGGAAGGGGGAGAACGGAGATTTAGGTGGCTGGAGGGAATGGTTTTTTGTTTTTTTTTTTACACCACTGGCAAGTTTACAATTTGCTAGTATTGCAGTTTTTTGTGATTTGCTGCCTATCCTCCTGCCGGCGACCCCAGCGAGCTCGGCTTACCAAGCAGGCTTGGATGGAATTACTTTCTTTGATATGCTGGTACCTCACCTGTCTCCTTCTGAAAAGTGGCAAAAATCGTACCTCATGGATGAGGGTATGTGTGGATTTGTTTCAGCGGCAGGACTAGATGGGTAGAGGTTTATACAGAAAGACATAATTTAGGGGGAAGGGTGCCATGCAGCCCAGGCTGGCTTAAAATTTGATATGTAGCCAAGGCTGACCCTGAAATTCCTCATGTAAGCCTAGAGTCATCTGATTTCAGCTCCCTGTCCTGGCTGGGTCTCGATGGATAGCAACGACCATCTGTCAGGAACACTGCTAAGAGTGAATCCTATCTCTAAGGACTTTTCCAGGCTGAGTTTCGAGCTTATTCATTCCTAGAGTTACATTCATTTAATATCTCAAACTGATCCTGGGGAGAAATAACAGCAGAGATTGCTCCACAAGGGGTCCACACCAACCCTGGACACAAGGACTCCACACCAACCCTGGACACAAGGACTCCACACCAACCCTGGACACAAGGACTCCACACCAACCCTGGGCATAAGGGCTCCACACCAACCCTGGACACAAGGACTCCCACACCAACCCTGGGCATGGTTATACTCACTATTATGAAAAAAAAAAACAAAACCAAACGAATCAAACCAACTGTGCTTCAATCGGGAGGTCTACACCGTTTGAAGTTTCTTAGACACACCATCTCTGAGTTTGTCTTCATTCTATGAGAAAGCAAAAAACACCTTGGAGATACTGTTTTCAGTGATGCTTTCCATCACACAAGGATACATTTTCACAAGTCACTCACTCTCACCAAGGGCGCGTCCTGGAAAAGCTCTGTGGTCCCATTCCCTGGACCTCTTTTCAACTATGGAGAAGTTTCTTCTGAAATTCCAATGTGCTATATTTAAAGACTCTCTGTAATGCTTAGCCTTTCCCAAATATTTTATATGTGTTAATCTCTTGTCCAGCCTCACATGCAGTCGGCCTCACCTGCATTTGTCAGCCTGCTTATTGCACCATGACATTTCCACACCAACTTAAAACCATGTATCTGCTCAAAAATCAAAATTCACAGTGCTCCGGAGTTTAGCCTACTAAGCTCACCAGAAAAGTCACAGGGTAATAACATTATTCTCACATGGGGCCCAGAATTAAAGCTGTATTTCCCTGAAGTGATATCAATAGGCACAGGCAGCCTTTGAGTTGATACCATTTTACCTTGCAGTTGATTGATAAAAGCCATCCTCAGAATCTACTTTAGTCACACATGGTAGTTAAACAGCATACACACTGACGACCTTGAACTATAAGAAAATTCTGAAATGCTAGTGTTACTTTCCCAGTGCTAGGAATTGGGTACAGGGTCTTTGAACAAGCTAAGCACACATCCTGCCACTGAGCTACATGCACAACTTTTAGTAATTTTAATTGATCATATACACGGCTTTTTCATGTCTGTAGAACCTTCTTGAGAAAGGTTGGTTAAAAAGTTTACATTTGCTCTGCAGATATCATCCTTTTCTCTTTCTTTCTTTCTTTCTTTCTTTCTTTTTTTTTTTTTTGAGACAGCATTTCTCTGTGTAGCCTTGGCTGTCCTGGACTTGCTTTGTAGACCAGGCTGGCCTTGAACTCACAGCGATCTGCCTGCCTCTGCCTCCCGAGTGCTGGGATTAAAGGTGTGCACCACCACTGCCCAGCCAGATATCATCCTTCAACAAAGGATTAAGTACTTAAAACCCAGCAGAGGAGCTGTCTTTTTAGCAGCAATCTGGTGCTGGTATTACTGGGTTTGTCTGAGATTTCCTTCAGGCTTATAAAGCCACATATCCAACCCATTAGCTAGAAATTGCCACGGCAAACCCGGCTGTTTTGCAGGCTAGAAAGCACAACCACTGCAGAGAGCATGATGAACGCACGGGGGGGGGGGGGGGGGCTAGCGCGATGGTAGAGCAAGCAGGCTTAGCAAGTGTGAGGCCTCCCCACCCTCGTTCAACCTCCAGGACTGGAAACAAAAAGAGATGACTGAAGTTGGGTATGGGTGGCAGAAGCAGGTGAATCTCTGTGAGTTCGAGGCCATCCTCGTCTACACAGCAAGGTCCACGACAGCCGTGGGCAGCCATGACTACACAGGGAGAGCCTGTCTCAGGAACAACAGCAAAAACCAAATCAAACAAACAGAAGAGCTACATGATGCATGAAGCATTGCTTTCATAGTCGTCAACTGCTCTGTAGAAGACAGTTTATTGGGGAATTCCACCGTGGGAGGCAAGCGTCACGCCCAGCATGGTGCTCTGTGTCAAGGTACTTCTTAGCCAACAGATTCTCTTAATTACAGATACATCTTCACCATCACAGAAGGAGACATAAGCCTACAGCTGATGGTAATGGTATTCAATAATCTTAAGGAGAAGCTGTGATGATGTCACTGTCCAGAGGACCCCAAATGCATAAGGTTTTGTCCACTTATTCCACCAGGAAATTAACTGTGAGCTTTCTCCATTTGCCTTTGAAACACAACCAGGCATGACTGAGCATGCTCACACATGCCAGGATATGTGAATACATGAACGTGGCCCAGCACGTGTAGGAGATGTCATGTCTCAACGTCAAAAGTTTGGACACTGGCCAGTAAGACTTTCCTCAAATCAGCTAATCCACCAAGCCATCAAATTCCTTTAATCAAGTTCTTATTAATAAGATCAAATGAAAATGACTTCCAGTTAATATCCTAATTGATTATCTGCATTCAAGGTTCATTTTATTTACATTTTGATATTTAAGGCGATGGGATAAACACTGGGTGGTCTGCATATGTTCTAAACACGAAAAACAAGACCGGCCCAAAGAACTTACCATGCCCAATGTAACAAAACCGTTGGGGAAAAACAATTACAACCAGAACTCAGGAACTCAAGACTGTAAGCCTAGTCCGCCCCAGATCCCATGACCTCACTAAATCCAATTAAGTATGCCACATCTCAGTTTTCTCAGGAGCTAAAGAAAAAGCTAGTTAGCTCTCTGCCTGGCATCTGCCTCAGAACTGAATTCTGTTACAGTCCTAGAAACAAGGGTTCAAGTGTTCTCTGTGACTCTCCAGGCTGCGCAGTTGCATACCGTGCAATACCAGTTCGTAGCCTCTCCAGGTTGCGCAGTTGCATACCGTGCAATACCAGTTCGTGGCCACTGAGTGTTTTCTCCTGAACCGAGACTTCATCTTTAAGCCCTTCATCAGGGCTCCCAGGGCGCGGACAGCCTGAAGCCTTCCGGTATTTGGTGTTGATTTCCTGAGCTGATGTGCTCAGAGTTAGAGCCATTATGTCAGCGAACACTGCGCGTGTGCTCCAAACCTTTTCCAGACCACATATTAGCAACAACAGGAGGGGCGCAGTCCAGACGAGGGCTCTGTTTCTAACACACAAATGCACTAAATCACTTCAAAGAAACAATGTGAGGAGTAATGGATTTTATGCTCCCAAGCCCATCCCTTCAGCTTTTAAATCTCATTAAAAAGCCATCAAAGCTCTTCAAAGCGTATGAATCCATCCGACAACCTCATCCCAGCGTCTCCAAGACTGGAGTAACAGCGGTCAAGCGAGGCATCCTGATTTCCCAGCGGTCCTTCTCTTTTACTTTGAAATCATTTCCAAAATAACTAGTGAAAATAAACAAGCCATGATCAGATGGCATCCACAGCCATTCTATGCTGAGAACTTGACGCTGCTTCAAAGATCCGGGTTTCCTCCGATCTTGGGCAGACAACTGAAAGCGCTGACTCTCCTACCATGGCTTGCTGGGTTGTCACACAGGTCCAGAGTGGGGAGGCCACCAACCAGGCACAGAAATGTCCAAGACATTGACCCCAAGTTTTGTTACTGGTTTTCCTAAGAATTTTGTCATAGTAACAGAAAGTTAATGAATGCAACCAGCTGAGTTAAAATCTGTTATGACCTAGCAAGTACAGGAAGAAATGAGTCATGTGAACCGAGGTTCTGATCCCTGACGTTACAGGATCCTACAGTTTTAGCACATTAAGGTATCTTAATGTGTTGTATTTTAATATGCAGAAACGCAGAATGCAGGGAAGACATTCAGATGTGAGTGCAGGGCACATCCACAGTGACAGGACCTGGGAGACGGCCGGAGCAGGTGGCAAAGCAAGAGCTCAGCAGCACAGGGGTAAAAGGAATTGAAAAAGAAAAAGCAGTTGGGCGTGGTGGTGCACGCCTTTAATCTCAGCACTTGGGAGGCAGAGGCAGGCGGATCACTGTGAGTTCGAGGCCAGCCTGGTCTACAAAGTGAGTCCAGAACAGCCAAGGCTACACAGAGAAAGCCTGTCTCCAAAAAACCAAAAACCAAACCAAACCAAACCAAACCAAAATTCATTTTATTTAGGATCCTAGACAATTTTAGACTGGAAATACTTCCTCTAAAGCCTGTTTAAAACCTGAACATTCCTTGATCCATTTCTCTCCCAACACGAGGATTATTGTGGCTAAAAAACAAGCCTCCAATGCTCTGCTGAAAACCTGCCCTCGGCCTCCAGTCTGCACTCCATCTGGCAGGTTCTTGTGCTTCGTATAGGTGAGAGTTAGCTGAACTCTCTCTCCATACAAAAGAGATAGCATTCCACATGATCCGGCCACAGCTTCCTGCCTGGCCCTCAGCTACCAGGATGGTTGTATTTCCACCGAGCTTAAATGTCTTCTCTGCTGGCTTTGCACTGCGCCTGGGCCACGGACTTCACCTCATGTCCAGACACTAATTTCTGCCATTGTTACTTGGGCTGTCAAACAACCACACCTAATTTCGGTATCTGAAATAGGCATTTCATCATTTCCCACGATTCAACAGTGAAATGAGCGATTCGGACCCACTGGGTGTCTGCTGGGATGGCCGGAAGGTCCACTGTGCGGTCACTGGGCTGCACTCGGCCACAGTTGCAGCCCTGGGCTTCTGGCTGGGGTCCTCCCAATGTCCAAGCAGCTCTTTAAACTGACCGTGCCAATGGGGGTGACTCCCGAGAGGAAGTGCCACTTTAGGCCACAGATTCTGAAGGCCCACCTTGGAAATGATGAGAGCCCCCCCACTCCCCGCCTCCCTGAACAGTGATGGGGTCTTATTCCACTGTGATATGGCCGCACTGTTCCGGGAGGCCTAAGTAAGAAGGCATGCTCAGATCCTTCTCCTTGTTTCAAAAAAGACTTTCCTGACCAGCTCCCCAAAGCCCAACAGAAAAAAAATACCATGACAAAGTGGCGCCACACCCAGGCCCTCCATAGTCTCTTGTGAATCCTATACTCCCCTTTCTGGTCACCACGCAGAGAACGGTGCACATTGGGCAGGAAGCCTATCCTTCTATCGTGGCCTACCCTTCACAGAGCAGTCACGTGGACTACAGAAACCCGGGCATACTCTTTAAAGGGCTGCCGGGCTGAGCTTGCAAACACTGACAACAGTCTTCCTGAGAAACACAAAGCTGCAGCTATACTCAAGGAAACATTAGCAATCCTTTTTAAAGTATATATATAAAAAAAAAAAAGAGAGAGAGAGAGAGAGATTTTAGATCTGGGGTAGACCAACAAGTATACCTGGAAAATACTTAGACCGTGATGAAGTCATTTATTTAAATCCTCCCTCTAAGGTCTAATGAGTCAGGAGGGTCACAAGGTCAAGGCCTTCCTTGGCTACACGGTGAGTTCAGGATCAGCCTGCCACACAAGAGACTCTGTCTCATAATCAATCAAGCAATGAGACAACAAAAAAGGACAAGAGGCCGGAGTCAATAGGCAGACTCCAAATCTCTCACAGATTACTATATTCCAACAATTCTTAGTGATTAATTAAGCAAAAAAAAAAAAAAAAAAAAAAGGAACCAATTAAACCTACACATTGCTGCTCTCAAAACCCACAAAGGGTGGGAAGATGACATTTTAATTAAAATAACAGATTGAAATTTCTGCTTAACCAGTATGAAAATATCAAAGTGACTTTACTCAAAACATCTGTAAGAATGGGAGTCTTTTTTTGTATTCTTTTTTTTGCCCGCAAGCTACCAACTAAACTGCAATAATCTCGGCCATGTGTTCACAGCCAGCGACGCTCCTCTTACCCTATGAATGCTGGTCAACCGGAAACTCGGCCATTAGTTTGGATCTGAGGAATTCCTAGAGAGAAACCATAAGCACGTTGTTACATTTTATGCATCCTATGACTGTAATATCATTCCCCCCTGTACATGGTTTTCAAACTCCCAACATAACATACCTAAACATTTTGTAAAAAACCACAAAATACAGCTTTTAAAAAGGATGAGTTCTAGGGATCGCCCGCCCTCTGACCTCTCAGCCAATGGTTGGCTGGCACAGGGTGAGACAATCAAAGCAAAGCTCATCCCAGCCGGGTTCACAAGGCACACGCGTGAGCAGTGGCTTCCTAACAGAGAGTGAAACACTGCAGCGGAAGCACGTGTCTGTACTACAGCTCTGTCTTTCTTTTCTTCTGCCTTTTTATAAATAAAAATACCTATGTTTCTTGATCAAGGAGGGGAAACATGGGAGAAAAACAATAAATATTCTAGACAATTTTCTCCCTTGAGTTTTGTTATTTTGTTGCCCCTGGCTTGCAGTGTGCAGAGAGGCCCTGTAAAATTCCATGGCATAGCCGGGCGGTGGTGGTGCACGCCTTTAATCCCAGCACTCGGGAGGCAGAGGCAGGCGGATCACTGTGAGTTCAAGGCCAGCCTGGTCTACAAAGCAAGTCTATAACATCCAAGGCTACACAGAGAGACCCTGTCTCATGCTGTCAAGTCTCCAGGCACTATTTCTGATAGAGATGTGTCACAGTTTTAAAAGGCATTCCCTGTTTGTTATTAGCAACGCTACAAACATCGCAGAACCAGGCTTATGAGGTCCTTTCCCCTTTGGGAATTGAACCTGGAACCTTGTGCATGTCAAGCTGGCACTCTACCACTGAGCTACATCCTCTTCTTCAGCCCCATCCACGTGACTCTTTTGCATAAAATTTAAAAATGAGAGAGCACTGGGCTAAAAATGAAACATTTAGTCTCTTATATGTGCTGTCTGTCAGTCGAGGTCCGCACCCCCTTATTACACCAATAAACCTTCTGGTAAGCAGTATAGCAGTTGGTTTCTGAACAGATTAGGAATTATCATTGAAACCGTATTTAAAAAAAAAAAAAACAAGAATCTTGCTGTTGCTTCATTTTGCCTATTTTTATAGTGAGATCGAACAGCCCGTCGCGTCGGTTAGCGGACCTCCTTCCTCGTGTCTATTCACATTCACCAAAACCAGACACACGTCTTGTTGAGAGAATCAGACTAGCCCTCAGTGGAAGCTCTCCTGAGGACAATGACGACTTGTCAACTCAGGGTGAAGCTACCGCTGTCAAGGGAAGCGGCAGGGCAATGTGGCTCAGCGTCTTCATCCAGGCTCAGCGAGTCATTGAGACTAATTTTAGAAACTGTAGCTGAAGTTATCCTCTTTTTTTCCTCCTCAGCAGAACACAAAAAGTACTGAGAATGAGATGTGGAAAATCCTAAATGGCAACGCTGCTTAGAATAGAGTAAGCCGTGCGCTTTAGGCAGGATAAAATGGGGCCAAAGACGGCCAGGCGCGGGAATTCTGACAGGCCAGCTGCGGAGACCGGCGGCTATGTCTCTGCTATCCCAATGAGTCACCAAACGAGTTTCATCTAGGGCACTCCCAGGCAGAGGCAGGACCCATGCATACACTTTAACTTATAAACTCGGCCCCGTGACGGCCTAAGGATGGACCCTGGCACACGTCGGGGCCAGGAGGCTGAGACTGAATATTCCCTTCTGCCTCCCAAAAGTCCAGTTCAGAAATTCCTTTTAAGGGACACAGAAAGTAATCCTCATTGTCCTCAGTGACTGAGGATTAAGGACCAGGTTTCTGATAGCCAGCCAGGCTGTGACTGTGAGAGGGCAGGAGACTGGGTGCTCTTGCCTCTTCTGGTCAGTAGGGACAGCAGACGCTGACAGCTCACTCCCTTGTATTAGAGCACAGAGTGGCTTTCACGCGTTTGAAGCTGTCTTGTAGTGACAGGCGCAAAAGAAAAATGTGAGACGAAAGACGGGGCAAAAAACATCAGGAGCCTCTCTTTTGCTCTGTGTGTGTGTGTGTGTGTGTGTGTGTGTGTGTGTGTGTGTGCGCGCGCGCACGTGTACGCACTGCTGGGAGTTGAACCCAAGTCTGCCAGCATACGAGGCAAGTGGCTAAAACACAGCCCAGCGGCATCACCACGCACACTGCATTCCAGCTGCAGCGGGAATCGCAGTGCCACCCTCCATCCTGTGCAATCTATATTTTAGGTTTGATTACATAAATTCAGACCTCCCGCACCACCGCTCCAAAACAGATACTTAAACAGGGGACATTCCGGCTGGGCACGGTGATGTGCCCTTTAATCCAACCCCTCAGGAGGCAGAGGCAGGCCTGAAGGAGAGTCCATCCTGGTCTACATTCCATCACTGGTCTTGTCTTGAGACCCTGGGGGCACCGCCTCTGCAAGCTGTGCAGACCTCATGGACTAACTTCCTGGGGCACATAAACATTTCTCCCACACTGCCTCGTGGTGCACGCTAAGCCGACATCTCAGGTTCCTTGTGGGCTAATGCACTTAGGTGCCTTAGTTGTCTGTATCCCGGGGGGCCTACACCAGAGTGGTTTCAGCGGCTGGATGGAAGAGCACTGATGACAGACCCTGACGGGAAGATACGGGACTTGGCGGTGATTTCCATCGGGTCAGTCAGGATTCTGAGAACTGACAAAAGGGGGAGTTAAAGGGTCTTTTTTTTTTTTTCTCTCCCCTAGATTTTTCCCATTCAGCTTCTTGGCTGCTCCTCTTAAAAGGCTGTGATGGGGCTGAAGACACGGTTCAGTGGCTAAAAATACCAGCGGATTTTCCAGAGGACCTGAGTGCAATTCCCAGCACATACATCACGATTCGTAACTGTAATTCCTGCTCCAATGGACCAGACATCCTTCTCTGAACTCCGCACACATGTGGTGCACATACATACATTCAGGCAAAACACTCTGACATGTAAGATGACAAAACACATTTTTTTTTAATGTGAAGAAATGTGGGAAAAACAGTCTGAAGCAGCGTTGAAGATAGTCCGCTTGAGTGACAAGTGCTCAGGCAACCTTGTGCGGGCCCACGTCTGACCTAAGAGCACAGGAATATTCAGAGTGTTGTCACTGTGTGACTGCGTGACACCAGACCACACTGGCTCTCATTACCTAGTGAGGAGCCAAGTGTGTGGAGATGGCTTAGCTCTCAGGAAGATACACGAGTGGAGGTTGGGCACACCGTCAGTGTGTGAGGCCAGCAAAGGCAGGGGTGGGCAGGACATGACAGGGCTTGGGAGCGTCCACTGCCCCACGGAAGGCGCAGGCATCAGAGGCAGACACCAGGAAGCAGACTTGCCAAGTGGCCCAATAAACCTGACATCTCATGAATCTGGGTGCAGAGGTGCTATCGGGTGCAGTGTGACGTTATGACCACTGCCAGTCATTTTGAAATCAGCGACGGGCTGCTGGGTAAGTGCCATGGCATTCCTAAATGGCCCTAACATCTTACAAATTAGGATTTTGCACCAGTGGGCCTTAGGATATTAGGAAAGGCATACTGTCACCTGAACCAGAACGCTGTCTACAATGCTAAGCTGTGCTCAGTTCTTAGCCTGTCTTCTCCAAGGCCATACATCCTGGGGGTGAGGATGGGGGTGGAGCAGGGACTTTCCCTGTCTTCTTCTCAGGGCCTGCAAACACTCTTTGTTCCTAAACATTATAATTTCACAAACCTAGGGACTGAGAAGACGCTCAGTCACAATATCTCGTGTCCTCAGCATAGTTTACTCTCTCAGAGCAAGTTACTTATGATGTGATCACTGTGAGGAAGGCTGTGTCTGCTACAATACACTCTTGAAAGAACGCCAAACACCGAATGTCATAAATTGCAATAAGCCCAGTGTTGAGCTTAAGTTAATAATACAAAGGCTTAATGTTGGCCCATGGATAAATGACCACAACGCACAAAGTTACACACTTCTTTTAGGCCTCATACATTTCACAAGGGCCTCAATGTGAATACTTAGCCAAGGATGGCCTTGAACTCCTGATCTTGCGGATCCCACCTCTGAGGGCTAGGATTACAGGCGTGTGGCATCAACCTCCAGTGAGTGTGGTGCTGAGGGGTCCACCCAGGGTGTCACAGATGCTAACCGAGCACCCTAGCAACTAAGCTATTATTGCCAGCCCACAAAAGTTATTTAAAATGAGTACCACCAGCCTACTTCCTCAAATCAGGAGTCACACTGCACTTCACTGATACTATACCGCTGCTAAACTGTATCACAAATATCTGGAAATGCGCTTGGCTACCATAGCCTTTGAGCTACAGAAGTCAGGGTTCAAGTGTAGGATAAGGCCTAACTATAGCAGTTTCAGCAATTCTCTGCTGTGTGGACAGGATGCTGTGGACAGGATGCTAGACAGTGGCAAGGCATGGTAAGCCTCCACTGTGCACTCTGTGTGGTCAGGCAGAGGAAGCAGAGCGTGCTAATTAACTTTTCTGTTCCTATGACAAAACACCAGGACAGAGGCAACTTAAAAGAGAAAGGACTTACGGCTCCAGGTGGAACAGTTAGGAGATCATCGCGGTGGGGAGGATGGCAGCACGCAGCAGGCATGGCAGCCGAGTAAGGGGCCGAAAGCTCATGAGTTACGGGTAGCAGAGAGCAGAGAGAGCAAACGCTGAACAGGCAAGGCCTTAAGCTCTCAAAAGCTGCCCCCAGTGGCAAACGTTCTCCGGCGAGGCTGCGCTGCCTAACCTTCCTCAGACAGCACTGGAGCCCAAGTGTCCAAATGCTTGAACCATAGAGGACATTTCTCATTTAAACTACTGGAGCAAAGATTGGAGAAAGCCAGAAACTCGTTTGGTTAAGTTCAAAAGCAAACCCAGAATTCACACAAGCTCTGAGAACATCTGCCACACGGCCTCCCCAAAAGGCCCGTAGGACAGTTCTACAGAGAACGTGACATCGCTCTCTGCAATCTACAACAAAATTTTTTTGTGGGGGAAAAAAAGAAAAAACCAAAAGAGGAGATGCTTTACAAATGAGGTTGACACGGTTATTCCTGGCTCAGCAGTTCATCTAGTAAACCAAATGGCAGGAGCTCCCTCGTCTCCTGCCCGCCGGTTGAGCAATTAGGATGGACATGGTAGACTGCCGAGGCAGGACTGCAGCCTGCATACTTTTACCCTCCAATAACATGGTGAATAACCCATCTCCGGCCGCCGTTTCAAGGATAACGTACCCATGGCTTTGCTTCCTGGTGTACTTATTAAGATGTGGCTAACAGAACTTAGTGCCATGTGTTTAAACACAAACTTTCCTTCTGAATGGCTTGATACAAGAGCCTCCCATGCCTGTTTCTTTACCCAGAAATCTGAAGAGCATTTAGGGCAGTAAGTAGAAGAGGCAGCAGAGTGTCTAAGGAGGCGCTCGCACATGCATTTCCACTGTCTGGATCATAAGCTGAGTGTCAACTGTTGAACCCGTCAAACAGTTTATTACTGTACGTATCACACAGAGATGTCTTTTTACCTAATGGAACTGTCTTAACAGTTAAGTAAGGCAGCTGCCACTCACATGCTTAGCCCAGGAACAGATACAAAGCCACACCCAAAGTGGTGATTTATTAACATAATAGCAGCTTTGTAACAGACCAATCTTTTAAAAGCCTGGCTTTGTGCTGTCCTGCAGCCAATCAGCCTGGACGCTGGGGAGGAGTTTGGTTTTCCATCTAAGTTAGACACTTTAAGGCAGATTTGATATGACTCCAGTTACCCAAAAATGTGAAATATAAATATACCTTTTCTCAATCATTTGTTACATGGACCAGGCTGTTATGAAGCAGAAACACAAACAATAAACTGTGTCGTAAAGTTTAAAGCGTTAACTGGTACAAATCATTTAATGTCTGTCTCAACAGCCATTCTGGTTGCTGACAAGCCGGAGGTGGCCAGTGTCACCTAGGCAAAAGGGGGTGCATTAAAAGTCTATCATCAATGAAAAACAACAACCACAAACCACAACAGTATCATCAGGGTCTGGGGACATGGCTCTATTGATAAAGTGCATGGATGAGCACCCGATGGATGAGCACCCGAGTCCACGGCACCTACAGTCCTGGCGCAATGAAACAGAGACAGGATGCTCCCTGGAGCCCGATGGCCAGGCCGGCTAGCTGAGACAGGATGCTCCCTGAAGCCTGATGGCCAGGCCGGCTAGCTGAGACAGGATGCTCCCTGAAGTCTGATGGCCAGGCTGGCTAGCTGAGACAGGATGCTCCCTGAGGCCTGACGGCCAGGCCGGCTAGCTGAGACAGGATGCTCCCTAAAGCCTGATGGCCAGGCTGGCTAGCTGAGACAGGATGCTCCCTGAAGCCAGGCCGGCTAGCTGAATTGCTAAGTTCCTGGTTCAATGAGAAACCCCATCTCAAAAAATAAAACAGGAGTGATAGAAGACACCTGACATTGAACTCTGGTCTCTAATATGCATATATAAATATACACATGCACTCTACATTAAAAAAAAAAAAACCCATTAAGATGGCACAGTATGACTTGCTTTAAAAAAAATCACTCAATTTTACTTACAAATGGTTAAGCTAAATTTTACATTTTGTATATTTTACCAAAAATAGTCATGTAGAATAAGAAAACGATTCTTAATGTAATAAGCACAAAAAATTTACACAAATAAAATACAATCAGCCTTAATGTTCCAGGAAACAGCATGTGAAAATATTATTTTAAACATACGAAACTTGCTCTTCCCATGGTGTATATGTTACTATAATAAACACTGAACTTTCAATCATCAGTTTATTTGTAACCTTTAATTAGAAGAATTTGGTTAAGCAAGATAACACAATTCCACAAATATCCAGAGAACACTTAAGGTTCCTTCCTTCTTCCCCAACCCCATTCCTCCCTTTCTTTCTCTTTTTCATGTGTGTGGGCGTTTTGCCTACATGTGTATCTGTGTAAGATGCCGCTGGCTAGTGCCTGTGGAAGTCAGAAGAGGGCATCACGTCCCCTATTACCGGAGTTACACACAGTTATGAGCCACCACATGGGAACTGAGGATTGAACCCGGGTCCTCTGGACGAGCAGCCAGTGCTTCTAAGCACTGAGCCATCTCTCCCGCCCTGCACGAGGGCCCTGATTGCCTACGCTCATGTCTGGGCCACTCAGACCTTCTCACCAGTTCAGTTATGGCTGCCTCACACTTCAGCATGGCCTGGACTGATACTGTGATGCACGTTGGGGGACGGGTATGAGGGGTATTGTCAGCGTATCTAAAGCCTGCTTGTCTGCAGGGCCTGCAAACACAGGGCTCCCTTACACAAGCCTCTTTCACTGGGTCACTGTTGATAGGCATTCCTAGGCAACACAGGAAGGTCAAAGACCCCTGCCTGGCACACATTCTGGAGCCTCTAAAAGCAAAAGCTGATTGCTTAGTTTTTACTTATAAATCTCCATATTTTTATCCCTAAATACGAGGGGCCAAGTGCTGACTCAGTTTAGCCCCCTCTGCTTGCCCGCTTCCCACACTCGAGGCCAGCTTGCCATGGCGGCAGGGTGGGCCCTGTATACTGGAGCCCGTTCCAAGCCCGCCTCCACCACCGTCTGCTTAGGCCTCACTCTGGTCCCTCCGTCCTCTCAGCTTTCACCTTGTCTCACTGGCCTCAGAGCTGATATCAATGCTAAAACAAACACCCCTGAAATCTCTCCAGTGGCAACTGTGAAGGGATCCCCCGCGAGGCAAGCCGGCTCTGGCTGGTGCCTGGCTGAGAGAGCATGGCCCCGCACAAGAGACGGGAGCAGCACGCAGCTCAGGTCACGGCTTTATTTACACGGCGTTGGCTCCAAGGAAACAGAACAGCAAATGCTGCCACTAACACCCTTTAACACTTAAGCCCTCCTACGAAGCCTAAAGGAGCCTATGAAAAGGCCCAGAGGCCCAGGATTCCAGGCAGAAAAAAAAAAAAAAAAAAAAAAAAAAAAGTTCAATTTAACCAGCTTCCTGGTTAAACAGGATCCCGAGTAGAAAGTCCTTGGTCAAATGTTTCTTGTAATGGCAGGTGGATAATACCAGGAGACGGAAGAGTGGGTGGCTAGCCCACCGAGCGAATGAGCGTCCACGATACCCGGCTCGCAGCGCAGCTTTTCTACCCTTGGGACCCAGACAAGACCTTTCACAACGCTGCTGGGAGCCACAATGCACTGATTTCATCAGCTGCCCTTTCCCTGGGAAGTGTGGGAAGTGAAGCATTGAACAAGAGCCACAAGAGAGAAACAGGTCAGCTTTGAAAGAGCAGGCCGTTATGTCATGAACGTTACGTCACCAACATGACGTCACGTACGTTTCAGAGCCAATGTCCGAGTTCATCTCGAGGTGCACTGGGTGCCTCATGTTTCCAATTCGGCGAGTGGGGCCAAAACTCTGCTGCTATTGATTTCTCTGCTGGCACAGCCAAAATGCTTGGTGTACATTCAGGGTAAACACAGCAGTCTTTTCCTGATAGTACTTTCTAAGAACTGGCCATGCTAAAATCCAGCCCTGTTTTACACAGCCTTCCCAGAGTTGGCATCTCACTCCACAGACTTAAGGGCTCTCTGCTCCGATGCTGTCCCTGCTACCCGCATGCCTTGCCTTGTCTGACCCACTCCTTAAGTTCAGTAACTCAGAGCAATTTAGCTTCCAGTATTACTTCAAGAGGATACAGGTCAGGAGCAGGCAGACTACTGGGCTGCATGTGTATGTACATATGTGTGCATGCTTATGCGTGCATATGCGCCTGTATGTATGTATGTGCATGCGGCTGGGTCCAAGACCAAATTCCTATTCCTTACTGTACCACACACAGCACAGTCTGCGTAGGAAACCTCCCAGGAGGGCTAATTCTTTTCAAAATGGCTGCCCCCCTGAAGCAGTGCCAACAAGTTGTCTTGGGAGGTCAAACTCACCTTCAGGGAGCAAACAAGGCTGTCAATTAAGCTCCGGAGCTCTGAGTCAATGACTTACAAAGGTGTTCCCATGGGACTTCTTGCTCTGTGACCAGTTGCCAAGGCCCTTGCAGCTCTGCCCTTACACAGCCCCGGTTATCTATAGCAGGTAGTCACTCCATTAAGGGAGTTTTCCTTCCGCAAGCAATAAGCTCTGGTCAGTGTACATTATGCTGATTAACGCATCCCAGGGCTTAGTATGCAAAAGCAGCCATCGCATACTGATGAGCAGATACGAGAGTTAAAATCAGATGTCCTGACTTGAACAAAACCCACAATTTACCTTTGCATCAACTCCCCTTCAATTTGCCAGATTCCACATGACACGAAAAGGCCTGTAGAGACCAAAGACTCATTGTACCTCCCATCTGCAGGGAAGGGGCGGGTGGGGAGGTGGTGGACCTCC
>OU015756.1:3347671-3358306 GCA_907169655.1 Acomys percivali
GGATGATGGAGGTCACAGTGGGATGATGGAGGTCACAGTGGGATGATTGAGGACACAATAGGATGATGAGGAACACAATGGGATGATGAGAGACACAGTGGGATGACTATGGGGGACATAATGGGATGATGGAGGGCACAGTGGGATGATGGAGGGCACAGTGGGATGGTGGAGGACACAGAGGGATGATGAGGGACACAGTGGGATGAGGAGAGACAGTAAGATGATGGAGGGCACAGTGGGATGATGGAGGGCACAGTAGGATGATGGAGGACACAGTGGGATGATGGAGGCCACAGTGGGATGATGGAGGCCACAGTGGGATGGTGGAGGACACAGTGGGATGATGAGGGACACAGTGGGATGATCAGGGACACAGTGAGGGATGTCCAAATGCTCTTCAGGCTGTGTGTCCACGACCTACTTGCAGCTAGGATTGGTGGACAACTTCCTTGGGAAGCTGATGATTGCTGAGTTTGATTCAGTTGTGGAAGATATGTGTGCCCCAGGTAAGGGACCACATTCCACCCCCCCCCCCAGAGGCTGATGGGGCTCCACTGAGGAAGATGGCTGTGGTGGCTTGAATTGAGATGGCCCCCTAGAATCAAGTGTTTGAATGTTTCGCTATATGGAGCAGCACTATTAGGAGGTGTGGCCTTGTAGGAGTTAGTGTGTCACATTGAGGTCTCCTAGTGCTTAAGATTGGCCCAGTGCGGAACAGTTTCCTTCTGCTGCCTTCAGATCAAGACGGAGAGCTCTCAGCTCCTCCTCAAGTACCACATCTGATGACAATGGACTAAACCTCTGACCTTGTAAGCCAGCCCCAATGAAATGTTTTCCTTTATAAGAGGAGTTGCCTTGGGGCTGGAGAGATGGCTCAGAGGTTAAGGGCATTGACTGCTCCTTCAAAGGTCCTGAGTTCAATTCCCAGCAACCACGTGGTGGCTCACAACCATCTATAATGTGACCTGATGCCCTCTTCTGGCCTGCAGGTGTACATGCAGGCAGAACTCTCTATACATAATAAATAAATAAATAAATAAATAAATAAATAAATAAATATTTTTTAAAAAGAGGAGTTGCCTTGGTCATAGTGTCTCTTTCACAGCAATAAAACCGTAACTAAGACAATGGCCTCTCACATTGGCCAAAAACAAACAAACAAACAAACAAAAACAAACCAACCTGAGCCACAGTGAGGACCAGGTAGAGAAACTGATGTGGATGATGGTGACATGGACAGTGTGGGAGAAATGGAGGTGACAGCTACAGATGATGGGGCCACCACGGATGGGATCTATCCTGGCCTGAACCCTCTAATCCAGAGTCCCAGACTATTAAGGCTGGGGGGGCATGGGGGGGCGTATAATAGAATGTTTGCACTGCTGTCTGGAGAAAGAAATGAGTGGGATGGGAAATGGCTCGGCCCCTTGTTTGTTAGGCATTCTGAGGCACAGGGGCTGTTGCAGGGCTCTAGACCTCCGTCCTGGTAACCTCACTCCTCTGTCCTTCCCTCCTGGGGGGGAACAGAAGCCTTAGAGCCTCGCCTCTGGTGCCCAGGCCCATTCTGCCAAGGCCTCTTGAACCTAAAGGAACCGCCTGGGCCGCTGCGAGACCAGCATTAGTGCTGCCTGGATGCAGTGGCGGCGTGGGGGATGGCCGACAGATGTGGCTGTGGGTGGAGTGGAACCACCAGACTGCTGAAGGAAACAGAACTCCACAGCCAGGGTGGGGGCCAGGGGCTGCCTAGATCAGGAGCGGTGAGATAAACACGCGCTTGGGAGAGCTGAAGGTGGGTGTAAGCAGGTGTGGCTGTGGGACCTCCCTACTGTCCCCACCACAGCCTCCCGGGAACGCTCCCATCTTCAGCACCCTCAAGAGTTTGACTAAGTGGTGGCGATAGGACAGCTGGGCTGTTTTAGGTCCGGGATGAGACTCGAGACCTTGAGTGTCATGACGCCTTCTTCCATGACGTCACCCTGGAATCAGCCTTCTGAGAACCACCCGTGAGAGTTCAGCAAGACAGTAGTCCCCTTCAGTAGGCTGGGGCTTTGGATGGAGGCGCCATAGCAGTGCTCGGAAAGTTACTCTAAGCCTGAAACAAACTGGGTTTCCGAGGGGAGGGTGTGCCTTGAGAACTTGAGACCTGGCGGACGGTGCAATTAAAGAACTGAGCGTGAGTGGTGGCATTGACTGCTTCACAATTTTATATTTATTGTTGGGCGAAATCAACTCTGAGATGTAAAGTCTTGAATAATCTAACTACTTATCAGCGTAGTAGGCCGACTCAACGGTTTGCTCCCTGGGTAACCAGAGGACAAAAAGATACGCTCTGACAAAACACAACTACAAGGAAACAATTTCTATTCTAAAATACCTTATAGCCCACACAAACCACTTAAGGAACTCACCGGCGCCAGGTCTCTCTGGTTTGTACTTAACAGTGACAGGATCTATCAACTCTCCAACCCGGCTTCTTCAAACTCCTGCAGCTCAGGGATCCTTCAGAGAGGTCTGTGAGGCCAGAGGATGAGAGCTCTCAGCTGCAGATCACTAACATCCCCAGGAGGCCAAAAGCCAAAGCCGTCTCGTGGGCGCACATGAATGAAATCTGATTTGGGACTGGGGACCCACACCTCCGTCTTCTATCTTCTGGGGTCATCCCAGCTCTGTCCCCGTGAGTTGTTGTAGTTTAACTCCTGAAGGCTAATTGAGAATGACCACACATAGATGATTAGGTCAGGAGGCTGGACAGATGGTGCAGTGGTTAGAGCAAGTCTTCAGAGGAGTCAAAGTTCAGCTCCCAGCACCCACGCTGGGCGGTTCACAGACACATAGATAAAAACAAGAAAACAGATCTTTAAAACAAAGACTAAGAAGGCTCTGAAGGGAAAAGGAGGGGGAGGGGCTAGTTAGTGAGCATAAAGTAGTGACATCTGCTGAAAGTGAGCTAAGACTGTACTTACCTCAGCGCAGCCTGGTTGTCACATGACTTTGAAGAACCAATAGTATCTTCAACCTCACTGATGTGGGGGTTGGATTCAGAACCCCAATCTGGAAGTTTAGGTAATTAACGTAATACAAGCCTATCTAAGGCACACATCACTAGGACTCCAGAGGAAGGCTACTGAAGTCTAGGCTTTGCCTAATTAGCTCCTTTGTCCTTGTCAAGTTACTTTCCTGTCCTGTGTTTAAGCTGAGGAGTGAGTTTTGGGGAGGATTAAACAAAAGGGATTGTTAGGGAAATTCTGGGTATGTGGTAAATCCTGTGTTAGCACCAACTGTGATTGCATTCCTAAATCACTCAGCTGGGCTTATACAATTAGAGAGTGTGGCTAGGTTACCCCCACCCTCCCTCCCCCTCCCCATCCCACCCCTACCCTGAGCCCACTGCTATCAAACAAGGCAGGCTGGTTTTTCATATGCTTGAGACTGATGCCTTGCTTGTGTCCAAGTCCCCTAGTTAATTAAAGTAGAATAATGGTCACTCTACCAGTTGTGTGGGACAGGGCCTCAATTGCTTTCTCTCTTTCTTTCGCTTTTTTTTTTTTTAGACAGGGTTTCTCTGGGTAGCCTTGGCTGCCCTGGACTTGCTTTCTAGACCAGGCTGGCCTCGAACTCACAGAGATCCGCCTGCCTCTTCCTCCTGAGTGCTGGGATTACAGGCCTGTGCTGTCTACTTTCTTAATCTTTTTTTAGTTTTTAAGGGGGCAATGCAAAATATGCGTAAGGTGTTAGCGCCCTCTGGTGGAACCTGTTATACTGCAGGGGTTCTTGTGTTTGCTTTTCAGATACTGGATTCTCACTTGTGTTCAGAAATTTCAGTATTTTGGGAGGAGGGAGTTTCATCGTTATGTTGCCAGCGTGGATGTGGTTCCCTGTCACTGTATATGACATAAAGTGGCTTATATACCAGGAGTCATGACTTTGGCTCACATTTCTGCCCTTTGTGCAGAATGTTTGCCTCCATACATTTGTACAACTGTGGTTTTTAAAAATTATTCTTTGAAAATAAACACAGGGCACAACACTGGGATGTCATTGGCAAGACTGCAAATGCAAGGCTAAAAATAAATCAGTAGAAACTACTGCAGGTCCTCTAATGAGAGATGTTTCCAGAGCATATGAAGACAGTTTAGGGGCAGTGAGATGGCTCCGGAAAGGTGCCTGCTGCCAAGCTTGACACCCAAGTTCGGTCCCTGGAAGCTACATCATAGAAGGAGAAAACCAACTAAGGAGAGTTGTACTCTGACCCCCACACAAGCACGACGTGCGCGTGCGCACGCGCGCGCACACACACACACACACACACACACACCTTAAAAAAATCCAAGTGCTATGCCACTTGCTTGCTTCAGAATCATTGGAATGTGTTGATTTGAAACACAAGCCAGAACCATGCTATTCAAAGGCAGAAGCCTTGATCCTCAGGCCCGGAACGTAGTGTAAGCTGACAAGTTATTAACTCCAGCTACAAAGTCACAAAGCCCCTGTTGGCTTACTGCTGTGGGGATCGTAACTGAGCCACGTGGAGGCATTTGGATCTGTTGTAATTGAGCGGAATGCTTTAGGGCTTTTCCTCCACTGCTGCAATCTCAGTGTGAGCCAAAGTATGGCAGCTTGAGGAAGCACACTTTTGATCTCATGGGGTTCACACCGCGAGGCTTTGTCGAGTTACAATGTATCCCGGCAGTCAGACTCTTGGTCTTTGTTTCTAGAGTTGCTTAGGACCTGACTGTGTCAGTAAAATAGTCTGGGACACCACAGGCGGCCAAGGACAGCTTGTGAAACCAGGACACGCATAGCGGGTACTGAGTCCTAGAGGACCCCAGGGCTGCCCAGTGTGCACCACACTAGCCTTGGAGCTCACCGCTACTATTGTGTCTTAGGCTGTAAGTAGTCTCACCCACACTTTGCACATAGCAGCTTTTGGTGTTTGTATGTGTTTTCCCAACGCATTCCACTTACAGTAGGTTTGACCATCTCTCTTTTGCCTTTCAATGCTCATGACTCCAGTGAACTTTTAACAGAATGGGTCAGACCCTCTGTGCTCCTTATCTTCTTCCTCCTGCTGCTGCCCACTGGGGAGCTCCGCCTCAGTTCCCTCAGTTCAAGAATTGTCACTGAAAATCACTTAATAGTTGACAAAGTCAACAAACAGCCTTGAAATCCAGGAAACATCTACTACCTCCTACAGGGGTGTGTGCTTGAAGCCCATGTTGCAGGGCTTACACTCCAGCCCCGCCCCCCTGACGCATACAAATACACACACAGGTGTGTGCATGTACACACAAGTACACCCCCCTACAAACAATGCACAGGAACACCTGTTATACACCCAGATTCATGCAAATGAATGCACAGACATACCCCTTTTTAGGGAGTGATTCACGTAAGAGTCAGAAACCAAGAAATACAGAATAGAGTTAACACAGATATACAGAAACATGTACACAGACAGAAACACAACACATACATGCATGTACAGACAGAAACACATGTATAAACACAGATTCATACATGCATGTACAGACAGAAACACACAGATGAACACTTATGCATGCAATGCACACACATACACACTCACATATACATGCATACACATGTGTATATATACATGCAGACATATGTGCACATGAACATCATTGTACGCTCTAGGAATGCTGTCCCTGGAAAGTGAAAATGGTCTAATGACTCTGAATAAGTGAAATTCATTTTATTTCTGTTAATAGTTGTCTTTCATATGAAATATTAAATGATACAAAACACTCCTTTTCAAAGCCCATTGGCATTGATAAATAGATGGAGAATTATTGGCTCACAAAGAAGTGAAAATATATCCCTTTTTAGGGGAGTGGTTCACATGAGAGTCAGAAACCAAGAAATACAGAATAGAGTTAATACTGATTATTTAGTTCATGCAAAGGTGATTCATAGAATGCATTCAAATTATGAGCTATTGAACTATAAATAAATATTTATTTCTGTGTGTTGGAGGTGCCACTAGATTCACAGGGGCGAGAGTGGATCACTTCCCTGGAGCTGCGTTCCTCTGCCCTCACAATCAAATTCAGGCTGTCCGCCTTAGCAGCAAGCCCCCCATCTGCTGGCCCATCTAACTGGCCTCATACATAGATTTAAAAATTGAATTTGTACATCAATCTTAGAACTCTGCCAGTTACTATTACAGCTACCAAGATTTATCTAGCTGGGGCCACTTCATGAACCATGTATTTTGACTGAGTTCTGCTAAATATTGGCGGGTTTGTTTTTTGTTTTTGTATTTTTATGGTTTGAATGTGAAATGTCCCCTGTGGGCTCATGTGTTTGAACACTTGTCCTTCTCCTGGTTATGGAGCCTTAGGAAACGGTGTCTCACGGAAGCAGGTAGGTAGCCGGTCTTCAGTGGATAGCCGAGCCCCACTTCCTACCTGCCCTCCCCTTCCTGACTGTAGAAGCAGTATGGCCTCCCCGCGGTCCGCTCCCCCCACCCCGCCCCCCATTCTGCCTCCATGCCTGTCCTGCCATGATGGACTGTCTCTTCCCAACTGCGAGCCACAGCACACCCTTCCTCCTGGAGCCGTTGGGACTCTGAAAAGCTGGAGAACAGTGCACTGGATCCTCTTGGGACATTGACGGTGAGAAGAAAGCGGCACAGGTGATGGCATTTATTTAATAGGCTTGCTCACAGGGCAGCCAGGCTGTTGAAACTAGTTTTACATGGCTGTGCTCGTTTCTTAGTTTCTCTCTTAACCTGGCTATCACACAAACAATTGAGACTCTTTTATATTTGTTTATAGGGCTTTACAACACAATCTTGAGCAGTTTCAGTCCGTTCTTAACCCTCTATGTTATCCTGACTCCATCTTTGCCAAAATCCCCACGTTACTTGCTTTTTAGCTCTTTCTTGGCTCAGCTGAATCGTCATCTCTGCCGCAGCTCTGCCTGTGGCTGTCTCCCCTGCTTCCTCTTCTAACTCCTCCCCCGCCTGGCAGGAAGTCCAGCCCTATTCTCTCCCCTGCTCAGCGATTGGCTGTAAGCTGTTTTATTGACATAACGGGGGACAATCGGGGAGCAGAGTTTATACAACAGTTTGAAAGAAGATCCTTAGACCAAGGCTTGTAACCAGATGTGTGTGACACAGAAATCAGCATTTGAATTACACACTAGCCTTAGGCCAACACCTGGCAGGGCAGGTGCAGTTTCCCAGCAAAGTCCTCTTTTTCCCAGTGACTTCTACTTTGTGTCAGGTTGACAGAAAACCAGCCAGCTTTGTCCTTGTTACTGTTTTTCACCGTGCAGCATACTCCAGGCTGGCTGGCCTCTGATCTTCCAGGCCACCCCAATGTGTCCCTCTCTCATCTCACCGCGAGAGATCCAGCACAGCTTGCTGGGCTTATGTGGCAAGCACTTTGGCCACCGAGCCCTCCCCACAGCCATCCCCACACTTCTTATAATAAAAACTGATTTCGGCAACTTTAAAAATGAAGCAACAACAACAACAACAACAACAAAACAACAAAACCACCACATAATTGTGGAAGAAAAGAATGGATATTGTTTTGAGAACAATGGGTTGCCTCGTTAGGCTGCAGCTGCTTGTGATGAAGTTCCTTCTCCAGTCATCTGGCTTTAAGGAAAAACAATAAGCAAAAACAAAACAAAAAACAAAAAAAAAAAAAAAACCCCAACCAAACCCAAAAACAAAAAACCAAAACACTCAGACTCCTTTAAATCGTGGAGTTGGTCTTTTGGAAAACTAAAATTTCACTGGGCACACACAAAGAAAAATGATTTATTGTTTCAATTATAGCCTAGTAGCATATTAAATGCTTGGCTTTATGAGTACATCCTGCCAAGTGTCCGATTCTTTCAGCTACCGAAGGCTATCTTTATGGAAATAGATGTCTGTTTTCATTGGTGCTGCCCCCGGCCCCCGGCCGTACAGATGGCCTGCTTGTTGCTCTGTTCCAGCCTGCAGAAAGAATGGGCTCCATGTTTGGCTGGAATCTGAACCGACTAGCTAGCGATGGCCGCAGGCCCCTCCGTTGTGCTCAGCGCAGTCACTCCTGCTCCGAGCAGCAGCCTGCACACACAGTTGGTCCCAAGAGGCATGGGGGTACTTTTCAAGCACAGCCATGGGCATCAATGGGAGTGAGCTTGTGTGGTTCACTGCTTTCGAATACTCCCCAAATGGCATCAGTGCAAAGGAATCTTTCTGTCTCTCATTTATGACCGGACCACAGAGGTCACAAAGGGCCATTATGACGCAGGGTTTGTCATTTTCTGATATGGAATGAGTGAGTGAATGCAGCTGTTTCTCTAGGGTGAGGCAAGAGTATTTTAACATTATTTTTTTCTGTAATGATTTCATTCCATGCCAACTTCTTCTTCATCGGAGCTCCTCTTGCCTCAGTTGGTCTTATAAAGCGCCCTCTTGTGGTTTGAGAGAGAATGGACCAGGCGCCTATGTTTGAACATTGGGTCTCTAGTTGGTTGGTTGTAAACAACTTTATACTGGGCCTTGAGACAGCATCACTAGAATTCATTTGTCTCCTCTCTGCTGTTTTAAAAATACATTTAATTTTTAATTGTTTTGCTTGCATCCATGTGTGCCATGTGTGTGCAGTGACAGAGGACGTCAGTTACAGATGGTTGTGAACTACCATTTGCATGCTGGGAACTGGCCTTAGGTAGGTCCTCTGCAGAAGCAGCAAATGCTCTTAACCACTGAGCCATTTTTTCCCTAGCCCTATTTCTTCCTTTTCTTTATTTATCCAACACATGTCTGTTGACCGCCTGCCACGTATCAGGATCTGCAAGGGGCTAGGTACAGGACAGTTACATGGAGATCAGTCATAGAGAAACACACATTCCTTGGGGTCACCTGATGACCTCCTCCTGAGCCCACCATAGCGGTACCACTGTGAAATATTTGCCAAGCCGTCACATAGTGCTAGGAACTGGGGCACTAACCGTTCTTTGATTGTGCCTTTTTCATGGCCATGCTGTGCATGGCGTGCAAGCAACCCATTAAGAGATCTGCTTGCACATAGCTAGCTAACTCTCATTGTTCATAAATCTAATATAGCTTAATAAGATTTTAAAGTTCCAAAGGGCCTTGCCTTGCTGTGGCTTAGCCTGGTTCCCCTCATGAAATAGTTGGGTTTCTCCAAGTAAATACAGAGCCTTGTTTCTGTGCACTCAGCACTCTACACTCTGGCTTCTCAGCAGGTAACTGAAAAATCCTCCTGCAGAGAGTTAAGCTGCTCCTAGTTCTAGCTCCTGCCCTAGGATGCAGGTCCAGTCTCTTCCCTCTCCTCCACAGTGGTTTGGCAGCCAGAGGTCTTTGCCTCAGTGTCTCTTGCCAAATTCTGCTTTGCCAACCTATCCCCTCCCCTGCCCTCACTGTAGCTCTCCCAGTTGTGTGTCTGCAGGCGTGAGACCTCTGCTCCTGTCTCCTGTCTCCCCTTCATACCCTTAATGCTCTAAGTTTCGCGGGGTCATCTGTGGATAAGCCGGATGCCTTTTCTCTTGTGATCGTGCACACATTAAATCGGCAGTTGTACCCAAAGCTGCTACACGGCTTCGGCAAGCTTCTCCTCCGTCACTTATAGGCAACTAATATTGGGGAAGCCATATCAACCCCAACTCTAAAAGGTGAAACGCCTAGCTTACAGGGGTGCTGGGAGAACCGAATAAAATAACACAACACTTCACACAGGGACCGGACCATGATTAAACATGAACAAAGACTGACTTAGGATTCCTGGGATCTGGTGCACCATGTTGGTGACTTCCATCAGAATGCCTTTGCAGGAGGTGATCCCCAGGGGAGTGTTGGAGGGGCATGAAGGATGCAGGCTCAGGCGGGCAGGTGAGCTCCTAACCGTGGGACACCATGAGTTCCTACCAGGAAGTGTTGGAAACAGAACTGTTTGCCGAGTTGTGGCATTTTGTTAAAATATAACGCTGCAGAACGGAGAAAGATTTGTCGAGGGATAAGAAGGTGCATGCACTTTCTTAGGCCAATGTCTAGTGCCTGCCCGCCAGCCTTCAGAAGTGACCTGCAAACTGTCCTGGGAAGGACCTGCACCAGCCACTGAAGGACAAGGGGAAGACACACAATCAGGTCATGTGGTGAAGGCCCAGATGTTAGTGTTGAGATCAGACTGAGAGCAGAGAATGCTGAGCCCCGGGCAGTGGGGCTGGGCTGCAGTGCATCCTCAGTAACCAGGGCTGGGGGGGGCTGGGCTGCAGTGCATCCAAGGTAACCCTGGACAGTGGGGCTGGGCTGCAGTACATCTGCAGTAACCCCGGGGAGTGGAGCTGGGCTGCAGTGCATCCTCAGTAACCCTGGGCAGTGGGGCTGGGTTGCAGTGCATCTGCAGTAACCCCGGGTAGTGGGGCTGGGCTGCAGTGCATCTGCAGTAACCCCGGACAGTGGGGCTGGGCTGCAGTGCATCTGCAGTAACCCCAGGCAGTAGGGCAGGACTGCAATGCATCTGCAGTAACCCTGGGCAGTGGGGCTGGGCTGCAATGCATCTGCAGTAACCCTGGACAGTGGGGCTGGGCTGCAGTGCATCTGCAGTAACCCCGGGCAGTGGGGCTGGGCTGCAGTGTATCCTCAGTAAC
>OU015756.1:3372263-3390084 GCA_907169655.1 Acomys percivali
CACACACACACACACACACACACACACACACACACACACACACACACGCCCAAAACAGGAGGCAGGAGGGAAGACTTGGGATTGTTTTGGCTGTTCATCAACACTTCAAGAGATGCTCCTAGAGAGAACTGCTCCAGGGAAAGCTCCAAGGCTTTGGACTCCAGCTGAGGCTGCAGGTTCCAGCAGCAGCAGCTTTGGTGGGATTGCTGGGTTGCTGAGGTCCTGCTGACTACACAAGGAGAAACGTTCCTCGGAACAGATCTCCTCAAGGTTTCATTATTTTCTTCTTTAATCTCCTTTTCACATTGTTTGGGTTAGTCGGGTTGTCAGGGAGGTCAGCTCGTTTAATAAGTTCATAATAAAATATACTTGTTAAGAAAATTAAGCTTACAGCGAATGGTTCTGTCTTCCTCCTAAACAGAAAGTGTTAACAACTATCAGAGTAGTGAGACTTCCTCTTCAACCTTTAAGTTCAGGGCTAAGATGTGCCCTGTGCTGCACACACTTGCTCTTTTGGAGATAGAGTTTGGGATTTAGCCGCTGGCAACCAAAACTTGTCTCAGCCTCTCAGTTATAGGGATTACAATAATAAACAATGGATTATTTCTAGATTGGTCTCTTCAGATATAAAAACAAAACTATAAATTAAATTATATTAACAAACCAGGCGCTTAACAAAACACACCAACTGCCAAGGTTGTCCCTTTCTGGGTTACGCATATCTCCACCTCGTGTTTATTTTCCCCATCTGTTTAAAAAAAAAAAACAAACCAACAACCAAACCCACAGAAACCGCTACTTTCATTTTTGCTTATTCCTGGAGGCTGGATTCTCAGAGTTCAGCACTGATATGGGCTTGACCTAGGGCACTCTCTGGAAGCTTGCCCAGCCCAAAGGTGCCCGCCTTGCCTCACAGTGCATCACTGCCCCAAAGCTCCATTGCGTGTCCCCACCCCAAGCTATACTCACTACTTCCACTCTTTCAGTGCCCAGGTCGCTGCCCCTGACCTTGGTGAGGACCCGGCAAGAGCTGTAGAGGCTCCAGGACGGGGCAAGGCAGAAAGAGTCCCAGAATCCTTAAGGAGGATGGAACAGCAACTCCAGTCCTGGGCCCCTCATAGAACCAGGTGAGTGTGGGCCAGCAGGGAGCAGAGGAGGGCTGGAGGGGACTAGGAAATCCTCCTCAGCAGCCTCATTGCAAGCGTGAAATGCAAATTGGTTAAGTGGTGCAGTCCTTAGAGGGTCCTGTGTTTGGGGAAGGTCTAGGATGTACAAACAACCTCTGATCTGCAAGTGTGTGTGAAAGCAAACAGTTGATGTTGGACAGGTAATAGTTTTATCAAGCAGGAGCTACAGTGAGTGCAGAAGAAATTTGCTAACACTACTACTTAAGGGAACTGAACAATTTATTGTTTTTCTTTATCTCGTGATATAAAATTTGTCTGGCAATCTCTAGTTTGTTCTACAGATATTCACCAACCTCTTACAACTCTTACTTGATAGTGCAGAAAAAGTTTGAACAGACAGAAAAAAATAAAGACCAAAATAACCAGATTGTAAACCTTTTAGTGGATTGTGTATCAAGGCTGCTATCTTACTTTATTTTCTTGTTCAATACTAGAAATGTAATGGCTTGCTGTCGTTTTAGAAACACAGAAAGATTCATAGTAACACATTTGTATCTAGAGCATGTGTCCGTGTCTGGGCATTCACACTTGAGATCCCCTTATGGAGTCAAAATGGGCCTCTCCAGCTCAGTGCGTTCTCTTGCACCAAAGCGTATTAAGGTGCACACACAGGCAGATCCTATTTCTGCACTCACTGCCACACAGTTGAAAGAAGGAGAAATATGATAAATGGAAATTAAAATGCAAACTAGGCTGGAGAGTTGTCCTGAGAAAGCAGTTGACATGGGGTGGGAGGGAGGGAGGACTCAGAGTGGACGCAGCAGCTGGACCCAGGGACCCTCAGAGCTGAATGATGTCATGTTTTAAAGCAATTGGTTCCGTTTTATTTTATGTGTGTGGGTGTTTTCTTTGCATGTATGTAGGTACACTGCTTGCATGCCTAGGGCCCATGGAGACCAGAGAGGGCACGGGATCCTCTGGAACTGCAATCGCAGAGGATCCAGTGCAGTCCCTGGGGGCCTCTTGGGGAGGGGGTCTTCTCCAGCACAGAGAGTCAGAGGGTCATTGCTGAGACAGTGGAGGGGGGAGGGAGGAGTCAGGCGATGGTCAGGGGAGTTTAGCAGCTCTGAGTGCCTAGCAACAGGTGCTTCTTCACTTACACAAGTCTCACAGAGCAAAGACAGACTAATGATTGTTCAAGTGGTACCAAGTGTGTGTTTGAGTTTTCATTACATATCCTGAGTTACAAAGTTCAGTTACAATTAGAAAATACAAACAGAACAGCTTTTAATATTTTGGCCCTATAACTCCAGTGAAATGAATCTATAGTGAAAAGAGGCCTTGAACCTCTAACCTATTCCCCTGAGCAGGCAGAGTCTGCCAGTTATCTCTGTTTACCCTGCACCAATTATGCTGAGTCAGCTCAGGGGCAGACACCCAAGAAGACCCCTGGAGCCATGGCCTCTTCTAGCCATGTGCTTATCTGTGCTGGACGGTCTCCAGGGCACAGGGAGGACTTCCAAACAGTGGCAGAATGAAGCTAATTTTAGGGTTTTCCTAATTGGACCCAGACACAGTTCTTTTTTTAATCAGGAAAAGACATAAAATGAATCATAATGCAGAAAGTCTCCCAAGAATGCAACACACAGAGACCTAAACCCAAAAGTTAGAGGTGGAAGGACAGCAAGGGTGGTAACCCACTCCACTTTGCTGAGTTCTGCTGGATCTTGGCAAGCAGGTGCGCTGGCATCATGACTCTCACCGTTTCCAGTGATATGGCTGTGCCAGCTGAGCCCTATCTCCAGCTCCTTAACTTGCTTCTTCAGAACAGAGCAAGAAGAGGTCAACCAGTCCCCGTCCCCCCCAGGCCCACCCAGGGACAAGAAGGGGCCAACCAGTCCCCCCACTCAGGAACAAGAGAGGGCCAACCAGTACCCTCACTCAGGAACAAGAAGGGGAAACAACATACTGCCTTCTCAGGAGGCTTCTCCTGGCCTTTGCATGTGTTAATTTGGGATGCAGAGGAGACTCCAAGAAAGACTATGCTTCCAACCATCCCATAATGCTGGCAGCATGGTCTATGCTAAGGTAAACTGTGGCTACCATTTGTAGTACAGACACCTTTTATGAACAGGTCTTAGTTAAAGATACACCAGGATTTTATATGAGCTCATGTGAATTGCATGTTCTTTAAGGATTTGGTAAATGCTTATCATATAGCCACATTGTATATATTTTTGGGGTACCATGTGACATTTCAGTGCATTTGAAAAATGTGTAGTGACTAGGTCAAGGGAGCTTTACTGCCACCCCAGATATTTTGTTCACCAGTTTTGATTTAAGGTTAGTTGTATTTGAAAACTGTTTGAAGTAGGAAATCTTAGAATCATCTGCTTGAGGAAAATAATTAGGAATAATATGGATTACAAAAATTAAAGAGCTGGAAAGCCTACTTTGTGTGACACAGACATACACACACATACATGCACACACCACACACACACACACATACACACACACACACACACAGAGAGAGAGAGAGAGAGAGAGAGAGAGAGAGAGAGAGAGAGAGAGACTACATTGGCACATAGAAAACTAAAATTTCTTCTCCAAGAAACATTTTGCCCATATCACTTTAAGATGGGAACCAAAAGTTTAGTCTACATGGCTGTGGCTTCACATTTTTTTTCATCAGGAACAGCTTTACTATGCTTATAACTATCAGTATATGCCCCGCCAACTCACAGTGCACAAGTCTGTGGCTGTGGGTGTATTCAGAGGTGTGCACGCATATTCCATCATTTACTCTGTGTATTCAAACCTTGAGCTGCTTTTCCACAGCTTCTCTTGGATACAACTGGTCTACAAGGGGAAAGTGCTGCTCCTCAGGAAAGGGGGAGTGAGGCAAACACCAGAGAAGGAGAGAAGTAGGAAAATAACAATATGGATGGATGGCAAAGTCATCAGAAACATACTATTAACTATCTACCTAAAATAATAGAATTGATAATGCACATAATTTAGTATATAACTACACATGTACAGTTTTAATGAACCCTCCTTGTCTAGGCTGATGGAAATCCTTCCAGGAGCCAAGGATCATCAAACAAAAAACCAAACAAGTAGGAGATATGGGAAGCGTCTTTTGAGTTGTTGGCCAGGGTGTCCCGGGTTGGCTCGCTCTCATGTGTGGGTCTCAGGTGGGGCCAGTCATTGGTTGGCCATTCTCTCAATCTCTGTTCCATCTTTATCCCTGCACATCTTGTAGGCTGGGTAAATTTTAGGGCAAAGGTTTTGTGGGTGGGTTGGTCTCCCCCTCCCTCCTCTAGTAAGTCCTACCTGGCTAGAAAGTGGCCACTTCAGTCTCCATGTTCCCTGCTGCTAGGAGTCTCTGCTAGAGTCATCTTCATATTCTGCCAGGAGCCTACCCTCTCCCAGGTCTTCAGCTTGTCCCAGAGATGCACCCCTGCTTGGCTTCCCTTCTCTCTCTCAGCGCTCTGGCCTCCCACCCCTGCCTTCCCCGCATCTGATTCCCACTCTGGTTCCCCTCCCACACTCTCTCCCACCCAGTTCCCTCTTTTCATCCACCTCTGATGTCTATTTTATTTCCCCTTCTGAATGGGATTCCATCATCCTCCCTTGGGCCCTCCTTGTTCCTTAGCTTCTTTGTGTCTGTGGATTGTGTCATGTTTATCCTGTACTATAGGGCTGATACTCATTTGTAAGTGAGTACAATGTACATACCATATGTGTCTCCCTGCATCTGGGTTTCCTCACTCAGGATAATATTTTCTAGTTCCATCCATTTTCCTACAAATTTCAGGATTTCTTTGTTTTTAAGAGCTAAATAGATTTCCACTGTGTAAATGTACCACATTTTCTTTATATATTCTTCAGTTGAGGGGCATCTGAGCTATTTTCAGTTTCTGATAGTTACCAATAGAGCTGCTATGAACATAGTTGAGCAAGTGTCCTGGTGGTAGAGTAGAGCATGTTTTGGACATATGTCCAGGAGTGGTAAGGCTGGGTCTTGAGGTAGAACTACTCCCAGTTTTGTGAGAAAGTTCCAGATTGATTTCCAAAGTGGTTGTACAAGTGTGCACTCCCACCAGCAATGGTAGAGTGTCCCCCTTTCTCCACATCCTTGCCAGTGTGTGCTGTCACTTGAGTTTTTGATATCAGCCATTCTGAGGGGTATAAGATGGAATTGCAGAGGCTCCACCCAGCAGCAGATACAAACTAATGCTGAGACCCACAGCCAAACGTTAGGCGGAGCTCGGGGAGTCTTGTGGAAGAGTGGGGGAGAGCACAGAAGGACCTGGAGGGGACAAGAGCTGCACAAGAAGACCAACATGGTCAGCTAACTTGGGCACATAGGGGCTCACCGAGACTGAAGCACCAGCAAAGAGTGCACATGGACTACACTTATGCCCCCAACACACACACGGGCAGCTTGGTCTTCATGTTTGTCCCCTAGCAAGTGGAGCAGGGTCTGCCACTGACATGGACACTGTGGCCAGATTTTGTATAACTTTCCCCTCGTTGGGCTGCCTTGTCCGGCCTCAGTGGATGAGGATGTGCTTAGTCCTGATGAGACGTGATGTGCCAAGGTGGGTTGGTACAGGGGCCAGGGGGCTTTCTTTTTCTGAGGAGAAGGGGAGGAGGGAGGGAAAAGGAAAGAGGGGGGAAGATTGTGGGAGGGGGGCTGGTAGGAGTAGAGAGGGGCTGCGATTGTGATACAAACTGAATAAACTAAATTTAATTTGAAAACACAAGAGAATGATTTTTAAAACATTAAAACAGTTTAAGGTAGTAGAAATAATGTAATATATTAAAATAGCACATAAACTTTCTAATATCTGGAAGACAAGTCAGGGGGCATCAGGATCATAGTTGGTGTGTATCTTACACTTGATTGTGCCTTAAGTTCTGTGCTGTACTCAGTACACAGGTGCTGTAAGAAACAGAACACTGTTCACACTGCACACGTCCCTGCTTTGTATGCTTTTTGTCACTGCCAGCCGCAGAGGTCTCTGTGGCCTGTGGTCTAAGGTAGGCACTTCAGTTTGCGGAGTTTGGCTAAACAAGCAATGTCTCTCAGATGCTTTGAGGGGAAGTGGGGATGGCTAACAGACCATGGTGTTCTGCAATGGAGGTGAGGCGTCCTGGGACCCAGGCTATCTGCCCACCTAAGCATTGTCAGACCCTATCCAGCAGCAAACTACATGCAAGGAGAAGGAAGTTGTGGAAATCGAGTAATCCTTGCACTCAACAGGAAGAATGAGACAGTTTCAGGAACCAAGGATCAGCCGGCCACCTGCCCAGATGGGTCAGGCTCAGCAGTCACCACAGGAACCATGTCATTTCTGGCGACAGGAGTCAGGGCTTCCTGTTCTTGTTCCTCCACAGCCTGAGACATGGGTGTGTCTGTCTCTGGTCCCTCATGGCTGCCTGCCAGCCAGTGCATCCCAGCGCACCATGACTTGTGACTCATGATTTTGGAGTCAATCTCGGGAAATGGAAGCTCTTGACTCTATCACCATGAGCTACGGGGCGTGTAGAACTAGAGCTGTGACCGTCTCTGTAGTTCTTTGTACAATACAGGACAGTGACTGTCAGAATGTGCCTTGCCACAGGTGACTCCACTTTATGAGGCAAGGGATTGCTCCATTTTGAGAGTAAATGCTGAGGCAAGATGACTCTGAGCCTTATGTGTGCAAAGGTCCGGCAGAGACCGTAAAACATAGATTTACAAATAACTTATCAATACAAATATATCATTCCTACCTATAAACATGCTAATACCACAAGACCTAGACCCATGCATGTTTGGAGATCTTGTCAGAGGACCCAAAATTGTGTGCTTGTCTAAAACACCAGCATAATGAACACTGCAAGTCCCCCACTTGGATCCCACTGAGCCTCTCCAGGCCACCTCATGTGGGCATCACTACATGACCAGGCAGCACACTCTCCAGTCCATCCTCAGGACTTCTGCTTGCCATGGTCATCCCAGCTGGAAATGGCCCACTTGAGCTCCCGTTAGTTCCCAGCCCTTATGCCTGGTGTCAGCTCCATGCTTTGAAGCAGGCTGCACCTTGAACCATCTCTGTGCCTTGTACTGACACTGTGCCTTGAACCAACTGTGCGTTTTCACTGCCCTGTTACAGGATCGCTCTCTGGATGTGTATTGCTTTGTGATTTTTGCCTCCCACAAGTCTGCACTTCTGCACATACATGTACGCACACATGCACATGTGTGCGTACACAGACACACACACACACACGCACACACGCACGCACACACACAGGATGTGTGGTTATGGTGGTCATGTGTTCTGCCTCTGAACTTACATTGTGGCATAATATGCTTTAGAAGTAAGACAAATCTGCCCCTAATATGTCAATGCCTTTCTTTATGAATTAGAAATAACATTTACACTCGACCCAATGGCCCCGTTTGTTTCTCAGAAATGTCGTGTCTAAGGGGAGTCTGTGCACTTGGCCATGTCTGCTCCTCCTTTGGTCATCAGGTCGTCACAGCAGCATGTACCGTTCATCAGGAAGGAAATTACCAATGACAGCACAGTTCAAAATGATGTGTACGTGTGGCTATGTGTTATAATTTTGTTGATCTAGACCATCAATTGAGTGTTTCTTTTTCTTCTACAGGAAGGAAGAAACTCTCGAGATGTCTTTCAGTAATGACCGCATAATCCCACTGAGAGGACTAAATCGCAGAGGCCTCGCTGCCCGGGGCACCACTGACCCGAGGACATTGACAGAAGAAACTGTGTTAAGTTTTCATGACATCAGCTATCGGGAAACAGTGCAGATTGGCTTTCTACTCCATAAGAAGACACATGTGATAGAAAGACTATCAAATATCAAGTAAGTGCATGCAATAAAGAGACCACTGTATTCAATAAGCTCTGTGTGTATATCTATGTGTGTGTGTAACTATGTGTGTGTTTATATGTGTATATGTGTGTCTGCAGAAGTGCATTTGTCTATGTGTGTATAAGTGTGTGTGAGTGTGTGTGTGTGTCTGTGCACGCACATCAGCAGATGTGTGGATGCTATGACAACGTGGCACAAGGTTCTCCGAGGACAACCTTGAGCATTGGTCTTCACCCTTACCTTATTGGAGACGGACTCTCTTATCGTTCACTGCTGCATTATCAGGCTAGCAGCCTGATGCTTATACACACACATGCACACACATTCTTACACACACATACACACACATGCACCCCTAAGGACACACACGTATGCACATATAGACACACACATACATGTAGCTCCTGGGATCCTGCTGTCTCTGTCCTCTGTCTCTCTGTAGAGCCCTGGCACTAGTGATCCCCATGCTGCACCCCCATCCTGTTAGCTCTGGGGATTTACCTCAGTCCGCACCCTTGCACAGCAGGTGCTTCACCCGTTGAACCAGCCTCACCTTGTTATACTTACAGGAAGATTCACAATCACAGGAAAATCAGTGGGATGGAGACTGAAGGAACAACATAATGGATTAATGACACAGAAGCTGGTTCTTTGGAAATACAAACAAGCTTGACGGACACTTTGACATAGCACCAGGACATTTTTATTCCATAAAATTAGGAATGAAAAAAGTAATATCAAAGACATACTGTTAAAAATCAAGAAATGATAATGGAATATTGAAATAGTAAATTCCAGAAATTTGAAAATCTAAAGTAATTGTGTACATTTCTATATGCACATGCCCTTCCCAAACATAACTGAGAGTTTACAACAGGCTGGCTGGATCTGTCACACGTGATGAGATGGAAGCAAGGAGGAAATTTCCCGTAGCAGAAAGGAGGAAATTTCCCATAGCAGAAAGGAGGAATATCCCGTAGCAGAAAGGAGGAAATTTCCCGTAGCAGAAAGCCCAGGTCCTGACTGAGATACTTGCAGAAAATTCGTTATGAGCTGCAGATAGGGAAAATCAGTACTTCACACATTGCTCCAAAACAGGCGAGAAAGCAGCTTCCAAACAACTTCTAAGGACAGAGCACACGTGCCACGACTCTCTCTCCCAGGCCCAAGCATCGCCGCTGTTTGGGCACTGGTCATCTCTGCTCATCTGCCTAGAACTTCCACCATTTTCTTCATAAGAAGGGGATGGGTGGGGCAAAGGGTTGACACATCATCTGAATACAAAATGAGCCATGTGAAAGTAACTGTGTTTTCCAATCTGAATACTGACTACTCAGTCATTCAGTCAGTTTTCTGAGACATGATCAGTGTTATTTGTATACACATCCATAAAGAAAGTCCTCTCCTTGAGGGATGTCTCCCAATTCTAAACTGAGCATAATCTGATCTATTTATCAGGGAAGGAAACCATCATTTTCCTGGGATGTGTGTTTTGGTTCTCTATATTGAGTCAAGTGTTTTTCTTGAGTGTGGATCCTGGCAAAGCTTTCCTGTCCTCTGGAGTGCTGGTGTCTGGTCACTGGATTTCTACCTCAGATGTATTGGTTTCGGCTGGAGTCTGTTTGGACAGCAACATCACATAGGATTGATACCCCATGGCTCACTGGCTTATTGTGTAGAGGTCCAGCAGGCAGCAGGCAGGGCCATATGATGACCCTGAGCACAGACATCAGCAGGAACCTCTTATAGACTTGACACATAACGACTGTGTGTGCAAACGGGTCGTCATGAGTACCTGCTACTTGCTTCAAGGAACACTGGGCTTCGATGCATCACTTTTCAAAACAACAAGTGACTTAAATAATAAGCAAAAGGAAGTTTTGTGATATCTGAGGCATTTTTCTGTGGAGTCCCTACTAACAGTCAACATCTTTTGTAAATAATAGACATCTATGAATATTTAATTTTTCCTATGAGTTTGACTTAATTCTGTCTACAATTTCATCTTCAATGAGTGTATTCAGTGTAGACCCTGAGCTAATATAACTCTTTAAATTGAAGAATAAACCAGTATGATTTTATGTTTACAGTGGCATCATGAAACCTGGCCTCAACGCCATCATGGGGTCTCAATTTGGGGGCAGTTCTCTGTGAGTATAAAGGAAGCACGGGCAAGCCCTTTGTCTTCAGTTTCTGTGCTTTGAAACAGCTGCTTCTACATGAATGATTAAGTGTTGCTCTGTCTATGTAGTCAGGCCCTACATGCTGTGGATAATGTGCAGGGCAGACGCATTCTAATTTTGCACAAAGAACAGAAAGTCTGACTAGGTCCACTTTGCTGATCGGAGATGATGAAGTGACTGGCACGAGGTGTCGGCTCACGTTAACACTTCCTGGGGTGGGAGATAGTGTTACCATTAGGACGATGGAGCAGAAGTTGCCTCAGGGTCTCGTTCTGAAGACACAGCAGCACGTGACCTGGGTCAGTCTTCAAGGTCAGACAGCAGGGAGGGTGCCCTGTGGTCCATGCCTTGTACTCATGATTCTGGGCTGTGCTCTGGCACATAATGCAAAGACAATTGTGTGTGTGTGAGTTTTGTGTGTGTGTCTGTGTATGAGTGTATGTGTAAATATATGTGAGTATGTCTGTGTGTGAGTGTGTATGAGTGCATGTATGTCTGAGTGAGTAATTGTGTGGGAGTGTGTCTGTGTATGAGTGTGTGTATGTGTGTCTGTGAGTGTTTGTGTGGGAGTGTGTCTGTGTATGAGTGTATATGTGTGAATGTGTGTGAATATGAATGTATGTGTATGTGAGTGTGAGTATTTCTGCATGAGTGTGTGTATATGTGTGAATATATGTGTTAGCATGTATGAGAGTGTGCATGTGAGTGTTAATATATGTGTGTGAGAGAGTTTGTGAGTGTGTCTGTGCATGAGTGTGTGTATGTGTGTGAGAGAGTTTGTGAGTATGAGTGTCTGTGCGTCAGTCTGTGTATGTGTGTTTGAGATATTAGTTAAACTGTTGACTTGTTCTCTACTTATTTTTGTCTTACTTAATATGCAGAACTTTTATTCTGAGTAGCTGAAGGATGAGATAGCTTTTACTGAAGGGAGAAACTAAGCTACACAGTGCATGCAACTTCCTGCAGGTTACTAAACATCTTAGCTGCGAGGATTGATCCGCGCGGACTATCAGGAGATGTTCTGATAAATGGGAAACCTCGGCCTGCTAACTTCACATGCACTTCCGGTTATGTAGCAAAGGTAAGTGTTGGTGGGCTTGTAATTGTATATTTCCTCTGTGCATATGGGCAGGCTCTCCGCTTATAACTGTGTTAGTTATATGACACACTTATGGGACCAAATTTCTCCATGTCAAGTTTTTATAATGCCTCCTTAGCCTGAATATGACACCTGTGGCGTGGTATTAGTAATTCCTGCTGTGATTTAATCTATAAAGGACTCATTTGTCCACATGGCCCTTCCTTCAGCTCTCTCCACTGCCTAGAAATGTCTTCTGCAAATAGTTGCAGGCAGCAGTCACCTCAACCCCTGTGCTCTGCTTCAGAGGCAAATGGAAGGGGGACAAAATAATTGTATCGGGCTCTGTATTGGAATTAGTAAAATTGAAGGCTTCTTTCTAAGTAGAGCGTTGCCCTGGATATGTTGTATGCATGGACCAGGTTGCACATTAGACTGACGGTCTTAGTGATGAGACATATAATAACAGCTCCTCTTACCCTTCAGAATGACATGGTGATGCACACCGTGACCGTGAGAGACAACCTAGAGTTCTCAGCAGCTCTTCGTCTTCCAATGACAGTTGCAAAGGATGAAAAGAAACGTCGAGTTAATGAGTTCCTTGAACTTCTGCATCTGGAGAAAGTGGCAAATGAGAAGGTAATATGAAGAAAACTCTTCAAAGACTCTAAGCAGTTGGGTGCAGCGGCACATGCCTGTAGCCCCAGCACTCAGGGAGGCAGAGTGAGTCACATCTCTGTGAGTTTGAGGCCAGCCTGGTCTACAAAGTGAGCCTAGGACAGACAAGGCTACACAGAGAAACCTTATCTTTAAGCAAGTGCATGGGGGAGAGGAGACATCCCCATGTGGATAATATGACCCTCTGCCATCAGTTTCCTGTCCTATAATACGTACAGTCAAAGGCACTAATGAGTAAGTGACTGTTTACTTGATATAAAGGTAGAAATTAAGCTGGGAAGCCATCTTAACAGCGGTTAAATCTGGGAACGGAGCGTAATGCATCGGGACAGTGCTCTTGCATGGCCATTTCCAAGTGTCCCTCACAAGACCCCCCTCTACCCTTAGTGTCAAAGTCACGGCTCATTTGAGAATTTGACAAGAACAAACTTTCTTCCTTCCTTCCTTTCTTTCTTTCTTCCTCCCTTTCATTCTTTCTTTCTTCAGTTTCTCGTCTCTTCCTCCAGACCTGTGGCTCTCCTCCTTCCTCACGCTGCAACCCTTTAATATTTCAGCATTACTGTCTCACCACCTCACCACCATAAATTGTGTTTTTGCTACTTCCTAACCGTAATTTTGCTACTGTTGTGAACTGTAATGTAAATATGTGATATGCAGATCATCTGATATGTGACCTCAAAGGGGTCAAGACCACAGGATGAGAAGCGCTGGCCTAGAGGCCTTTGTGCTAATGCTGTTTCAGAATGTGGTTCTGGAATTGACATGGGATGCGAGATTGACGCCTCGGCTCTGTGGTTCACCCTGCATTAATTTTCCTTCCAGCATCGTCCTCCGTCTCTCCAGCTTTGCTTCTAACTTATGTCGTGCTTTTTTTTCCTGTAGCCTTTCCTTTGCATTTCTGCCTCATCCTGTCTGTGCTGCTTAGTTTTAACTGTCAACTTGACACAGTCTAGAAGCGCCTGGAAGCGTCTAGGAGAGACTGTCACTGAGGCTCGGACAGTCAGGTTGGCATGTGGGCATCATTGCCGCAGGTGAACACTGGCTTGGTTAGGTTAACGGATACGGGGGACCCACCCCGCTCTGGCAGCACCATTCCTTGGGCTTAGGTCCTGGGCACCATAAGAATGGGGAAAGTGGGCTGAGCCACGATGGCAGACATGCAGGCAGGCCTGCTCTCTGTGCTCCTGACTGGATGGAGGAGACTGCACCAGGTTCCTGCCTTGACTCCCCTGCGGTGACTGACTGTAATTTTGAACTGTGTGCTGAGAACAAACCTCCCCATCCCTGTAGACTTTTCCTCAGAACATTTTATCTTAGCAACTGCACAGAAAACTAGCATATCCTTTTGTCCTTGCTCCCTGCTTAATTATTCTCTGTAAACAGTCACCCCCAACTCCCGTGTCAGGTTTTAGGGATACAGCCTTGGGCAAGAGCAGCAGCAAGTGGATCAGGCTGCTCCTACAAAGACTCCTGTATGACCAGGAAGGGATCAGGGAGCCTCCCAGCTGACAGCTGACCAGTTTCTTACTGACATACAAAAAAGACTATTATATGTTATTTCATCCCTGAAAACTTCATTATTAACCATCCTTGAACAAAGGACATTTGTTCACCTTAGCCATTCCATTGTTAACTATGAGAATGAATAAACCTTGGCATCCCCAGCTCTGTCAGGTCTACACCCCTTTGCATTCCCCACATGCACTTCATTATTACGTTGTTAGTAGACCCCGAGCAGGCATTTAATTTAGTGAGTGCTCAGAGATTTTAAATATCAAGTTGTTTCCCTCTTCTGGGTCCCCCAAACCTTCCTGCCTCTCACAAAGACATTGACTCACCAAGAAGATTATAGAGAGGAGTTTGGTGAGCAGACATTTGGTGCTGTGGATAACCGTGGCCCAGAATATGATTCTTCTGGTTTCCTCCTGCAGTGGTTGTTTCTTAGAACAAGGGGGAATAGGATGACACTGGCTGTTGATTCCCACTATGCTGGAGGGACCCTGCTGTTTGGGGCTGCATTCCTCACAGTCTGGAGAGCCATGCTGAGCTTGGTGCTAGGTGCAGGACTCCCTCTCCCCAGCAGGACCTCTGGCTTTCTGCCTGACTCCACCTGGAGAGTGTCATTAGACATAGATGCTCCTAAGCCCTTGACACAGCTCCCTGCTAGCTCTCTCCTCCCTCACCCCCCCACCCCCCACCCCCCCATAGGATAATTAGGTGCTGCGTTCCTGATCATGTGATAGGAGCATGCTGCCAAATGCAAAACCAGCATCCCTAAAGTGGCTGGTTCCAACCAATGATGTGCACCTATCCTGGAAACCCCACCCACCCCCCAGGGGCTATGTAGCCTTTGCCCTTCCTGATTAAAATGGAACAGTCTCCTGAAATGGTTCCAGGAGTGTTTGTCCTCCTTTGTGCTTGCATCCTGCCAGGCCCTGCGTCTCCTCTTCTGCTCCTCCTGTCTTGGGGGGGGCTGGTGGCCAACAGCTCCCCACGGACAAGGAGAGCCACACCCTGATGCTTCTCTATAGTCTTTCATGAGATGCTCGTCCTGGTGGGCAGAATAGCAGACAACCTGCAGTTGACCACACTTTCCTGTTTCCTGTGCAATGGAAATTTGTTTGTTTTGGCTCTGTTTATAACTTGGTTTTGTATTTACCGTTAGGCACTTTCCTTTGCTATGCTTTAAACAATGAGGAGGGCAACAGTCATTGCCCTAAGTTGCTTACTTGGTTTTTTAGTGACCACACATAAGGTATATCTCAACTTCTGGAAAGTCATGAAATATAATAGACTACAAAAATTTTAGCAGTATAACTTTTTAATGAGTCTCTTTTGATTCTCTTGGTAAAAATAAAACCTTATTACACTCCCAGGTGCCCTAGTTTGCTCCTGGGATAATGAAATACAGATGTCCTATTGCTAGAACATTCTAGCTCACCAAATGACGGTGACTGTGGCTGTTCTTGTTGGTAACAATGGTCATTGATGCTTTAGCCTTTATCTAAGGAACTCAGGAAGAGGACCAGCATCGCAGTGGAGCTGCTCGCTGGGCATCGCATCTTATTCTTGGATGACCCCACCAGTGGCTTAGACTTGAGAACTGCAACTGTTGTCATCTCAGTCCTGAAAAGGTAAGTGCTGAAGGGACATTAGATTTTTATTTACTTAATAGCTGGTCACTTGTGTGCATTTTTGGTGCAGGAGATTGAGAAGCTGCAGAAGTTGCTCCTTGTTTATTAAAGGAAACTTTAATTAAAGAAGAGGAGGCATTAGGACCACAGACAGGAGTGTAGGGGTGGTGTCTGTGGTGAAGGCGGAGCACTGCTCTAAATAGCATGTCCCCAAAACCCTCAAGCACGTGACAAGTGAGCTGTGGCTGAATGGGGAAATCTTAACAGAGTGATGGCCAGAGGGAAAGTGCATTTGCCCTGAGGCAAAGCATGGTTGATGTGTCTGGAACATTAAAGAGACAGGTAAAACCCGGTGGCCTGAGAGGAGGAAAGTTGCTACTGCCCTGGTAGGGACACCACGGACTGGGTGACTTGATAGAAGTTAACTTTATTACAGTTCTGGATCCTGGAAGGTAGAAATTAAGGTATCCACAGTCTGCGTGCTGAGGCCAGCCTCACCGAGCTGTATATGGTGCATCTTCCCTCTCAGTGTGTCTATGGCCTGATCCTGACCTCTTAAATAGACACAAGTTACATTAGGACACATTTAGAACATCAATTAGCTGTAATTACCTTTTTAAAGACTCTGTCTCCAGTTATAGCTGCACCATAAGATCTCAGATATGAGGTCCATCACAAATGAGCTTTTGGAAGGACAGGATTCAGCCCTCCACATTCACGATTGAAGTGTGGGCGTGGGCATGTTGGATGTAGATTCCCAGGTCACCTGGGCCACTGTAGGTGACACAGTTTTCCCATGGCAGCAGAGGTGACAGAGCAGTGCAGTCCTGGGGAAGGGTGCACAGCCGCACCATGGGGATGAGGTGTCAGCAGGAGGCTGAGATGTGGCGGTTCCTAGGCTAGGGAATGGTGGTTTGTGGGTGTGCTCTGAAGACAGAATACATGGGCTTATCTCAGGAATTAGCCCTGGATGGGATGCTGGGGCAATGGTTTTCAGTGTCTGTGTCCTGAACCCGGGGAGAATGAAGTGGAGGAAGTGACATGTTCTTCTCTCAAGAAAGAAGTATTTGGTTGAAATATTTGTAGAAAAAGTTACAAGGATTAGGCTTCATGCAGTTTCAAAATTAATAAGGCTTTGAAACTGAGCGAGTAAGAAACTGAGCGAGTAACCCCAAGAACCATGTGAGGACCCTCCAACCTGCTGACCTCGGCTCCCGGCTGGTGGCCCTTGCTGTGCTCTCTGTCTTTCCTTCCTGCCCCTTGCTCTTCCTTTGTGCAGCCATCATGGTCCATCACACTAAATAGTCCCTCCTGGGAACTCCAGGAACCAAGAGCACTTCCTGCTGTACCTTCCCTGTGAGGCAGTCAGCAAGCAGGGCCTTGCCACCTTCTAGTCCGCAGCCTCCTTGGGGCGCAACAGCTTCCTCCCTGCTTCATGACACTCTCTAAGACAGAGTTCTTGCTCACGTTCCAGTACGGAACCCTTCTCTCTGCCCCTGTTTCTCATGCCATTGCTGGTCTTGGTGCATCGTGTGGGGTCATGTTAAGTGTGGCTGATCCCAGTGTTCTGGGTGCGGACTCAGGCCCTGACACGTGCTGTTCTCCTTGGTCTCCACACTCCTGCAAGTGCAGCATAATGTAGATTATATTTTTTAGTGTCTTTTACGGTTTTTATTTAGTGTGTGTGTATGTGTGTGTGTGTGTGTGTGTGTGTGTGTGTGTGTGTGTGTGTGTGCACAGGCATGTGTGTGTAGAATGTATGTAGAGATCAGTAGACAACTTTTCGGAGTTGGTTTTCTCCTCCTACCCAGTGGGTTGGTCTTCACACTTAGCAGCAGGTGCTTTGCCAATTGCGGCATCTCACCTGCCTATATGAACCCTGATCACCTAATCCTGCTGTGGTTACTGTTATGTGATATGAAATTACAATAATTCTTCTGGTGATTTATTAACAATCTGTCATGGAAAACAGTCACCTATTAAGGCATTATTCTGCTCTTTATCTCATCCCTACCAACTAGTTTTCCTGTGAAGTAGTAACTTCTGCTCTTGTTTAATTGCTCTACGAGCTGACATGGCATTCTGTGTGGAAAAGTGTCTCTCCTTGGTTCCCATGTTGTACAATAGGCTGTGATATGTTATTCTTTATTTTTCTGAGTATTAAATCAATCCCTAGGCTAGTGGAAACCTCATTCCTGTGAGGTTTTTGTTGGTTTGTTTGTTTATTTGTTTGATTCTGTGTTCATTTGTATTCATTAAGAATTTCATATATTATATTTAAATGCTAATCTGTCCTTAATTAAGGATTCGTACTTTTAAATTTTTACAATAAAATTCTTTGACTAAGCCTGGAGAGATGGGTTAGAAGTTAAGAACACTGGCTGCTTTCCCAGAGAACTTGGGTTAAATTCCCAGCATGCACATGGTGGCTCACAAGCATCAGTGCCAGGGGATCTGATTCATTCCTGCTGACTCCACATGCCCATGGATACATGTGCTGCCCAACATACATTCAGGCAAAATACCCATGCATGTAAGGTACAGTAAATAAATATCTTTTAAGTATTATTTTTAAAAGTAAAATGTTACTTTCCCGTAAAAAAAAATCACCTTTTTCTGTGTTGTGAGGCATCAGGATTCTAAACTGAAGCTGTGGGAGAAGAGACACTAACAGCTGCTCCTAGGCCTTGCTGTGAGGGACCTCTGCTCCTAGGCCTTGCT
>OU015756.1:3397324-3436245 GCA_907169655.1 Acomys percivali
GGTGTGGAGGTGCACACCTGTATGAGCTTGGTTCCTAGCACTGCATATCTGGGTGTGGAGGTGCACACCTGTAATTGAGGATTTGTAACATAGAAACAGGAGGCCAAAAGTGTAAGGCCACCCTTGGCTACATAGCAACTGTGAGGTCAACGTAGGTGACATGAGAGCTTGTTTCAAAGAAAATCAATACATAATTTATGTGTTATTCATGAATTCAACATGATAGTCAACAGAAAAATCAGTTAACTCATTGTCTGCTGCTTTTTGTCTTTATCAACTTTTATCCCAAAGCTGATGCATGTAAAGAGCTTTTTCAGACAGAACATCAAGTCGCAGTAAAATTGGCCAATATGTATGCACGGTCCTCTTTACACAATGACATAAAAACCAAACTGGATCAACTGTTGGAGGCACAGAGGGTGGAGAGGAGCTCGGCCTTGGAGGAGATCACATGTGTCACCCCTTTCTGGCACCAGCTCCAGTGGATTATCTGTCGTTTGTTCAAAAATGTCATGGGTTTTCCACAGATCACTATGACTCAGGTAATCTGATGAATTATTTTCATTGTATTGTGAAACACTCAAGTGGGAGGAACTTGTTTCTGAGTCAGTCGAGCTCAGGGTCACACTGACCTTGGGCTCCTTTCTTTGTTTGTCCTCTGCACTACACCTGCCATAGAGAGATTCCCAGTGTAGCAAGTGGAACATAGTTAATGTTTCCTTATGGAAAATATTTTTAGTGGTGTGTTTCATTTAGACAACATATAATGACAAATCCAAGTAGGAATTCTTATTTGGGCACTGCAAAAGGTAATCAGGCACACCTGGGAGTTCCTCAAGCTCACCGATGCTTCCTACACGTTCAAAGTACAGGAGCGACTGAAAACACTATTTTCTGATGCAGCTGTTCATTAAGTGGATATATGGTAGTTGAGTGAATAGGTAAAATTTGTAGCGCATCAGATGAAAACATGGTCTTTGGAAAAGGTTGAGCAGAGAAGTGGTGGGGGTGACAGGAGAGAGCAAGGGAGGGAGCACTGAGCACCTCTGGGGAGCCTGTGCAGCTACTGCCTGAGAGACGAGCCTGTGGTGGAGTGCTGCTCCCTCACTCAGGGGCTGGTGTTTGAAAGCAGTAGCTCCTCAAAGAGTGCAGCGGCACACAAGTGCAGTCGGACTTACGGAGGCTCTTCTCTGTCAGCTCCTGAAATTCTTTACACAGGATCTGTACCTACCAGTAACCAACATGCCGTAAGATTTTCAGTTATTTTAACATGTGTATCGTACACAAATGTAGTTCTCCCAGCTACTGGGCCTTCCCTTATTCATTTATTTATTATTTTATGATGCTGACAATGATGATGGGAAGAGGATGAGGATGACGACGATTCTGCTGTGTTATTGATTGATCCCAGGGTCTTAGCCAGTAGACGGCAAGTCTCTACTGTGGATCCACAATCCCACTCCTGCCAAACCTTTTTAGTCAGTTCAGCTGTTTGGGGTTGTTAGGTTATTATCATACATTTAGCTGTAGGTGTCTTTTCCGCTACTTTATTGCATTCTTATATTTACGACCCTTCTCCACCCTAGTCACTTCCAAGCTCCCAACACCAGGGAGGCGAGAAAGTCGGTTAGAAGGGAAAGGAGGCAGAGACCTTCTAGACGACTTCCCGCTGACCAGGGTCCTCAGGCTCCTGGGCAGCTTTGACCGTCGCCATGAGGACATTCAGTTGTTTCCTCTAGTCCTTTGTGCACAGTTATGCCACACACTGCTGTGAACTACAACAACCTGCACCCAGCAGCGACAAGGACAGCACAAGAAGCAGGGGAGCAGCAGCGCTGCGTCTCTTGGGGCTCTGGCCTTCATACAGCTTCTCAAAAGTTCCCAGAATTCCAAAGACTGGCAGAAACTATCAGCAGCTGGCAGAACCACGCCCCTGCTAGAGCATGAGGCAAATCATAGTCACGCGTGTGAAGCAGCCTCTTATCCCCACAGCTGGGATTAAAACCAGAACATACTCACATGACGTCACTGGATTTTTTTAAAATATATTTTATTTTATTTTTATGGTTTTTTTGTTTGTTTGTTTTTGTAACTGGATTTTTAAAGGCCCCACTATTGTCACTACGTAGTTTCTGCTGAACGCTGAAAGGTGGGATGTTGTTAGCTGTAATGGAACACTGCTTACTTCTAAGTGGGAATGCCACCATTTTCCTATGTAATGTCACTGCATCCCTGTGTGTATGTGAATATTGTTACCATTTGTGTTATATGGTCAGTTGCTACAAGCACTTTGGGCTTTATACTTGGGTAGCTATGTCATAAAGAGGCACGTTTATATCCCAACTCATTGAGGAAAGGAAGATTTGATATGACTTGAAAACAAATAGTTACATTTATCAAATTGGGTTACTCTTACAGTGAGAGAATGTCATGAGGTAGGTGTGTGTGTGTGTGTGTGTGTGTGTGTGTGTGTGTGTGTGTGTGTCTGTATGTGTGTGTTAGCAATGCTGTGAATGTATGACTAAAGTTTTAGATTTTTCTGTACTTATTTTTCATGTGTGGGTGTTTTGCCTGCATGTGTGTCTGCATCATGTGTGTGCCCAAAGAGGGCAGAAGAAGGAATCAGATCCCCTGTAGCTGGAGTTACAGGCAGCTGTGACTTCTTGTGGACTGAACACCATCCTCTGCAAGAGCAGCAGGTGTTTTAACTGCTGGGTCGTGTCTCCAAGCCCTGGGATTTTGTTTTTAGGGTTTTTTGTTTGTTTTCAAGACAGGTTTTCTCTGTATAGCCTGGCTGTCCTGGACTCACTTTGTAGACCAGGCTGGCCTTGAACTCAGAGATTTTGGGTTTAAATTTAAGTTATGAAGTTACATGAAAGTATGTTTTCTTTTAGATTATAATTTCCTATTTTAAAATAATTACCAGGTGAATACTAAAGTATCTCAAATCAGGCACAGCATCGTGTATCCCTAGTCTGTTCTAACTGAAGCCTCCTTAAAGCCATTTATCCCTAAGCCAAAGCTGTGCAGGCTCCTCATGAGCTGAGGGTCTGACACTTCCTGAGCACAGGCCCCTGGGCTGGGGTTGATGAGGCAGCACTGAGTGCCATGTGTCAGCTGTGTTATTCTTGGTGACAGCACCAGTGCTCCACTGCACAGGCTCAGATGTCCCAGAGGCTGCACAGGTGAGGACACGCTCACCCCTGCTCAGCACACAGTACATTGTGAGGGGCTGTGCTGTGAGTGGTGTTGATGTGATTATTCAGTTTGCACTGGTGGGATCACGACTAGGGTCTAGTGTCTGCTGTTCAGGAATGGCCCTCTGCATGGAGATACACCCCTGCCTGCCTGTGCTGCTTCCTAACACTAAGTTTAAAAGCCTGAGTTCTTCTGAGCATTGAAGTGGAAAACTGCACGTGCTCACTGCACCAGAGCTGAGATCTCAGCTCAGGTGAACCTCTGTTGTCTAGTGTTTGTCCCGACCTCTCCTGTGCCTGCATTCTCCCGCCCTGTGTCATGCATGTTTCAGGACTGAACTGGGCCCTACACTGGCCTTTCCTGCTGGGGAACTGGAGAAGTCTTAGCTTTTCCAGGGTCTGTACTGTTAGAGTTTCAGATTGCACGGACCATAACTTTCCATTTAACATACAAGCAGTCTATTAACATGTGTTTCTTATATTCTTCCAGGGACTCTGGCCAAAATTCAGTGTTCATCTCACTGTAGACATCTGATTAGGAAACCCACTATCTTAATATAATGAAGAATACATTAAGTACGTTTTACTCCTAATGACAGTTTTTCTTTATCCCCGTTTTCTATTTGATAGGTGGTCATCATGGTCATACTGGCAGCAGTTGTAGGTACCGCTGTCCATTTCCTTAAAAATGATTGTGTTGAAATCCCAACCAGGTAAGCAAGCTTGGATCCTGATTTGAAGAAAATCTCACATTTTTCAATTCTGTTTTATTGTTCTTTCAGATGTTACATCTCTGCCACATTTCCCTTCCTCCCTTCTCCCCAGTCTCTCCCTCTGCCTCCTGCTCTCTCCCGGATGCACCATACCCACCTCTCCTATGAAAGGAGCAGGCTTTCCAGTGACGTCAACACTGCAAACATGGCATAACAAGCCACAACAGGACTAGGCCCACACCCTCATATCAAGGCTGGATGAGGGAACCCAGCAGCAGGAGAAGGGTTTGAACTGGTTTTAGTGTATGTAGTAGCTTCACATTATGCGACTATCACCACACTGTTAATGTAGGACACGTTTTCACCTTCCCAAATGGAGTCCCGTAGCTCTGAAAGAAGACTCCCAATGCTAAATGCTCCCAGTTCCTGGCAACAACCATTGTACCTTCTCTCTGTGAATATGACTAAACCAGGGCCCCTGAATTGGAGTCAGAAAGTATTCATGTTTTCCTGCTGTTTTGATTGGCTCTTGTTTGATTTCGTAGCCTTGTTTTCCTTACTGTAATGTCTTCAGAGCTCATCAAAGCGTGGCAGGTGTGGGGCTTTCACGGGCTCTGAAAGGCAAAATAATAGATAATAATCCACTGTGTGCGTACACTGTTGCTTCCTGTTCGTCTGTTGCTGGAAATGTGTTGGCTAATGTGAATGATGCTGCTGAGTGTGAAAATACACGTTTGAACCCCAGATTTTTGTCCTCTGATATGGAAAGCTAATGTTGCCTCATCGTGTTTGCATTGTGTTACCTACCTGAGGAAGCGCTGTCCTGTCTCCGACTGCACTGTACTATTTCATATTCTTTCCAGCATTGTCCTAGGGCTCCAGATTGTCCACATTCTAACCCAAACTTATGTCCCTTCTTGTTTTGAACAAGATTCCAAAAAAAAAAAAAAAAACCCCAAACAAACAAATTGTGATCCACCGGATGCTTTATGAACTGTCTGCAGAACTAATTTTCCCATTTAAATTGGATTATTTTCTTTTCATTTTGAAATTACTTATTTCTTTACTTAGTGTATATAAGAGTGTGACATGTGTGTCCTACAGCATGCACATGGAGGTCACAGGGCAATTTACAAGAGCTGACGCCTCCACTTCATGGGCTTCAGGGATTGTACTCAGGTGACCAAGCTTGGCGGCCGCCATCTTATCAGCGAAGGTACCACTCTGGCCTTTAAATTTTCCTTGTTGTTGGGATATAGTTATTTTTGTTTCTGAGATATGAACCCTTGACCAGACATGTGACCCACATACATTTTTTCCTTCTGCCTGTTGCCTTTTCATTCTGTTGATAAATACTTTCGATGCATGAATACTTTCAGTTTACTGAATTATTATTCTTTTTCTTTGGGACCAATTTTCTCGAGTATCTTTGCTTGTTGGAATGTGAGTGTGAGGCAATAGTCTGAGCTCAGTTACCCTGACTTGTCATACAGGTGTCACTTTTGTGGTCCTTGTCTAGTTTGAGTTATAATGTGGCACGCTTTCGTGTTACGTATCGCATGCTCCAAACACAGTTTATTAGCTACACCACCATTGTCAAGATTCTCACCGTGAGTTTGGATGGCAAACCACTCTGCTCGATACTGTGTTCCCTGCTAGAATTCCCCAGCCTCAGGGTTCCTCGCAGTGGCCAGAGAAGCTTGATGGACTTTAGGAAGATTCTCTTCAGTGTGTGTGTATGTGTGTGTGTGTGTGTGTGTGTGTGTGTGTGTGTGTGTGTGTGTGTAGTAGTAGTAGTAGTGTATGTTATATGTGTGGAGCACATTCATGTTTATATGGGTGTGTACACATGTGCATGTGGGTCAACACACATATGTCTGCATTGGAGGCCAGAGGTTGATGTCAGGTTTTCCTGGATGGCTTTCCATATTGTCTTTTGAGACCAGACTGTCACTGAATCTGGAGCTCAGTGATTGGCTAGGCTGGCTGGCCAATGAGCTCCAAGCATCCACCTCTGTGTCCATCATCACTGGAGTTACTGATGTGAGGTGTGTGCCTGGCTATCACATAGGCACAGGGTTCTGAACTCAGGTCCCCATGATTGCATGGCAGACACTTGGCTGAATGGGCCACTTGCCCAGCCCCATAAATCTGTTTTGATGTGTGCGGAAAACAACTAGTTTTGAAAGAAAGAAGAAGCATAAAAACTGGCTTTTATGTGCGTTCCCTTCTGTTGATCAGACCTTAGTCAGCGGTGAGTCCCATACTGTCCTCTTTCCACCCTCCCTGAAGTCCACGCTCTGAACACTTTCCAGACCCACTAGTCCTTGGCCTATACCACGTGTAGATGGTGCATCTTAACCCAGCACACACAGATCACAGAACAGATGGCATAGAAACGGTCACAGGAAGTTTTCAGAAACAAACACAGAAAGACCTGAGGTGGAAATGTTTCTGGAAAATGCAGAGAGAAAGTAGAATGTTGAGTTAGCGGTTCCCTTTCACCTCTGTTCTCTCCTCACAGAGCCGGTCTGCTTTTCCTGCTCACAGTGTTCCAGTGTATGACAAGTGTGACTGCAGGGAAGCTCTTCATGACTGACAGGGACCGATTCCTGTGAGTAGCCCTGCTCCAGCAGGCACCAGCTGCCCCTGATCAAGCTGATTATACTCATAGTTGGGCCTAGAATGTTATCTCATGAATTACCAGCATTTCTCCTTGTTTAGTTGAGAAGTGAACAAAGTACGAAATTTTGTGTTCATCAAATGGCACCATGTGTTTTGAAGTATGTAAAGAGATTATTAATATTAACTGAAAAAATGGATGGGGAATCAAGAGCACAGGTGTCTGCAGCTCAGGGAAAGTTGGGGTATGGTCCCCAGATCTCAGTGCTGCAGACAAAGCAGTAGTAGTGGCTGAATAGCACAGTTCACTAATGGACCCCCCCAAAAGATGGCAGGGCTTGATGGAGCTTAGCATAGTGGGTTTAGCAGCACACTGGAGTTGGGGAGGGGGTAAAGCTGCATGGACAGGAGAGTGTGCCCAGCCCTCCTGGGTGAAGGCTCAGAAGAGCCAGGGGGCAGCCATACAGTAACAGCTGTTTGACCTCTGGTGGCCCTTCCTTAGGGTTCACTGCTTCCAAGGCTGGCAGAGTTTACCTACAAGTACACACCAGGGAGAGGGGTCATCAGGGAGGAGCTGGGGGCACAGTGCAGTGGGTAGAGTGCTCACTTAGCATGTGTGAAATCCTGGGTCAGATTCACAGAACCAGGGAACCCTCAGCATGGCTTGGGGGGAGGGGCAGGAGGAAGGTCATTCTTGGATAAATATGGAGTTTGAGGCCAGCCTGCACTAAAAATAAATAAATAAATAAATAAATAAATAAATAAATAAATAAATAAAGCTACAATCAAGCCACCGGGCAATGAAGAGCTTTGAGCTTGGGATGGCTTAGAGAAACATGCCAAAGAGGAAGGACCATGTTAGCTGGTGAGGATCCTGGTTGTAAAGTGAAATCATAGAAGGAGGAAGTTTCTCCGAAAGTGAGAGAGGCAAAGGAGACGGATGTAGTGGCCTGAAGCTTCACGGTGACCTCAGAGTGACTGTGTCACCTTCTTCATGAGAATTGGGCGGGGCGGAGCCTCCATGAGCAGGAGGTGAGGTACTGGAGCTGCTCTCACCAGCCTCAGAGGAGCAGAGCCTCTGGCGACAGAGGGAACACCAGACTGTTCCCTGGACAGGCTGTTCTGTGACCAGAGAGGACAAAACAGGATGGAGTTCTCTGATGGGGAGTTGTATGAGAATGTCAGGAGGATGGTGGCCTAGACATGCCGGTCTCCAAGGTGGGGATGGGTGTGGGCATCAGCTGGGAGCACAGGGGACACTACTGTCCGGTTAGGCTCCCTGTGTAGCCAGGGCCCCACCTGTGCCTTCTGGACTAACCTGAGGGTGTGTAACGAGCTCTTGTGTTTCTGTAGACATGAGCATAGCAGTGGATACTACGAAGTGTCGTCATATTTCTTCGGGAAATTGTTGGTTGAGCTAGTGCCCAGGAGGTTATTTGCAACTATTATATTTACTGTTGCAACATATGTCATAGTAGGTAAGTAACAAAAGCAGAGATCAGACCTTCTGTCTTTCAGGAGCATGCTCTGGTTCATACAACTGTGGCAAGTCTTAAGGCAGACAAGCGTGTCTCCATGCGCTGTCTACAGTGGGTGTTCTGTGAGCAGAGCCTCCAAGGCTTCTTAACGGAAGATCTCCAAAAGCTGTTGTTGAAACTGTGTTCTACTAAGATATCCTGTTATTATAATGAATGTAGAAATAACTCACATGTGAGGCAGTGCTAAGACCAAAATCATCTATTAGATAGCCTTCCATGGATAGTGTAAAGATTTTTCTTTTATTTGTATTTGTCTGTGTGTGTGTGTGTGTGTGTGTGTGTGTGTGTGTGTGTGCGTGCACACACACACACGTGCACACACATATGCATCCTAACTGAATGCAGTGCCTACAGAGGTCAGAACAGGATGTCAGATCTCCTGGAATTGGAGTTACAAGAGAATGTGTGCGACCATCCAGGTGCAGGAAACTGAATCCAGTGCTTCTGCAAGAACTGCACAAGGTCTTAACCACTGAGCCATGTATCTAACACAGCTGTATAATTTACTCTGTGTTTCTGTATATGTGTCTCCATGTAAATACAATATAGAAAAGTGAATAGTATCTCATATGTATGTATATGCATGGAAAAACCTAAATGTACACACTGTCATACGCTACCATCTTGCAAAAGAGAGAACTCTGAATTTGGGATTTATTGAAATTATATAATATAAATAGTCACTTCAAATATGTGCACAGATTCATTTATGTACAGTGATTTATTTTCATCTTATTCTGTATAGAACTTCCATATTTTTCATACATACACACACAAACATATGCACACTTATACACACATATGTATATCTTTCAAAAATAAGTACTGATAAGACTTAGATTTTGTTTTATAAGAGATTTATCATCCAGAATCTTAGGTCATGGCATTGCTGGTGGGCAAACACGTTTGTCCTGCAAGCCTGACAACATGCATTTGACCCTCAGGATTCACAGTGGCAGAGAGAATCATTGCAGAAAGTGGCCCTTCAACTCCACATGCACACATGGCACAGGCACACATGTCTCAGGCACACATGACACAGGCACACATGACACAGGCACACATGACACAGGCACACATGACACAGGCACACATGGCACAGGCACACATGGCACAGGCACACATGACACAGGCACACCATGACACTCACACATGGTGCGGGCACACATGGCACAGGCACACATGGCGCAGGCACACATGGCACAGGCACACATGGCACAGGCACACATGACACAGGCACACATGGCACAGGCACACATGACACAGGCACACCATAACACTCACACATGGTGCGGGCACACATGGCGCAGGCACACATGGCACAGGCACACATGGCACAGGCACATGCCATCGTATGCATGTATCATGGTTTGTTTGCCTGTGCCATGTGTGCATCTGTTATGGTGTGCATGTATCATGGTGTGCATGTGCCGTGTGTGCCTGTAACTATAACTGTAGAAGAGCTGATGCCCTCTTGTCACCTCCAGAGGCAGCTGTACACATGCGGCATACTTTCACACAGACACATGTAAATGCACATTCAAAGTAGAATACATGTTTAAAAAGAGAACCCTGCATAACAACTTTATGTAGTCAAATGGAAGGAAGTGGTGAACTGGGCTATCCAGAGTCGTGGGGTGACTGTAAAACTGCTACTAGTCCCTTTGCTTATTAAAGTGTTATTTGAAAAAATGTCCAATTCTCATGACTTAGGCAGCTGGACTGACCTACTTTTTTTTTTTCTCCCTAAGGAGTAACTGAGAGTGTGACCAGTTTCTTCACCATGATGTTTACTGTCTTGATGTTGGCTTTTTCTGTCAGTTCCCTGCGCATGTCCATAGTCACAGGGGAGAACACAGTGGCTGCACCAATGGTACCCGCCACTATCTACTTCATGTTCACGCTGGTGAGTGTGCACTGCGTCTCCTAAGAGAAAAACTTTCCTTGTGTTTCTTCTTGCACAGGCAACCCACTTGATAAACCAGCTCTTGGGACATGAGGCCTTAAGCAAAAGCTTATTATGGTCTGTAGTAGAAAAGAAGTCGCCTTTCCTCCTTTGAGGCCACTCCTCCAGTGTCAGTACTGTGATGTAGCTGATGTGCCCTTCCTAGTGAGCTCTTAAGAGGCATCTTAGGGTCATATTGCAAAACCTTAATAACCGGAATTTCAGGAAAGAAGTGCTGTGATTGGCTGATTCCCTTACAAGAGGAGCAGACTGCTGCCTTCCTTTCCTGCTGCTGTGAGAGGCTTTCTGCCCTTTCAACCACAGCTGATATGACGTGGTCCACTCATCAGTCTCTAATAGGAAAGCAAAGGTCAATTGTTCACCAGGAGGCATCTGCCTGGGGCTCCCGTGGGCTCTGAAAAGCATTAGAAACAGAGAGGAGGCAGAGTCCCCGGTACTAACTCGGTCTCCTGTATTAGCACCTTCTGTTTATCTCTTTAAAGTTGGACGCTCAGCCTTAGACCTGCATGCCCATAAACTATACACTTGATGTATATGAATCAGCCGATGAGGGGAGCCAGGTCCCACATTTCCCCACCGAGCACATCTAGTAAACAGAACTGTTTAATGTGCTAATGTTCATATCAGTTCTGCTAGTGTAAGAGCATACTGTAGCTTGGCAACAAGAGATGCATGCTCCTGAGAAAGTGCTAAGTTTCATTTATATTTCCTATTTTTATGATCACATATGTATGGCAATCCAGTAACATAAATCTCCAATAGGTGTGTTTTAAATCATTTTTGTTTGAGGGATTCATAAATGCATATAAAGTGCTTTGATCAATACTACTCCCATTTTCTCCCTCCCAAATCCTTCCCTGTGGAATTTTGGATGAGAAATGTCCCTTAAGGCACAAGGACTTGAACACTTGGTTCACAGATTGTGCTGTGAGGGGTAGAGACTTGATGGGTAAAGTGTGTCCCTGGGGGCGGCTCTGAGGGCTGCAGCCTACAGTGCTTCCTGTTCCCTCCCTGCTTTGTGCTTTCATGTGAAGATGTGAGCATTCAGCCTCCTGCTCCTACTTCCTCCCCTGCTGCCTGCTGCCTGCTGCCCTCTGCCTGTTACCTGCTGCCTGCTGCCTGCCTTCTGCCTGTCACCTGCTGCCCTCTGCCTGTCACCTGCTGCCTGTCACCTGCTGCCTGTCACCTGCTGCCTGTCACCTGCTGCCTGTCACCTGCTGCCTGTCACCTGCCACCTGCGGCCTGTCAACAGAAGCCTGCAGAGCCTTTATGGGTACTTATTGTCCACAACAGGGTTAGACAGACTGCAGAGAAGTTGTTTTCACGTATTTCTTTCACTGGCAGAAGAAAATGCAAATTCTGATTACTAAAATGAACAATTAATAAATAACCCTTCATTCTGTGGCTACAGCTCCTCATACTACTGCTGATATGATAAAAACATACTAAGATGTGGGCACCAGTAAAACAGAATCTGCAATTCTAGCAACATCCCTATGGCTTCTAACACATTTCAAAAATGAACAATTAAGGCTCCTGTTCTGAGCTGACAGGTTCTCCCTGAGGGAGTGAAACTCACCATTGCGATTTCAACAGCCACAAACATCACAAAATCTCACCTAGGATGTTACTGTTGTTGATTTAAAGATTCCTTTTTTATTTTCTTCTGTACTCTGATGATAAAGAAATAGTTGTGTTTCCAATGCCTACTCTACATAGGAAATGTCCATGTCCTGTGGAATATTTTTTAAGTAAGTTTACTTAAAAATGTTCTGAGAATGTAAAAATAAGGCTGGGCATGGTGGTGCATGCCTTTAATCTCAGCACTTGGAAGGCAGAGGTAAGGAGATCTGTGTGTGTTTGAGCCAGCCTGGTCTACAAAGTGAGTTCTAGGACAGCATGGGCCACATGGAAAAACTGTCTCAAAAAACAAAAAAACAAAAACAGGAAAAAGAAAGAAACAATAAAGGAGGAGGAGACGGTTGTGGTTGAGATACATTTTTAATAAAGAATGCTTTATGTATGAAGATTAAACTGAGTATTTCCAAAATGAAAGAAAAACTAGAAAGCTTATGCAAGTTGCAAGTGTCCAAGTAATTTATTTAAGATATGTAAAAGATAAAACTTAGTGGTGACATACATGGCGTTACAATCTGTAGCTTAACATTCAGTGCGTTGATGACTAACCTCTATTGCACAGATTTGTAACCTCTACTTAAGACGGTAGAGTTCTCCTGAGGTATTGACCCACGTGTGGTAACAGTTATAAACTGCCATCCGAAGCTCTATGCAACAATTTCATTTATCACGGAGAAAAAGCAAAAAACTCTACACAGCCTACATCATACAGGAAATCCACTAGGGGCCTCAGGTCATGTGGGATGCTGTCCAGGGGCTATGACTGGATGGGGTTTGTAGTGCTTAGGTTTCTGTCAACTTGACACAAGCTTCCGTCACTGGAGAAGAGGGAACCTCAGTTTAGCAAACGCTTCCATCAGATGCACATGTAGACAATTCTGGCTGGGGAGGTATTCTTGATTAAGGCTGGATGTGGGAGGGCGCAGCCCACTGTAAGGCAGTGCTGCACCGGGCTGTGTAAGAGAGCAGTCTGAGGAAGCCATGGTGTGTGCCAGTGATCCGCGTCCCTCATGGTCTCCACTTCAGCGCCTGCCTCCAGGTTTCTTCCTCCCTGGAGTTTCTATCTCGGCTTCTCTTAAGCCGTCTCCTCCTCACACTTTTAATCATGGTGTCTTTATAACAGCAATAGAAACCAAGCTCAGATAGGAGTCTACACAGGTGTGTGCCAGGCAGGTATGTGTGTTAACGATGTGTAACTTGCCAAAAGAGAAAAGGGAATTTGGAGATAATTAAAAACCCAGATGGGAGATCTGAACTGAAACCCTTTGAAGGTATGCAGATGAGCTTCTACAAACACCAAAGAAGCAAACAGACTAAAACATAACTGTACAGTGATAGGGTGATGTACCATGTCCTCAGACAAACAGAGGCTCCTCCCCTCCTGCCATGTCACTGCTGCTGCTGCTGCTGGGATGAAGAGGGTCTTATGTAACTCAGAAGGAAATAGATGTAACTCAGATTTTAAAAGCTAACAGAGGGCCTCCCTCCACAAGAATGTTCCATGGCCTTCCACCAGAGAAACTAAAATTGGTTTCTCATAAGTACTGTCCCGGATCTCCCCTATCCTAGCCTCTCTCAGGATACAGTTTTCACCCAGACCCTCTGCTGAAATTACCAGCCCATTATTTTCTGCTTAGGGACCAAACACTGGTAAACTGCTGAAAAACCAAACCAAACCAAACTGAAACAGACCTTGGGAGGGCCCCTTTCCTGTGCTGTCCACTGAACCACAGGTAAAGAGGAATTAAAGTGATGTGACCCATCACACACAAGTGAAAAGGTGTGACCCATTACACACAAGCAAAAAGGTGTGACCCATCACACACAAGTGAAAATGCCTCATTCGATGCTCAGGGGACTAGACAATTTCACCACAGTGAAAATTGAACAGTCGTGGTTATGATAGAAAGAACGATAATAAAAACTTGGTAATGTAACTAAAACAGCTTTTCTTTTAAAAAAAAATTTTATGTGCATTGGCATGAGGAAATCAGGTCCCCTTGAACTGGAATTAGACATTTGTGAGCCATCATGTGGGTGCTGGAAATTGACCCCAGGTGCTTTGGAAGAGCAGACAGAAATCTTAACCACTGAGTCATCTCTCTAGACCTCCCAATAGCTTTTCTACTAACACTTAAGTTCTGTGTCTAGTCTTACACTTATCTTAAAAACACAAAAAACAAACAAACACTGTTCCTCAGATGAATAAATACCTGAGCCCCAAGTTTCCCCCTTTGGATTGTCTAGGCAGCCTTCAAAATTAACTCTCAAAAGGACCTAACAGCACCTCATCACCTAAAGGACACAATGTTGCCAGATCACGTTAGTTTCACTTTTATAAATGGGCTCATAAAACTAGAAATAGAGAACTGAACACTTGGGTCCACCGTGTAAGAATACAGCGCATGCGCCCGAGGAGTGCTTGCTATGCTTGTGAGGCAGGACACCACGGGCCCAGCTCACAGACCTTCTTCCTTTGAATGGGACGCTGATCCTACCAGAGCACGGTGCATGCTCGCCTCCTTATTAAAGCAGCACACACGGGGTGGGAAAGTTTGCCAGAGATTGTGCTTTTGTTCCCAGACATCCAGGCAGGTCCCCAGAAACCCTCCTATCAACGGAGAAGATGACTTATTCCTGATACAATGGGGCAGTGGGTTCTCTCACCAAAGGGGATGATCCTCCACTTGGTGGTGATCCTCTCTCCACTGGGGAGTGATCTCAACTGTGTAGTAATCCTCCCGCCTCTAGGTGGTGATCCTCCACTGGATAGTAATCCTCCCTCCACTGGGTGGTGATCCTCCAGCAGTTTTGTTGATGTGGTTGTTCAGGATTGTTCTGGCTAATTGGGGTCTTTTGCTTTTCCATGTGAAATTTAATGTTGTTATTTCAACATATGTGAAATGTATTAGAATGTTGATGGCACGTGCATTGAATTGATGATTGTTTTGGATAAGATGGGTATCCTCATATTTATCATACAAACCTGTAAGCACAGGAGATCTTTCTAGCTCTTGGTATCTTCAATTTATTTATTTTTCCAGTTTTTTAAAAGTTTTTATTGTAGAAATATCCTACTTGGTTACGTTTATCCCAAGACACCTCCTCCTTCCCCACTTTAGAAGTCACGAATGTGGATGACATTAGTTTCTGCATTTCTTCCACATTGTGTCTGTACTTGTACTTAGAAAATCTTTTGTATGCATTTATTACAACAACAGCAGAGTAACGAAGACAGCTGGTTACTATATAGTTTCAATATGGGACCTTAAAAACTATGTATGAAGCCAGCTGGTGTATTTATGTGTTAGCTTTTGACTTGTAAACCTTAAAGGAGGTGCGTAGGTCACACGCCATTTTAACGATAACATAAGCATCTACAGGGTTTGCCTTCTGCACAGTTGGAGGGTAGGGCAGGCGCTTCTTTTAAAACCCACAAAGAGCTTTGGCTTTGCCACGACTGAAGACTTCTGTCTAGAGTTAACTGAGAGATTGTTTCAATGATCTGCTCTGAGCAGAAATGTTCAGAAGGAAGTAGGGACTTGAAGAAGGAAGAGCTTGTCTGCTCTGGCTCTAATTTGCTGTTTTGCTCTTTGCAGTTTTTCTTAGGCCTATCACTCTATTCAGGGAACATCCTGCCTAACCTCTCGTGGATCCAGTACCTCAGCATTCCTCATTATGGATTTCGGGTAGGTGTCCTCTCTGTCACGGTCCTGGGTTCTCCGGCTCTAATAACTGAAGTGACTCCTCACCACGTCCTTTCCCCAGCTCTAAGCTCTCAGCAGCTCCTATTCAGGAATCTCCTTCCAGGGGCAAGAGATGAGCAACTTCCTGCTGGGTTTACCTACCCTAAGGTCCATAAGTCATTGAGGGTTTCGCCAGAAACATGGTATTCGAGGGAAATAGGGGGAGAGAAATCTCGGAGTAAAGAGGAGAGGTGGATGAAATGGTGACAAACATATTTCTGTGTTTTTACTCAAAAAGGAAATGACAGGATCAAAGGTTATGATATATAGTTCATATCATGAAATTAAAACAAATTATGTGATACCCATAGCCATATTGGCTTTATAAGCCCATCTCTGCAGCAAAATGTCTTAAAATACTTTCTTACTCCCAGAATCACAATTAGTTTTGATGAGAACAAGCAAAAATACTGTGACTGTAAGTCAGTAGTATTGTTGTAATTACAGTGTTCATGGGGTTTGGGGACTGGAGAGGAGCATAGAAGTGTGCCTAGGGTAACGTGGTTAGAGAACCCACCTCCCAGCTGATTGGGAGCACCATCATGTCACTCACAAGCCTCCTGGTTGGGGGCAGGGACAGCGATGCTCAGCTGGGCAGCCTGTAAACTTGGTAGGGTTTTTTGTTTGTTTGTTTGTTTTTCATTCTGTTTCAATTACAAATAAGAGTAAAGATTGAACTTGAAGTTAGCTGTATTTATTCTTTGGAAACTTGTGGACATGAAAACTATTTACCTTCCTATGTTCCTGTTTGTGTTACAGGCTTTGTTACACAATGAATTCCTGGGACAAAACTTCTGTCCAGAAAACATCACAGAAGAAATCAGTAGATGTCAGAACTATGTGATGTAAGCCTGAGTTCAGTGACATAACGAGGACACAGGATGCTACTCAGCTGAGGGGAAGCCTGTCCTTCAGGGCCAACACTCTGTCTTGTGCCTGTCCCCAGGAGGAGTCACTGTGCACTAGCAGATGTGTGTTTTGACACTATTGCTGCCCGGTGTATACAGTGTACAGAAAGGGTTCCTTGGGGGCCTCTTGAGCAATGGTTTTGGTGTTTTAATTGTCGATTTGAGTTCTTTGTTTCAGAACACATGAGTTTGACACAGCCTGCTCTGATAGCTTAGCAAGCACACATGGTTTCTACATGTATCGATCACAGTATTGTGAACCAAGCCTGGGAATGTCAGGGCAGCAAAGGTCAAATGTGGTGAGCTTTGTCTGCCAGCATTCAGCGTCTTTCCTCTGCCTCACACACTAGAAGACTTCAGCCAGGTGTGTGTGTGTGTGTGTGTGTCTGTGTGTGTGTGTGTGTGTGTGTGTGTGTGTATGTGTCCTATCAGTGGATATGTCTACATATAGCTCAGCATATTGAGAAGGCTGTCTCATTTTGGTCTAATGTCATTAAAATAGAAACACAGATGTTCAGTAAAATCAAAGTATGTTTTTTTAAGGATACAATACCTTCACTTTCTACAAATGTTTTCATGATTTGGTTTGTTATATAAATGAGAGGAATATGCTGACATTAAATCTCTCATGCATGTTCAAAATAATAATGAATAATAGAAGTGTAAATTTATGTTTTGAGTTCTTGATGAGAAAGCCTGTATGGGAGAGATCTTATGTGCACATCTCCTCTTTCCTGGTGTGGTCTGGCATCTGCCTAATATGAATTCCTTCGTAGCTTCTGGTCAGGAGGCCATGGATAGAGAAGCTGAAAGCAGAGCAGGGCCATGCACACACTTCACACTCATAGGTCTGTCCTCGTAAGAGGAAGAAGAAATCTGTGCTTTCAGCAGATTTGTGACCTGGCAAATCCTAAGAGATGTGAGGGAACAGAGAGGTGCAGGCTGGACACACATGGGCAGGAACTGTAGCTGTGTGCAGAATTGTCCACAGCAGCTGCCCTTCTACTCCAGTCAGGTCCACAGCATCCTGCTGTGCTCCAGCTCTACCCAGCCTCAGCTGCCACTGGGCTGCTGGGAAGGTCCTGTAGCTAAGCATCTGTGGCTGTCACTACATTCTTAGGACATGAGCTGACCGAGTTGAGCAGCTCTTGTCAGAAGCTCGTGATCTCCTCTGGTCCTCGGTCTAGAATTCCATGCTGTGTTCTTTTGCAGGACTGTCTAGTGGGTCAGCAGAATTCACAAAGCTTTGATCTCTTGGAAAGTCTGTGTGTGCCATTAGGAGCTGGTGTTGCTGCTTCAGGTGTAGCCAGTTTGGGATAAGTGTCTTTGCCCTTGAAGAGAGCAGCATTGTAGACTCAGAAATGAGTGGCACTGTGAAGTCCACGAAGTTGGATCACAGTGTGACTCTGTAAATGTGGCCAGGTTTAGAAGCCTACTTCCTCTATGCTGTTAAGTGGGTGTGGGAGCTACAGCACTTTGTTTTTGAAATGAACTAAACTCCCCGAGTCAAGTTGTGTAGATTGATTAGCATAGTATATAACAAAATTGTAAGTATATCTTTACTACTATTTATTAAATATAAAAAGAATATTTAAATGATATGTTGAAACAATTTTTAAAAGGAAGTAACACTGAATATATAGAATAAATACTGACTTTATTTTGTGTGTGTTGAATTACAGATGCACTGGTGAAGAATTCTTGGCAACTCAAGGCATCGATCTCTCATCATGGGGCTTCTGGCAGAATCACTTGGCCTTAGCCTGTATAATGTTTATCCTCTTTGCACTTACCTATGTGCAATTATTACAGCACAGAAAATTACAAGCTCTTAAGTACTAGGGGAGAAAGTTTTTTACAGATGTTTAAATAGATGTGATTCCAAACTATCTTCTAAATGTTCATAATTATACTCATGGACAAACGCTACAGCCAACATTATCCAGAGAAGATTCCATCTGTTGTGAACTGTGGTCAATGCAGAGATTCATGGCTGCTCATGTCACCAAGACTAAGTGACACTTGAGTTCTTCACCCCAGTCAGGACAGCTAATCACCCCTCGCAAGCTTAAAACTTGTGGAAGAGGAGTAGAGAGAGTGCAGGAGCCAGAAGATGAGAAGAGGAGCTGGCAGTGCTGTACTGTTACAAGGAACTATCTGTATGGCCTAGGAAGCCAATAACTCACACAAGACTGAATTGTACTTTTAAAGCTGCAAGTACTATGCTGGGCAGAATCTAAACAGCTACTACTCTCACAATAAACTACAATAAACTACTCTAAGCCTCATAACCTACTATATCCCAAGCACTTGGCAATCTGATCCTCCTCAGGAGGCTTCTCTCCACCAACTCCCAACCATCAGGTGTCAACTCTCAACTTCTCTCCAGGCTCCTCCCACCTCCCTTGGAAGTCCCGCCTTCCACTTCCTGTCCTTCTGCCCAGCTGATTGGCTAAACAGGGCTTTATTGACAACTGCTACATCCACTCAAGGCATTCCTCCACAACTTCCCCTTTTAATCTAGTAAAAAGCTCCTCTTACCTATACAATTATATTATTATACATATATAAAATATACAAGCGTATATATCATGTATATAATAAACTATAAATAGCTAGAAGAACCTCGAAATAATCAGGAGTTATGTTAATGTTATAGTGTTTTGCTATCTTCAGCCCCATCAGAGACTTGAGAAAGAATGCAATTAATTACCTGAGTAAACAGGAGATGCAGTTAGTAGCATCCAAAATGAAAATGATAGAGACACTTTGCTGCCTGAACAGTCTCTGAAAACTTTCTAATACACTGGAGCATCATCTTCAGCCTTCTGGTCCAGTATATCTGACAGACATGTTTGTGAAGCAGGGACTATTGAGGACATGCTTACCCTGTCTCGGCAGAGTTTGGCCATAAACTCCACCTGCATCCAAGCGTGCCCATTTCAGGCAGAATTCTGTCTGTGACAGAGAACAAGGACGTTTTTTGCCCAGTGGCTTGTTTGCCACATCTGAAGCCGTCTCCATAAGGAGGTTCCTCAATGCTCATTATCTTCTTTGAGGCAGGCTGGGTGTTGCCAAGAGTCAACCTGTCTCATTTTCAAAGAATCCTCAAAACAATAAGAAATTCTTTAAATGTCATATTCTGTAGGTCTCTGAGGTTTTGGAATACCTTATCTAAATAGTTTACCTTATTTGTCTATTAAACCTAGGATGTATATTCTTGTGGTAAAATTGAATAGTACAATGAATTAAAAATAAACTTATTTTACATCAATATCTAATATTCTATACTAATGAATTAAAAATTTGTGAGTAACAAATGAGGTCTTAAGTTGAAGAGTAGATTCAGTAATCTATATTTTGTCCTATTATCCCTATATATTTCTGTATTCTCAGAGAGAAATCCCTGAGTCCAATCTCATTCTCTCTCTGAATAAGACCAATAATAACATAACCAACTCCCAATGAAAATAAAAATCTATGGCCCCAAGCCTAACCCAAGCCCACTTAAAGAAAATGGGGAGTTGTCCTCTTTCTGAGGCTTCCTCTGGCTGATTTGGGATGACAGTTTTCCTTACATAAATCTAAAACTGATGTGCATCCATTCTTTAGATCAGTAAGGACATATAATCTATTATTAAGAAAAAGGAACTTACTTAGTAACTTTAAGGAAAAAATTGTCATCTTAAATTCTAGGCTGTCTCTGCGAGTAGCTTACTAGCAAGGGTCATGCCTAGAACTCACAGAGATCAGCCTGTCTTTTTCTCCATTGGGTTAAGATTAAGGGTGTGTGTCACCACCATCCTGCACAAATATTTCATCTCAGTTCTCGTTAAAATTTACAGAAATCTCAAGTAAAATTCCAAAGTTAAGGGAAAACCCCTAAGTCTTGGGTCAGTTGCACCAATTTAGGCTTCAGTAAGTGGAGCCCTGCCCACCATTCTTTTGAATTTATTTATTGCTAATTTACACAGTTGAACTCTTTCCAGAGAGCGCTGACAAATACCTTGCAGCTAATAAGTTATGAATTTCAGCCACTTTCAGCTCTATGGAAAAGAGTTTGGTTCCGTCTTCCCTTCTCATTGTTGGTAACTTAGCCTCGCATTTTTCAGCTTTTTGCCTTTCTCTCCCTGAACAACAAAAGCCAAAAATGAAAAAAAAAGACAAAAAGGATCCAGGAGCCTTCTGCCATAGCGACCTGGAGAGGAACCATGGCAGTCTCTAGTTTATTATCTGCGTTATCTCTTAGGGACTATTCCCCTACACACAAACTATAAGACAAGTATTATTTTTCAAGTATGTGGATACACTAAATTTGTTGGGCACCAATTTGTTAGGATTAACTTATTTGTATGGTCTAGGAGCTAGTGTAAACTTAGGCTAGGTAAAAAGCCCTGAGTCTGCTAACTTATTCACGGCTCTACAGGAAAGTAAGAAATAAGAGAGAGAGAAAATAAACCACCCACACACACATTCAAGAGAAAGGGTGGATGAAACTGGCATCGCGACCTCAGCTGAAGTTAAGCTTCCCAACTTTCAGCACCATTTATTGTAGATGACCGTATTTATACTTCTGAGAAAAGGGAATTACTTCCTAGTCAAAAGAGTACAATTAATCGCAAAAACAGATGAATTCTAAAATATAACAGGTTACATGTTTTAGAGCTACGCATTTCTTATCTATGCATCCATTACATAAGTTCATAGTGAGTTCAGAATGACGAAGGTTGACTGACAGGGTCTAAGGTTAACAGGGTCTGAAACTTACAAGAGTATACGACTTATCAATTAGGACGGACCTGACTATACATTCTCCAGCTATCTCTTAGTTCATTATGCCCTCAAGACAATAATTTCATCTGTCTTTCATTCTAAGAAACAGAGTAAATTCAGACATCTCTAGGTAGCTTCATTCCTCTTAGGTTCATGCAAAGTTGAAATTAACTTGCCTATATTTATAGTAAAATACCATGACTCATGGTGCCATCTGGAGTGGGGGCTTATCTGAAGCCACAAATCTGCTACAAGGCTATCTTTAGTGAGGCATCTGGAGGTCCACAAAGGTATTTATTGCAGCCATAAACCAACTTTAACTTTTAAAACTATTTGAATCGAATTGGGAATTCCATAATCAGGGATTGATTCATCTGAATAACAAATAGTACATCTTCAACAAGATCCTGTAGGAAGTTTGCTCAATCAGAGCTGGTCCATACCCAGAAAATAATAGTTCACACCAATGCCAGATGTGTTTACTTTTGGCTTTTTGAGACAGGGTTTCTCTGTGTAATCTTGGCTACCCTAGACTCGCTTTGTAGTCGGCCAGCCAGGCTGGCCATGAATGTAGTCCTGGCTGTCCTGGACTCACTTTGTAGACAAAGCTGGCCTTAGACTCACAATGATCCACCTCCTTCTGCCTCCCTGGGTCCTGGGATTAAAGGCATGCACCACCATGCCCAGCTCTAATTCCAGATTTTAGAGAGATGCAGCAAAGCACAATTGACAGTGTAGTCAGAGGTTGGAAGCAATTCTGGGGTACATCACGATACAGACCTTGCAAATACCGGATCACCTCCAGAGATCTCTCATGTCTACTGGACTTCCCCAAATCAATGGCTCCTGACAGCATGTCAGAGGCTGGAAGCATTTTGGGGCTGCATCGTGGTACAAGATCTTGCAAACACCAGATCACCTCTTGCCTAATGAGCTCCCTTGACAGCATGTCTCTTGGCACTCTTGGAAGAAGCAAGGGACAGTGGCAGAGGCTTCAGGATGCACTGAGCAAGACCCTGAGTTGCTCCTCTTCCCCTGCACCTGACTGCAGCTAGTGTAGGCCAGCAGGACCGGCTTCACTATGCTGTAATTATCACTATACACCTCACCAACTCACAGTGCACAATTCTGTGGCTGTGGGTGTATTCAGAGGTGCACACGCATATTTCCATCACTTACTCTGCTTATTTAAACCCAGAGATGCTTTCCCACAGCTTCTCTTGGACTTTTCAGTATATGGGGAGAGGAGAGGGGTGGCACACTATGTGTGGGGAGGGGAGGGGTGGCACACTGGGTGTGGGGGGGAGGGGAAGGGTGGTACACTGTGTGGGGGAGGGGAAGGGAGGGGTGGCACACTGTGTGTGGGGGAGGGGAGGGTTGGCACACTGTGTGTGGGGGAGGGGAGGGGTAGCACACTGTGGGGGTGGGAGGGGTGGCACACTGTGTGTGGGGAAGGGTAAGGGTGGTACATTGTGTGGGGGGAGGGGAAGGGCGGTCCAACCTGTGTGGAGAAAAATCTTAGGGTAACTTCCAAAGTCAGCTCTTCCAGCTTGCTGAGGCAAGTCTGTCCTGTACTCTCTGGAGCACCAGCTTCCAGATGAGTCCCGTGTTGGCATTACAAAGGCATGCCTCTGTGTTCTCCCTTCCTGTGGAGGTCTTGAGCTGGAACTCAGATCCTCAGTCTTGTGCAGCCCAGGCTTTTACCTGCAGAGCCATCATGTTGGACCTTGGAAGATTTTCATAACTTTTTCTTCCTATATGGTTCAGAGATCAAATCCAGAGCCTTGTGTATATCAGCAAGTGCTCTGCCAGCCCTGTGGGATTTTAAATATAGAAGCATCTCATCTGCAAATAGGTAATCTGACTTCTTCCTTTCCAGATTTGCTCTCTGTCTCTGTCTCTCTCTATATATCTCTGTGTGTGTCTCTGTCTGTCTGTTTCTCTCTCTCTCTCTCTCTCTCTCTCTCTCTCTCTCTCTCTCTTTCTCTCTCTCTCTCCCTCTCTCTCGCTCTCTCATTTCTCTGAGGTCTCAAGCCCTGTATTAAATAATAGTTGAAGGAATGGTCATTCTTGGCTACTCCTGATGTTAAGGAACTCATTGTAGCTATTCCCTGTTGAGTGAGATGCTGTTGTGAGGTCTTTATTATCTGGAGGTGTGAGCATTCTCTTCCTGGATTGTTCAGGGGTTTAATAAAGACAAAGTTTAGTTTTTTTCAAATACTTTCAAATCTATTGAGATAATAACATGATTTTATCATTGATTATAGCATATAATGAATTATTACCAAAATAGGAACCCTAACTAACACACTTTGGTATTTACAAAATATTCAGCGCATACAGTAAGTTGTAATGATGCAGTAAGCCAGTGTCACAAGAGAAAAAATTCTCTTCCTTACAGTTCAATGATAAAACTGGATAGCAATGTCTTCCAGGCTGATGCTGAAGCAATGCTGCGTCCACTGTGATAAATATGACTCAGAATCCAGTCACAGGCTCTAAACTCAAGGACCTCTAGGCCCTTTTACTTCTAAAATATTTTATTTTAATGAGAGGAGATAGATGTAATGTACATGCCAAATTAGATCCCCAAGAAATATAGGAGTATTAGCAGGAAAGTGGTGTGAATAGTGTTCCTTTTAATCAACAGTAATGTCCCAATTGTTAATGACAGCTTTGACCAAAGTACCTTGGCAAAGGAAATCTCTCATTAATGAATATGGGCAAAAGACACACAAGAACATTTTACAACATCACCTGAAATTTTCTGTATACGCAAATTTATTTGAAAATTTAGCCTATTAAGGCAAATTCTGCTGTGACTCCAGCGGGTCAGGACACAGAGGCAGGAGAGCATGAACTTCAGCAAGTTGGTTCTGAGGGTAAGAATCGGTCTCAGTAAATTAAGAAACAAGAAACTGGCTAAGAAATGGGTGGAAAACTTAAATACATGTGTTGTTCACAATCCACGTCCTGACCTAGAGTCATGTTCACAATGCACCTGGTTTTAAGGTAACTCACCAAACTGTACTTGAAAACTCATTGAAGTAAAACAAAATACAATGTATTTTGAGCATGTTCTTTCACTTCCCTGTTTTTCAACTCCTCTCAGATCCTTCCCACCCACCTAGTCAACTAACTCCCTGATCTTGCTCTTCCCCAGCTTCAAAAAAATAAAGAAAACAAAACCAAAAACTCCAGAATCAAAACAGACAAATTAAGGTAAAAGAAAACCAAGAAGACAATGAATACGAAAGCAAAACCAAAGCTACTCCAACCACATGGAGGCCATTTTGTGTTGGCCAAGTAAGCCTAGGAGTTGGGGCCTGGCCTGGAGTGTAGCAGATACTGCCACCCACACTAGTACAAATAGCTTCGTGAATGCAGGTGGGGTTTTGTGTCAACTTCCCCCTTCAGTGCTAGGATTTCGTCTGCCTTAAGCTGCACAGGTCTTGTGTGTGCTGCCACAAGCTCTGTGACTTCGTACAAGGGTTAGTCCTTTTGTTTCTGAATATTTTGTTTCCTTGGAATCATCCACCACCTCTGACTTTTAACATCCTTCTACCTCCTTTTATGCATTGAAACCTGAGCATCGGTGGAGGCCCGGATCACCTTGTCAATTCACATCTACTGCAAGAAGAATCGTCTCTGATGAGAGTTGAGCAATGTTCTGGTCTATAGGTCCAGCAAAATGTCATTATACTATGTTTCTTTAGCCAAATAATAGTATTATATTTTACCTATGGGCCCAGGACCTATCTAGTCTCAGTTTTGTGGCCAATTTAGCAGTGTTTGGTATAGGTTTGTCTTATGTAATGGATCTTAAACCTAGTAGCTGGTTTTTTACAGAGGTTGTTCACTCCCATAACAGTTGTGCCATGGTTGTACCAGGATCTCTTTCAGGGATGTTATTGCTGTAGTTCACAGTGTCTGTAGCTAGGTGGTGCTGGTGAGGACCCTGCTTCTCCAGTAGCATGCAAAGTCCTGTCCAGGACCATGAATGCTAGCAGTGTGGGTGAAGCTGGTCAGTTGGGCACCAGCTGGATTTATCTGTGTTCAGTGGCATAGTAGATGGGTCTTCAGCAGTAGGTCCTACTGTCAGGTTACTGGCAGCAACCTATAACCTAGGAGTCTGTGATGTTTGTGGGGACTTGTAGGAACCTCTTTGAATAATGACCCAACATGATGTAATTCGTTCCTGGCACTCAAGGTAACACAATAGTCACATGTTAACATAAGATGCCTTCTCCACTATATGGTGGTTTTATTAAAATCCTTTCATATATGTATAGATTTGAGGGTGCTATTATGATGGTGAGTTTGGATATGTCTTTTAAAATGGTCTTTAGGGTTTTGGCTTTTTTTTTCCTTTTTTTTTTCCCTTTATTTTGTCCCTCGCCTTATTCTTCCCTCTGCCTTGCCCTCCCGTTCCTTCCCACTTAATCTTGGCCTAGTTTTCCACTTATCTCTTCATGCTCTCCCTTCCTTTGAAGATCCTCTCGTCCTCGCTGGCCCCTTCCTAGCTCCATGACCTGTGTTGTTATTCACATTGAAGCACACATGTCTAAAGCTTACATGTTAACATCCACATATAAGAGAAAACATGCACTGTTTGTCTTTGGGGGTATGGGTTACCTCTTTCAGGAGGATTGCTTCTAGATCCATTCATTTACTTGAAAATTTCATGGCTCAATTATTTTCTTATCATCTGGATAGTGTTTCCTGCGTCAGTGTGCAATGTTTTCAGTGTCCATTTATCAGCTGGTGGACATTGAGGCTGTTTCCGATTTCTGACTATAATGAACAGGTCAGCAGTGAACATGGATGAGATGTGTGTCTGTGGTCATAAGTAGATTGCTTTGGGTCTCTACCCAAGAGTATTAAGGCTGGATCTTGCAATTGATAAATTCCTAGGTTTTTGATGTGGTTGCTGGATTCTCAAGGAGGCATATTGTCTTGATGCTTATGTTTTCTGTACTGGGATCTACGAATCTGGAGTTACAATATTTGCTGTGTTTCTTGGTGACCAGAATGGCAGACAGAAAGGAGGATGAAGGTTCCTCATGTTAATAATAGTCTAGTGTGGCAGCTCAGAGTCCCTGCTAGAGAGACTCTGTGGGTCAGCAGAGTCACAGAGGACTGGGGAAGGACGAGGAGGAACAGCTGAAAGGGGCCAACAGGAAGAGCCATGGGGACACCGAGCCTGTACCAAGAGCCAGCTCGATCTTTTGTTACATTATGCAATACAGGGTCCAAATATCTGCTTCTCAGCAATGTTCCTCGGGGTAGCCTCCAGTTAACTCCATAGCATAGAGTTATCTGGGAGCTTAAGTGGCTTTTCAGATCCAGCGTTACCCCTGCAGTGTCACAGGAGCCATTTCATATCATAACAACCCTGTCTTTTTACTGATGCTCTAGCCAAAGACCCCAATCAAGACTCCTCAACTATTATACCACCACAGAGAATTGACCATCTGTACTGGGTGGTTTTATGACAACTTGACAGAAGCATGACTCATCAGAGAGGAAGGATAAAATCCAATGGTAGGGCATTTTCTTAACTAGTGACTAATGTGGGAAGGCCCCACCCACTGATGTAGTCCTGGGTTCTAGAAAAAATCAGGCTGAGCAAGCCATGAGGAGCAAGCCAGTAAGCAGTGCCCTCCATGGTCTCTGCATCAGCTGCTGCCTCCAGGTTCCTGTCCTGATTGAGTTCACGTCCTGACTTCCTTTGGCGATGAGCAGCAATGTAGAAGTGTAAGATGAATAAACCCTTTCCTCCCTAACTTGTTTTTTTGGCCACAGTGTTTCATCATGGGAATAGAAGCTCTAAGATATCATCCATAAATCTTACTTAAAGAGATCATCAAAGGCCTTCCTTATGATCACTCATTATGTGTGGGTTTCTTTGTTTGATTGGTTTTCTTTTTCTTTTTTTTTTTTTTTAGTTTGAGGTAGTGCCTTTTGTAGCCCAGGGTAGCCTCAGACATATGATCTAGCTAAGGATAGCCCTGAACTCCTAGTGTTCCCACCTCCAATCATGACTTCATTGCCTATTACATTAAAAGAATGATAGTCTATGTTCTCACTGAAAAGATGAAGAAAATGATACCAACGACATTAAGAATGTAAAATGTTCTATGATAAATTCTCCTTTTCCAGGTCAAAAATATCATTGACTGTCTCACATTATTGTTAATATTGATGATATGAACTAACATACAATTTTTAATAACATTATATGGGAGTTTGGAATCTTTGACTTATAATTTAGTTTGTTGCTATTTTGTGAACTTAAAAATATTCATTGCTGATTTACAATATAACAGAAAACAAATAGGAGAAAGTCTTCATTAGATATACAAGTTCCTTTTTATATTTATAATTTTTCTTTAAAACATGACAATTCCCACAGGCATATAATGCATTTTGGCCATTCTCCTTCATTCCCACCTTTCTTTTCTCCCTTACACTCCTTACAAATTCTCTTTACAAGTCTCTTTCTGAAATCATATCTTTCAGTTTTGTCTTGAAACCCAGAGTTTAAACAGAGCTGTCTGTGTAAGTCTGAGTTTCAGACTTTTCACTGGAGCCTAGACAGTTCATCTGTGAGTTTACATATGAAATCATTGACTGCCTCTCTGCCACGATCTACCAGTAGTCCACAATCCAGCAGAATGGGGGATGATCGCACTGATTCCTCTCTGGTCCTGGCTGTGGTGATGAGGGACCCAGGCTTGTGCAGGTAGCTATAGTGCTGTGAGACAGACCAAGGTTGCCATAGCTATGTCAAGCCCACAGTACAGTGTAGGAGGAATGCGTTGAGTGGATGTAGCAGTTATCAATAAAATGCTGTTTAGCCAATCAGCTGGGCAGAAGGACAGGAAGAGGAAGGCAGGACTTCACGGGGAGGTGGGAGGAGCCTAGAGAGAAGTTGAGAGTTGACAGCTGATGGTTGGGAGTTGGTGGAGAGAAGCCTCCTGAGGAGGATCAGATTGGCAAGTGCTTGGGATATAGTAGGTTTTGAGGCTTTGAGTAGTTTATTGTAGTTTATTGTGAGAGTAGTAGCTGTTTAGATTCTGCCCAGCATAGTGCTTGCAGCTTTAAAAATACAATCCAGTCTTATTGTGTGAGTTATTGGCTTCCTAGGCCATACAGATAGTTCCTTGTGACAGAACAGCGCTGCCAGCCACTCTTCTCATCTTCTGGCTCTTGCACTCTCTCCACTCCTCTGCCACAAGTTCTAAGCTTGCGAGGGGTGATTAGCTGTCCTGACTGGGGTGAAGAACTCAAGTGTCACTTAGTCTTGGTGTCCTGAGCAGCCATGAGTCTCTGCATTGACCACAGTTCACAACAGATGGAATCTTCTCTGGATAATGTTGGCTGTAGCGTTTGTCCATGAGTATAATTATGAACATTTAGAAGATAGTTTGGAATCACATCTATTTAAACATCTGTAAAAAACTTTCTCCTCCAGGACCTAAGAACTTGTAATTTCGTGTGCAGCAATAATTGCACATAGGTAAGTGCAAAGAGGATAAACATTGTACAAGCTAAGGCCAAGTGATTCTCCCAGAAGCCCCATGATGAGAGATCGATGCCTTGAATTGCCAAGAATTCTTCACCAGGGCATCTGTAATTCAACACACACAAAATAAAGTCAATGTTTATTCTATATATTCACTGTTACTTCCCTTTAAAAATTCAGTTTCAACACATCTCTTAAAATTTCTTTTCTATATTTAACAAATAGTAGTAAAGATATACTTACAATGTTGTTGTATATTATGCTAATCAATCCACACACCTTGACTCGGGTAGTTTATCTCATTTCAGAAACAAAGTGCTGTAGCTCCCACATCTACTTAGCAACACAGAGGAAGTAGGCTTTTAAACCTGGACACATTCACAGAGTCACCGTATGATTCAACCTTATGGACTTCACAGTGCTGTTCGTTTCTGAGCCTACAGTGCTGCTCTCTTCAAGGGCAAAGACACTATCCCAAACTGGCTACACCTGAAGCAGCAACCCCAGCTCCTAATGGCACACACAGACCTTCCAAGAGATCAAAGCTTTGTGAATTCTGCTGACTCACTAGACAGTCATGCAAAAGAACACAGCATGGAATTCTAGACCGACGACCAGAGAAGATCAGGCTGCTGACAAGAGCTGCTCAACTCCTGTCAGCTCATGTCCTAAGAGTGTAGTGACAGCCAAAGATGCTTAGCTACAGGACCTCTCCAGCAGCCCAGTGGAGGCTGAGGCTGGGTAGAGTTGGCGCACAGCAGGATGCCGTGGGCCTGACTCAGGGTAGAAGGGCAGCTGCTGTGAACAATTCTGCACACAGCTACAGTTCCTGCCTATGTGTCTCCACCCCGCACCTCTCTGTTCCCTCACATCTCTTAGGATTTGCCAGGTCACAAATCTGCTGAAAGTGCAGATTTCTTCTTCCTTTTACAGGGATAAACCTGTGAGTGTGAAGTGTGTGCATGGCCCTGCTCTGCTTTCAGCTTCTTCATCCATGGCCTCCTGACCAGAAGCTACGAAGGAGTTCATATTAGGCAGATGCCTGACCACACCAGAAAAGAGGAGATGTGCGCATAAGATCTCTCCATACAGGCTTTCTCATCAGGAACTCAAAACATAAATTTACATTTCTATTATTCACTATTGTTTTGAACATGCATGAGAAATTTAATGTCAACATATTCCTCTCATTTATATAACAAAGCCAAATCATGAGAACATTTGTAGAAAGTGAAGGTATTGTAACTTTAAAATAACACAGTTTAATTTTATTGATCGTCTTTGTTTCAATTTTAATGGTATTAGACAAAAGTGAGACTTCTCAATATACTGAACTATATGTGGACATATCCACTGATAGGACATTTCACACACACATACACAAACACACACACACACACACACACACACACACACATGGCTGCCTGAAGTCTTCTAGTGTGTGTGGCAGAGGAAAGACACTGAATGCTGGCAGACAAAGCTCACCACAGTTGGCCTTTGCTGCCCTGACATTTCCAGGCTCAGTTCACAGGACTGTGATCGATACATGTAGAAACCATGTGTGCTTGCTACACTATCAGAGCAGCCTGTGTCAAACTCAAATGTTCTAAAACAAAGAACTCAAATCGACAATTAAAACACCAAAACCATTGCTCAAGAGGCCCCCAAAGAACCCTTTCTGCACGCTATCTACACCGGCCAGCAATAGGGTCAAAACACACGTCTGCTAGTGCACAGTGACTCCTCCTGGGGCGAGGCAAAAGACATAGTGTTGGTCCTGAAGGACAGGCTTCCCCTCAGCTGAGTAGCATCCCGTGTCCTCGTTATGTCACTGAACTCAGGCTTACATTACATTGTTCTGACATCTACTGAGTTCTTCTGAGCTGTGTTCTGGACAGAAGTTTTGTCCCAGGAATTCATTGTGTAACAAAGCCTGTAACACAAACAGGAACATAGGAAGGTAAATAGTTTTTATGTCTATTAAGTTTCCAAACAATAGATACAGCTAATTTCAAGTTCAATCTTTAGTCTTATTTGAAATTAAAACAAAAATAAAAACAAAAAACCTACCAAGTTCACAGGCTGCCCAGCTGAGCATCGCTGTCCCTGCCCCCAGCCAGGAGGCTTGTGAGTGACATGATGGTGCTTCCAATCAACTGAGAGGTGGGTTCTCTAACCACATTACCCTAGGCACACTTCTTTGCCCCTCTCTAGTCCCCAAACCCCATGAACACTGTAGTTAAAACAATACTATTGAGTTACAGTTACAGTATTTTTGCCTGTTCTCATCAAAACCAATTGTGATTCTGGGAGTAAGAAAGTATTTTAAGACACTTTGCTACAGAGATGGGCTTATAAAGCCAATATGGCTATGGGTATCACATGATTTGTTTTAATGCCATGATATGAACTATATATCATAACCTTTGATCCTGTTATTTCCTTTTTGAGTAAAAACACAAAAGTGTGTTTGTCACCATTTCATCCACCTCTCCTCTTTACTCTGAGATTTCTCTCCCCCCTATTTCCCTCGAATACCATGTTTCTGGCGAAACCCTCAATGACTTATGGACCTAAGGGTAGGTAAACCTAACAGGAAATTGCTCATCTCTTGCCCCTGGAAGGAGATTCCTGAATAGGAGCTGCTGAGAGCTTAGAGCTGGGGAAAGGACATGGTGGGGAGTCACTTCAGTTATTAGAGCCGGAGAACCCAGGACTGTGACAGAGAGGACACCTACCTGAAATCCATAATGAGGAATGCTGAGGTACTGGATCCATGAGAAGCTAGGCAGGACGCCCCCCAAAGAGACTGAAATGCCTGAGAAAAACTGCAAAGAGCAAAACTGCAATTAGAGCCAGAGCAGTGGCTCAATACTCTAGACAAGCTCTTCCTTCTTCAAGTCCCTACTTCCTTCTGAACATTTCTGCTCAGAGCAGATCATTGAAACAATCCCTCAGTTAAGTCTAGACAGAAGTCTTCAGTGGTGGCAAAGCCAAAGCTCTTTGTGGTTTTTAAAAGAAGCGCCTGCCCTGCCCTCCAGCTCTGCAGAAGGCAAACCCTGTAGATGCTTATGTTATCGTTAAAATGGCATGTGACCTATGCACCTCCTTTAAAGTTTACAAAAGCAAACACATAAATACACTAGCTGGCATTGTACCTAGTTTTTAAGGTCCCATATTGAAACTATATAATAACCAGCTGTCTTCATTACTCTGCTGTTGTTGTAATAAATGCACACAAATTATTTTCTAAGTAGAGACTATGTGGAAGAAATGAGGGAACTAATGTCATCCACAGTGACTTCTAAAGTGGGGAATGAGGAGGTGTCTTGGGATAAACGTAACCAAGTGAGATACTTCTACAATAAAAGCTTTTAATAAACTGAAAAAATAAATAAATTAAAGATAGCAAGAGATAGAAAGATCTCCTGTGCTTATAGGTTTGTAATAATATGTAATAATAAATATGAGAATGCCCATCTTATCCAAAGCAATCAACAATTCAATGCACGTGTCATCAACATTCTAATACAATTCACATACATTGAAATAACAACATTAGGATGTCCTCCCCTCTGTCCCAGTTTCCTGGTAAGTGAAGGCTTTCATGGGACATGCCCCTTGGGCTCGTACGCAGATATAAGTGAGTATATACCATTTGACTCTTTCTGCTTCTGGGTTAACTCACTCATTATAATCATTTCTAGCTCAATCCATTTGTCCACAAATTTCGGGAATTTCTTGTTTTTAATAGCTGAGTAGTAGTCCATAGTATATATGTACCACAGTTTCTTTATCCATTTTTCTACTGAGGGACACTTAGGCTGTTTCCATGTTCTGGTTATTATGAATAAGGCTGCAACAGAGGGGAGGACATCCTATTGGGACTCTAGATGAGAGAAGCATGGAAGAATAGCAAAGTAGAAGGATCCAGTGGGTCCTAGAAACCTACAAGAAGAACATTATGATAGGCAGATTTGGGCCCAGGGGTCCTGCTCAAACTAAAGCATCAGCCAAGGACAATACAGGCGGTAAACTTTAAACCCCTACCCAGATCTAGCCAATGGACAGAAAATTCTCCACAGTTGAGTGGAGAGTGGGGTATGACTTTCACATGAACTCTGGTGCCTCATATTTGACCACGTCCCCTGGGGGGTAGACCTGGTGGCACTCAGAGGAAGGACAGCAGGTTACCAAGAAGAGACTTAATACCCTATGAGCATATACAGGGGGAGGTAATCCCCCTCAGGAACAGTCATAGGGGAGGGGAATAAGGGGAAAATGGGAGGGAGGGAAGAATGGGAGAATACAAGGGATGGGATAACCATTGAGATGTAACAAGAATAAATTAATAAAAAAAAATTTTTAAAGAAATAACAACATTAAATTTCACATGGAAAACTTAAAGACCCCAATTAGCCAGAACAATCCTGAACAACATCAACAAAACTGCTGGAGTTATCACCACCCTTGGAGGGCGGATCACCACCTAGTAGAGGGAGGATCACCACCTACTGGAGGGAGGATCACCATCCAGTAGAGGGATTATCACCACACAGTGGAGGGATGACCACCACACAGTGGAGGGATGATCACCACACAGTGGAGGGATGATCACCACACAGTGGAGGGAGGATCATCACACAGTGGATGGAGGATCACCATCCAGAGGCGGGAGGATTACTACCCAGTGGAGGATTACTACCCAGTGGAGGGAGGATCACCACCTAGTACAGGATCACTCCCTTTGGTGAGAGAACCCACTGCCCCATTGTATCAGGAATAAGTCATCTTCTCCATTGATAGGAGGGTTTCCGGGGACCTGCCTGGATGTCAGAGAACAAAAGCACAGTCTCTGGCAAACTTTCCCACCCCGTGTGTCCCGCTTTAATAAGGAGGCTAGCATGCACCGTGCTCTGGTAGGATCAGCGTCCCATTCAAAGGAAGAAGGTCTGTGAGCTGGGCCTGTGGTGTCCTGCCTCACAAGCATAGCAAGCACTCCTCGGGCGCATGCGCTGTATTCTTACAGGGTGGACCCAAGTGTTCAGTTCTCTACGTCTAGTTTTATGAGCCCATTTATAAAAGTGAAACTAACGTGATCTGGCAACATTGTGTCCTTTAGGTGATGAGGTGCTGTTAGGGCTTTTTGAGAGTTAATTTTGAAGGCTGCCTAGATGATCCAAAGGGGAAAACTTGGGGCTCAGGTATTTATTCATCTGAGGAACAGTGTTTGTTTGTTTTTTGTGTTTTTAAGATAAGTGTAAGACTAGACACAGAACTTAAGTGTTAGTAGAAAAGCTATTGGGAGGTCTAGAGAGATGACTCAGTGGTTAAGATTTCTGTCTGCTCTTCCAAAGCACCTGGGTTCAATTTCCAGCACCCACATGATGGCTCACAAATGTCTAATTCCAGTTCAAGGGGACCTGATTTCCTCACGCCAATGCACATAAAATAAAAGTTTTTTTAAAAGAAAAGCTGTTTTAGTTACATTACCAAGTTTTTATTATCGTTCTTTCTATCATAACCACGACTGTTCAATTTTCACTGTGGTGAAATTGTCTAGTCCCCTGAGCATCGAATGAGGCATTTTCACTTGTGTGTGATGGGTCACACCTTTTTGCTTGTGTGTAATGGGTCACACCTTTTCACTTGTGTGTGATGGGTCACACCTTTTCACTTGTGTGTGATGGGTCACATCACTTTAATTCCTCTTTACCTGTGGTTCAGTGGACAGCACAGGAAAGGGGCCCTCCCAAGGTCTGTTTCAGTTTGGTTTGGTTTGGTTTTTCAGCAGTTTACCAGTGTTTGGTCCCTAAGCAGAAAATAATGGGCTGGTAATTTCAGCAGAGGGTCTGGGTGAAAACTGTATCCTGAGAGAGGCTAGGATAGGGGAGATCCGGGACAGTACTTATGAGAAACCAATTTTAGTTTCTCTGGTGGAAGGCCATGGAACATTCTTGTGGAGTGAGCCCCTCTGTTAGCTTTTAAAATCTGAGTTACATCTATTTCGTTCTGAGTTACATAAGACCCTCTTCATCTCAGCAGCAGTGGCAGTTACATGGCAGGAGGGGAGGAGCCTCTGTTTGTCTGAGAACATGGTACATCACCCTATCACTGTACAGTTATGTTTTAGTCTGTTTGCTTCTTTGGTGTTTGTAGAAGCTCATCTGCATACCTTCAAAGGGTTTCAGTTTAGATCTCCCATCTGGGTTTTTAATTATCTCCAAATTCCCTTTTCTCTTTTGGCAAGTTACACATCGTTAACACACATACCTGCCTGGCACACGCCTGTGTAGACTCCTATCTGAGCTTGGTTTCTATTGCTGTTATAAAGACACCATGATTAAAAGTGTGAGGAGGAGACGGCTTAAGAGAAGCCGAGATAGAAACTCCAGGGAGGAAGAAACCTGGAGGCAGGCGCTGAAGTGGAGACCATGAGGGACGCGGATCACTGGCACACACCATGGCTTCCTCAGACTGCTCTCTTACACAGCCCAGCACAGCACTGCCTCACAGTGGGCTGGGCCCTCCCACATCCAGCCTTAATCAACAATACCTCCCCAGCCAGAATTGTCTACATGTGCATCTGATGGAAGCGTTTGCTAAACTGAGGTTCCCTCCTCTCCAGTGATGGAAGCTTGTGTCAAGTACACAGAAACCTAAGCACTACAAACCCCACCGAGTCCTAGCTCCTGGACAGCATCCCACATGACCTGAGGCCCCTAGTGGATTTCCTGTATGATGTAGGCTGTGTAGAGTTTTTTGCTTTGTCTCTGTGATAAATGAAATTGTTGCGTAGAGCTTCAGAAGCCAGTTTATAACTGTTACCATGAGTGGGTCAATACCTCATGAGAACTCTACTGTCTTAAGTAGAGGTTACACATCTGTGCACTGACTATTAAGCTACAAATTGTAACGCCATGTAAATCATCGCTAAGTTTTATCTTTTACATATCTTAAATAAATAAATTACTTGGGCACTTGCAACTTGCATAAGCTTTCTACTTTTTCTTTCCATTTTGGAAATATTCAGTTTAATCTTCATACATAAAGCATTCTTTATTAAAAATGTATCTTAACCACAACCATCTCCTCCTCCTCCTTTATTGCTTCTTTCTTTTTTCTGTTTTTGTTTTTTGAGACAGGGTTTCTCCACATGACCCTTGCTGTCCTAGAACTCACTTTGTAGACCAGGCTGGCTCGAACACACACAGATCTCCTTACCTCTGCCTTCCAAGTGCTGAGATTAAAGGCATGCACCACCATGCCCAGCTTTATTTTTACATTCTCAGAATATTTTAAAATAAATTTACTTTTAAATATTCTGCAAGACATGGACATTTGCCTATGTAGAGTAGGCATTGAAAACACAACTACATCTTTATCATCAGAGTACAGAAGAAAACGGAAAAGCAGTCTTTAAATCAACAACAGTAACACGCTAGGCTAGAGTTTGTGTTGGTTGTGGCTGTTGAAATCCCAATGGTGAGTTTCATTCCCTCAGGGAGAACCTGTCAGCTCAGAACAGGAGCCTTATTTGTTCACTTTTGAAACCTATTAGAAGCCATTGGGCTGTTGTTAGAATTGGAGATTCTGTTTTACTGGTGCCTATATATTAGCATGTTTTTATCTTATCGGCAATAGTATGAGGAGCTGTAGCCACAGAATGATGGTTTATTTATTAATTGTTCATTTTAATAATCAGATTTGCATATGTATGTGATCATAAAAATAGGAAATATAGATGAAACTTAGCACTTTCTCAGGAGCACGCATCTCCCGTTGCCAAGCTACAGTATGCCCTTGCACTAGCAGAACTGATATGAACATTAGCACATTAAACAGTTGTGTTTACTTGATATGTTCAGTGGGGAAATGTGGAACCTGGCTCCACTCATCGGCTGATTCATATACGTCAAGTGTATAGTTTATAGGCATGCAGGTCTAAAGCTGAGCATCCAACTTTAAAGAGATAAATAGAAGGTCCTAATACAGGAGACCGAGTTAGTACCGGGGACTCTGCCTCCTCTCTGTTTCTAATGCTTTTCAGAGCCCACGTGAGCCCCAGGCAGATGCATCCTGGGGAACGCTTGACCTTTGCTTTCCTATTAGAGACTGGTGAGTGGATCACATCATATCAGCTGTGGTTGAAAGGGCAGGAAGCCTCTCACAGCAGCAGGAAAGGAAGGCAGCAGTCTGATCCTCTTGTAAGGGAATCAGCCAATCACAGCACTTTCTTGAAAGTCCAGTAATTAAGGTTTTGCAATATGATCCTAAGAAATGCCTCTTAAGAGCTCAGTAGGGGGGCTGGAGAGATGGCTCAGTGGTTAAGAGCACTACCTGCTCTTCCAAAGAACCCGGGTTCAATTCCCAGCATCCACATGGCAGCTCACAACTGTCTGTAACTCCAAGATCTGACACCCTCACACCAATGCACATGAATTAAAATTAAATAAAATATTAAAAAAGAGATTTTTTAAAAAAAGAGCTCACTAGGAAGGGCACGTCAGCTACATCACAGTACAGACACTGGAGCAGTGGCCTCAAAGGAGGAAAGGCGGCTTCTTTTCTACAACAGACCATAATAAGCTTTAGCTTAAGGCCTCATGTCCCAAGTCCTGGTTTATCAAGTGGGCTGCATGTGCAAGAACAAACACAAGGAAAGTTTTTCTCTTAGGAAACAGAGTGCACACTCACCAGCATGAACACAAAGTAGATGTTGATGAGTAACTTTGGCGTAGCCACTGTCTTCACCCCTGCACCTATGGACAGGGGCAGGGAACTGGCAGAAAAAGCCAACATGATGACAGTAAACATCATGGTGAGGAAATTGGTCACATTCACAATTGCTCCTTAGGGAGGAAAAAAGTGCGTCAGTCCGATTACCTAAGTCATGAGAATTGGACATTTTTCAAATAACACTTTAATGAGCAAAGGGACTAGTAGCAGTTTTGCAGCCACCTGAAGACTCTGGATCGCCCAGTTCACCACTTCCTTCCATTTGACTACATAAAGATGTTGTGCGGGGCTCTCCTTTTAAACATGTACTCTATGTTGAATGTGCACTTACATGTGTCTGTATGAAGGTGTGCCACATGTGTACAGTTGCCTCTGGAGGTGACAAGAGGCAATCAGAGCTTCTACAACTGCAGTTACAGGCAGTGGAAAGCTATCCAACCATGTGGGTGCTGGGAACCAAATCTGGGACTCTGAAAGAGCAGCAAGTGCTCCTAACGCATGGGCTACCTGTCAGCCCCATCATGTGGCTTTAGTTTTACACTGGCCACAAAATACTTTTCTATATAATCAATCTTCTCCTTTATGCAAACTTTGTGAGGTCCTGACATGACTAGAGCTACAGGCAACACAACTGGCCCAAATCTCCGCCTTCTCTCACAGGAGAATCACCAGTAGAAAACACTCATGTCCATTCATATGCACCTCTGTTTATTGTAGTTTCATTACTAATGAAATTGGGATCAGGATTGTGCCAGTTAGGATTTTGTCAATTTAATACACACTAGGGTCATATGGAAAGAGGGAACCTCATTGAGAAAATGCTTCTGCTGGACAGTGAGGTCTTAGACAACTGTGGATGATGCCATCCTGGGCAGGTGGTCCTCAGTTCCATAAGAAAGCATGCTGAGCAAGGCCTGGAGAGCAAGCCAGCCAGTAGGACGCGCTCTTCCATGGCCTCTGCTTCCTGTCCTGACTTGAGCTCCTGCCCTTTCTGATGTGCTGTAAGCTGCCCAAGGCAAGGATTAAACAGCCCTGCAGCGGTTTTAGCATCCAGAGGACAGAATGGGGCCTCCAATGTTAGTTCTCCCTAGGAAATCACCGCGTAACTGCTGTGGAGGAGGCAGCAAGCTTCATGTGCTGGTTTGTAACCGTTTTGGAGCTAACGCTGTGAGTAATACATAGTTTTGTGTTTTTGTAACAGTCACAAGAAAACAAGTTTGAGTCTGGGGAAGCTGAATTCCATGCCCAATTGTTTAAAAATTAAACCATGGCAGATGCACAATATCACACATGCACACATGCACACATGGTACATGTACAATGTGACATGTGTGCATGTATGATGATGTGCATGTGGCATGTGTAAATGTGTCATGGTGTGCATCTGTGATGGTGTGCATGTGCCATGGTGTGCATGTGCCACAATGAGTCTATGCCATGTTGTGCATGTGTCATGTTCTGCATATGCCATGTGTAAATGTGTCATGGTGTGCCTGTGTCATGGTGTGCCTGTGTCATGTGTGCCTGTGTCATGTGTGCCTGTGTCATGTGTG
>OU015756.1:3526677-3554949 GCA_907169655.1 Acomys percivali
GAGAGAGACAGACACCGGCACAGGCCTGGCCCCAGGAGAGAGACAGAGACAAGGCCGACGGCACAAGGACAGCAGGGCAGTGTAGCAAGGAAAGGAGCACAGAGCTAAGCGGAACCCAGGAGCGCACAGGTGCTGCACTTCATGGTTGAAGAAGAGAGGCTCTGACAGCTGGTGACAGGTTAGGTGGGAAGAAGACTTTTCCAGAGGGATAGTTAGCAAACAAGAGCCAGACACAGAACCTGGCACCACAGGAACAGTTTATGAGAAGTGCGTTCTGTACAGAGAGCAGCCACCAGGAGGGAATCCCTTCATTTTCTAGCTTGTGAGCTGAGGTGGGAAACTCCCCTCCAGGGTGTTTTCCTCATCAGTGGTCCCTGTTTCTTTCTAGCCTAAGTCCCAACAGCCTCCACACCCAAATGAGTAAGCAACCACACCCACACCGAGAGTCACAGGCCCAGGAACCTGGCTGGGATTGGGACTGGACACAGACCCATGGGGTAGATACAGTGGCATGAATAAAAAGGTGGATCAGAGCTCTGAGGGGAGGAACAACTCTAGCTGCGTGTGGCTGACAAGTGAAGGCTCGGTGAGGTGTCCATGGAGTGCGTCTGCTTAGGTCTGATCACCTCATCCACTTAGGACCCTTGAGGGATCTGATGAGCTAGAGCGCTGTCCAGCCGTTTCTCACACTCATGTGTGTAAAGGCAGGGCACCCCCGGTGAGAGGAAACTTTCCAATGGTCATCAATTCTGCTGGCAGGAGTAGCTTGCAAGCAGCTCATGCAATCACTATGTCACAGATGTGTTTGGAGCTCAGCCCACTGCTTGAACTCGGGCACTAGGACAGGAAGAGCTGGACTCAGGCGCATAAAGTCGTGGCTGGGCCTGAGACACAATGACCCAGATTCCTCAGTCATTTATTACACTTTCAAAATGAGACGGTTATGAGGGAAGCTTCTAGCTCTCACCTAGGCTTCACAGGCAACCCTGGAAGGCCGGATCCCTGCGGCAGCCCGAGAACAGTGGCATGGCACATGAAACTGCGAGTCCAGCTGAAGCGTCAACTGAGGTCCCCAAACACAGGCATGCCAAGAATGTGGAACATGTGCTAGGAAACACTGTGGGCAATCAGCAGAGCCAGCCTACTTGTAGTGAGGTCACACGGCCTCACAGGACAACGCTATGACCTCTGGGCTCCACAGTCCCGCTGCCACAGTGTACCCCATATGCCAGACATGGAGCCCAGGGTTTAAGGTCTGTCTTCCTGGCTCCACTTTTGCTCTGGTCCAGCTGGTTCCGCTATTGTACTATTCTCTGTGGCAACAGGATGTTTACTCTGTGCCATTCTACTGTGGAAGAGTTTTTCAGAGGTAAACGTCTGCTTTGAGTTTTTTGAACAATACTTGAAATGGCAAGACTTAGGTTATATCTGAGAGATACTTTAATGTACTTTTGCATTATAAGATCGACATGAGAATTGTGAGGGCCAGAGGTGGACTGCTGCAGTTGAGGTATTAATGGTCTCTCCAAAGAACTCATGTACTCAACACTTGTAACACTCAGCACTCAGAGCAGGAGCTGTGGAGTGTGGCTGGATCCTGTGGTCTCTGCCTTTCTCAATACATCAGTCTACTAGATGAAAAACCATCTTCTAAGTACCTCAAGCAAAATTAGTATCCGACAAAGCTGGCTTCAAGCCTAAGTTATTCAGAAGAAATAAAAGTATATATGAAGAGAGGTATCAATCCTTTCAAGCAGGTTTTATTATTGTAAATGTATATGCATTGAATCTGGTGCACGATGAAGGTTCTTAAATGACTAGGGAAAGGGGTTAGTTGAATTTACAACAGCAGATTTTGAAAGGTCTGCCAAGCACTGTTTTTGGAATGGGGGTTCATGCCATCATCTTAGGAATGAAACAACACAGAACAATCTGTCTTTTTATGTCTTACACATCCTAGGAGCCTCAGTCACTATCTGCTGTATGATTATATAGGGTGAGTAACAACACGAATAAGGAGAGCGGCACACACAAAGTCCCTTTCTCTCACTGCTTAGCCATCCCATAACTAATCTGCATCACTATAAACAGTATGGGTACTTAGCTTGTGACGTTGCCACGGAGTTTAAATAGGTAACTGATTGTTGCCAGGCACCTGCAGGGTTTTCTACAGCTGGCACTGAACCCCTCTTTGAAGGAAGAACAGTTACTTCAACAACTCACCATAGCCTATTTCTTCTATACTGGAAAATGCACAGCAAGCCCTAAGGAAACACAGAAATGATACATAAATTAATTATCTTGTGTACTAAACTTAAGACATCAAATGAACAATGTTCATGGGAAAATAGGTTCTTTCAAAGTCACTTTCAAATACCTTCCAGATGTCCTCCATTGAAGAAAAGAGAATTTTTCCCCTACAAAGATATAATTTTAAGTGATATTAGAATGCAATAATATTTGCTATATTACAAAAACTATTTAAAAAATGTTGACTCAATTATACTCATTTCCTTTCCTTTACATGTTGTTTTTTTTAAAATAATGAATGGTAACATATATTCAAAACATGATCATTAGAACATGAAACACAATTTATATGTGTGTAATATTCTCATTCAAATTTCAAATGCATACTTAATGTATTAACTTTTATTAATGAAAATGGCCTTTAGAAAATAAAAATCACACTTACATTAAAAAACCTGATTAATTTATATGCCATTTCTATACAACATTTTGTTCATACTTTGTATAATCTTGGAGTCTTCCACTGTAACTGTGGATACACTAGTGTTTAAGTTATAATTTTAATACATATAAATTACTATTCTTGTCCATTAATGGATATATAAGATATACACCCATAAAAAAAGGAATGATTTATTAGCACACGTTAAGCATGGGTGTATGAAAGAACCCATGCACAAAAGCCACAAGAGTTCATGACCCACTTATGTTATGTCCAAACCCAGCAATCCGTGGTGAGAAAACACCAGTCATTCCCAGGGGCTAACGGAGAGTAAATTCACAAGCAGCTGCTAATATACCTGGGGCTGCTTCTGCGAGTGAGAGAAATCTGAGATTGACTTCAAAATGTGATGAGCATGCAAAAATCACTCAACTGTGTAGTCTCAGTTTTTAAATTATAAAGTAACGGTCAATAAAGATCATGGGGTCCACCTGACTGTGACTAGGGGCACAAGAAACATGTTCTACAAGATGAAGCTTTCAAATTAGGATAATTTCTGGGCAAGGGAAATTAAAACAATTGTATTTATTAATTTAAGGTGTGTGGCGGTCAGAGAATAATCTGTGGGAGCCAGAGCTCTCTCCCTCCACCATGTAGGAACCAGGGTTCTAGCTCAGATCTTTGGTGGCAAGTACCTTAATCCACTGAGCCATCTTACCAGCCTGGTAAGGGAAACTGTGATGACATATTTAAGGGCACATGAGAGGACACTACTGTTGTGGCTTAAACATGTCAGAAAGAGCTTTCCAACTGAAAATTAAAAACTTTTCAAGACGCCCAAGTGTCAGGTTAACAACCATCCCAGTGTCGTCGGTCATATTTAACACACAATGCAGCCGTCTCTGTACCCAGGCACTCAGCCTAGGAACAGGTTAACTCACCGTTCTAAGAGTGATCCAAGACTCAGCTGGTGAGATTTCATAGACGCTGTTTCTAGGTGTCAGGAAAAAAATGTGTACGCACAGGGATCTTGCTGCAAGAACTGCCCGGAAGTGAAAGTAATGTTCGGAAAGCCAGTGACTTTGCAATGTCTCAAGAGGGTGGCGATGCGCATTCATCTGACTGAAAGCATTTTCACAAGATGACAGCATCAGCCGCTCCCGAGGAGGGGAGAAGTGTTTAGAGTGCCGCCGAGCTCCGGCACGCGTGGCGGGGACGTCAGCGCAGAGGCGCGGCTGCGCCCTCACTGCCGGTGCTTGTCTGCGGACTTGTGGTGCTTCCTGTCCTCCTTGTCCCCACAGCCGCCCCACTTCTCCGTCTTCTCTGTCTTCTCCTTGTCGTGCCCAGAGTCCTTTTTCCCACTGGATATTTTATCTGTCTTTTCAGGTTTAAATGAATCACCTTTTTCTTTGCCTGAGGATTTTGACTTATTTTTTTCCTTATCTTTCTCATTTGGATAAAGAGACTCACAGGGACTTTCACTTTTGTGTTTTAAAACCCCCAATATTCCATTTTCATCTTTCCGCCTCTTGATTAAGTCTAGGGGTGCTTCACGATCATTGTTGGAATAATCCCTTTTCCGCTCTTTCCGGTCCTTTTCCTCTTTTTTCTCCCTTTCTCTAGATCTTTCCCTTGATTTGTCCAAATCTTTCTTGTCCGCTTCTCTCTCTTTACTCTTGCCCAGCACTGACGGAGTATGGTTGGTGTAGAGCTTTGCTGAAGACTCCTTGGGTTTGGCGAGACTGTCCTTTGCTGTCGAAGAGTGTGCTGGAGAAGGATGGGGGTCCACCTTGCGACGTTTCTCTCTTTCGGGTTCTGGGATCTCTGTTCGGGAAATGGGTGACTTCAAGGACCCAGAGACTGGTGCTTTTTCTCCTTTAACATTCTCTTTTGACTTTACTTCCTTTCCTGTATCTCTTTCTCTTGACGGCTCTTTCTCTTTTTCCCTTTCTTGAGAGGACTTTGACTCTACACTGGGGACAATGATCTTGACTTTCTCATCTTTAGCTTTTTCTTCCTTCTTTACTTTCTCTTTGTCAGACTTAGGTAACCTTTCCTTGGCCTCTCTTATCCTGTCGTCTTTATTTGGCTGCTCTTCCCTAGGTTTTTCTTTGCTGTCTTTACCGAGCACCCTAGCCTCTGCAGCAGCAGCTGGGGCCTTTTCTTTTTTCTCTTTGTCCTTCTCTTTGCCCGTGTCCTTGTCGCTGTCCTTAACAGCCTTGGTGTTGGAGCTGCTGTTCCCGTTGCTTGAGGTCCCTTTTGGTGTGGCACTGGACGCTTTGCTAGCAGTTTTCACAGCACACTGAGATCTTTCTCGTGACTTCTCAGGCTCCTCAGTACCACTCTCATCAGATTTAGATGTACTTCCTATGGATGAAGGCAACCCACTACAAGGCCCATTTTGTACACTGGTGGCAGCATTTCTGGGAGGAGGGTCTTTGTGATGAAATTCATTTTCAGGCACCATGTATGACTTTCTACTTTTCAGCTGCCCCGAGTAGACCATTGCTAGTGCATATAGATCTGGCTTCTTGTCTTTCTCTTCTTGGCAGATCTTATGCACTCTTCTTTCCAAAGCCTGACCCAGATTTAAAACTTTGGGGTACCAAGGCAATATTTTTGTTAGCACAATCAAGATATTCCTGATGTGAGTATATTCGCCTGTTTCAAGGCAATGTACTGATGCCTTGGTTAGCTTGTAATGCCATTTATGCACAACATGTCGGAAGTTCTCATAATCTAACTGATCAGCTTTATTTCCACCATCAAATCCAGTTGCTCGTAATATAGTAAGGAATCCCGGATAGTTTCCACATTCCTTCTCATAGGTGGATCTGTCGCTGTGCCACCTGGTCACAGTCTCTAACATGCAGCAGAGGAACCTCCCGTATCGACTAGCTTCATTCTCGGTAAAGCTAGCCACCATGTAAATGATGTCTGAGAAAACTCTGTCATAGCACAGAAGTGTGGAGAAATTTGGAGTCTTCTGTTGATGGACTAACTCAACAAAATGAGCACAGTAAACAGAATCAATTGCTGAAAAAATACATCGAGGAAATATACACAACTGGAGAAACTTTGTGATGGTCTCATTTTTGGTAGATTTTGCTAAGAGCCAGTTGTCCTTTTCCAATTTCAGCCTCTGTAGAACACGCTGTACGTGCTCCATCTGTTTCTTTTCTTCTTCAATAAGCTTGTCCTGAAGGGCAGTACAACGCTCTTTCTCTTTTTTCTTTTTATTTAGAGGCATTTCCTGATTGTCATCAATCGCTTTCATTTGGATCTTCAATTTATTGACTTCTCGTTCATAGCTGGTATGTGGGACTGCAAGGTCATACATCGTCAGAGACCAGAACGTGGTGTAGAACTGGGGACTGATGTCCTCCCAGACTCTGGAACTGTGTAAGGAGACCACTGCTTCATGCACGGGCGCCATGACCACCTCACAGGACGTGATGTACTTGTGAACTCTATGCTGCTGCTTGCTACTCTTCTCTGATTTCTTAAGTTCATCATACTTGGATGAAATATGATGTGCATACATTGGCCGGGACAGAAAAAATGCTGCATCATGGGGCGTATGAAATTCATTACAAAGCACATCGATTGAAGGTACTCTCTTTACGTAATCATCTGTGCTTAGATTTGATGCTAAAAACCCACCAAACTGTACCAAAGTATCATGACACTGGTCATATAGCTTTCCTACAAGTTTCAAATGTTTCTCCCCGCCTTCCTGAAAGATCACCCCGTTCCTCTGCTGAGCCATAAGCAAACAAAGAGGAAGGGCAAGGTCATGGTCCAGCAGTGCATCCTTCAATCTCTGAGAGGATTTTTTAGTGTTTCTAATCTGGCCAAAGTACCCACCCTCAGCCTTCAGCTGCTCCCCACCAGTCATAGCCTCTAGCTGCTCCATTGTCATTTCCTCTGTAACTTCTATTCCTGCCATTTTTTGTACCACTTCTTTTAATATGAGCAGGTCAAAACTTTTGCCTGCCTTTAACTGATTCGCCACATACTGAAGAAGACCAGCAAGATCAATTGGGTATTTACGAAAAACTGCACCACAGAAGCCAGCCAGACTCTGCAGCCAGCCTGAGATGGTCGTGTCGTCATGTTTCATCCTCTCTTTCTCTGGGTTAGCTAGTGCTTCAATGATACAATAGGCCAAAACATCATAATTCAATGCAGTGAGGTATTTCAATGAATCTACCACAGGGATTATTAAGTTATCATACTTCTGTATTTGTGACAAGATATAATCAAACAAAATGGTTGGGTTACTGTGGCTCAATTTCCCAATCTGTCTTCCTGAAGGCTTCACATTTTCCTTGGTTAGACGCTTCATGATGTATTTGGCTCTGTCTATTGTATGAGCTTTAACTTTTACTAAAAGTGGATGGCTGTTATAAGTCTCATTCTTCCACTGGCCATATAAGCGGTATCTATGCTGATAAGGAAATGTTTTGAACATCCCCCATAGTTCCTCTGACATGCATGCATTGCAATCCATCAAAGAAAGAGATGGAAGCAATACCTGGTCAGTAACGCTAAGCAAACAACTAAGGATAATTTCCATTTTCTCTTTACTTTCTTGCTTCCCATCAGACTGAAATTCCTTCATAAATGACTTGCCTATACGAACAACCTTTGCAAACAAGATGGGATCGTGAGAAAGGTGAGGACCAAGGTAACAGAACATACTGAATACATCTCTCCGCAAGTCTTCAAAGCTCTCTGCTTGCTTTGGTGTCTTCTTGTTCCGTAAAGCACTGACAGGTGAACCCTTAGCACCTTTGGGAACACCAACTCTTCGGTAAAGAGGTTCAATAGTTATGTGGATAAGGCTGCAGACAGCAAGGGCTATTACTTTGTGTGAGGTTGCATAGTATGGAGGCATCCGATCCATAATGCTCTGTGCATGCTGCCAATCGCCAATCACTAACAAGGCTTCCAACAAGCCAAGTTTTTGGTTGTCAGGTGACTTCTCTACCTTATCATCTTTTTTCTTTTCTTTCTCTCGCTCATCACTTTTTTCAGAAGGCAATACAACCATTGTAAGCTTTTTAACAATTTGCTTAGCTTCCACAATTTCTCGTTTGTATTCGCTCATCATGCAGCTGTCAGCTGGAAGAAGGTGCACATAGAGGTCATCCAGGTCGACCAGGCTGAAGTGCAGGAGCACTGCGGCAGCCCTGTACAAGGATGGCGGAGTCTCACCATTTGGCTCCTGGTAAAACTTGAATTTGAACCCGAGAATATGACACAGTGTCTGTGGTTCACACATACTCATGTAAGCTTCTAATAAAGATATAAAGAAGTCATGGTGTTCTGGCCTATACTCGAACACTTCTAAAATGATATCCAAAACTCTATTGGGGTCCAGGTTAAAGCATCCAATTAAAGATTTGAGAATTTCTAAGATTAAATCACTAGTAATATTCCCAGATAAATCTTGCCCCAATTCAACAATCAGCTTGGCATAACCTTCATTTTCTTCTCTTAACAAATTAAACTTCTGTTGTTTATAAAAGAGTTTCGTTTTGATTTTAACTGACTTTTGATTGAACTGCTGCGATTGTTTGATAAGGCCCAAGGATTCCAATGTGTCTGGATCCAAACGTTCCTTTAGAACTGTATCTGAAACTAAGTACAAGCACGCTAATACCAACTGCGTAAAATGATCTCTCTTGCTTTTTTCTTCTAAACAATTTGTCTCAATATCCAATATGCAAAATATATCAGCAAGAATTAATGGGATATCTTCTCGAAATTCGCTGATGTCATTAAGAACATTTGATGCCTGCTCAGGCTTTAAAGTCCCTTTAACGACATGATATGACAACTCATAGAGAGCTTGTTGGAACTCTCTTCCAGCGAAAGCGTCGCGGCTTTTACTTTCACTGAGAATCCGGCATAACCGCAAAAACTCGCCTCTTCCAGATTTTTCCCAGTTCTTGACCCACTGTGAGGGAACCACCACAGCTGCTGCAGCCATTGCCATCTTTTCTCCAGTAACAGAGTCCCGGATGTGCAGTTTGCACTTGCGCACTAGCACTTGAGCTTGCTGGCGGTCCAAGGAGCGCCCCGCCCACAGCGGACGCTGGGAGCTGAGCGTTCTGAAGAAAGGGTTTTAGGGTTGTTTTTTTCTTTTGTTTTCTGATTCAGGCATGGAAAGCAGGGAGGGCCGGATGCTCAGTGCTGCGGTCTGTTGTAGGTCACTGCAACAAAGAAAGAGCCAAATAAGCTTCTGTAAGGTAGCAGCTCGTGAGGTCCCTAGGCAAGCTCCACCAGGGCGCTGTGGGCGGAGGACAACAATCCACTCAGGCCTTCTCTCAGCCTTACCTTCTTCCCTATCATTTTTCTAGGCATCAGTATATCTTCAGCTTACAAACCCCATAGTGTTCACATTGGCTTATGTGAAAGAGCTGTGACAGACTACTCAGTAGACCTGTGGCTGCCAAGGTGGCTGTCTTCAGAACGCCACATAGGCCCTGCCATCTCCTCAGGCTCAATCTGTGCTTGATCTGCTAACTCTCCCAGAGGACACTAGGGACGCTCCTCTTGGTTCTGCCCTTTCCCTGAGAGAATGACCCTTTACTAGCTACCACCTGAGAGCCTGTGATGTCTGTGGGCTGGGGAGGTCGAAGTTAAGCTTTCCTCCCTCTGTACTTCGTTCTTCAGCCATGCTTCTAGTGCAAGCCATGGCTGGGGAAAGTCTCTTTTCCCCGTGGCTGTAGCATGCCATTCTTCTCCCGTTACTCTCAAGCCTGGAAGTGGCAACTTCCCTAAGTGCTTCCCCTCCCTGACTGGTACCCTCAACTCTACATCTTATGTAGTCTCTTCCTGCAACTTGCTTTAATTGCCACGTTGGTTCATCATCTTTTTCCTTTGTGGTGAAGGCTGACTGACAAATACCCATCTGTCTCCTGTCTGCTAATGAAATCCTGTGTAGAAACCTCTAACCCATGCCAAACACACTCTCAGTTCATATGGTGTGAACCAAGGAGGAGGCAGGAAGATAACATGAAGATCCAGGCTTAACACAAGCCATGTATCAACTGCTTATATGAACTTAAGTGAGCTTCAGCTCTCTCTTCCATAAGACAGAACAATTATCTACTCGATAGAATGTTCTGATACTAAAATAAAGATCTTAGAATTTATCTAGTGGACTCACTATTCCCACTTGTAAGGTAGAAACCATTCTAAAGATAACCTAGTGTTAACTGCCCTCCAGAGGCGCTCACAGTAGCCTCAGGTATCCTGCCCCTCCGGCCCCTTCCAGGAATGGACACAGGTACTACACCCTCTGCAGAAGCCTTACAGGTCTAGAGCAGTAGTTCTCAGCCTATGGGTCGTGACCCCCTGGGGGTTCCCTCACCTATCAGATATTTACACTACAATTCATAACAGTAGCAAATTTACAGTTATAAAGTAGCACTGAAATAATGTTATGGCCTGGAGTAAAAACAACATGAAGAGCTGTATTAAAGGCTTGCAGCACTCGAAAGGCTGAGAACCACTGACCTAGAGTCACTACAAGGGTGAAGAGGGCTTGAAGGAGTAAGACCTGACAGATCCTCAAAGTCAACTAAGGATTAAGATTTCTGTCAATTAATGTAAAATCATAACAGATGAACTATTACAAATCATACTGGTGTGTCCTGTCAGTTTATTCCTAAAAATGATTTTTAAAATAAACATTTTTCACTTCTAAATATGGGAGGTATGTGCAAATACACAAATGTATCTTTTTTAGGCAGTGATTTTAAAATGTTTTGTTTTCTTTTCATGTTTCAGGCTGGCATCTGTTGCTGAAATTTTCAGGGTCTGTAGGGCCTTTCATGGCTCCCAGAGAGAAGTCACACACTTGCTTGGTTGCACAGGCAGAGGAGCCTCTAGTTTTGATTACTTAACATACATATGGTCACCCTAAGTGAGCCCAGACCCTATCCTGCGCCAGGTCTGGGAATGACGTCTGCACAAGTCAGGAGCAGCCATACACAAGTCTGACAACAGCTCGACAGGCCCTGGATTTGGTGTCATCAAACAATCTGTATGCCAGCTGTGCTCCATCTTAGACAGCTACCTGCCTCTGGCTCTATGCCAGCTGTGCTTTAGACATCTACCTGCCTCTGGCTCATGACTCTTGGGATCTTGAAAAGTTCTTAACACTCCTGAGCTTAACCTGAGTTATCTAGAAAGTGAGAGTAAGGTCATCAATCACTTCAGTGAAGGCGAAACAAAGAAATGCATGCGAATGTATTGATAATTGTCAGTTGCAATGGAAAGTATCAAGCCACTCCCTCCACTCTGTATGGAAAAGCCCCATGCATTCTAAACTAAATGCACTGTGAAGGACAAGTGAGAGCTTAAAGTAGCTTTAAATGAGGACCAAAAATAACAATATTAAAATGCCAGGTAACAGGCACATGCATCACACATGCCATTATTCTTTATTTCACTCTTAACACTTGAAGTTTCATTTTACACACACACACACACACACACACACACACACACATACACACACACACAAATCCAAATAGACACCAAACCTATATCACTACAACAAGCAGCACTGCAACTAACGGAAGCTATTTTCAAACACATAATCACTTCAAAATAACTAGTAAATACTACATTTATTGTTTCTACTGTTGAAAGAATTATGTATAAATATTTAATAATATATAAGGTATTATAAAATTATATCTATAATAATCTATAATATAACTTTCAATCCCTTAAATAAAAAAATAATTAAGAACAGGAAAATGGAAGATAGTTAACAGATTAATGATTACTAAGCAAGGAATGTGAATAGAGTAAACACTTATCAGATGAGCAAGTTCCAATAACTGCTTGAAAATAAAAAAGCATCTATACAATTTTAAGATCACTTAAAATGGACATTTTATGTAAAAACTAAATTTAAAAAACATTAAGGAAAATTATTTTTAGCAAGTTAAGTGATATACTCACTAGATAAATAAAATATGGTAAGTATTGAGTTTGATAAGCGTATTTATACTTGGGCTGGAGAGATGGTTCAGTAGTGAAGAATGCTTGTTGCTACTGAAGAGGCCTCACCTGGGTTCCCAGCACCCACATCGAGGGGCTCACAACGATAATGTAACTCAAGCCCCTGAGGGTCTCACACCCTCTGGCCTCCACCACACGAGCCCTCCTCCCATCCTCCAAGACTATAGTTTACCCTCTGGTTAGTTCATCAAACACTAACAGACTAATCAGAAGGATTTTATAGTTATGACTAAGTTCTAAATGAGACAGCTTTACAAAGGTGAGACTGTAAAGTTAGGCCTAATTTAGTCACATAAACTCCTTTAAAGGCAACGTTTCAGAAGGATTCAACTTTTTTTGAAGGTGAAGGAGAAGCTGCAGGCAGCAGGGCTGGTAGACAGTCATCATGGGCCACAGGGACTTTAGTCCTGACACCACATGAGCTTGATTCCTCCTGCAATGGGACCGTGCTGGAAGCACATTCAGGTCAGATTCTGTACTGAGCCCAGATGGCTGACATGGATTTGGCCTCTGGTCACCTCAACAGAGCCTAGACTAGCTTTAGGTCCTGGTCACAAAACATGGAAAACAGCAGCTGCTGTTTGAATATACTTAGTAGTAACCTGTTATTTCACAGTGAAAACAAATACAATTCTTTCCACTTCCATAATATGTTTGACGGGAGTCTGTCACATTGTGGGCTTGCAGTGCTAACTGCGTGTCCTACCCAGTGACCTCAGCCTCCGAGGGACATTGCATCTGCCCGCCCTCCCTGCCAGTCGCTGGCTTCTCTGGGATGATGAACTGCTTCCCACCCTCGACTCCTTTGCGCTCCTCCTCAGTCTCAGCCGTCACGCCACCATGCTTACCCAGTCTAGGCTCAGGGGTCCTAGAGATGCTGCCCAGTCCCTCCAAGTACCTCACCGTGTTGAAAACATTTTTCTTGTCCAACTTATTTTCCATTTCTATCATCTAATTTAGTATTCCGTTTGACCAGTATGTCCAATTAAATTTTTTTCTCATGAATACATCTATTACTTAAACTACAACTATTACGGTTATCACACAAGGAACTTTTCCTAGAGCCAGGTGTGGTGGTGCATGCCTTTAATCCCAGCACTCAGGAGGCAGAGGCCAGCCTGGTCTGCGGAGCAAGTCCAGCACAGCCAGGGCTACACAGAGAGACCCTGCCTCAGAGGGCCAACAGCAGAGAGCTTCTCCTTGCCCCTTGCTGACTCTGATGCACTAAGATAATTCTGTTGTTTAAGGTCAACTGGAGTTGGCCATTTCAGGGAGACACCTGTCCGGAGTGTAAATATCAAAATGTTAACTCAAGAACAAGAATAAAGAGAGGGAAGGGGTGGGGGTAGGACGCAAGAGGCCATTTATAAGCCATGGTGTTCACCGAAGATGGTGGCGCACACCTGTGATCCCACTACTCAGGGAGGCAGAGGCAGGTGGATTGCTGTGAGTTTTAAGTCAGCCTGGTCTACTGAGAGAGTCCAGGACAGGACAGTCAAGGCTACACAGAGAAACCCTGTCTTGGGGTGAGCTGGGTTGGGGTAGGGAGCCATGGTGCTAAAAGCACTGCTTTATCTGGAAAAAAAAATAGAGATAAATTATTTGAGTCAGCTCTAAGTTCAAATATCAATGGCTAAATACATATTCAAGTAGTCTTGGCTCCTTAATTTCTATGAAAGAAAAATACATGTTTATATTAATAAATGACCTTTCACAAACTGTTGATGTAAGGAAAATCAGTTTTTAAATAGCCTTTTCATAGGTCCTTAATAAATTAAAATTTCTAATTAACATTTAATTTAATATCAAAGACCATTAAAAGAGAGTAGCTGCATTTTAAGGAGAAATCTAGAAAAGGATATAAAGTGAATTAATTTGGTGATAAAATATAATTGTGTCTAAATTCACCAAATGTGTAAGCATTGCTTCAAAATGTAAATTTAAAGACAGAACTAGGAAGAAAGAAAAATGCTTATAAAGAAAATATACATTTTGGTAAGGAAAATGATGAAAAACAAGCTGAACATAACACAGAAGGATATACAACATGAATTTCTAAATTTTTAAATATACTTTACGGGTACTTTATCTAAATGTACTCCTACACATCAGAAGAAGACCCTACTATAGATTATAGATCACTTTAAGCCCCCATGTGACTGTTTAAGATTAAACTCAGGACCTAAGAACAGAGCAGCCAGTGCTCTTAACCACCAAGCCATCTCTTCAGCCCCAACAAAATGCTTTCCTCCCCATAAATTATTATAAATTATTATAGAAGAAAATATATGTATAATTTAGTTGACTATAATTAGGAACCTACTTAAATGTTTCTAAAGACATAAAATTCCGATGAACTAATACACAACCAGAATTTGATTCTCTATGCTTAAAGCCAGCTTTCTTAAAACTGATCTGCTCTTAATAAAATTTGCAAGAAGTGACAGGAAACAATAATTTTATATTGTGACAGGGCTATTCTAAGCATGGCTATTCCACACCCTATGATCTTATTCTGTTTCTTCTCTAAATCACTAACAATTAGATTCATTAGAAAACAAACAAAAAATATACCAAAACAACAAAAAAATGGTAATAACTATGTTTAAATCAAGTTTTCTAATAAAACATATTTTACAAATTAATTCTTCTTACATTGTTTTTGTATAAGTTAGTATGGCTGTAAAAATAATTGTTTTGTAGTTCAAGTTGAGTATACAAACTAAATATGTTTGGCACTTGGTTCATTTTATATTTTTTTTCCTCCATTCAGTAGTACAATACTGTAGAGGAATGTTAATGCAGAACATGGCTGCTCTGGCAAAAGATCACATTCAAAGACCTTCTAGGTCTATGTGATCCAACTGGCAAGAAGGGATCATATCCAAAGATCTTTTAGGTCTGTGTGATCCGGCTTTAGTCGTTAATCCAGGAGACAGAGGCAAACAGATCTGAGTTCAAGGCCAGCCAGGTATAGAGCAAATATGAGGTAAAGAAACGCTTAGGCCCAAGCATGGTGGAACATGCCTTGATCCCCTAATAAAGTTGGTTTGTAGAAAGTGATGTCTAATGGAGTGGCATAAAAGGTGACAAATCACAGAAGATTGGACAGAATAGAATAAGCCTAATCCTCACGGAAGAGAGAGGAAAGGGAGCTACTTCAGAGGCAGTTTTACAGAAAGAGGAGGCAGTTTTATCAGGACAAAAGAGAAACAGGCTGCAGAGAGAAAACTCAGGTGAAGAGAGAACTAGCCAGAAAAGTGAAAAGCCAAACATTAGAGCAGATTGCTGAGTTAGCTTGAGGCCAAGCAGAGCAATTCAGGGGCCAAGAGAAAAAGCCAGATTGAATCAGTCAGCTGAGAGGAGAGCTTGAGCCAGAGCAGCTGAGTTGAACCAGGCAGCCCAGAGCTCACAAAGAACAAGTAAGGGTGAGCTTATTCAGCAGTAAGTCTCAGAGGCGGAACCATCCTAGGCCTAGGTTAGAGTGTACGGAGCCAGACGCTGCAGGAGTAGGCCGAGGTTAGCAGGAGAAGGCAGTGAGCCTCCCAGACAGCAATCGAACCAGGAGAATGAATACGTTTACACAAGACCTAACACAGTAATGCTGGCCAGTTTGAGACACTATCCATTCCCTAAGCAGTGGTTCGCAGACGCTCTATGTGTGACCTTCAATGCATTTCCTCATGTTGTGCTAACCCCTAAGCATAAAATTATTTTCGTTGTTACTTCATAGCTATAATTTTGCTGTTACGAACCATCACATAAACATCTGTGTTTTCTGACTGTCTTAGGCAATCCCTATGAAAGGGTCGCTGGACTCTCACAATGACCCACAGGTTGAGAACTTGCTGCCCTAGAGACATATAAAATTGAACTCAAGAACAGAGTCCAGGCAAATCTCATTTGAGAGCAGTTCCTTCTATACCACTTTGCTTTGTAAAAAAACAAACAAGTAAAAATAATATACAACAGGATGTCTCAAAAGAAAAAAAAAAAAAGTAAAACAAAATCTCCTCTTTGTGGCTCAAATATCCTATGAGACTTTTGACACTGACTCTTTTAATCACTCTTCCTCCAAAGTGGGACCTGATTAGGCCAGTACCAGAAACAGGTTCATTCTGGCAATGAGAGGCAATTAAAATTTAACTATGCTATAGGTTGGCTAATACTGTTTTCAGGAAAACAAACCACAGCCAAAATGTGTTATGTGTGTGCTGGGGAAATGGGACATAAAGGAAACACTCAAGTTGTTGGAGCAAAAAGGAAAGTGCTACGCTAACTCTACTCTCTGAGACAGCTGCCTGAGAGCAAGCATCACAGAAGCTCCGACGGCGTAAGCAGGGATCTCAGAAGAGGCCTGTATCCGTGCCATCTGGGTGGAGCACACAAGGCAGTGCTCACACATGCTGAGATCTCCACATCTGAGAGTGCACCTCCTGCAAGAACACAACTGGCAAGCTACCCAAAGCCTATTGCTACCATTCCCTAACCATAACTCTAAAGGCAAGCACAGGAGAGTCCCTTTATTAACAGTGATTTGAGGAGGGACTGGAGCCATGGCTCAGCAGGTAAGAACACTTGCTGTTCTTGTTAAGGACTTGGATTTGATTCCCAACAACCACATGAAGACTCTCGGCCGCCTGTAACTTCGGGTCCAGGGGATCTGACACCCTCGCCTGGCCTTGGAAGACACTTGGCATGTATGTGATGGTGTGCACACATACATGTAAGCAAACTCTCAAAACATAACAGTAAAAGGAAAAAAAGCCTTAAGGGCAATTAGCTAGATTGTACAGTCACCTTGTACTTAACTCTGGTGCCTTTTAAATAATTTCATTGTCTAAGAAAGGACCAGAAGTTTACTTAAAGATCAAACTAGGTATTCTGTTCAAAACAGCTATGAGGTTCTAGGATCAGAGATTGTACAAACGTCTTTGCTGTGGTTTGGCTTACTAGTTTTAGACCTATTTTGAGTGAGGGGAAAGAAAGGGAAGGAGGAAGGGAACCCTATGCTGTTAGTCAAACCAGCTTTTTCCTGTATTCCCACTCCGCTGTTCTGACACATAGGTATTGGGAATATATTTTAGTGTTTTATACACACACACACACCTCTCCATGTTGGCAATGGTGGGAATTGAACTCAGTCTGCATTTTTTTTTTTTTTTTTTTGGAGACAGGGTTTCTCTGTGTAGCCTTGGCTGTCCTAGGCTTGCTTTGTGTAGACCAGGCTGGCCTTGAACTCACAGGGATCTGCCTGCTTCTGCCTTCCTGAGTGCTGGGATTAAATAGGCATGTGTCACTGTGTCCAACTTGGTTCATTTTCATAATGCCAGAATGTTTCACTCAGCTCATTGCCCTCTCTATTTTGTTATGTGCTTTCTTTTCTTTTCTACCTCTATGCCAGTGGGTCTCAACCTTCTTAATGCTGCGACCCTTTACACTTCCTCATGCTGTGGTGACCCCAACCATAAAATTATTTTTGTTGCTACATCATAACTAATTTTGCTGCTGTTATGAACTGTAATGTAGACATCTATGTTTTCTGATGGTCTTAGGGGATTCCTGAGAAAGGGTGGTTCGACACCTCCCAGGGGTGGGGACCAATAGGTCGAGAATCATTGCTATGTCCTCTCTTGAAACTATAGTTTGCTGGTACCAAAATAACTGTTAAGAATGAAGATACTATCCAAATTCAGGCTGGACGTGAAGCATGGGAGTACTTGTGTGAGTCTTTAAGATTATGTCTTTTGAAAATCATTCAAAAGAATAACTTCTGCCAAATGTTTGGGCATATCATAGAGGCATACCTTAAAAGTTTGTTAAAAAGCATACACTGTAGTATATTCAGAATTCCAAACAAACAATGTTCTTGTCCAAGTACCTTGGCTAAATTTCTTGCATTGAGTGAAGAATTAACAATAATGTCCAGATGCCAGCCCTGGTGGCGCACACCTGTAATCCCAGCACTCAGGGAGGCAGAGGCAGGCGGATCTCTGCGAGTTCGAGGCCAGCCTGGTCTACAAAGCGAGTCCAGGACAGCCAGGGCTACACAGAGAAGCCCTATCTGGGAGTCAGGTGGGGGGAGCGAGGGGTTGGAAAAACACACACAAACCAATAATGCCCATTGTCAATTTAACACAATTGATAGATTTTGTTTATAAACGAGATCCGTAAAATAACCCCCCTACAGGTGCTAAGTTTCTGAGGGTACACGAAGCAGGCAAACCCAGGGAGAGTAATACACACTCCTAAAATCCGGGCACTCCGTCCTTTGCTTAAGCTACACTTAAGGGACCTCCAACCCCCGGACCCAGCACGTCCGTGGCTTCAGAATACTGCAGGAAAGTACTTATTCCAACAGTGCCGGCAACGCTGACACCATTCCCAGGAATGAACGCCTTCGCTCCAGTTCCCGACCTTCCTGCACCTGGGACGCCGTTTAACTCTTCGCAGTTCACTGTCCAGAAACCACTTAACTGCCGGTTGTGCCCCCCCCCCCCCCAGCGATGACAGCAGGAGCCACCAAACGCCCGGGAGCCTGGTGACACCACAGCTAATGGCCCCTGTCCGTTTCCAGGGAGCCCGGGAAAGACTGGGGAGCCCGGGAAAGATTGGGGAGCCCGGGTTAGACTGGGGAGCCCTGGCTCTTCCTTCCAAGTTTCAGCACAGCCCGACCGCGGCTGCGCGCTTCGCGGACGGTGGGCGTCCAGGCGCGGCCCAGCTGCACGGAGGCCGTCCGCCCGCCCGGGCCGCCGGGGCCGCCATTCACACCCACCTCCTCGCGCCCGGCCCGCGTCGCTGTCCGCGTCGAGCCCACGCCTTCCTGCCCCAGCTGCCGGGAGCCGCCTCGAGGCCGCGGCTCGGGAAGAGCTTCGCCGCTCAGCGTCCACCGGACAAGCCGGACAGAGACACGAAGAAAACACAGCCGCCCCCACCGAGCGGCGCTAGCGTAAACGACGCAGGGCCCTCGGCGCCCGGCTGACGTCACTGCCGAGCGACGCGGCTCCTCAGCGTCCTCTGCGCCTGCGCGGCTGACCTCGCTCGCGGGGTGAATGAATAGTGGGGACTAGGCTGCAGTTTGGTTAGAAAATATCTCGCCGAGGTGACTGTGTGGACCCTCGCAGTTTCATCTGAAAGTCAATGCTAAATTTAAAAAAGAAAAAAAAAATTTCAGCGAGCTTTTCTGCAAGTGTTGCGGTTTAACTGATGGAAGGTCTAGCAGTGTGTTATGAAGAAAACTTATCTCGGCAAGCAGGTTAAAGAGTCTCAAAACTACAGGGCAAACCACCAGCTGGGAAAGCATGACTGAAATAGCTGTTCAATGTGGACGGACACTGCTGTCAAGATTTGTACCCAACCAGACTCTTAAAGCTACTTATAAAACTCCTTTTTTTCATCTCACGGTGCATGCATCATACAGAAACGTGGACGTATTCAGCTGTGAAGGTTGCTGGAGGAGGGGAAATAAATAGCCTCCCAACCATCTATCGCATTGTTTTCATAGTGAGGAAGGCATCTAAATAGAAATAACTGCCTGGGAAGTGACCATGCCACTTATACCATACCTACGATTGTGTGCAAGGGAATGTATTAGATCCTGGTTACAGCAGATTTTAAAAAAGAAAGAGTAGGCCCCGTCTAGAGCTTAATATTGAGACAAACAAGCAAACAAACTTATTAAGTGATGTGTTTTAGGTAGATGCTCAAGAAAAAGATAACATATCCTATTTGATTTTATGTGTTACTGTAGGTTGCTTTATGACGTGGTTATACACCAACTTGGTAGGAGCTACCTTCCCTGCAAACTTCATGATTCCATTTCCTTTACAGCTGAGTATTGCTCCATTGTGCATGTGCACCACATCTGCAGTACTCATCGGTTACTTGAAGGGCAATTTGGTTATTCCCGTTCATTAGCTGTTGTGAGGAGAGCAGCAGTGGGCGTGGCTAAGCAAGCATCTGTAGAAGGACTTCAGGGGGGTGGAGGAGAGGAGCTGGGCCATATGGCAGATTTGCTTCTTAGCTATTTGAGCAATATTGGCCATACATCGTTTCTGGTATGTGGTCCCCATTGGTGTAACTATTTGAGAAGATTATGATGTGCTACTTTACTGGAAAAGGTATGTCACTGGAGGTGATCTTTGAGGTGATCTGGAGGTGATCTTTCCCAGTCAGCTCTCTCTGCCTCATGCTTATTAACCAGATATAAGCTCTGAGCTACTGCTCTGGTGCCACACCAGCCTGCCTGATGCCATACTCGTCGCCTTCATGGCCATGGACTCACCCTCTGTAGGCACAGATAACTTACAGATAACTTCTCTATAAGTTGCCTTGGGTCATACATAGTATCTATCCTAGAACAACAATAGAAAAGTAACTAGGATAAGTTCTATTTGCTCCTCCACAGTACAGGTGATTGATAAAGTCCTGTGGAACACGTCCGCTCATCTCCTGCACTGTACAGGTGATTGATAAAGTCCTGTGGAACACGTCCGCTCATCTCCTGCACTGTTTCTTAGGGAGACGAGAGCCCAGGGATCTGACCCATGCATGATTGTCATACATGCTGTAGGCCGATCCCTGGTGGCATTCCCCTGTACAGTGTGTCTACTGATTTTCAGCTATCAGGTCTACAAGTTTTTCCTTACCCAGAATTCAAGAAGCGTTACTTTGTTTACTATTAGTACCAGAGAATCACTACCATTATTAGAGGTTGGGGGGGGGTGGTGGAGTAAATCTTAGTTGTGCATTGCACACTGCTTCTCGGTGTTCCAGCAGCCAGAAGTATTAACAGTGTGCTAACATACACTTCGCTAAAGTTTTCCTGTTTCTGTCTTCCTCATTCTACCATTCCTATTACCTACCTACATGTCCCAAATGTCCCCTTGTCCTGGAGTCTTTGTCCTGGGCAAAAGAGTCTTTATCCGTGATGAAAAAGAAAGAAAGACTATGTATGACAGATTAGCTGAGAGTCTAAAAACAAGTGTGTTACTCATGGCATTACTAGACACAAAAAAATAAGGTGCTTTTCCAGAGTTAATGCTATGTGAAAGGTAACTCTTTCTTATATGGAAACAGACATCTTTTACACCTTGGTACTATGTCAAGTCTTTATTATGTAATGTACACATTATTGATTGTCAAAAGAACCTTGTATATATAATATCTTAATTATAGTCATTACAGACGGATGAATAAGAGAAAAGTGATTATAATTGAATTTCCCAAGACTAAAGTAGAAAAATATATAAACTTCTATGTTAAGGGGGAAAAAGATTGTGCAAACCTTACAAGTCTAATGAAAAACAGTATAATAATAAGCATCATAAGATGTTCTAGTGACCATAATAAATATATGGCACATGGTCGACACACATGGATACCACATAAAGAATGCACTTCAAGTTGAAGTTTGTTTACTTTTAACAACACAGTATGCATACATAAATACATGCACACAATATCCTTGGAATGCAAAATCCAATACCTAGAAAGAAAAAAAAATTTAGTGTAGCAAATTCCAAAGAGAATAAGATAGACATGGGGCCTTCGGAATTAAGGAAACTTGGCATGAATCAGGCCTTTAGAGGCAGACTAGAAAGACCTGTCTGCTCAGCATTTTGTGGGAGGTTTGAGATAGTCCAGGAAGTAAGTGAGTTTAAGGTACAGCAGCATACCCAGGACTCTCTGACCCTGCCCTCTCCTGCTGTTTTCTCTCCCAGCTTGGCTTTGTTCCTTCTACCCTCTCAGCCCTCAAAAGGCCAAAGGTTACTCAACACTTTTTAATAAGTCATTTTAGCCTGGTGTGGTTACACATGCCCTATATCCCAGCACTTATGAGGCAGAGAAAAATACTAAGAAATAGATTTCCCCCACACAGTGAGAATAAGACACTCTCTCTCCTAATAAAGACCATTGCTGACAGTCAACTTTTAGCTGATCCCTTCTAATAGTGCATAAACCATTAATACCAAAGGCCCCTCACATGAAAATGAACTGAATTTGGTTATATGACTTCATTCTGAAATATAAGATTAAGAACATTGAAGAACTCTACTTTAGATACAATGTAAACCAAACCTTTACTTTTACAGAACTTTTATGCATTTCAAAACTTCCTTAAAACACTGCTTCACATGAAACATATTTGCTGATTTTAATCTTTCATTGTATACCAAAATATTCAGTGTTTGTCTTATTAATTATTTTAATATTAAATTCAGTTATAAATGAGGCAATAAGAAAGAAAAATGCATATGTTTCTATGCTAACAAATAGTTAAAACGTCAAACTTAGGGATAGTTTAAGGCCCCTGCCAACCCTACATTTTACCCTATACTTTATCTTTTGGGCTTTTCTTGCCAAATTTCAAACAAAAGTTAAATAATACAAAAATTAAATGATACGCTTAGTCCCACAAATTGAGAAAAACAGCAGCAAAAAGGCAGAACACTTAGCATTTATCTCAACCACCCATACACGTCTTAGCACAGTGGCTCCACACCCATGCCCTGCACTCCAGAAAGGTCACGGAACTATGACTCCTTTCTCAGAAGAAAGCCCAGAGTTTCACCTCAGCGGAGAGAAATGCCTGGCTCTTCCTTACCACATGGCATGGGGCTGCCACCGCCAACTGCTGCTGCGGCTCCATGGGATCAGAGCACAGTGACGGTCCCCTCCTAACTTTTAAACACTGTCACCCAAGACCTGGGCAGGGCAGCAACTAGGTGTACTTTCAAGATTTTCTTTTTCCTGAACTCAATATTTACATCTAGATTTCTCACGGGTAAGGTTTATGTAAAATAAATTAAAGTGCAGACAATTATAACAGTCGGTCCCAAAGACCAGCATCATACTGCAGCTGGGGCATATAAATACTGTAACTGTCACTGCCATACTGGACAAGCCACCTCTCTGTGTCTCAGGAGCACGCATACCGAACATGCGGGGATCATAACTCGTGGGCACTGGCACTTTCGTTTTCACCTCCACCTTCCAGGCCCTCTGCAGACTGGGAGGAAGGAGGCCTGGAGTTTCTGAGGTGAGCTTGGCCACTGATGCCCACTTGCGTGCCTAGGCCATGACCTGCCTGGGATCCCGCATCATCCGACTCCCAGCGCTCCAGCTCTTCCCGTACCAGGCGCTCCATCTGCTCCCTGTGCGCCTCACTGTCTCGACCCAGCCTCGCATCCTAACAAGGAAATTAAAGAAATGGTGGGAACCAGGGCGTTGCGTGCTGTGCGTTACGTAGTCCACACAGAAACTGAGTTAGGGATTTTAGGTGAAATAAGCTGTAGTTTCGTAAGATCGCAGAGAGCGACAGTAAGCAATGACAGTTCTGACAGTCAGTGGACTAACTGTGGCTCAACTGATGGGGCCTCTCTCACAGGGTGGGGTACCAGGAGTCATGCCTCTGCCACCAGATCATGACTTCATCTGAGGAGGACAGGCATCGGGTTAAGAGTCACGAAGCGATCTCTACCTTTATGACTATGTTTCTGCTTACAGAGGGAAAACTCTGACAATAAAAGTGAGCAGAAGCAATACTTGTGAATTATGTACATGTCACCCTATCTAGTCTTTAGTCTAACGCCTCCCACTGAAGTGTCATGGTGTACGTTTCTCCCTGGGGGCCTTTCCCTCGGCCTAAGCTCATGACTTTACCTCAGCGACTCCATCCAGGAGCCTTCCTAGCACCTCCCGTCTCTTCAGCTTGGCCCGCTCCATGATCTCCAGCTTGACGATGACGGCATCAATCTTGGACACGATGCTGCCGATGGAGTGCTCCATGCGGTCCACGCGCCTCACCAGCCTGCAGGGGGCGACAGCGGGCAGAGCCTGTCAGCTTGCAGCAGGCAGAGCCTGTCACAGTCTTTTCAGCCCACCTGGCTTTTCTAGGGCAAATACTAACATAATTCTTTCTGGGCTGGAGAGATGGCTCAGAGGTTAAGAGCACTGACTGCTCTTCCAGAGGTCCTGAGTTCAATTCCCACAAACCACATGGTGGCTCACAACCATCTATAAAGAAATCTGGTGCCCTCCTCTGGCAGACAGGCACTCAAGCTGGCTGAACATTATTTACATAATAAATAAATCTTTAAAAATAAAGTCTTAGCCAATATGATAATCCAACACACTTCCTAAGTGTTCACAAGACTGTCAGTGGGAGTCATGACCTCCATCGTTCCTGCTGATAAAATTGTCTCTGAAGCTTTGATAATGTATATCCAGCCTTAGTCACAAGTACCACCACAGGAACAATTCTAAGGGAAATTTCACGTATGTGTATATTCATATACACAGAGTTGCTTTTTTAGTAGTATAGCACTGAAAAGTGGCTATGCTAAGTAACTAGTAGAAGATCATTAAATAAACTATAATTCTTCTATACAATAGGATTCTAAGGTGACACCAGAACTTCAATTGTGTCATAATGTTTCATGAAATAGAATTATAGGTAAATGAAACTGTTAGAAAGTGGTGTGCACTTTTATCATCTCATTATTTTGAATTAAAAAATATTTAAATGCTTTAAAACATGTCAAATGGCAATGATATGAATTCTCGCCCCCAGGCCCCTTCCCTTGTGATCCTGGTGCTGAAGAGAGCTGCACAGCTGGGCCAATAGTCAACTAGCAGCTGTGTGCCCTAGAGACAACTCCAGATGACAGTATAAGAACACCAACAAGGAGAGTTGTTGAAAATTATTTTTAAAACTTCAATCTTTTTAAAGACACAGAAATTTTTGTAAGAGCATGTGATGAATAAAAATCATTTATCCAAAAAGCAACTAAAGAAAAGAGAGAACTTGTGGCATTTAAAAATGCCCACACATTATTTCTTCATTCCCTAGGTTTGATGAGTAACATTGCAAACTTGAAACACTCATAACAATGCAAATGGGATAAAATCAAAAGTGCACAGTGAAGGCACAGAAAGATATAAACAAAGAGAAAGCACCAAGAAAAAAAAAGTTGAATTATAATGTATAAAGAATCTCACTGAGCTACATTCTCATCAGAAATAGCAAAGGAATGGGAATGAAATAAAATATGCTCAGGTAAACAAAACTGGGGTGAATTTCGCTACTTGAGACATGCTTTACCAGAGGAACTGAAGGAAAACTTCCAGACTAAAATAATTACATTCACCAGAATACTGATTTAAAAAAAAAAAATGAACACCAGTAAAGGTAATTATATAAGTGTAAAATGAGTATAAACTACTTGCTTCCCTCTCTGGTTAAGAAACAACTGTGTAAGACCTGTACATAATAAGATTGTTGAACCTGTAACAGAAACGCAATCTAGTTGACAGCTCCATGGTGAAGGAGACAGGTGAAGCTACGTTTTAATGAGGGAAGGAAATGATAATGAATGGAAACCTGAATCCAAAGAACAAACTTGAACACAGTGATGACTATAACAGTAACATACGTGTACATGCGTAAATATATGAGCAGAAAGTGCGAAAGGAAGAGGGAAACATTAATAACACCTGTATACCTCACACGCTTAAGTACAAACGACAAATGTCAATGTACCGATAACATCAAAGTGTAAACAGTGAAGCAATCTAACCAAAACCAGCAATTTCTGAAGAAGATCCACCTACATGAGGCCCACATGGTGTATTCTTTTAAAGTTACACTTATGGTGTGCTTCTGCATGCCATGGAGCGTATGTGGGGATCAAAGGGTCATCTACGGGTGTTGGGTTCCCCTTCCACCGTGTGGGACGTGGGGATCAAACTCAGGCCCTCAGCATAACAGCAAGTGCCTCTACACACTAAGCAAGGAGCCCCTCACCAGGCCCCACATCACACATATTTTATAATCAAAGATACAAGGAAGCTGAAAGTAAAAGGACAACAGTATGTTAATGTCTTAAAAATTACAACTGTAAGGAAGTGAGGCAAAAACATATTTAAAAGACAACGTCTCACTTGAGATGATGGCACAGTGACAGGAGGTCTCATCTATTAGAGACTCACCTGCTGTAAACATGCGTGCACCTAACAGCTTCAAATTACACTAAGCAGAACCTTCTAGAATTAAAGGGATAAGTGACAAATTTAGTAATCCTAGAGATGTGATTACCCTACTTTCAGAAGCAGCGAGAAGTGAACTGGCGGGGAAATCGACAGAGATAGCACTGACAGGCGTGTATAGGACACACCGAGCAGCGGAAGGGCCATTCTTCGCAATGGCAGACCCTGTGCTAGCCCCTAAGACATGTAAAAACCCCGCCACACAGTGTGAAAATGTTAAGACATTTTGGCTGGAAGGAACACGGAGGATGTTAATGTTTTCTCTGCTTCCATAATGTCTTATCATGAAGACATTTATGAAAAAAGAAAAACCACTCTAGTACTTATTTGAAAGAAATGGTATTAGTCATGAAAATGGAGCGCGTCATCTCACTTTGACCCCGGTCGTCAGCACAAGCCTGGGGGGAGCCTTTGTACTTACACCTGGAACTCTTCATAGGAGACCCCGCTGGAGACGCTTCCCCTCCTCCTGGAGCTGTGCCCACTGTCTTCATCGTCCTCCTCCTCAGAATCATCCAGGCTTCTCGGGAAACTTCTGCTGCTCATGGGACGTGGCAAAGAGCTATGTTCCAAGTCCAGGTCCTCCTGAGGAATATGGCGTCTTCCAGTGAGGGGCAGACATAGCGAGACCTCACAGACATTTTTACCAAGGTCTTGGGGCAAGGAGAAAATGGGTGTGCTCCAGTACAGGACTCTCTCTATATATTTTTTTTTAACTTCATGAATTGACACCATTCTAAAGCAGGAATGAGCAAGGTGACTACGCAGGCTGCTGCTGTGTAGGCTGAGGGTGCTGGGGAGAGAGGCGGAGAGGAGGAAGGAGTAATTGGTATACGGGGACGCGGAGCCAGGTCATGGCTAAGCTGCTCACCCGCTCCTTCTCTAAGTCGTCTCTCATCTGCTGGTGCTCACGTTCAGTCAGTTCCTGGTCGCCATCTTGGTCATATTTCGTGAATATGGCCTCGATCTCCGCATCGGTGTGGCCCTTCCTGGAAGCATTGAGAGAACTGAAGTGAATTTTTTTTTTTTCTGCATACGGTCCAGCTTGAACGCTGGGACATCAGAACGTAGGAGGGAGGGAGATATACAGAATGTTCCAGAAAAACACCCACTTTCCCCAAATGGAAAACATCTCTCTACCAGTACTTGGGGCGGAAGCACCCCCTCATGACCAAGAGTCGTGACAGGAACTTCCGGGCCGTGGGATTGCGGTCCTCACCCTTTCAGGTCCTGTCGCAGCTCATGGAAGTTCAGCTTGCCCCCGCCTTGCCGTAGACTCTCTGAAATGTCGTCTACAGCGTTTCTCTTAAGTTTTAGCTTGACCAATGCTTTTTGGTAACCCTATTGGAAAGAAAGAAAAAGACATGACTCTGTCCTCCTTTTGAATTCTGCCTTTCGATTACAGAGGAACCATTGGAAAGTTCAGCCCTTGGTGGACGGTGGCAATTCAAGAAAAAAATGTGTTGGTGGACAAGTCATGAATGTAACCTCAGTTCTCAATAAAACTTGGTTTCTTTCAAGAAATCAGGGACTAACAACTTCATCCACATATGTGTATGTCCACTTTTGAATATAATTGACATTTAAAATATAAAGCTAAAATATATACATATGTTTATATTTCAAAGGTAAAGCGTCATGAATAGCTGTTTGCTCCTCAGTATACAAAGGAATTGTGCAGCAGTCATGGATATTTATTTAAAGAAAAAAAAATAGTAAGGAGCTTTCTTAGAGGTGAAAGCATTTTTTTTTTTTTTTTTTTTTTTTTTTTTTTTTTAGCCAGTGAGGTAAAGCTGAGGGCTTTCAAGAAACTAGAGGCAAGCCTAAGGAAATATGCCAGTGGTAGAGTATCTGCCAGTCATGCCCAGCACTGAAGAATCAAAGCAGAGCGAGATACTTTGCTTCCTGTGATAAACAGGACTTTAAGGCTGAAACTGCGCCAGGGGAATAGAATAATCAAGAAGTGAATTAATTATTTTACAGCCTTTACTTTCCTTATTAAATCATTTAAAGCATTCCCTTTGTATGAATTATACATCCATAGGAAGATAAAACCAAGCCCAATGTTTACTGAGTGCACAGAAGCTTAAGGCCTGAAGAGCTCTGAAAACAGAAGTGTTTAACTTCTTTGTAAATGTGCCCAGGGTTCTGAGTGGGGCTTCTCTTCTGTGCCGCGGACACCTCCCTTAAAAGCGAGCTGAACACACTGCTGTATGCTGCTGAGCTATCACTCCCTTCCTTCAGGTCGATCGGCTCCGGACACTTTTTCTTCTTCTCATTGACTATGGAAATGTTTCTCTGAATGAGAATGGCTCCCATTGCATCATATATTTAAATGCTTGGCCCATGCACGGTTGGTGACACTCTAGAAAGGATTAGGTGTGGCCTTACTGGTGTGACACTGGGGATGGGCAGACCTTCAAAAGCTCACACCCTTCTCTCTCTCTCTCTCTCTCTCTCTCTCTCTCTCTCTCTCTCTCTCT
>OU015756.1:3559879-3581850 GCA_907169655.1 Acomys percivali
CTCGCCAGTCCCCGCAGAGGGCACCGGAGCCTCGCCAGTCCCCGCAGAGGGCACCGGAGCCTCGCCAGTCCACACAGAGGGCACCAGAGCCTCGCCAGTCCCCACAGAGGGCACCAGTTCTCTAGAATCAACTGTCCATGTGTTTATCTGAAATGATGGCGATCAAGCATGAGAGAGAAGAGGAGGTGGGGATTTATGAGCACGACATTTGCATCACCTCACTGTAAAAATAAATATACATACCAAAAGAATGAAGAACATAAAGAACACAAATGTGGTGAAATAAAGTGGTCCCAAAACTCGGTTAGCTTCCTCAATCTCTGCGAAGTTGATGTCACCCAAAATGATGCGGAACTGAGTGAAGCTACGAAAACAAAACAGAACACAATCCAAGGCGAGTGTCCAGCGGTGGCCATATACTTATTAAAAACGGCTTCACATGTTGGGATGACGTGGGAAGTCTGAGACAGCTGCTGAGAGATGAAAACCTGTGGGCCTCTTTGGGAAAGCCTTGTCACACGTATTGTCAACTGATGATACCTTCTAGGATGATAACATGATTTCATATTCTGTGTCATTTCTACTTAATATTAAATTTGATTATCAGATGATTTATATAATAAGAATACACGACCTGGATAAAACATAGTAACTCAAAATCCTTATAATAGTCACACTTGGTCTGAAGTTAACATATTCTTTAAACAGTAACAGCGATGACAAAAAGCATGTTGAAAGATGGCCAGAACAGTAGAGTTCAAAGATCCAGCAGTTTCACAGTCACTCAAAGTGAGGTCACAGTGGCCAGACCTTGTTGGTGACATCACTTCCTTTCCTGCCTTTCATCAGGAAGCAAGACCCTGCGCCGCCATCCACGAAGCCACGTTAATGCCCTAACTTTCCCTAACTACCTAGTAACTTCTTTGTGAATGGCACAAAACTGTAATTCAGAATATTGTGGTTTTGTTTTTACTTTTGGCACATTTGGGAACACTGGAAAAAGAATGAAGATTTGTGGACTGGTTTAAGTTTTCTACTACAATATTAGGAATGTGTTTTAACTCTTAGAAGTTGAAATTTAAGAAACAAGGCAACCATATTCAACAGGAATGAAAATGCAGGCAAATTGTCTCCTTGCATGTGCGGGGTGTGGGTAGGGAGGACAGAGGCCGGGGGTGGGGTGGGCGGGGATTGAACCCAGCGCTAAACATCCCGCCTAAGTGTGCCCCTCACCCCTGCAAATGGCCATTTGAAACCCCACCTGCACTGGGTGCTGAGAAGGTCTTGATCTCTGGACTAGCGCTCTTGCTATGGCTTTTCCCCTCTGTCTCACTGATTGAAGGCTGTTTCCCTAAGAACGCACATCTCAAAACATCCTGCTCCCCTGCGATGTTTTAACATGTGCTAGTCAGATAGTGGCAAGAAGAGCATCTTGCTGATAAGAGCACAGCGACATCTCTGATTAAACACATTTTTAGATAACTTTAAAAAAATTTTTTTACTGTTTGACAAATCCATAAATGTATACAGAAAGAGAACTTTTTCATTTCGAAGGGACTTACATGCATTCTTGGAAGGTGCTGAAGTCATCAACCTGTGTGCCAAAGACAAGGTACGCCAGCTGAGCATAAGCCAGGAAAATAATGAGGAACATAATGGTGAAACCACATAGGTCTTTGGCGCATCTAGACATGGTTGTGGAGAGCTGGCTCATGGTCCTGTTAAAGGTGATGAACTTGAAGAGCTGTGAAAGACGGGGACAGCGTCAGAGGACGAGTGGCTGATCCAATGCGGCCTACATAATACAACGGAACTCTCCTGCCGTAAGAGGAAAGGGAAATTGCTACTTCCAGGGACATGGACTTTGGAAGCATGCCGAGGGAAACAAGCCAGATGCCAATGCTACACGTTGAACAATCAGATTCACCAGGAGGACAGGAAATGCAATGGGAAGGCGATGAGTTAGAATAAAGCGTTTCCTGTTGGGATCACAAGAAACACGTTTGGCGACGTACAGCAGTGATGGACACAGCGCCGTGCTGTGTGCTTCATGCTCCTGAAGTTTGCGTGTAAAACGGTGAAAGTGTGATTATGTAATCTATACTTATCATAGTGAAGAAAATAGAGGGAAATGATTTACTTTTTTACCCCTTGCCTCTTTCAAGTCCAGGAATATCTATCTTGTAATTCAAAAAGTATTCGTTGAGTGCCCGGCTCCTGCTAGGTACTGTCCTCAGAGCTTGGAATGCAACTGCATAAAGTACTTTTCTGAGTCCCCACCCAGTGCTAGGTCCCTCCTGCGCAGTGGGCGGAACGATGCTCCTGCCCCATTTTGCTCACATCTTAAATCACGGTTACAACACACTAAAAACAAACTTGAATGTGACTGTTAAGTAATAATGTCCTTCAAAGGATTAAATTAAAATGTGTGTGTGGTGGTGGTGGTGGGGGGGGGAAGAACAGAACAAGAAATATATCAGAAAACCACTTTTGTGAATCTTTGTCTTGTACTGAGCACCTCTACGTAGGGTAAGTTGGATAACTGAATTGCCAGGGACTTAAATGCTGGTGTTCTTATCCGCAGGAGCAGCCAGCCTGGGAACCAGCTGAGGCTGCCTGGGGAGCCTGCTGAGCAGGTGGACAGGGCTCCAAGAGCAGCAGCTAAGACTGTAGCTGGCATCTGAGGGCGCAGGACGATGGGTGCAGCTCAGGTGGAAGGCTGTGTGGGGAGCACACGGGGTGTCAACGTGAGTCACAATTCCTGCCTGTGAAGAATCCAGTGGCCATGTTTGGGGAGGCAGAGAAAATAAATAAAACCCAGGATGCACATTAGGAGAGAACTCTCTAGAATACCACTTTAGTGGCCCTTCATAAACTGCTTCTGAACACAATAAAAATTTCTACAGCTTGTTCTAATCAACATTATTTATTAACGAAGTTCCTACTCTTTGTTTGCTCACTCATTCCTTGGCACCGGGAGGGACCCGAGTGCCTCACATGTGGCAGGCAAGGCCTCTGCGCTGCTGATCAGCTCCACCAACTCCAGCCCCTACTCATTTTATGATAAAGTTTGGTGTGGTGGCGACGCATGGACAAAGTATGACTGTCGGGATGGAGGAAGAGAAGTTTTAGATATATTAAATGTCATTTACACGCACGCTGTACGCGTGACCAGGAGCTGTGGTTTGCACAGCTGATTAGAGACCCTGAGCAGGTGGCAAATTGGTGGCTGTCTCAATATAGAATGTTCTGTAACTCTAGAATTTGGGCTCACTGTCCTGAGACGCCCTGTGGTCCTACTCGGGGGAACTGGTGGAGGAGAAGCCCTCCGAGGGGCTTGGGATGCAGCGTCAGCTGGCAGAGCCTCCGCTGGCCTCCGGGGAAGAGGCCACCTTATAAGTGAGTGCTTCCTGGTGCAGCATCTCTCTCTTTTGCACCCCGACTTCGACCTCTGAGTTCCCTTTCCACACGTGCTAACGTGCATCCATGCTGAGCTCCTTCTACATCAGCCCGGGGCCCCAGGTCCAAAGAACACAACACTTTACTACAAGTTTTAAACAAAACACACAGGGTCAGATCTGACAGGAATCCAGGAAGCCAAAGTTGTCTCATTCATAGCAACTGGAAAGTTCCAGAAGCCTCTATCTACATGATATGGACTACGCGACAACCCGGGCTGGCCATTTCAGTCTGGCCAAAGAGGGCAGATCCATGTCTTCCAACGGTTTGTATGGTTTAATATTAATTATACGTATTAAAAATTAAGAATGTCACATAAATTACCTTAATCCAGACCAAAAATACCATGACAGCAGCTATGTTGTTGAACTGTATTTGCCAGTACGCCACATGCTCCAAGTTGGGGAAAGTATTTTGCTCTTCAAGAAACTGTAGTAGCACCTCTACATTTGAGGTTCGGTAAATGTTAATTGCCACAGCCACTACGGATAACTGTAAGACAAAAGATTTCTATCTGTCACATCACTTTAGAAATAGCGAATCCGCCTAAAGTGACTAACTCGCCCTACTGACGTACGGACTGGAGGACTTGAGCATATTTCTCACCCAGCTGGCAGCGTCGCCAGCTCTAAATGCTCAAACCCAGGCGCAGCCTACATTTCCTTAGGAACAGAAACCAACCGGATACGTGTGTGCACCTGTGTGTACATGTCTGCACACAGAGAAAGGCCTTCTGCCCGGCTGCCAATCACAGCCAAGGAGGCCAGCCTCACTACCTGGTTTTTGAGGCAAGGAAGACTTTCTAGCTCTAGAGTTCTCCTGCTGCGGTTCATGTTTTCACTGCGCTCTTGAATGCTTTGAAAAATGTCTTGCACTGAGACTCAGCTGCCAGGGGCGAAGGAGCCCTTCTAGTATTGTTTCAGCAAATCCAACAAAATCTTTTATCCAAATATCAGATAATTTATCATCCAGCCAAGACGCTTAAAAAAAAAAAAAACCAAACCAAACCAAACCAAACCAAACCAAACCAAACCAGCATCATATTAACACATTGCCTTTCCTTCTTTTCTTCCCAATTGGGAAATGAGAGAAAGAAAAAAAAATTTTTTTTGAGAGTATGCACGTCATTAAATTACTCCTAATTATTCTTTGCAATTCTCATTTCTATCTACAAATGGCTTTTTCTCCCCAAACCAGAATGCGGAGCGGAGAGGGTTGGGTTGTCTTATGTGTCCCCATGTCTCCGAGGCCCGGGGCACAGCCAGGAACCTGGTAGGATGGATGGACGGCTTTGCTGAGTAATTGACTCATTTTCACCCAGTGAAGCCCAGCCATCAGCACTGTGTGAACTTAGACTTCTAAAGTGTTTTTCAGCAATTCTGAGGTTTAACTGGCTAGAACAAATGGCTAGCTGACCGACGCAAGCCGGAAGGCTTCCGTGTACTTGCTGGAGAAACAAAAATAGGAAAAATGTAAAGCAACAGCTTCAAGGAGACTCTGAGATGCTGAGTTTTTGGTGGACTTAAATTTCAGCTGGGGGTGGCGGGGGGGGGGGTGGTGGTGGTGGGGGAAGCCCTGGCATTCTCTCAGAGCTTCCCTGACCCAGGGGCAGGCAGCAGCAGGGGTGCCCTTCTTTCCACTTAGACAGCAACTGCTTCAAAGGAGACACAGGATGATCTGGACAAAAGCCAAGTGAATTGGGTCCTGGCAGCACGAAGGTCAAAGTAAGATGAAAAGCTAGAGGAAACAAGTCTTCAAAGAGAGGCTTGCAAAACACTGTGGCTGTGGCCAGAAGACCACCCGTGACTTCTAGACCAGCAATGAACAGCCCAGGGGCTTCCAAGCCAGTGAGACACAGCTCACTGCTGTGTGAGGGGAAACCTAACAACCCAAGGGTGGGTGGCTGGGGCTTGAGTGATGACAAGCTAGTGGGTATGACATGAAACACAAACACTAACCATTCGCACTGTAACAGTATACATTTTTCTTAATAGAGTCTAAACATAGTACACATGTTTACGGTCTGTGTAGCAAATAGGAATATACTCAAATGTTAAAAGCTGTAGTTCTACTAATTTGTATCTTTTTAACTCTACGCAGGTCTTTGTTTTTATACCTATACCCGTTACACTTACACATACACCACAATTGATGAGCACGTTCAGTCAATTAGTGCACACGGTTAGCTTTTTCACTGATCACCATTCAAGATTAAAAAATATTTTCTATGTTGACTAGCTTTGGTAACATGGAAATTATCTGGCTTAAAAAATAGCTGTAATCAACCACCATATAGTGCTTATTTCTTTACAGTTCTAAGTAACTGAAATATAATTACATATAAGTCAAAAAGTAACTTTGCACCTTAAAGTTCCAAACAATGTGAGGGGGTGTACTCTGCTACCCCTGACTACAGAAATATTCTTAATAATAATTTCCACACTTGTCTCTCTTGCTTGCTTTAATTCTTTTTTTTTTTTTTGGTAACGTTCATGTTAGTACTTTAGTGATGTGTGGCTCAAGTTTTACCTTGACATGTGTGAACTGTGTGATGTTACGAGAACCACACGAAGGGCGGGAGGCACCAGCATCTGGTGGGTCTGACAGGACTTGTATGTCAAGTGGAACACATGTACGTGACTCAGTTAGGCAGGGGTGAAGCAAATGAGAGAATCAGTTTAAGGTTTTAACAAGCATTAGTTCATAAGAAGCACTTGGAAATGTGCCAAGCACACAGCGGCACTACAGTATTATTATTATTATTATTATTATTATTATTATTATTATTATTACTCCTATTGCTGCTAACACCACTGTTGCCATGCAGTATACACACACATGGCTCTTCCGCACATCTTAGTAGTTGTTTTTTTTTCCACACACGGACAACATATTCTGTACTTTATCAACTAATTCTAGAAAAAAATGCTTGATAAAGATTTAATAAATGGCTCACAGAGGCCATGCCATTTTTGAGCCTGGAATAAGGAATAGAACCCTCTGAGGAAGATGGCCCAGGAGAGGATGCTCATTGCAGCAGGCGTCAGAGACAGGAAGCATGGACACACAGCAACATGTGGCACGGTTACGCCAAGAGAATGCTAGAACACGTGACAACTAGGCACATTTTATGAACCTAATAACATAAGAAGATAAAAAGCATATATGCTACTGAAGAAGGAAAAACGTAGGAAAAAAATTGTTTTTATACCACGGACTCTGGAAGAAAGCAACAGATGTGACTGATGGATACAGTTTAAATTTTGTTTCCTCTGGACTGTGCAACAGGAGTTGCAAACTACAAGAAGGTTTTCTGTATTATACAAAACTTTTCAGGTCATTTCTTCTTGTCATAATTTGACACTTAAACAATAAAATAATTTTTAGTATCAGAAAAGTATCATTATAAAACCCCCTTACAGTTTTAGCCTAAAAATCTTATATGGCATACCAGAACCAGATTACAATAGGGAGGTTTCTCATACAAAATGAGGGGGAAAAATGTGTAACACAAAAGTTAATCTTAAAGAAAATTTCAGATTTTTCTTTACTGAAAATATCAAAAACCCCAAGAGTGATATTAAAGACTGCAAATTAACAAGCTTTTAGACTACAAAGAGAAAATGAGAGATACAGGGAAGATGGATGCTGAGAGGAGATGAGAGATAAGATGGCATAGCGTGAGGGAAGGAGAGAGACACAGGGACTTGGCTACCGAGAGATGAGAGGCTTGGGGGAGCTGGCATTTTCTCCAACCTACCACAGCAATCACAACATCCAGACAATTCCAGAAGCTCCGGAAATAGTGTAGTCTGTGAATCCGAATTTCCAGTATCTCTTCTACCACATAGTAAAGAATGAAGAAACAGAAGATAATCTCGCAGGCTGCCAGGAAGAAATCAAAAGCTGTGACGTAGCGGATCAGCTTTACAGGCTGAAACTGCCAAGAGGGCACCACGCCGCCAGTTGCTGGGAATTCAACCAATAACCTGCATTGCAAAAAGAACAATTAAGATAGCAATGTATGACAGAAGCAGGAAAGGAAGCATGCTTGCTGTGAACAGCCCTGTACCACGAGGTGAAAGCCACCGCCACAGGGTTCTGTGAGCTGGGAAAAGGTCGTTTTGATCCTCACCTCCAGGCCCATGTTCACAGGAGCATGTGCAATAGCGGGAGCCAGATGCCTAAGGCCTCTTATCCCACCGGACGCCTCAACCCACTGTGCCTTCCTTCCTCTCTTCTGATCTTAAACTACTTAAACTAAGTGTGTGCCTTCCTTCCTCTCTTCTGATCTTAAACTACTTAAACTAAGTGTGTGTGTGTGTGTGTGTGTGTGTGTGTGTGTGTGTGTGTGATTTGTCTATGTGTAGACGTTTGTGTGTGTCTATGTTAATGTGTGTCTGTGGTGTGTGTGTATGTCTCTGTGTGTCTATGTTTGTGTACCTGTATTGTGTATGTTTGTGTGTCTGTGCTGTGTGTGTCCATGTGTATTTGTGTTTGTGTGTGTGTCTATGTGTGTATGTTTGTTTGTGTGTGTGTGTCTGTGTGTGCGTTTAACGAATAGCTCATCAGCAAACCAGTCTTTCTAGGCCTTCCATTACATGCAAGACGTTCTGCTAGACAAGGAAAGAAACTGAAGAAATACAGTAAGTCACACACTGAAACGTGTAGGATCTGGGGGAATGCAGGGCGTGCGTTTAGTAACTAAAAAAAAAAAAAAGAAAAAAACCAACCAAACAGAAAGCAGATATAACCCCATCCACTCAGTAACTAAGCAACATCTAACCAGCTCTCCCGTTTGCCAGTTTCCTCCTCTTCCCAAGGCTGTACACCTCGGACACTCAGTACCTCCCGAGTCTGGAGCAGGACCATCCACGTTTTATATTCACACACTTTGCACTGGTTTTTACTGCATCTCTAACTGAACTGGGGGTTCTCCTTCCAAATGCCCCCCTCATGGAGTGTCACGCTGAGAAGCTCAGTGAACTGGTGCCTAGAACCACCCTCTGCACAGTTAGAGTGAGGGTCACCAAAGGCAGCTTCAAAAGTGCCCAGTCATGTGTCTGCTATCCCAATGTCCTTCCTCACAGGAGAGCGGCCAAACCTAGAGCCCACGCTTCTAAGGCATGCACAGGCTCCAGCAGTACAAAGCCAGGGCTCTGGAAGATGGGGATTCCTCTGCGTCAGTTTGCTGTTTAATGGAGAGAGCACCAGTGACAGCCAGAATGGTACCGAAGCAATGGACCGTCTGCAGCCCTTGTGAGAACAAGAAGGAAGCGAGTGGCCCCTGCATGTCAGAGCACCTCCAGCCCTCTGAGACGCTGCGCCTGCTAACCACTCCCGGGAGCTTACGAAGAAACGGAGTAACTGCCTTAACAGTGTCATCTTTGAATTCTAGGGAGGATGTGAGGGGAAAAAAAATTAAAAACCACTGAAGACATCTTGCAATTAAACATCTTCTAGAGTGCCAGAGCTGCCTGCCCATTAGAAACCTCTTCTAACCATCCCCGGGATCAGCAGTTATACCCAATTCTCACTCATTTCCAGGGATATCTGCTTGGTTTAAAGTGGCATTATGTTCAGCAATAGATGTTAATACAACTACTGGCAAAAATCTAATTGCCTGTTAAATCAGAGTCGAATTTAATGTGAGAGTTATTAAGAAATTCTAAGGTTATGAGAACATGCCCTTACTGCCTGTGGGAATATATACGCAGAGGACCAATGTGGTGCTGCTGCTGTGGTACCCAGGGTGAATACCGACCCTAACCCTGCCCTATTCTTTCACATTAAACACCACTTACTGTCTACAATGCCATAGGACTTAATTCTTTCCTTTTGCACCGCTGAATGCAAACTTTTCAAATGCAGGGCACTTTGTTTAGTTCTCTGACATTTCTAAAAAGCCCAAAACAGTTAAGTGGCACCCATATGTCCAAGAGCAGCTCGCTGAATGCATGAGTAAAACATGCCAACTGACCCTTTGCCTAGTTTCCAACAGCGGCCGCGGAGGCAACATCACAGGCTATGGGTCAAACCTGGTGTGTCTTGTACGAGTCTTACCCATGAAAATGGGGCCACTCAGGAAGAGGAGGTGACATTTGGTAGCCAGAGAACTTGGTGACAGAGGACAGCCATCATTATAGTGGCTGAAGATAATGGCTGAAAACAAGCAGAACAGCAAAGCCCTCCTACCGTGCTTTCCCCAGACCGGGTCTAGAAATGGGATAAACTCGCCCAGAGTTAAGGTCCTTCCCAAGTCATGACACTCCAGGATCTGATATCCCTTCGGTCCCCACCCTCGATTCCTGGCACCCTCCTTTAGCCAGCGGCTAGAAGGGGGTTTTTCAGGCTATCGCCCAGAACGGATGTGCAGACAGCTACACAGAACTAAGGGGGCCTCGAGCCCATAGCACACACCTGACCACACAGAACAGGTTAATGTTGGCGTTGTAGACTGAAAAGTCAATGAAAGTTGCCCGGGTGCCCCGGTCCAGCCAGAAGTTCCTCCTGAGGCCAGCGATCTGAGCAGCCGTCTCCTCCCTGGTTCTGGAGAGATCCAGGTAGTAGCCGGCTCCGCTGTAGGTTGCAATGATTCCCCAGTGGCTGCTCCCATTCAAGTCTTTCTCACTCGTGTAGGTCCACCTAATTAAAAACAGCAGGTAAAAATCAGTGAAAGGCTTGTCCCAAAGACAGCTGCTGCCCGCTGGGATGAAGCATAGATAAAAATGCCGTGCTTGGCGTCACACTTCATATTTATTTCCTATGTAAATCCTCACAGACACTGGCCTCAGTTTGGCCTTGAGTCTTAGTGAGTTTGATTCATGCCCAATGTCGTTGACATTAAGAGTCTAGAACCCACGCTAGACCTGTCTGTTCACAGAGCCTGTGCCACCGTGTCTCCCCCACCATACCTTTTCTGATGGCTGATTCAAGGTCTACATCCCTCAAAAGCTCCGGCGAGAGCCGAAGACAAGAGGAGCTGGTAGGAACTAGTCCACTAAGTCTCGCACTGCCTCTCCCTGCTTCCTGTGACAGGCGGGAGACGATATCTGTCTCACAGGTGTTTGGTGAGGGGAGCTGAGTTGTATGTATGATCAGGGTCTGACACAGAGCAGCTGTACCGAGGTCTCTTAACAAGGGTGTGAGATAAGGAAACATTCCAGAAGCTGGGTAGTAGTGGTGGTGCGCGTCTTTAAACCCAGCGCTCTGGAAGCAGAGGCAGGTGGATCGCTGTGAGTTTGAGGCCAGCCTGTCAACAGTCTGAGGGGGAAACATCTATTTTAAAGATTCATTTATTTATGCGTACGTGTTTGTGTGCAAACATGTGTGTGTGAGAGTTCATGTATGTCACAAACATACAGGTGCCCACAGAGACCAAAAGAGGGTATTAGATCATCCCACAGAACTGGAGTTACAGGTGGTTGTGAGCCACTTGACAGGGGTACTGGGATCCAAACCTGCATCATCTGTGAGGACAGACACTGCTCTTATCTGCTGAACCATCTCTTCAGCACTCCTAAATCTGCACTTTAAATAATTACATTCTGAATGAAAAATATTTGTAGGAAGGAACTGCTAAAACAATTTAGGGGACAATCTTATTTGTCCTATAAAAAAGTAATATTGACGTATCTTAGACTCTGTAGAGGCTTGGATCCTTTCTTTTTCCTAGGCTACGTGGTGAACAATTTGGGGGTTTTTGAAATATGCAGTAGGAACAAAAAGGGGGAGAGAAGTTCAGAGAAAACAAGGAGCAAAGGTCAACTTAATGCAGCGATACTAAATGCATCTTTCTGTTGAAGCTGTCTAAGAATGAATGAATGAAAACGGAACACCAGACATTGGACAAACGTCACAGATACTTACGCCGTTCCATTTCGTGGTCCAAATGGGGCCCGGTCCTCACTACTGACAGAGTAGACATCGTAACACTCTTTAATTTCATCTCTCAAGTCCTGAGGGATGGAGCAGGACCCATTTCTGACTTTGAGTTGGCGTAGACGTGGCACTCCCAGCAGCAGGTTCTCATAGAAAATAAAGCTTCGGTTGTCGGCTTGCGTATGGTTACTGGTCTGTGCCTTCCAGTACAGCCCATCCAGGAGGGAGCCTTCTGTGAACTGAAATAAAAGATCGTGGCTAGGTTCCAAACTCAGAGGCTGGCTGGCTTCTGCCTGGAGCATATGAACAAGCAGAGGTTTTAGGGCAGGCCGTGTTGTCAGACGGATGTGGTGGATCTTGCTGTCATTTGCTAGGTGTGGAGCCTTGTGTAGGATTCCCTAAGCTGGATTCCCACATTTGGAAAATCCATCTTTTATGCGGTCAGTGCACATGACACTGCACATGACACTACATCAATACGCTGGGATTTCTGTGCTGGGACTGTTGACTGAGACAGGCATGCTCCATCCATACATAGAGACTATTGACATTACTTCCCTTTAGAAAAAAACATCACCCTGCATAACCATGACCCTGGAGTGAAGCCGCTACAGTGTCGGTTACCTTTTGTTCTGGCTCTCTTTTCTATCTGGATTATCCTGCGACACCTGGAGTCTTTGGACCCCCAGCCCTTCTCTTTACTGGTTGGCATCTATTATCATGTAATGGAGCACAAGAGATGTTTGTGTTCTCTGGGGAGAACGGATGTAGTCATTTCTCCACGTATCCAGGGCAACCAGAGAGGCCTGCCACCTGCCACCGGGAGCTAGCACAAGGTCAGCATGGAGCAACTATGGGTTTGGATGTCAGGGGTTGTTACATAGTAAAAGGTTGCAGGGGCCCAGTCAAGAACTCTGAACTCAGGTGTAGTAAGAATGTTGCATAGTATTTCTCTGGGGAGAAACGAGAGTTTCCTTTTAAATTTCCTCCCGAGTTTTCCTAGACTCTGAGCACCACGGGGTCATGACCTGTAAAGTGTGATAATTAGCCTCTCTCAAGGACTTTTGAGTGCTTTATTAAAAATAACTAAGTCTACCTAACACTTAGCCTTAATCACTGCCCCATGTTACTCACAGTTTATTGCCTGCTGCTTGGGGCTTGTAACTGAAAAGAGGCTGGGTTGACCTTTACTGTAGCGGACCTTTGAAATAACTTGTCTGTGTCTTATTAGGCACTGCTGTTGGAGCTGGGGACATATGCCACTGTCAACAAAGACACGAATCGCAAAAGCAAAGCAGTGTGTGACATGCCAGCTGCCTACTTGGGATCTGTGTCGTGGGACATTCTAAGTCATCTTTTACAGAACCATGAGTGACTGAGTGAACAAGAGGCTATGACAAAGCAGCAGTCAAAACTAAACAAACAACAAACAAAAACAAAAAGAAACAAACCAACCCAGGGCTTCCCTTCCCTATCTGGGTGGCCATACACGGGCAAGCACACTGAATCTCACCAGCCTTGTTCATAAACTGGGGCACACGGGATCAGTATGCACTTGATAAGATCATATAAGGATTAAGTAAAGGAGTAAAGCATTCGGTTCCGTGTGAAGTATTTTCAATAAACACAGAAGCAAGAGTAACTCTAAATAACGTGTCCAACTCACAGCTCCTGAAGATACGCATGGGTTGAGCTCATGCTATTAAATAAGCCATTTTTCAGAGACAGGGAGGTGCTTGCAGTCTTTTGAAAATACCTTCCAGAAGTCCTCCATGGAAGAAAGAGTTTTAAAGCTGGTTTTCTCTGTCTTTGACACTGGGGCGTCTATGAAAAGCTGTGACAACGTCCGGGTGTAGTAGAACGCGCTGGGACTCATCATGCCATAGGTCACTGCGACAGGAAGAACCAAGGGACATCAGAGGGCGATGCGCACACGTGTGCACACCTAACAGCCTCCGCGAAGGGGCTGTTCCTGGTAGGCGGACATTTTAGGTCAGTGTTCACATAAGGTCAACCCTCGCCTCTGCTTCCTTCTCCCACCAGCAGTCCAGGCTACCCCCATCGCTGCTGACATAAGAAACGTGCAGGCAGAACGTCACTGGAGGTCCTTAACAATCGTAGTTCACAGGTCATGAGCGACTGAGTGACCAATGAGCTATAATCCCGTGAGCCAGGCCCAGTGGTGAGGATAAAACCGACTTTCAACACATGTGTTCTGTTAGAGTTTGCAGCAGTGGAGGCGGCTGGGCTTAGAACCCTACACAAACCTGGGCATCTCCTCAAGCCTGCCGAGCCTGCGTTTGTCTGCCTACTCCCCTGTCCCAGCTCTCCTGCCCTCTCACAGCTCCGAAAACTAACATCTACTGGCCTCACACCTGAGGCCTTTGTTCCTCTGTGTAGCAGGGGAGAAAAAGCTGTTTTGTCCCCCAAAGCCCAGAGCTCATCCGTTCACCCTCTGGATGCAAGCTGGCGGAGGATCCTTCAGTCTTGCTTGCAGCCGTCAGGAGAAGCTTTGCCTACAACTACACTGTGTTCCAACCATACCGCTCCCTCCCCGGTCACCCGGGGTCCTACAGGTGCTAACCTCCCCTGATGGTCCCCTTAACCTGTCACATCCTGACATCTGGACCCTTCATCTAACCTGCTTTGCTTGCTACTTCGGGTTATGATTCACCTCCCAGTCAAACCTGCGCGGCCCCTGCTGTTGGCATTCACAGGTCACAATGAGGGGACCGCGGAGCAGGGTTTCGTTTCAGTCACAGCCCTCATTTCCTGTGAGACTGGGCAGCTGCTTTTACTTTGCTAGCCTCGGACTCCTGTGTGGGTGTGATAACCAGCTGCTCTATAGGATCTGGGGGTGCTTTATTAAAGATAACTGAAGCCTACCTATCCCAAGAACCATAGTTAAGAAATAGCCAGTACTAGTTTGCATTCCCACCAGCAATGGGTCTGGGCCCTGGGGTCCTCCTCAAACTATGGCACCAGCCAAGGAAAATATAGGCAGTAAACTTCGAACCCCTACCTAGTCTAGCCAATGGACAGGACATTCTCCACCGTTAAGTGGAGAAGGAGATCTGACTTTCACACAAACTCTGGTGCCCCATATTGGACCATGTCCCTTGGATGGGGAGGCCTGGTGGCACTCAGAGGAAAGATAATAAGTCACCAAGAAGAGACTCGATACCCTAGGAGCATATACAGGGGGAGGAGGTCCCCCTCAGTCACAGACATAGGGGAAGGGAGTAGAGGGGGAAGCGGGAGGGAGGAAAGAAAGGGAGGATACAGGGGATGGGCTAACAATTGAGATGTAATATGAATAAATTAATTTTAAAAATTAAAAAAAAAAAGAAATAGCCAGTAATATTGACCTTTCCTTCCTCACTGGTGTGCTACAACACATCTACCAGAATCTCAGCACTCAGCACAGGATCTGAAAGCCAGGTACAGGTGAGAGGAGAAAACTTATTCCCGAAGGCTGTCCTTTTCCCTCCACATGTACACCGTGGCATGTCTGCTTCCGTGTAGGCATCATACATAATAGTGATAATAATAATTGAAAATTAAAACTTTCAACACTTTAGCAAGTTCAGTTTTATGCTGGAATTGGCTGTGACTGCAGGTGTAAGATGCTGGGATTCCATTAATTTGCTAAGAACAAAAGGCTTCAAGAAGAAGCAGGGCCTTGTTTTCTGTATCTTCTGGCCACTGTGATGCACACGGAGCTGTTACTTTCTTGATTCTCTAATTACACCTTTCCTGTTTATTGGTAAATTTGTGTCTCTTACTCTTCGATTTTCAACTGACACATCAAATTAAGATTATTGAGGAAGCTTAGGTGACAATGACCCAAGTGTGTGTGTTCATCCCCAGCTATTACTTTAGTAAAAAAAAAAAGTAACATAAACCCACAATTCATGTGACCATGCAGAGAGAGCGTATTAAATCATTTCCAGTCCCTCACCTGCCCTTCTATGATCAAATGCATTTAGAATAAAAACAGCATTTTTCAGCCAACACCTGACTTCCCATCCAACGCTGGACTGGCCTTGGCTCAGTGAGGCCACTGTCTTCATAGTAGGTATTGAACTAAATATTTAACAAGTGTGGCAGGTCTACCAAGCACCAAAAAATAAATGATAGGTCCTTAAAGCAGGAAGTGTTAAAATGACACACATTTAAATTGTTTCTCTAGGCAAACACTTCCCGGGGCTGCTCTCCTGTGAATTATATTCTTGAGACTATTTTCACTTTTACCTTTTCATCTACCAGCTCACTCTGAGGAGAATAAATGAGGAAAATGCATAAAGACACACACAAGGGAAGCTGTATACAAGTGACAGAAAATTAGTAAGAAAAAGTCCAAAACGATTTTTATGTCACTTTTTAGCTTAAAAAAAAAAAAATGCTACATTTTGTAATTAAGTTTCCAGCCAGCTAGCAGAGTCTCAGCAGGTGTTAAGAGAGGGTTAAGAGAGGGCTGGGGCGGTGGCTCAGTTGGCAGTGCGGATGTCTGTGCAGGAGGAACCGAGTTCAGCTCTCAGGGCCGGCCACGGCAAACTCCAAGCTGTGTGTTCCCTGAGTGGCCCTGTCTCAAGAACCATGGGGAAAGTAACTGAGGGAAATGCTGATGTCAGCCTCTGGCTTCTGCATACACACACATGCACATGCACCTACACACAAAGGTACACATGCACCTACATACACATGTGCGCATGAACCTATACACACAGATGCATACACACCTACATACATGTGCACATGCACCTACATACGCATGTGTACATGAACTTATACACACAGATGCATATATACCTACACACACAGGTGCACATGCACCTACACACACAGATGTATATACATACCTACACACATAGGTGTACATGTACCTATACACACAGGTGTACATACACCTACACACATGTGCACATGCACCTACATACAGGTGTACATACACCTACACACACACACAGGTGCACACACAAATATTTTATTTTATTTGTTAATTTCTCCAAGTCTATTCTTGGGACAACAGATAAACATGGGTATAAATAAAAGACCCGTAAAGCCTCAGGACTCCCCAGGTCCTCATCTGACCTGAACACCTGCCCTGCAAGATGACAGAAGAGAGGCTGTGTGTAGACAGCCATGGCCCGCTGCCTGCCCTGCAGCCAGAGTTACCGGAGGACAGCAGGGAGGACCGCACAGACCAGTTCCCGGATTGCTCAGAACACATGCTCCTGGCGGCCATCTTCTCCTGCCTACTTTACCACCTGCCTCAGGCAGAGCTGCCCCTGGACTGGCCACTCCTTAATCTTTCCTCAGAGACCTACCCCCTCAGGCCCCAACCCTTCCCTCAAGGCAATCTTAAAAAAATTTTTTTTTAAACCCATGCTTCAATATGTTTTGGTTCAGAATAAATGATTTTCCTGTGACTTTTCTGGACCTGCAAAAGCTTACTAAGACTGGTTTTGGGCTAGGCTTCCCTCCACTTCCTCAAGAGAGAATGCACTGACACATGATGTAAGGGAGAAGAAATAGAGACTCCGGTCAGCTAGGTTTCCCTTAAAACCTAGCAATTATTAAAGATTTGGGAGAAATACCACCTTGCAAGACATGAGCCAACACGAGCAGGATTAGGGATCATTATCACCTGAGAGTGAGGTGCGGCGGTGTGATAGTTACTGCTATGCAATCTAATATCCAAACCCTTGGGCTTGGATTTCGCACACGGCAGGTTGCTCTACGGACCTCAGCGCGAAGTTGGTCACAGCCGACGACGAACTGGCCAGCAGAGACCTCCCCAAATCCCAACCTGAACCGAAACCACACTGAGGGGAAAATTGCTGCCTTGCCCCTCTTGGCGCTCACACACTTCTCTGCAACCATGGTTATCTGAGGCCGGACAACTTGAAGAAAGCATTTCCGCGGGAGAGGAAAATAGTGTACTCACGGATGCACAGGACGATGAGGAAGACGAGGTACGTGACCAGCTCCCGTAACACGCTTTTAAGATATTTCTCTCGGCTAGTGCTGCTCTCTTCCATGAGCCGTGTTCCCCAGAGACCTTTAAAACAACGGGAAAACAAACAAAACAAGGCCATCTCTCACAAGCTCACAAGTGGCAAGAGGAAAAATGACACCAGTAGTAAGCCAGTTTTTCATGTGTAAATGTGAATACACAAGAATACGTGTGCACGCAAACTGTGTGCGACTCAGAAGTGACTGACTTATCAGGAACATCTTTTGTTTAGTACACATCATGCTCCATATGCATCAAAAGTATGAAATCCAAGGCAACTCAGTCATTGCCATAACTTCCAGGACCATCAGTAAATGCCTTTAAAAGTTTAGGAGGATGAGAAGTGAAGGCGACTTAAAAGATGCAGCAATTGTGCGCACCGCACACTCCAGGCTGGTAAGGGATATACCTGGCACCTCCTATTAAACCTAGCTAAGTAGGTGGCGTGGCTACAGGGTAACCACTGCCGAGGTCGCCGTAGTGCAAAACCCAAATTGTTCCAACGTGCGAGCATCTGCTGAGCTTCACGCATGGTGGCGGGAAGGCTGCTCTGTGCCCGTCCGCATCCTATAAGAAACACAAAGGCAACCAGCTACGCTTCGCCTGTTTAAGTTTAGCAGATTCCAACTAGGATGTTTTAAAAATTGACAGCAACGGCCCATGCAGCTCCTCTGTCTTTCTTTTGGGTAAAACTACCACCAGCAGCCATGTTCTGTACTTCAGCAGATGGAAAGTGTTGGGCTGGTGAAGTGAAGATGACGTAACCACCCTCGGAGAGCTTGCTGAAGAGAGTTAGCAGTCTGGGATTCAGCCAGCAGGAAGCATGGTGGCTCTCCGAGCCCCGGGTTAATGAACAGAGTGGCCAAGTCACATTGCTGGCTCCTTGGGAGAGACTTAATATCTTCCCCAAACCCTAACTTCCCAATCCTTCCAGTTAGAGGAGGTTAGCTATTAACAGACAGGAACCTGGCTCCCACATGTCACCTCTGGCGTTCACTCTAGACCTTACCTCGGTCACTAACTTAAATGCAGACCACATTTGAGCCATAGACAAGCCACAGGGAGAAAAAGGGACCTGTGTGAGGCCTCTCCCTTCAAGGAAACGAGCCCATCACTAATGCTGATGTGCTTCTTAGGCCTTATAACAATACAGACGCTCTGCGCTATTAAAATTTAGATATTTCACTTTCCTTTCCTTCCTTTGAAAACTCAGCATCTAAATTCAAGGACACGTGAGAGGTTTCACCACTCTGAAAGCTGGACACCGGCCATGACCAGCTCTGCTGCTGCCAAGGTCTGGTGGCTGCCAGAAATTACTCATGCTGAAAAAGTGCAGCGGCGGGGGCGGGGGGGGGGGCATTTGTTCACTGAAACTCTAGCATATTAAAGAACTTTTACAAATCTGGATGACATGGAAAGTTACAACTCAGGATGACCAAGCAGCAGCCGAGGATGGGGGCTCAGGAGCCTCGGGTGTGACATGCGTCTTTGGGTTCTGTTGGAGGCAGCCTACAGGTACATGCGGGGCTGCTGGTTTCTTTAGCATCTTTGCTCTGCGTGGTCAGTGATTTTATTCTTTCCAGTGCTTTACAGACAGCCATGCACTAGGGAATAGACACAGTTTCATACAAATGGTATTCTCTGACCTTTAAATAGAAACACACAAAAACGATGTCAGATTTTGTTCCCAAGCCAAAGTGCAATGAATTACAGCAATTCCCCTAAGAGGAAATGAAAAGAAACATCCCTCCTTTTGATATTTTTATATACTATTACGCATTTACTTTCTCCAAATTGCCCTACCTACCTCCTAAATTTTCCCCCACTGGTCTTAGGAGACACCCTCCCCCCCCAATCAGGGCCCTGCTCCAGACTGCTTCCTGTGTCATGAGCTCATGGGCGGGAGTGGTTTAAGGTGCACACCACACCGATGGCGCAGATTCACGGGCCCCCAGCGAAGGCTCTTCTTTTTCCTTTCTTTAGAAACTTCCTCATGTTTGCGCAAATGGCATCAAACAAGGAATCTGAGGCCCATCTCAAAGTTGTCCCTACTCTTACCTTTCTTCACATGGAGTTGGCTCTGTTAATTAATTATTTTATGGTTTGGGGCAGGATCTCACTGTTTCGCTCAGTCTGACCTTGAACTTCGAATGCTCCTCCTGCCTCTGCCTCCTGAGTGCAGTGAATACAGACACACACCAGCACACCAAGCCCGATTCTGTGTGTGTGTGTGTGTGTGCATGTGAATATGATCAAAATACACTGTATGCATGTAATACATTCCCAAATATACTAAAAAATATTATATTTACATTTAAAAATCATGCCCATCAACTAACAGATGGGTAAACAAAATTAACATACATATACAATGGCACCAGTCATCTGTTTTGTTTTGTTTTGTTTTTTTAAATTATTTATTTATTTTTTTATTTTATGTGCATTGGTGTTGTGCCTGCATGCATGTCTGTGTGAGAGTGTCAGATCTTGGAGTTCAGACAGTTGTGAGCTGCCATGTGGGTGCTGGGAGTTGAACCTGGGTCCTTTCGGAAGTCATCTGTAGGAATGATGTTTGGGTGCGCTCTGCTAGTGGGAGGAACTAGACACAACAGGACAAGTTCTGGTTTTATTTGTAGTGGGGTTATACCTGACCTGAAAAAAAGTCTGGGATAAAAAATGTTCAGGAGAACCACACAGCTACAAATGTGTCTAATACGTATGTAACCATGGCTGAAATGGTAAGTTTGGTGTTGCAAGTACCTCAGCACAGTTTTTAAAAAGAAAAAGGTTCTCTCTACTTTAGATAGATTAAGAATTTGGAGGATCACTGTGAGTTCGAGGCCAGCCTGGCCTACAAAGGGAGTCTAGGACAAGCCAAGGTTACACAGAGAAACCCTGAACCAAAAATTAAATAAATAAAAAAAAGAATTTGGATACACAGAGCAGTTGATATGGCTCATCCTAAATGTCGTGATGAATCAATATTTTGTTGTGGTGTTTTGTTTTGTTTTTTCGAGACAGAGTTTCTCTGTGTAGCCTTGGCTGTCCTGGACTCACTTTGTAGATCAGGCTGGCCTCGAACTCACAGCAATCTACCTGCCTCTGCCTCCTGAGTGCTGGGATTAGAGGTGTGCACCACCACGCCTGGCTTGAATCAAGATTTATAAAGTGAAAACATCTGGCTAAAGTTCGGTGTAGGCCCTGCAGGAGTTTGTCATAGTAAGAACAGCTCCGGGCTCCGATGCCTGTACTTAAATCCTAGCACCAACATCTACTAGTTGTGACCACAGGGAAGTCATTTAAGCTATAAAAGCTTCATTCCTCTCATTGGGAAGATAGTGGTGAGGGTAGCCTCTACCACAGGGGACACCCTAAGAAGAGAACAGACTATGACCATAAGAAGGCTCCAAAGTGCTGGTCACAGTGAGCGATTCATCGTTACCTAGGAGGTTAGGGCAAAGTTCCTCAGCCTCTGTACTCCTGATGTGCTGGATGGGATGGTGTGCTGCAGTGGAGGATGAGGCTGCCCTGGGCACTTCAAGGTGCTAGTACCATTCTCGCCTTCTAGCTGGCAGGTGCCCCCTCCTCCCTCTTTGGGCAGTAAAGCACCCACTCATCCAGTCAGGCACCCCAAATACTCCTCTACGCCCACTGGAAAACTTCACATTTAGGATCATGCTCTGCTGGGGACGGTGATGGAGTAAGAACGGATCCGACGGTTCGAAACAGGCCAGAGTAATCAGTCCCTGCACGGAGCTGGCCACGAGCTGCAGCTAAGAACGGAGGATCAGAAGTATCGATGTTGCGTGGTACTACTTGGTACAGTCAAGTTCAGACCTTTATAAACCTCAATAGCCTTTCTAATACCTGAGTGCGCTGCTCTGGAGGCAACTAAGGGGGGGGGGGGCAGGAGAAATGCAAATTAGACACGGTGAGACAGAACAGCATCTGTCAATGTCAAACTGATTGCCTTAGGAAAAATAAGAGTAGTCCTCTTGTTCCTTTGGGCCCTAGGAGTGTGTGACAGAGATCACTAAGTGTGGACAAAAATCCATTTCTCCTCTGCTGGACTGTGCTGTTGGTTTTGTGAATTATGAATTTGCCAGTGCAGTGGGGGGTGGGGGTGGGTCAAAGTGGTGAGTGCCGTTTCCAAGATGATGTCTGGGGCAGTGTCATCTGAGCATTCAGTTGTCCTTCGCTTCTGCTGGCCTGCACCAGGCTTTCAGCACCTCTTCCCCAGTGGCCTCCTACCACACCTGCCTGGCTCATGTCTCCCTCCGAAATGACCCAGGACACCGAGCTGCTGAGACCTCGTTCATTCTGCAAGCTCTGGGGCAGCTGAGAAGCCTTCAGCTGCTTCTTAATGTTTACGGATGCATTTTAATCCCTGGGAGTAGAAAGGGCTTTGGAGACCAAGCCCAACACTTTCCTTTCATAAATGGGAACCTGCGGCTCAGAGTGTCTGAATAGGGAGGCACGTGACCAGCATGCTCACCCCCTCCTCTCCCCTCCCCTCCCTTCCCCTCCCTTCCCCTCCTCTCCCCTCCCCTCCCCTCCCTTCCCCTCCCCTCCTCTCCCCTCCCCTCCTCTCCCCTCCCCTCCCCTCCCCTCC
>OU015756.1:3582250-3601256 GCA_907169655.1 Acomys percivali
CCCCTCCTCTCCCCTCCCCTCCCCTCCCCCCCTCTCAGTAAGCCCCACCACCTGTGAGTATCACAAAAGTCGTTTTCTGTCCTGACCCTTGGCATTATTTACAGGATACACCAAAGTTTCGATTATTGTTATCCTACAAGCCAGGAAAAATAATTATCACATCTCGTTCACTGTTAGTGATTTTACATAGCTGGGCTCTGTCCTTGGGAAAACAGTGATATGCCACTGTAACTTATTTTGTTTTATAGCCGCTAGCAGTATAATATCTTCTTAGCATGTGCTAAATACTTAATACATGTGATTTATTTAATAAGTCACAAGACTGCCAATGACATTTTTTCATTACAGAAATGAAAAGTTCAAAAATGTCTATAATTAATAATTTCCCAAGTCTTACTTTGTTGTGAATTATACCTGTGTCATCACCATTACTACTACTACTACTACTATTATTATTATTATTATATACAAGAGTTTATTAGATATTACTGAGGGAACACATACAGAGATGCAGAGGTAAGACCCTGGAAGGAGATTGCTCCTTCCATGCCTCTCCAGTGCCCCACTCTCCCAGAACCTCTACAGACCTCCCACTGGCAGTCTATCTTGTTGTGAATCTCCTGAAATTCTTCTATAAAAGTAATAAGCATATATATCCTCAATATAAAAGTATATATTTTATTTCATTGTCTCTCATTATTGAGTTCAAAGTTAAGTATGTTACCAAGTGCTCAAGATGACTTAAAATCATGTGACTTTGCATTATTTTTTAATTATTTATTCATTTACTTTTATGTATGTCAGTGCTCTAGCTGCATGTAAACCTGCATCCAGAAGAGGGCAGTATAGACGGTTGCGAGCTAACACGTGGGTGCTGGGAATTGAACTCAGGACCTCTGGAAGAGCAGACAGTGCTCTTTACCTCTGAGCCATCTCTCCTGCCCGGCTTTGCATAATTTATTAGCTTATGGGAAGTTTGCATCTCACTTCGGGGAATATTTTTAGAAGTGTACCTTACATAGTTTAAAATAACATTTGTCTCATATGGTTCCAGACTCTGAGAAAGCATTGGTGGTTTCCTATTCTACCTGTTAAGGGACGCTTTGCTTTTCGCAGTGCCCCGAATCACACTAACTAGAATACACATGTACAAGCAGTGACAAAATATACGCTCAGCACTCGTAACAGCCCTGAAGCACAGCACGGCAAAGATTTGCTGCCCGTTTTCGATGTCTTCTCGTTTAATTCTTCTAACACATCGAGGGCTATGTGCTGGATATTTTCTAAACGAAAACTTTAAGTATTGGAGCAGTAAAATATGTTCAGGGTCAAACAGTTGCACAACCAGGATCTGAATGTACGCCTGGCCTGTCTCCACCCCAGGGTTTCAACATCTGGATGGTCTCTGTTGCAGGCCCGGGAACAGACAAAGGGCTAGGGGGAAGGAACAACAGACCCCAGGAAAGAAATCCTAAGAGTGGAGACCAAGATAACTGGATGGATGAGACTCAGTCAAACTCTTTTCCTTGGATGCCTCTGGCGGCAAAACTTTGAGAACACGGGATTCAATTTGCTATTGGAAAATCCGTGTCCTTTCCTGCCTTGTGGAGAATTGCATGCATGGAATGCTGACACAGAACCAGCTGGTATCTGCAGAAGTAATCATCCTGTTGGAAGGGCACAGAACATTACTTTAAAACATACTACCAGTCTTTAAACGCACACGGGGGAGAGGGGAATGTTTTCTTTGCAACTGTGTAAGCAATGTGTCTAGAGTTAGAAATGGTCAAGTGTGTTTTTACAGACATTGCTGTATTCGTGTCAACAATGCTCTCAACCAAATCCTATAGACAACGACCCTTTAAAAGGCATTCCTCTCAAAACCTGGGGAACACTGTAGGTCCCTCCTAGAATGGCTGAAGGGACACGCATCGCCGCCAAAACAAAAGCGGAGCTGAAACAGACTCGTTCCTCCTCTTGTGACATTTAGCAAACAGTTCCAACTATCATTAATTATACTAGAATATTCGCTTTTCGTCCTCCACGAGCCCCAGATACTCCCGGAAACGGCTATGTCCTATTTTCCAAAGTGTGCCAGCATCCTAAAGAGGGAGGGAGGAGCCCAAGGAATTCTCACCAACAAGGGCGCAGTGAAATTCCGCGCTGGGTACCGGAAATCGCGCAGAATTTAAGAGAGGTAGGGAAGTCGCTCGGGAAGAAGGCGGGAACGCAGAGGATGCGAGGTGGAGCCGCAGACAGCCGCCCTCAAAGGACAGGGGTTCGGGCCCGCAGGCTCGCCGTTCTCAAGCACGCACGGGACCCCGCGAGTCCCGATCTTACCTCGCAGCCCGCGCACCAGCCTCTCGGCCCAGGCCACTCGGGGTGGCTGCCCGTCGAGCGGGAGGTGGCGATGCAGCGGGTCCCCGCCGCCGGCAGGGCTGGGACAAGGCGCGCCCTGGTCCTCGAGCCGGCGCCGCCTCCCGCTCGGGTGGCCGGTGCCGCGGTAGCTCCCCAGCCCCCGGCCGTGGGCGCCCGCCGAGCTCACAGCCGAGGAGGAGGCCGACCTCCGGCTGCCCGGGCGCCACTCCACGTCCATCTCCACCACCATCCCTCCTTCCTCTCCTTCCACTTCGTCGTCCTCGTCGTCCTCCTCGGCCTCGAAGCCCGGGTTATCGCGGCTCCACGCCTGCCTGGAGCAGGACGAGAGCGGAGGGGAAGGGGAGGCCGAGGCTCCGGCCGGGGGGTCCCGCGCGGCCGCCTGCCGGATGCGCTCCATCTCGATCTCCAGGCCCCGCTGCTCCCGGAGGCCGCCCGGGACTGCCAAGCCGGCGCCCACCGCCGTCAGCCGCCCGGGGCCGGACGCTCGCGGTGCGGGCGAGCGCCTCGCGTCCCCCGGCGGCTGCGGTTGCACGCGGCTGGAGTTCACCATAGCGGTCACAGGCGCCAAGCGCGCCCTGGAGAGGCGCTGCCCTCTGCCGCAGGAGCCATGTTCTTTTCTTCCCGGGGTCCGCCGCCTGCTCCCCGCCCCCGCCCGCCCCCTCGGCCCGCCTCCCGGGTCCAGGCCTCGCCTCGTCGGGCCTCTGGAGCGCTGAAATGGCACCCACCCACGGCCAGCGCGCCCCGCGCGGCTCCCAGACCAGCGCCCCGAGCGGTGTCCGCATTCTTACGGGGTGGTAGCCCGGGAAATGAGGGAGGACTTGGCCGGCCAGCTCCTTGGGAAAAGGGCTCTTGAATTTGCCTGTGCCTGCATGATCTCAACATAATGCTTAGGCCTTGTCCCCCCATCTGCCTAGGTTGACTGAGGCGCAAAGAGGGGAGTACAGACTGAGACCCTTCTTGTAGGATAACGTGAATTAGTGAGACCCAGCTTGAACCAAGTCTCTGGGAGGGCAAGTAAATCATTCCTCACTTATAGAAACAAGTCGCTAAGGCTGCCTCACCTTGCCGTTGGTAGCCCTGGTCTCCCTGACTCTGCATTTATTGGGTAATTCCTCCAGTCTCCCTGGCTCCAGACAGCCTGAGGATTCAAAGGTTGGGTTCAGGGGACTCTTGGATGGATTGCTGATGCCTCCACCGTTATCTTGTTTTTGCTCCTGGCCAGCACCGGCCTCTGAGTAACAGAAACCTGCCTCAGGCTTTACCCTTCTATGCCCCAGCTGGTAATGCTCTGCAGTTGCCTCAGGCTAAGCCTACTCCAAACTCGGTTTTCTATGGTTGCCCCATCTCTTTTAAATCTCACACCCCTGATTGAGATTTGTGCGTCTCTGCCCTCACTACTCTTCGGATAGTCTCCTGTGTCTCCTCGGCAAGTCCCTCACAGGTCTTTTTGCTGCTTCTGCCCTCAAGGGTTTCTCTGATAGAATCTCTGCTTTTTACCCCCACTGTCATTCCATACCAGAGCAAAGGATTTCTTTCATTTCCTTCTTCTGCCATCCTGGTACTAAACTGGCCTCACCCTACTTAGCTTCTGAGATGAGACTGGGTTGGGAGCCTTCAAGAGAGAGCTATGACCCCCTGTGTTCTCCGTGTCCCCACTGTTTCTAGATTATAGAACATCCATGCCGATGCAAACAGGAGTCTATGGAATCCTCGCTTAAGTGATAGCATTTCACTTCTGCGGCTTAGCAAATGTGCATGTCCGATCCTATATTAGTTTGCTAGGCTTGTTATAACAGCCGGCCACATGCTGTGTTCAATAACGCAAATGTATTTTCTCAAAAAAAAAAAAAAAAAAGTAGCTGGTTGTCCTCTTCTGAGGCGTCTCTTGAGTTGCAGATGGCCCATTTTCCTGTGATATGTTTCCTCCTCCTTATCTTTTCCCTCCTCCTCTTTCTTCTTCCTCCTTTTCATCATCATCATAGTTGTTACAGACAACCATAATAGTATGATTTAAGTTTGGTTGCTTCTAAAAAGCCTTAACGAGCAATTATAGCCAGAAGCTGAGATGCCAGGGCTTAGGAACCCAACATATGCATTTGGGGGGCGTACACATTTTATTCAGTCACAGTGGGCACTGCAATCCTTTTTTTGGAGAGGTCTCCCTGTCACACATCTACCTATCTATCTCCTGCCATTATTTCTTGACCCCATGTATATTTTTCCTATATGTAAAATTAAGAGTTGGACAAGTTAAAAGCACAGTAGGGGTGAGGGCCTTGGCCTCAAGAAAAGACAAACTTAACAAAGAAAGGTGCAGAACTCTCGCACTAGAAAGGTCGGGCAGCCTGTGTGGAAAGAGGCCTCTGGAGAAGCGCGCGTCCCGAGCTGCGCCACGCTTACACTGCTCAGCAGGCATCTTGCCAGAGGAGCCAGGTACGAAGACAGAGCGCAGACTTGGGGGGTCAGAAAACAGGTTCCATGCATGGATTTAAAAATATGACCCAAAGAAGAACTGTAGCCATCACTTAAGAGACTTTACCTTGCCAGGCCACAGGGGAAAAGGACACACACTGATGAGCTGGGGTGGATGGGAAGGGGAGGGCTTCCCTGCTCTGAGGAATAGGGGGGCAGCATGGAGGAGAAGAAGGCATGGGAGAAAAGGAGCGAAGGAGGGACTGAGAAGCGAAGAGGGATGAGACCATGACCAGGATGTTAAGTGAATAAATAAATTAGTTTTTTGTTTTTGTTTTTTTTTTTTTTAAGTAGAGAGACCTCAACTCCTCCACACCAAACTTATTGACTCGGAGGAGATTCTAGGACTTTTGCCCTGGAGTTCTGAAATCTCCTTGGATGCTTCTGGGCACCATGAGTTTGAGAAGCAGTGGTGTGTTTCAGATGATATAAAATAGCCCTGAGCTCTATAGTCACCAGGGAGGACATCCTCCAGAATGCCACAGGAGGACTTGCAGTGGTGCTGCAGGCTGTGGCTGTTGGTACCATACTAGCTCTTCATCGGGACCACAGCTGCAGACAACTGCATGGCCTGGGGCCAGCTACTTCCCTTGTGTCTGTGGGATGGAAACAGTGAATGCTTGCCCCGTAGGCAAACTGATGCAGATGTCTGAAGCATCGTGCCAGCAGAATTGGCATACTGGAAGTCTTTTCTGACCCATGTGGCACCTCGGAGATGTGAAAAAGGGACGAAAAGCCTCTATTAGGAGTTGGGCATTTGGGTCTTAAGTGTCCTGTGAGGTTTGTGTGCTAACAGTCCTGTTGGAAGGTAGTGAACCCTTTGTCAGGTGGGAGCCAAGTCATGTTAGGTCATCAGGGGCATACTGCTTCTCAAAGGAATGTTGGGGGCCAGGTCTTTCCTCCCATCTCCTCTTGTCCTCTTCTCTCCCGTCCTACCTTCCGGTTGGTCAATATGAGCAGCCTTGTTCCACCATGTGTGTGAGCTGCAGTGACATTCTCCCTCACAATTCTAAATGTGAGCTAGGAGACATGGACTCTGTAATTATAAGTCAATATACCTTCCCACTCCTTTGGTTTATCTTGGGCGTTTTGTCACAGCAGTGGAAAATTAACCAGCACAGACTGCATTTGACACCTGCCTCTATGACTGGTCTCCCGATATAGACCCCAGTGTATGGATTTGGGATCGTGTTACACCAGTAAGGTGCATGGAATGCTGCTTTGCACATGGTAAATGCATCTACTATTAAAGCTATATTAATGCTTATGTCTTAATCTCTCTCTCTCTCTCTCTCTCTCTCTCTCTCACACACACACACACACACACACACACACACACGCACGCGTGTATTGGTTTTTGTTGTTTGTTTTGTTTTGCTTTGTTTTCCAGACAGGGTCTCTCTGTGTAGCCTTGACTGTCCTGGACTCACTTTGTAGACCAGACTGGCCTCGAACTCACAGCGATCCGCCTGCCTCTGCCTTCCAAGTGCTGGGACTACAGGCGTGCGCCACCATACCCAGCTCATTTTGATTATTTTTGACCCGGTATAATTGCTCCTTGGTCATCTTTGCCCCAGATAGACTGTGTTTGTTGAGAACAAGGGATCCACTGCAAACTCAGAATTGTAGAGAAAATGCTTTCTGACATCCAGTGCTCACGAGGCACATCTCTTGGAGCAAGAGATGGAATAAACTTAGTCACTCTGTGGAAGAGGTCAGGCGTTGAGCAAGTGCTAAAACTTAAGAATTTTCACAGCGCTGGACAGTTGACTAAAGCGGGGTCTCCTGACTCTTCAGAAGGGGCGAGGTTTTTGTTGTTTGCTTGTTGTCCAACTAGAAGACAACAGATCACTGCCGAGTATGTTTCTTTCTCGTTCGCCCTCAGCGCGTCTTGCTAGCGTGTGTGAAGTCTGTTGCTTTAAGCAGTTCTGCGTTTGTAAAAGAGAGGACTCCACCATGAAAGAGCAGAACAAACAAACCCATTCGGTCACTTTACATTTAGCTCGAATGTCAAATCCTGTGCTTTTACTTGCATAATAAAAATACTGTTTTAGTTATCGTGGAATGGGCACAACTAAATACTATTTAGGCCGACCCTTCATGAAGTTATAGTCTCATCGGAGAGAACGTCACCCCGAATCCAAATGGCAGGAGAAGAGGGACTGTTATTTAGTATTCAGCTAAAAGTGGAAGTTTCCAACACAAGAGGGGGATGCACAAGAGAGAATCACTAGGCTGACATGGGTAAGAAAAGCAGTATAGTCACGTCTTGGATGCTCTCAGATCCGATCCTGACAAATCACAAAGTCAGTAAAGAAAGTAATGAGTCTCCTCCTCCTCCTCCTCCTCCTCCTCCTCTTCCTCCTCCTTCTCCTCCTCCTTTTTCTTCCTTCTCTTCTTCCAGTGTCAATTACTTAAAAATGTGAAACAGTCTTCCTAACATGGCAACCTCACTCTTCAAAGTAATTCAGACTGGTTGAAAATCTATCTAAGCAATAGCTTAGAGCAGAAGGTGTGTGCGCACCTCAATTTCACTTACAAGAAAAAGTGATTTTAAGAAAACCTGCGCTTTTGATGTACCGCAACTCAAATGGCATTTGGCTGGTTTACACTGCGTCCCTTGTAGTTTTAGCCTCAGCTCCCTGAGCCCGGCACTCCTCACTGAGCGTGCTGCCTGCTCCTTGGCTTCACTCCTTCTGGGTTGCCAGTGTCTGCATTCTGATTTTATGTCACTGTGTCTATCCTTTGCAGAGCAACTAGCTTCCGCTCAAGCAAGGCCTGAGGCTGTCGACTTTTCTCGCCCTGGGCAGAGTTACTTCCTTTAAATCATCCATTCCCCCCCCCCCCTGCCACTTCTCATGGATTTTCCCTTACACACACCCGGTGAGATCCTGGCTCCCATACCCTTTTGCATTACAGATTTCCATCATGTAGCACTGTGAGGGACTCTGTGTGGATCACGGATGTTCTTCAATTTCGTTCCATGTCTGTAGTGGGCTTTTCCGGGGAGACCCTGTACAAATCCTGCCCTTAGTCTGACTGCTGCTGTAGACATCGGAGGAGCTTGTAAACAGCAACCCTGAGAAAAGCCTGGTTAAGTTTAATGTGCAGTGGTGCCCAGACACCCGGTGATGGCACTGTTAACTTGGGCTGCTTGTTTAACTAATTTTCCAGTGAAAACTGGTGAGACAGACAGAAGCTGAAGTGCCCGTTGGTCTGGACGCCTCCACCTTCAGTAGGAAATCCAAAGAGTTCCTGGCGTGTGTGGTGTTGCTTTAGCAACTCACAAAACAAACACATTTCCTCTCATTTCCCCCAAGTACTTATTTATTTAACAACATTGTAAAAATAAATGTTTACCACTCAGCATCTGAAATCATTAGCAGAGAATCTGGCATTTGGGCCATGATAAGGAAAAATGCCATTTTTTAGACCTGATTTTATTCTTCATTTTACTTCTAATAAGGCAAGGCTCTGATTTGTGAGGCGTTTTCTTGGCATCTGCCTTAGCTGGCCCTGTGGCAATAGAGACCTCGCCTCTCTATCTTAGATTCCTGTTCAGAGTAACGAGGTTAAATGCCCACTCCCAGATCCTCTGTGGGCTTCGTATTGAATGCTACTGAGGGGATATTAACAAATTCACCAAAGTATTAGTGGCTGTCCACAAGACATCAGGTGCCATATTGGATTCCAGGGAGACAAAACTGAGACCTAAGTTCTGTTTTCAAGGGAAGCAATTTGTATAAAGAAACTTCCTGGGAGCATCCTCAAATCTCACCCCCTTTCTTTACACTTCATAGAAATGTACGGATCTTTCTAGACCCCAACATTCAGTTGTCAGCTTCTCCTGTCATCCTCCTTAGCTACAACCCTGGTCTCTGTTTACTTACTGGCCTACCAGGTAAACTTTGTGCGTCGTTTGTGCTCTCTGTGAGCCATCTTCCTGAGCAAAATGTATGCCCATGGTGGGGGCAGGGTGGCATCTGTCGCTAGGAAGCCTACCTCTTTTTGAGAGACAGTGGTAGTCAGACTTTCTGGGCAGCGATGGCTCTGCCCTATTCTGAGTCTGAGTCTGCGTGTGACTCAGAGGTGGCTGGCACCGCTTCAGCTCCCAAGAAGTGAGTCAGGCACTCAAACGCAGCCAATCGGAGAAGCCGGTCCCTTTATCCCCTGTGATTGTATTAAAGGATGAGGGCGGAGGCCAAGTTTGATCAGTCTTACCCAAGCCAGAATGTGGGTTAGTTTTTCACCAAGTATTTAAAAAAAAGAAAACTTTCCCCCCTGCTAGGTTTGTGTTGTGGAGTTCTAAGTCCAGACAAATTGGCAGCCAAACTGTTGAGTCTCATGAAGAGTGGAGACAAGAGCGAAAAGTGCTTCGTGCAGAATATGAGGACCAGAAGCAAGCCCAAACTAAGTTAATGTTTGAGTGGCCACGTTATTATAGAGTGTGTATGTGTGTGTGCGCACGCACACATGAACACACACACACACACACACACACACACACACACACACACCTTGTTTCATGTAGCCTAGGTTGGCCTCAAACTCAGTGTGTAGTCGAAGATGGCCTTGAACTTCTGATGTTCCTCCCCATGCCTACTGAACGCTGGGATTTCAGGTGTGTGCCACCGTGCCCCTAATTCCAATACTCTCCCAAATGTGTACTGTCTCCTGCCTTTAAAACAGATTTTTTTTCCTGTGTCATCTCCTAGTTTTGTCAAGGGCACATTAATAGGTTTCTCTATTGACTAAATATGCCAGTTCAAGCTGAATTAAAGTATAAGGCAGCTCTCAGGGGGAGTTCACGGACCTCACAGGAGTGAGGTCTCCATACAGACTTGGGGGTGCAGAGAGAGAAGAGAGTGAACAAGAGAGTGGGGGGAGAGAGAGAGAGAGAGAGAGAGAGAGAGAGAGAGAGAGAGAGAGAGAGCGCTGCGCCTTGATTATGTCGGGAAGAGCCTCTGGGGAAGCCCAGCCCCTGGGCTGGAAAGTTCAGGGTAGGGGGTGAGTATGCCAGCCACAACCTGTTACAGGTAGGGATGCTGAGGAGAGGCTGGAGACCAGGTCTGCTTTGATATACAGACCTCAGCTGCTTGTCCCAGGTCTGAAACCCAAGCGGCACACATGACCCACAAGTTTACGTGGTAGGTCTGAAATAAGAATGGCTGTAGTTATGTCACCCAAAAGGAGCAATCCTCAACATCGGCACATACATGCTAGGCCACTGAGTTACAGCTCTGAGTATTTGCATATAACACTGAACATCTTTTTTGTGTGTTTGCCATCTGTATACCCCTTTTGGTGAGATATCAGGTCTATCCTTTGTCTATTTTCCGGTTGCACTGTTTTATTCCTTCAACATGTCATCTCTTTAGAGTTCTTTACCACAGCCCCTGATTCATGGGATACAGCTTCTGGGGCACTTGGGTTCTTCCTGGGGATGAGAGAACACAACGCCCCATTCTGTGTGGGGTAAGACTGATGAGTTGAGACCTTCCTGCTTTGTTGCTGAGGGAAGGTGCTCATCCTGAAGAACTTATCCTTAAAAAGACAAGCAGTGTGATTTCAGAGACACCTTTTCAGGTTCAGAATATAAATACTATGTCTGTGTCTCTCTCTGTCTCTGTCTCTCTGTCTCTCTGTCTCTGTCTCTGTCTCTCTGTGTCTCTCTGTCTCTGTCTCTCTGTCTCTCTCTGTGTCTCTGTCTCTCTCTCTCTGTGTCTCTCTGTCTCTGTCTCTCTGTCTCTGTCTCTCTCTGTCTCTGTCTCTCTCTGTCTCTGTCTCTCTGTCTCTCTCTGTGTCTCTCTCTGTCTCTGTCTCTGTCTCTGTCTCTCTCTCTCTCTCTCTCTCTCTCTGTGTGTGTGTGTGTGTGTGTGTGTGTGTGTGTGTGTCTATTCAGACGCTCAGGTGGGCCAGAGGTTGATGTAAGGCACCTGCCCCGTTGCTCCCCACTGTATTTCATTGAACCCACTGATCAATTGACTAGATTTGTTGCCTGGGGATTTTTGAGACTCTGCCAAACTTCATCCTCCCAGAGCTGGGGTTACAAGTGTGTTCACCCATGGCCAGCTTTCTGAAAATGGTGATGGACATCCAGCCCCAGGCTCTTGTGTTTATATGTCAGGCACTTTAGTGACTGAGCCGTTTCCCTGGTTCCCCATTCTTATTTTTCCTAGAGTTTTATTAAACTGTGGATTGTATTTATTAAATTCTTTATGTCACTGATGTTATAACATTTTTTTTTCTTTAGTTTCTTGGTATAATGGGGGCACATTGTTTGCTTTTCAAATGCTGAACAAGCCTTCCTACCCTGTATTGGATCCTACCTGGGGAAGGTGTGCAGTTAAAGTGTATTCATACATTGCTGGGTTTGATTTTCTAACATTTTACCCAGGACCTTTGTGTCTGTGTTTCTGAGAGTTATGGGTTTTCGGTATCATTGTGTGTGTGTCTGTTGTCTCTGGATTTGACTAGAGAGGAAAACTTGTTTCATAAAGTCATCTGGACAGAATTCCCTCCCTTTCTGCTTTTTGAACGTGATGGTGGAAAATGTGTGCTAACTCTCCGAATGCTGGGTACGTTTCCCCGTGCAGGCTTCCGGGTCAGGAGTTTCTTCTTCAGGAGTCCTGTGTGACACGTTCGGTTTCTTAAGCGATTACCATGCTGCCGCAGCTGTCATCTCCATTGAGTTTTGAGAGCTAATAGCCTTTGAGAAGCTGTTGACTTCTTCTACACCACCAAACAAATGAGCTCAAAGTGTTCATAGTTGTATTTTTGTTGTTGTTGTTGTTGTTTGTTTGTTGTTTATTTGAGACACTGTTTCTCTGTGTAGCGCCTGGCTGTCCTGGAACTCACGCTGCAGACCAGGCTGTTTTGTTTTGTCTCATGTTCTGGAATCGAGGAGTCTACTCTCATCACAGTGTCAGTGGGGGCATGTTTCCATGGAAATCTGCGGAGGAGAATCTTTTGCTTCTTCCTGGCTCCTGGGACATCGTTATGTGGTGGCCTCTGTCTTCACACACCCTTTTCTTATAAGATTACCTGGGTTAGGAGTCCACTGTACGTCACCGTGACTTCATTTTAATGAAACCAATTATATCTGCAGTGACTTTGCACACTGAGATATTGGACATTAACTACAAAGTACCTATCTTGGTAATGATCATTTCATCATGCCGACATTCCCTTGGTTCCTTTAAGTAACAGCAGGGCTGTGTGATTGTCCCTGCTTATGTCCTGAATAGTAACGATGAGCCTTCTCAGTTTGTATCTGTACTCATCTTTGTAGAAGCATTTTACATTAATATTTTGGCACGACTGGGGTCGTAACCCAGAGCCCTGTGTATCCAACGCAAACACTCTCCACTGAGCTGGGGCGCCAGGGAATCACTTGTTTAGAGGAAACACCATGTTTTACTCTGCCTTGCTGACTGCATGTTTTCAATTCCATTACTCCCGCCCCTCCCTCACCTTTCCCCTTCCTTCGGCCCGCCCCGGGTTTGCTCCTAGTTTCTGGGGTAGGGACTGTGTGTCCCCGTTTTACCCTTTGTGGAGGAGATGGAGCCGTTCTGAATCTGGCCGCATTCTGTCTGACATCACTACATTAGCTCCTCTCTGTCTGAGTCTGAGACTGATGCACGGTGACAGTCGAGTGTCTGAGCTTGGATTTAGAGTAAGGCCCCTGCCCCTTTCTAGCCTCACCTTTCAGAATGCGGATGTGTCATTCCTGTGCGGGACTTGGGGAGTTTTACCCAATGATATCCAGGCAATAACTTCAAAGTAGCCCTTGACATGTGGTTTTGGTACTGCAGTGTCGTTAGAATCTCGGGCTTAGGCTTGTCCCTTTAGATCTGCCCTGTGTTCTTTGTCTCACTGGCACCTATACTGCGCATCTTTCAGTGTGACAGGCCATCAGATTCTGCCATCTCAGCTCTTAAGATCAATTTACCTGTAAGGTCTTGTCTGTATGTCAATGGAGGGGGGGGGAGGATGGAGGTGGGGGAAGGTCTGAAGAGCGAACCTATGACCTTGCATAGGCTGGGAAAGAGTAAATCTGGACACACTATACTCCGTCACGGTAGGAGGGCATGTTAGCGAAGCTGAATTTGAAAGCTAGGTGAAAATAAAGACTATCAAAGCTTTTCAGTCAGCAGTCATCTCTTTCTCTCGTGACTGTTGCGTGATATTGAGGCACGTCACCTCTTGTGCAGTGGACCTAACATTCATTAAGTGATCATTTCCTGAGTCAGCTTTTACATTGTGACTTACGACATGGTTTTCTAATTTTTTTTTTTTTTTTTTATCATTCCTTCTTCACGTTTTGTTAGTGTGCATTTGCCTGTTAAGAAGAGTTTATCTCAGGGCATGGTGGCCCATGCCTGTAATCACAGAGGCAGGTGGATCGAGGCCAGCCTTGAACTACAAAGTGAGTCTAGAACAGCCAAGGCTACACAGAGAAACCCTGTCTCGAAAAACCAACCCCCCCTTCAAAAAAACCAGCTTGCAAGAACCCATTGCTGTCACTGTCATTTCCTTGCTTTGCCTGTGGCCCTACGGTGACCCTTCATGTCTGCTTTTAGTCCCTTGTGTATGAGTTCATTTTATCTTTGGGCACTTGTTCCCTTCCTATCAGAAGAGGACGCCGCCGATCATCTTATACCTTTCTTGGCCAAGAGCAAGAATTAACCTTTCCCAGTGACCCTGTCCAGCTAAAGCTTAGCATCCCTTTTCCAAATCCATAGCCTCTGCTCAGCGATCCAGGAGATGCTTGCTTTGCCAGCTGGCACAATGGCACTTTGTCAGTAGAGGGCACTGGAGGGACACTGCAGAACTGGCTCACTCCTGCTGTCCCTGGTGTCCTTGTTCTGCTCCTAAAGCAAGGCTGGTGGCCTCTTACACACAGCACCCAGCGGCACTCACTGGAGAGTCTTTCTCTCTCAGCTGCCCTGCCCAACTCACTATGTTGGAGCCCTTATGTCGGGGTATTGTTAGGCAACTTCAGCCCACCAGCTGCCCACCAGCCCTGACCAGGGGTCACCCAGTAAACTGGTCTTCTCATCTGCTGGGCTGCAGAGTTTTAGGGAAGGGGTCCATTTTCACAAGTTGTTATGTGTGTGGGAATCCTCACTCCCTACTGATGTCATTAAAACTGCCCTTGGTCTTCTAGTACCATCGTTTTTTTTCAAATTAGCTGTGTGGTTCCTTCCCTCTGCATAAACCCTGACTAGTGGAGAGACAGGATGGTCCTTGAATTCCACCAGAATTTAAAGATGTGATTTTGGGGTTAAGCTGGTGGTGCCCTTGGATTTCAGCAAGTGCTGATATAACACAGGCTGCTCACATCCTACGGCGTGTGGGAGTGACACGGCTCACTCGTGATCATTAGGGCCTGGCTGTGCTGGAGTGCAAAGGAAGCAAGGACACCAACAAGCTCTGAGTCACTTCACTCGGCTGCTGATGTCTTCAGGGACAGTGATGTGGGCTGTTCCCATATCCTCGGTGGTATTGCACACTATCTCTACCAGACAGCAGTTTCCATGTGGGTTTGGGCTTATGTCTGACTTTATTATTTTCTTTCATGGATGTTTATGTGCCAGTACTGCAATGCTTTGTGTGTGTGTGTCTGTGTGCATGTCAGTGTATGTCTTTGTGTGTGTGTGTATGTCTGTTAGTGTATGTATATGTGTGCATCTGTGTGTGCGTCTGTGTTAGTGTGTATATGTGTGTATGTGCATGTGTTAGTGAGAGTCTCTGTGTGTGTCTGTGTGTGTATGTCTGTGTTAGTGTATATATATATATGTGTGTGTGTGTCTGTGTGTATGTTTGTGTTAGTGTGTATGTTTATGTTAGCGTGTGTCTCTGTGTGTGTGTATGTTTGTGTTAGTGTGTGTATATGTATGTGTGTGTGTGTGTGTGTGTGTGTGTGTGTGTGTGTAGGGAGGGGAAGTAACTAGGATAAACCCTTCCTTATTTCTGTTACTTCTTTTTAGAATTTTCATTATATATTTAGATGTTATTTCCTATATCAACTTAAACATCAGTATGAAGTTTATTTTATTAATTAATTAATTTATTTATATGATTTATTACTTTTACCTATTTATGTATGTGTGCTTGCATGCACTTATGTGTACTGCATGTGTGCAGTACCTTCAGAATCCAAAAGACGGTGAGTTACAGTCAGTTGTGGGCCACCGGGGCTAGGTGGTGGTAACCAACCCCAGGTTCCTAGTTTTATTTTTTATTGAAATTGTATTATGTTTTTATATTACTCAGAGGAAATGAACATATTTATATGGTTTAGCAGTCCTATAAAAAGGAATGCTCGTGCCGGGCGTGGTGGCGCACGCCTTTAATCCCAGCACTCGGGAGGCAGAGGCAGGCGGATCGCTGTGAGTTCAAGGCCAGCCTGGTCTACAAAGCGAGTCCAGGATGGCCAAGGCTACACAGAGAAACCCTGTTTCGAAAAACAACAACAACAACAACAAAAAAAAAAAAAAAAAAAAAAAAAAAAAGGAATGCTCCTTTTCAGTTTGTTCAAATCCTTTTTAGGGTTTCGGGATATTTTAAATTTGAAATCAAATATATAATTTTATCATCTTCCCTTCCCTTTCCTCCCTCCAAACCTACCTCTGTACTACCCTTCCTCCCAATTCATGGTCTGTATTCCTAGCATTGTTGTTACGTGAGTGTTATGCCTCTCTAGTTTATTCCTAAATACATAAATCCAGCCTGCTCAGTGCCTATAGAGCTCCTCGGATGTATATGATTTCAAGGCTGACCACTAAACCTCGGCCTTTTCCCTGGGGACGATGATTTCTCCTGCTTTCTGTGTTGCTCAGTTGCATGCCCTTCTTTGATTAGAGCGTGGACATCAGGAGACTTCCCCTCCTGTGCCTGCCCCTCTGTTACCAGTCAGGTCTTGTTCCGGCAGCTGCACCGAGGAGGAGACTGCATGGGTGGGGCTCCTCTGACAGTTCTAGGAGACTCTTGTTCACACAGGCTTCCTGGTCCTCTGGCTATCACAGTCTCTACACCCTCTCCTCCTCTATGACCCCTAAACCTAGGTACAGGAATTGTGTTTTAGATTATTAGTTGAGGTTGGGTACCACACAGTCCCTTTTTAAATTTTTTTTTGTATTTTGATAAGTTGTGGTTTTCTGTAATTGTCTTCATCTGTACCAATAAAATGTTTCTTTGATGAGAAGTTAGACTCATAATTATCTATGGGTTTAAGAACAAATATGTTGAATGCTGTTAGGGTTTCTGCCGGTTTAGTTTAGTAGTAGTTTAGGCTCTCCTTCAAGATCCATGACTTCATTAGCCCTGGTTAATTGGTTAAATTTCTAGTTCCAGGCATAAGTGTCTTCTTGTTAAGTAGGTCTTCAGTCCAAGTAGAGAGCTGCTGGTTACTGCCAGGATATGCATACCGCCATTGTACCCGCAGTGATGTCATGCCATGGTGGCTGTTGCTTTAGTTCATAGGCTTCATAGTTGTGTATGGCTATTGGTTGCTTCCATCCCTTGGAAGCTTGCATGGTACCTTCTGGCCGTATGAGCCATTCCATAGGGAAGAGGCCTTCATGTCAGATCCAGCTCCAACCTTCTGGGTCCAGTGTCTGAAGTACATGATGTCTTCAAAAACAGGGACTTTTATCTTCAGCCCGTGGGAGGCAATCAACAGCAACAGCATTAGCCTACAGTGTTTGAGGGATCTTTTGGACAATCCTAACCAACAACTCAAAAGAAGGGTTCTCACGCTGGGGCTTGTGGTTTTGGATAGATAGTCTATAGCTCTTGTGGGGAAATGCTGACAATGCATCAGACCAGATGGAAAATTTCATCTTAATTCTATTTACATATGTATATGTAGGGATATGCATTACATGTAATTTTATGTAGGTAGATAATAATATGATTCTTTATGACCTTTTCAGATATCCTCACTGTTTTTTTTTTACCTCTTTTCATCTTCTGTATTTATCTCACCCCCATTTTCTCCTTCAAATCACTTATAGCCCACATATCCCATCCCTATTGCTCCCCAATGCCCCGTGTCCCTTTTTACAATGCACAACATTGTAGCTAGAAACCACAGAGAAGGATGTGAATGTGCAATATTGTAGCTAGGAACCACAGAGAAGGATGTGAATGTGCAATATTGTAGCTAGGAACCACAGAGAAGGATGGACAACATTGTAGCTAGGAACCACAGAGAGAGAGAGATGGGCAACATTGTAGCTAGGAACCACAGACAGGGATGTGGATGTGCAACATTGTAGCTAGGAACCACAGACAGGGATGTGGATGTGCAACCTTGTAGCTAGGAACCACAGACAGGGATGTGGATGGGCAACATTGTAGCTAGGAACCACAGATGGGGTGTGGATGTGCAACATTGTAGCTAGGGATCACAGAGAGGGATGTGGATGTGCAACATTGTAGCTAGGGACCACAGAGAGGGATGGCAACATTTGTTCTCCTTAGTCTGAATTACCCCCTTAATATGGTTTTTTTTTTAGTTTTATCCACTTACTTGCAAATTTCATGATTTCATTTTTCTTTAAAGCTGAATAGTACTCTATATAGTCTACATATGCACATTATTTTCATTATTCTTTTGTCAACTGAAAGGTATTTAGATTGTTTCCATGATTTCTAGATAGGATATCTAGTTTTAAAAACCAAATGTATCTTTCCACTCCAATCTTTCTGAAATTTCACATTTGAATGAAACTGGGACATTTGGTTTTCACCTAAAGCATCATTAAATTCTTTTAATTAAAAAAATATTGTTTCTCGCCCAAGAATGATCAGACAGCTAGAAGATCTAGACAAGGTTCCATAAGGCCAGGAAAGCCACACGCTTACTGAGCAAATGGTGAAAACATAAAAATTGACTTTTTGTTACATCCAGGGTTTTACTCCCTTTTACATTAGCAAGTGAATGTTATAATCAGGTAAAAAATACTTTAAGAAAGCCTTGTAGTTCTACCTGCTTGTCCCACTGATCATTAAAAGCCTAAAGGGCTTTAACTAAATTGGGCAAGTTCATTAAAATGGTTACATTTTAGAAATTGCAGAACAGTTGTGAGACACTAATAAACAATAATTGACACCACCAGACTCAGTACATTCGAGATACAGGATTTATTCACACCAACAAAAATGATCACAACAAAATATACACTAATTATAAAAACAAGAGTATAGTGACACAGACTGTTACAGTTTCTCTTTTAACCTGTTTCTACATAAATTTGTTCATAAAAGAATAACAGTCATTAAAATGCAGCGGCCATTTGCATTTCTTCAACAGAAAGAATAGAAGCAAAGTGCTGGAGCTTTTCAGGTTACAAGGTGCTGGCGTGAAGCAACAAACTAAGCTAATGGTCCAAAATAGTATCTATTTCCTTCTCCATAAACATATATCCACCAAGCTGAGAAATGAGTGCTAGTGCCCTCACTAATATTTTTTCTTGTTTTTACTTAAGGCAAAGTAAGGAGCTGTGATTTTGCCTCTTTTTTTTTTTAATTGACCTCAGAAGATGAGCTGTCTAATTCATGAGAAATGCGGAATTTCAGATGTTGGCCATCCTCCTGGCCCTTAGGGTCTAGGAGCAGCTTGTCCTCATGGCTGTGAAACTCATGGCTCTGATGCCCCTGGCTGGCTTTGAACTTTTCCTTGCTACTAAGCATATCAGACTGCTCAGGGCTCTCATGACTGGCCTTCTGTTTATACTCGCTGAGTTGTTCGTGGCTCTGGGTTTCCACACTTGGTTCGTCCAGCTGATTTGACTCATGACTGGTCTTCCCATCGCTGACCTGATCAGAGGGCATGTTCAGACGCTGGGCAACGGAGATGACCTGGAGAGCCTCATCTGACTCCACACTCTTCATGTGGGAGGCGAGGTCCTCATCTGTAGCATCAGGATACTGAACCAAGAGCAAATTGAAAAATTATGCAAACAGCCATGGATAAGAAGATTATAAACCTTTGACTTCTAACATTTAGGCCAAACTGTGCTAGATATTTAAAATTTTTGGATTGAAGAAAAAAATGTACTAGCATTTACTTTGTACTTTGCCAGTCACTTCCATGTCAATCATTCCTAGTGTATTAGGTATATCACTTGTGTGTGCAGTCACCTCC
>OU015756.1:3623472-3635934 GCA_907169655.1 Acomys percivali
CTGGGGGGGGGGGGGAGAGACATTTTAGAAGCTTATTAAGAAATCAAGGAAATCTTGCTCACCTCTTTGGCTTTTCCTTCGTGCTCCGTTAGCACTGGTGTTTGCTGTGTTGCCGGAGCCCAGTAGCTGTTTCCGGGTTCCCAGGGATGAGAGCAGCCAGAGCGTGATCCCAAAGCAACACAATTTCCTCCATTTTCCCAGTGAGCATAGACAAATTGCTTCTTAATGTAAGAAAGGTGCAATTATTTCTATACCAATATTTTTTTAAAAACCAATATATAATGGAAGAGAGAATAAAGGAAACAGGGAAATGGGGGTAAAATGACAGGGAACGGGCACAGGAAGGCTGCAGTGGATGTAAACATGTTTTTATTTCAATCTCAAGTGCGGGATGTGAAACTGCCTCGTGTGAGGGTGTGTGACATTTGTCCGCTGGAAGCAGACTCGTGAGAGGGTGCGTGATCTTAGTCAGCGGGGAACTGCCTCATGCGGGGGGCGTGGTCTTCGCCAGTTGGGAAACATCCTGGTGCAGACTTTGAGAGAGGGAGGACATAGATAGGAGGCATCGCTCCCCAACAGAGATACCTCGTTTCCTGTACTTTGCACCACACCGCATCCTTTGCACCGCTTTTCATCGCTTGGCTATGTATCGCTCCGCTTGCTCCGAGATGCTCCTAGAGAGAAACGCTCTGGAGAAAACTTTGAGGAGGTGGATTTGGGTCCCTAGTGTTGTTCCTGCTGCTGCGCTTGCTGTTGAAATCCTGACAGTGAAGAGCGGAATTTCCCCCAAGGAACTGAATCTAAAAAGGTCTACCTCCACTCTCCCTGTAAACCTTCTTTCTCCCCTGTCTAGGGTAGGTGGGTTGGAAGGGAGGTAGAGGCATTAAAGATCTCCAAAAAGAGTAGGTTTTTTTTTTCCCCCCCAAAGACCAAAGCCTACAGAAGATAACATACATTCACACAATAAAACCATGCTCTTTGAGAGGGACAAAGGGCAGCTTTGGTTGAGGTACTCAGTGGTTCACACCGGTAATCTTAGCACTTGGGAGACTGAGGCAGGAGGATTTCTGTGAGCTCAAAACCAGTTTGTGCTATTTAGTAAGTCTTAGGCCAGCTTGAGCCCCGGAGTGAGATCTTACCTCAGAAGACATTGCTTTTTAGACATATTCTTCATATCATTGACGTTCATTACTACAGAGATTTGCATAGAGTCACAATGTATAGAGAGGACGGTGATTGAAAATCCAAATGATCTCAAGCTCCCAGCAAACTCTTGGGTCACAAGAGAGAGGAACTAGTTCACGGTGTGGCACAGAGTGGGGGCAAACAGCCCATGAGAGAACAATTTCTCTGTAAGAGAGGAGGCTGCCACATGATCCAGGGCTACTGAGGTGCCAAGTGCTGTACATTCATCGCCAGGGGATCTCTTAGCTGACTGGATCAGCAAAGTTAAACTTTGAATTAGCTTTCCAGAGGTCACTGCCTTCTGACATCAGCTGTGAAGAAGGCGAGGCCTTTCATCAACATTCCGAGATATTGCAGCTATGCTGCACATTGGCCAGAATAAATATTGTGGTTCTACACCCATGAGTTCGGCAAACTCAGGTGAAAACATTTGGCAGCCACCTTTAAATAATCCAGGATAATAGCTATGTACACAGCATTTACCTTCTACTGGGTATTGTAAGTTATGCTTGGTGGTGGGCAAATGCTACATTATTTTCCATAAAGATCCGGAGCGTTCACAGATCTAGAAAGAAGTTATAGGACCAATTCCTATGAATACAAAGACATGGCTGTATAGCAGCTTCTAGAAGCAAGAGTCCTGCAGTCAGGCTGCCTTAACCTAAGGCTGTGTGACATCTTTAAATATGTCACTCAGTTTTCCCCTTGGCCTTCTTTGTGCTAAAAGAGAGGAATCACCAACTTGAGAATGTTGAGACTAAATGATGCGCACATATAAACTGTAGCCAGATGCCCAAGACCTGCTAAATACTCACTTAAAGATGCAGGTTATCAGCTCTCAGAGCTGAGGTATGTGCAGGCTGGAGTATGGCTCGGCTGGCCCAGGGTTTGACTATCATGCGCAACATCCCAAGTTCAATTCCCGGCGATGCATAAACAGGACACGGTGGCACATATGCCCCTTTAATTGCAACATTCAGGAACTGGAGGCAGCGGGAGGGAAGCTCAAGACATTTGGATACATAGAGACTTTGAACCAACCCAAGATACATGTGACCCTCCAAGAAAGGGAGGAGGAAGGGGTGTGGGAGGGGGAGGGAAAGGGGGGAGAGGGAGAGGAAGAGGGGAGGGGAGAGGGAAGGGAGAGGGGGATAGAAAGAAGGGAGGGAGGGGGGAGAGGGAAAGAGAGGAAGAGAGGGAGAGGGAGAGAAAGAGAGAGATTTTCCCACTTTTTGTGAGAGCAAACACATGGTGTCTGTTATGAATACCTTAATGGCCACTGTGACCACTCTGGGATCCATACATAAAGTGAGGCCGTTTGAATATTAGCCTTTCAGGACTGTGGCAGTTGACCTGACAAGTGAGGGCTGATAAACAGTTAACAGGCGGGCAGCCTGCAGCCTGGAGTATGCTCCCCAGGGCGTCCTTTGTGTCCTGAGCAGGGTTAAGCAGAGTGACCTGGGATTTCATCACCCTACTCAATGCACAATTTATGACTTGTTGCTTCTAGAGTTTTGCATCTGATCTTTTTGGACTGTGTTTGACCTTGGACAACTGAGCTGATCGACAAGAATGAAGCCATAGACAGCGGTGGGGTGGGCACTGTGCGATGGTTAAGAAAAAACAGTCCTAACCCTTCACTGTAACAGTTTGTTTTCCCCATTAAAATACCGAGGTTTCAGTGATTCCAAAGTATTAAGATTGTTGAAGAAGAAGAAGAAAAAAAGTTTTTTAGTCCATCCTCATTGTTTAGCATCTTTCATTTTAACATATAAGGGTGTGTATAATTATGTGGCTGTGAAGACAGGGATGAACACTGAGACTCTACTCTGGGTGTAATTGATTGTCTAGTAAATGTAGCGGGGTCAGTTTCAGTGCTCCGAACCCGAACCCCAGCTCTCTGCTCACACTAAAGCCAGCACAGTACAAACTGTTTACTTCAAAGAGACTCTCTTTTTTTCAGTCTTCAAAAAACGTTAGTGCATATGTGCGTTTATACATGGGCAGGTGCGCAAGTGTGGGTCCACATGGATATGGCAGGCAGAGGTCAACCTTGTTTGCCAGTCTACAACAGGGTAGTCTACTTTGTTGAGACAGAGTCTCTCACTGCCCCCAGGGTTTGCCGAGTAGGCTAGACTAGTTACCCTGCTGGCTTCAGGGACACCCCCTACTTCTGTCTTCCCTGCCATGGGATCAAAAGAGCACCAGTAGGTGTGGCTTGCTTTGTTTTGTTTTTTGTTTGTTTGTTGGGTTTTGTGTGTGTGTGTGTGTGTGGGGGGTGTTCTGGAAGTTGAACTCAGGTCTCCTCATACACAAATTTAAGAAGCTGAGCTATCTTACACTCCTATTGAATATTTTTCAGAAGAAACTGATCTTGATCACAAGGTGTCCTGTCTAACTCTTTCAGTTAAAGGTGAGAGCATGCGGACCAGTGTTAAGTAGTGTCCCAGTGATAACTGTCGACTAAGACTGGCCTTTGTCCTTATGTATTCAGGATTCGCTGGCTCTTTCGAAATCTGTCTGGGCCTTTAAAGACAGAAGCCTAGCATTCCAAAGGGCGTCCAGTCAGGACCGTGGGCAGTCACAGCAGTGGTCCCGGAAGCTGATCTTCATACGGATCTTCACCAGCTGTGGTATTGCACCAGTCCAACTTTTCTTTCCTTCTTTTTTCTTTCTTCCCCCTTGTTTCCTGCAAGCATGAACATTTAAAAAAAAATCACTTTGATACTCTTTGTTCTATGCCTTGATTTCTTTATCAGCCAAAATGTAAAAAAAACACAAGGAGTTGCAGACAGCACCCCATTAACCCAGTTTTGGACTTTGTAACAGAAATATGGAACCTCTGACTTCAATCCAACAGTTAAAATATAGCAAGAGTCACCCTGAGTCTACTATGTCTAACTACCCACTCTTCTCTTGCTCTTCCCTTGGGCTCTGCCTCTGCCTCTGGCTCATTCGTTTCCTGGATAAATCTTATTAAAATGCTAAGGCGAAGGACAAGAAAGTGGTGTAAGTCACTGAAAATCTTCCCTGCATATGGAGGCTAGCAGGCCAAGGCAGAAGTGTGAGCAGAGATGGTTTCTCCCTGTCGTGCAGATGGCTGCTGTCTCCTCGTGCTCACGTTCACATGACCTTTCTTTCCAACAAGTCTCCGTGTGTTTTAATCTCCTTCCTGTAAAGACACAGGTATTGGGGTGTGACCACCTTCATCTACATGACCCCACTTCACCTTAGCTACCTCTTTGAAGGCTCTATCTAAAATAGTCTCATTCTGAAGATTTCAACATGTGTATTTTGGGGGGGAGAAACAAAAAACCATCCCAGGACAGTTTCCACACCCTCTCTCTTGCTCTGCCTACAAAGCTGTCAGCTCAGCTCAGCTCAGCTCAGCACCGCACGCAGAACGCTTTCTCATCAGTTACTTCTGTATATGTTGAATTACAACGTGATGCCTCCTTCAGGCTTTCCACAGCTGAGATGAAAGCTTGCAGCTCCATCTCCCAGGTAGTACAGATGTGTCCCACTGTGGACGCATTGTCATTGTCTTTCGGCGTGTGCAGAGGAAGCAGCTATGCGGTCGCTGGAAGTGGTCTGTAGTGCCACAAGGGAGCTAAAGGTTCATTTTTCCCATCTCAGGTATTTTTCTGTTGTTTCTTATTTAAATACAACGAGAATTTGCAGTGGTATTAATTTAGCAGTAAAAGGAAATACAGCACATCACTTTTAATGCTTTTATTAAAAGCAAAATTTTGTTTCGTTGCACCGCCAAGCTAAAGAAGTGTCCTTGACTTTCCCAGTCCTCCCCCCAGTGCCTCCATCTCCTTAGTGTCCCTTCTGGGGACTGTTTTTTTTTTTTTTCCAATTCCGGCACATTCTCATTAATTCATCTTTACTGGGGGAATTACACTACATTGCCTCTAATCTTTGACATTCCTACAAGACAGATGTCAGTAAGCAATTTATAGACAGGCTGCAGGTCAAGGTCCTCGTCACAATGTGTTGACAAAATCTGCATTTGACCCATATCTGTTAGGTTCTTTCTACTCATTTTACCATCAAAAAGTAGTAAGCACACAGTGTCCCCAATCTGAGACACTCAGAGACCTCAGCGTTTTATGATCTCAGCCCTTCCCTTGAGCATTGGGTTTGTGTGCGGTGTTCTGACTCTCGTCATTGTTTTAAAATTAAAGGGTGGGCAGTTTCCTTCAGCCTCACAATCTCATAGAATGGCTGCTATTAATGACTTTTTCATTTTACCCTGTCCTCCTGGTGTGTGTGTGTGTGTGTGTGTGTGTGTGTGTGTGTGTGTGCGCGCGCGCACGCGCACGTGCGCGCACTCATGTGGGTGTGAGCATGTGTGTATGTAGGTCATCGTGCAGAGGTCAGGAGCCCTGTAAACGTGAGTCATGTTCTGCACTTTTCATGCAAGGATAAAGGTGCTTGAACAAACCTCTTTAAAAAGTAGATTGTATTTATTAAGCACTAATAATGACATCAGGGAGACATTATTCCTAATACTCTGAGTGTTAATTTACCAGCATTTGGGTGGGTATTCAGGCAGTGACGTTCGGAACACTTGCTGAAAGCACACCTGGAATGTAGTACTTGTGTGAATTACTATTAAAGCTCTGCAGACACCAACCAGCCACCCCATATAGCTGATTACAGTTAGCAACCCCCCCCTCACCCCCACTCCACCCCCTCCCTTCCTCCACTATGCCTTACTTAAATATTGTAAACTGTTCCCAGCGACTTAACAGCCTGGTGTGTGCTCTATGAAACAAAACAAACTCTAGAATCCTTTCTTGGACCTTTGAGTGGCTATGCGATCTGCCCCACACTAAGCTCTTAGCAATCAACACACATCCCTGACTCGGGCTCCAGCTGCCTACGTGTCTTTCCCTCTCTCTCTCTCTCTCTTGCCATGCCAGCATCTTGGACAGCTTCCCTTTCCTCGAGAGGGCATCATGGACTGCCTTGGATGCTACACCTTTGATCATGATCCTTTAATTCTCTCTGTAGAACTGGCCCTTCCTTCACATCTCGGTAGACGTTAGGTAGCTGTCTAGCTGTTGTCCACGTCACCGGAGTGGATGGCTACACACAGAGGGAGTTTTCTACTTGGCTTTTACTTCATCGCTGGCACCTGAGGCAAGTCTGGATGATGGTAGCTGCTCAAAATGACGTTCTGTTGAACAAACAGCAACCACAGTACTTTGCCTTACTCCCTGCTATAACCTCTCTCTTCACAGGGCGCGCGGATGGTGTTTCACACATGCTTTACAGCCACCCTGACTATCAGCTGGTGCTGGTGCACACCTGTCCCCTCGGACTTTCGTCTTCCCGTCGGGCTGATGACTTAACAGCGCATCTCAGAGCACAGTGTGTCCTCAAGAAAGACAGGTAAGCCGGGCATGGCAGTGCACACCTTTAATGCCAGCACCTGGGAGGCAGAGGCAGGCAGATCGATGTGAGTTCAAGGCCAGCCTGGTCTACAAAGTGAGTCTAGGACAGCCAAGGCTACACAGAGAAACCCTGTCTCAAGAAAAAAAAGAGACAGTAAGACATTAAAACCAACCACGAATTTAGGACTGTTGGAGACAGTGACGTGATGGCGTGGCCCCAACTGGTGTTGGAGCTGAATAGTAAACTTCCAAGAATTTTGAAAATTCACTAAACGCAGATTTATGAGAATTGTATATTAATTTATTATAAGATAAATTATTTTGAAAAAATATTAAAAATGCTCAAAATCTATCCTTTTCTAGTTGTTTGTGCTCCTGAGGTTACTTATGACCATCATCCTGTGTAGTAGAATTAACATAACGGTGCCAACTGTACATCTTTCTGCAACTCTTCAGGCCGTGGTTGGCTGGCTTATCATGTTGGTAACTTGCTTAAATCTACAGTGTGTATTTACTCCAGAAAAAGTGTTGCTATATGTTTTCCTTCCTAGAGATCTGGTTGTAGGGTGTGCCTTTATCAGCACATTGCTGTTGATAGGACATAGAATGTCACTGTGGGGCATCAGACAAAGGACCTAAGTGGGGAAGCAGGTGACAGCTCCAGTGAGGACAGAGAGCGTTTCTCCAGCATCTTGGCCGACCAGGTGGCACAGTTCTCACCCGTGAGCACAGCCCAGCCGTTCCATGCAGCTTCTTCCACCCAGGCTACTTTCTCCAGAAAATAAGTAAGTTGTGTAGTGACTAACATGCTGCAACTTCAACAGACTCCCTTTGCACAGGAACCGTGGAGAGAGCATTTAGCAGGAGACCTACTCACATCCAAAGTGTTGGTTGTACAATGCTGCACAGCTAACCACAGAGACCTTGGAAACACCACCATTTAAGCCTTTGCCTGCTTTGCTTCTCTCCATTTCTCCTACCCTCTGCTCCTAGAAACCATCATCTCACTCTCTGCTGTGAGCATTTATACATAGATACTTAATAGTGAGAGCTCTTCTGTAAGAACTTCATTTTACACAATAGCCCGAGCCAAGGACAAGCACCCCTCTCCTAGGCTCACAGACGCACCAGATAAGGGCTTGACGCATTGCTCTGCACGCAGCATGCTTGTCACACAGAAGGTCCTGGGGTCAATGTCTAGCCCCCAAGGGGGAAGTGATCCATAAAGCATGGGAGGAGTAAAACAGAGAGATAGTTGAGACCAGGAAACAAAAATCTGGGTTAAGCAGAAACCAGAGAAAAACTCAAATACAGACTGGCAAGTAATAGACATCCTAAAACATGACTTCGAACCTGGTTGTCTGTTTCTGATTCATCAACACTCATTGCAGATGAACTCATAATAAACATTTTCAAATTACATGTGAAAGCAATACACACAGAGTCAAAGTCTCGATGAACGGTTGCTGTCATTCTCCAGACCCGAGGCAAGAAAGCAGTGGCGTGATAAGACGCAGAGTGACGAATGCAGTGGAGAGATGCATGTCCCGAGGGACAGAAGAGGTCAAACCCAGCAGCGGGCGCTAGTGTGGCCCTCAGAATCTCTCCTCACCCGGCTTCCTGTTCCCTCACAAAAGGAGTGCTCACCCCAGCTGTTGTCAGTGGAGCTCACCTCCAGCGTTAGTGGTGGTTGGGAGCATGGCTCAGGCAGCTCATGCATACTTCCTGGGGCTGTTTGCATACGGTAGCTGGTGGGTTTGAGGCCACAAAGACCTGACTCCATCAGCTCCATCGGCTCAGTTGAGCACTGTTTTGCGGGGAACCATTTTGTTTCCATGGCTTCTAACAGAGGCTGAGGGGACCCGGAGCTCCTCTTGTGATCTGAAGGGCTTTTTGTTGCTCCCCAACGCCATTCACAGTCTCCTCTGTCTAGTCTTATTTCCTAAGCTCCTTTGGCAAATGTGCATTTCAAGGGCAATCCTTAAAACCCCCATTAACAAATATGGTCATCGCTTTCCCTCTGTCTTGTCCATTGGTGTTTCAAATCCTTTCTTAGTCACGTTATTTTCAGTTATCCCTTTAGTAATGTAAATTATAGTTGGTTTAATGTTTTCTTCTCTTGTCCATGTTGTAATAGTTCACTTTGAAATCCTTTAAAGATGCTCAGGCTTTCATGTTGGAGAAGTCATTGTTGGGTGATTTGGAGTCATCCATTTCTATTTCGGAGTGAGGCCCAACAGGGTATTTAATGGCACCAACTCAGCATTGGATATCTAAACCCTTTGATAATCAGCACATTTCATCTCGTTGTGGCCTACACTGTAATGCCTCCAAACTTGTATGTGGAATTCATTACTTTTGTTGACACTAGTAGCCCAGGCTAGCAAAGAACTCACCAGGTAGCACAGGCTGGTCTTGAATTCATGATGATCCTCCTGCCTCAGTTTCTCAAATGCTGTGGTTATTGGCCTCACCTACCATACTAGGTTTCAGATATTTCCTATGATTCTTCATCTGGTTTTCTTCTTCCAAAGCTGTGGCCAAACAAGCATCTTCAAATCATGACTGAAGGCATGGAACGTTTTGAACAATAGCACAATGGATTCTGAGAACAGTGAACATCTGTAGAGCTGATGTGCTTAGCTTCAGGGTCCCAGAGGGCAAACCTGGGCTAGTGACTGCTTGCAAGGTGCATATTTATTCTTACAGCCATCCATAGCTTATCAGGAATGTGGCTTTCTTGGGAAATGGATCCAAGAGCATTGTTTCCAGTTTCGAGAACATGTGTGTAGTCTACAGAAGTTGCCAAAATATTATGTCTCGATAACTTAAAGTTTTTTATTATTTTAATTTCTGAAAACCATAGACCTAGCACGGACTCGGCCCTGCTTGTGGGGTGTGTGAGCTCCTGCTGATGGAAACGCCTTCACCACAGCCTGTTACATCATCGTCAGCCCACAGGTGGAAAGTGAAAATAAACGGAAGTAAATTATACCAACTCTGTTTGTAAAGACTTTTGGGGGTGGGGAATCATTTCCAGTCTTTTCATTTCTCTTCAAATCCCCCTCCACTCACCACAATAAGTGCCCTGCGACGCAGTTGGTGCTGAGCCTTTGTCTTCATAACAACCCCAGCTCTCAGATACTCTGTGGTCATGAGTCAAATAGTGTTGGGTAAAGAACCTTTCAGGGTGATGTGACAATTGAAAGTTCCTTTCCCATTCCCTCTTGCCGTTCTTTTTTCCTCCGCATCATCTTTCTTCCCCCTCTCTTTTCCTTCCTTTTTCTCTGTCCTTCTCTCTTTTGCTTTTCTTCTTAAGCCGACTCAAACCCAGAGCTTTGCCCTCTCCCACTGAGATACACACCTCCCCAACCTCCCAAGAATATGTCATATAGAATAGTTTGTTTGTTTGTTCGTTTGTTTTTTTTTTTTTTGCAGTGCTATATGCTTTTTAAAATTCTCAAGTGATTCTTATTATTTCAGACTCGGGGAACAAAGGGTGTCAGGCAGGCAGGGTTACACCCCAACATCCACAGAGCTAAATAAGGTATCGCTTGTCCTGCCAACTGGAGAAGGGATATTGAATTTGTCAAAAAGATGTAAAATCCAATAAAACAGGCCTTCCAATTTCTGCTTGGAGGAAAAAAAAAAAAAACTCCTGGTGGTTTTTCAGTGGTTTTTCAGTCATTATGCAACTGCTGTGGCGTGGACAGAGAATGGCTTCTTTGTGCTGGGGCGAGAATACTGTGGAAAACCACAGCCCTTGGGCACTACTCTACTTTTTGAGCTGTGTTGAGAAGTCTGTATTTAATTAAGAAGCAACGGAGTGAGCAGAACTATTTTTATAGCCACAGTGACTTATAACAATGTTCCTTGTGAAAACATGAAAAAAATAGTTCTTTTTTTTTGTTAAAATGAGACTGAGCTGACCTCCCATTGGAAGAAGTGGCACAGCGATTTCTCCTCTCAGCACAGTCTTTCCAAGGTGGCAGCTTGAGAAAAGTCCCCAAGGGGTGACGCGGTGACAAGCTGTCAAGGTCACTGTGTCGAGACTCTAAAGGGAGGAGCTGGGAAGCAGAATCCACAGAGCTATCAGGAGAAACGGAGGGTCAGCCTGTGCTGCAAGCTCCTCTCTGAAGGCCTCAGCATTAGCTTGGCCCCCCACAGGTCTGCCCTCACGGCTGGGGGCTGCCGAGCTTGCTGCTCTCTCTGTACTGTCTTTATCTCACCAAGGACTCAGTGCATTATAAACACAATCTATTCCCTGCATCAACCACAACCAGACTGGAAACACATGGGGAAAGCTCATCTCTCTGTTGGATACGTTACCATCCCTCCTATCCCCAGTATGACCTATAGTGGCATAGAGTTTACATTATATTATAAGCAACTTAGAGTTAAAAGTATATGTGGGGATATGCATAGATGCAAATACTATGCCATTTAATCTATTTTATATACAGATTTTGAATATGTAAACAGAACCAGTTTCCCATGAATATTAAAAGATGACCATCTCTTAATAAAATGCACCAGAAAGAAATACTCTTTAGAGTTTTACCCAGTAAGTGCAGTTGGTCTTAGCTGAAGGTTGCCTGCATGCCAGACACTGAAATGCAACAATTTTTCGTGGGCCATGCTTTCTTTTCTGTGGTCTTGACAATCTAGCCTCTGCTTTTGCTGGGTCTCATTTACCATCAAGTTGGCCGCCAGCCACGCCAGCTCTCATGGTCCACTGGCTCCCCTGAGCTGCACAGGGCTGCCAGAATCCACCACTGTGTGAACTGAGGGTTCTCCCTGGCTTCAGTTCTGATCCATCTCACACTCCAACCAGAATTCTGGCGATTTGTAAGCAGAGTGCAGAGCCCCGCATTCCTAGAAATCACCACCTAATCACCCTTCACACTCAGGGAATCCAGCTCCCTCCTGGAGTAAGAGCAGACCTGCTCTTAACCACAAACCTTCAAATCTGCCACCAACCACTAAGAGGACTGCTTAGCTTTACTCCTGCTTCAGCCCTGAAACCTAGGAGCCACTGACACCTCCCTGCGCAGGGGTGGCCCAGCACCTCACTGCGCAGGCATGGCCCAGCATACAGAAAAGGAAGCTGCACCCCTTTCATGTGAAGGAACCACCTCTTGCTGGTGAGTTCATGTAGTAGTGGGGAAAATGCATTAGGATATCAATGTTCTTGAAAATACTTACTATTCATTATTTGTGCGTTTGCGTGCCACGACATATGAGTGCAAACAAGAGGACAGCTGTGGGAGGCGATCTCTCCTTCCATCATGTGGACTCTGGAGGACCGTCACCTGGCCTGATGGCATGCACCTTTATGCATCGAGCAACCTTGCTCGTTCGAGATACCAATTTTTTTGAGCATTTATTAATAACTGTGGGTTGTCAGAGGTATAATAAGATGCCAACTCTGGTTAAGTTAAGGTTCTGGCTTTTTAAATCTTGACTGGAGCAGCAATAAAACCTTGTCCCTGGCGTGGTATACAGCTACGGACAGAGCCAATGGTGTCGCTTTCTGCCAGTGAGCGGTTCCTCCACAGCATCTGCTTCAGTTCCTGTTGTGAGTTCCTGTTGTGAGTTCCTGCAGTGAGTTCCTGTTGTGAGTTCCTGCAGTGAGTTCCTGTTGTGAGTTGCTGCAGTGAGTTCCTGCTGTGAGTTCCTGCAGTGAGTTCCTGTTGTGAGTTCCTGCTGTGAGTTCCTGCAGTGAGTTCCTGCTGTGAGTTCCTGTTGTGAGTTCCTGTTGTGAGTTCCTGCCATGAGTTCCTGTTGTGAGTTCCTGCAGTGAGTTCCTGCTGTGAGTTGCTGCAGTGAGTTCCTGCTGTGAGTTCCTGTTGTGAGTTCCTGCTGTGAGTTC
>OU015756.1:3637399-3652069 GCA_907169655.1 Acomys percivali
CTAGCTACTTCCCCACTCCCAGGGTCTACTAGCTACCTCCCCACTCATGGGGTCCACTAGCTACCTCCCCATTCACGGGGTCCACTAGCTACCTCCCCAATCCCGGCCTTCTCTGTCCATTGTATTTGATCTTCAGATTCACTTGATGGTATTGCTTGGGTAGGTCCTGTCACCTCCGTGTTAATAACATGGTGTATTGCAGCTCATGTTCAGTGCACTGAGTAAAACTTGAACAACAGGGCTGCTCTGCTTTCTGCTTCCTCCAAATCACCCCACGGCTCCCTCCCATGTTCCCACCACACCCAGTTGATGTAACATTCAGACTTGTCCCATCTCCAGAGATCTGCATGTCTGTCCTTCAGCCCTTCAGATTCCAGCTTACATGCCATCTCCTCACTCGTCCCTGCTTCTTCAGAAAAAGTAGTCTCCAGAGATTGCTACTCCAGCCTCCATTATACTTGTGATGCACACTCGCCCTGATGATATTTTCTTGTTATCTACAAAGGTTTCTCTATCTGTTATCTGCCATCTATTTATCAATCATCTGGTTTGTCATGACATGTCTCCATCTCAATCTCTCTTTCCTCCACCTCTCTCCGCCACTGGTGGCTACCATCCTTCCCCATTCTAGACTGCTTAGGAACCACCTTAGTACATGCTGCAGTTGAATAAATAAACAGCGGTTGGTGTTACCTCACTGAGGTAACTGGAACTGGGGGCTTTTTAAGTCTTTGGGTTTTCATGACCACCAACATTGGGCTTGGCACCATGACAATGGATAGTCACGTACCACTGGATACCCTGGATGACAAAATGCCATGAGGAAGAGGGAGTGCACACACTCTTCCTCAATGCACATCAGACCAAAACTTCTGTAAAAATGATGCTGGGTCTCCTATCTGCTTAGCTCAGCCTGGAAACAGTTTCCATTTCTCAAGATGTATATCCTGTTGAACAATTTAGGACAGAAGATGTTAGGAAATTTAGAAAATTCCACAACTTAGCAGCCAAAAATGTTCATAAGTGCTAGATTGAGCATGTCCCCTCATTATAAGAGTTCCTGGAGCTTTTCTATACAAATTGGTAATTGACAGGTGACAGAATACTATTCAAAGGTGTCCAAAGTTATTAGGTAGAAAATGCTTCTATTAGAGTCTTATTGATGTATAATTTTCTGAAATAAAGTCTTAGTGGTAGGCATCACTCTGAGAGACAGGCTCTGTGGCAGAGACATAAGGATGAGTTATTGCTTGTGTGCAGAGAAGAGGGCGGTGTTTGTAATGGTGTCTTCAGGATTTCTCATGTGTAGCCCATTCAGTCTTGTGAAAGTCAATCGTTTTGTCAAGTTCATGTCTGCCAGGTTTTTATTTCTCTAGTCAGACCACATGTTATTTTGTCTCTCTGGCTATTCTTGAGGGGCTGGAACATTTGAAAGCCTATTACCGCTTTCCTCTGTTCAGATTCAGACAATGTCTAGAAGAGGACAGTGGTCACTTGTCTCTTTGTGTCTGGTACAGTCTGCACTGCCCTTTAGAGGTGTTCCTCTGTATTATGGCCTAATCCTTAATGGCCTCAAAGAATAAAAAAGATAGAGTAAAAAAGATATTTTCATGAGCACAAAGGTGCCTCATGGTGTAATGCATATGAGCAACAAGAGTAGTCCCCCCCCCAAGGAATTTAATGTTAAAATGTTTCTAAGCTATAGGAAGACTTCTATACACTTGAACAAGCTAGCTTATTTAAATAGACCAAAGAGACTCGGGCACGACCACCAATATACTTAGTGGTGTCTCTCTTCCCATCATTTCTAACTTTACATCACTTCTCTGATGTTCTTGGCAGCACAGTTTATAATTATTACAAAGTTTTGACCAAAGAAGCAAAAAAGAAAAACCAAACAACAAACCAAAAAAACAAAACCAACAACAGCAACAACAAAACAGGGAAAGAATGGAATAACCTGACAGTTGCAGAGTTCTGTATACTTGAACTCCTCTGTCTCTGAGAGGTGGTGGAAAGGCTGGTTTTGCTGGGAGGTGGACATGAGGCTCTGCCCCAGTGCGGAGCTATTGGGATGCTTCTGGTACAGGGAGAGACAGTTTTCTTTAAGGGTTTGGCTTCTGGGAGGGAGACTAGCCATGCTGCATGACTAATATTTGGACAAAACAAACTGGTCAGAAAGAAAGAAAGAAAGAAAGAAAGAAAGAAAGAAAGAAAGAAAGAAAGAAAGAAAAGAAAAGAAAAAGACAGTAGAGAGGAGAGGATGGATTTGGGAGGAGTTAGGGAATGGAGTGTGGATGTGATCAAAACACACTGAAATTATCAAAGAATTGATAAAATATTATTTTAAAAGAACAATGAATAAATGCAACCCACTGCACTGTGCAAATAATGTGTGCTAATAAGACCCAAGCATTTTATGAGCATTTTAAAAAGCAAGTTTTCTGTGAAGACATTCAATCTTTCCCCACTAGTCCTGTGACTTCCTGGAGCCTCTCCTGTGTCTCAGCCTCCTGCCTCCTCATGCACGTCCCTCCCAGGCACCGTGGTGATCCAGAAATAAAACATGGTCCTTTGCTGGGTTATCCTGCCTCTCCCACATCACCTACGAGTCAACAGATATTAATACCAAAGTGGAGGGTGTGGAAATCCCAAATAAGAACTAATTTAAACTTACAGTTAAGCATCTAATTATGTGTAAAATGTGTATGTGCAATCATATGATCTGACCATATGATCTGCTGGGCTTCTGTCTTTGGACATGTCAGAATGGTTAGCTTGAATCGATATTTTAGAATTTAGAATTTAGACTAACAAGATGAATGTGTGTGTGTATTGCTTTAAAAATGAATAGTCTGCAAACATTAGCGAGCTAATCTTGCTAAAGAGTTATAAATCCAAGGAGTGAGAGAGGAAGACCCATGTGGGTGAGGTCAGCATGTGGGGCTCTTCCAGGGAGAGTTGATAAATATTGGGAAGGCAATGACATGTAGACTGAGAACAACTTTGAAGAATACAACTTTTGCAGAGCTGTGAGAATCAAAATCCCAGACGTTCTGCCTGGGGAGAGATGAAGTCTCAAAGAATCTTTAATCCGTATTTCCCTGATGACTAAGGATGTTGAACATTTTAAAAATCATCTCTTATCCACTTGTAGTTCTTCCGTTGAGAACTGTCTGTTCTGTTCCCTTTGAACCTTGCATTCAAATAAAGCCCGATGATACAACACTGTGTTCTTCCCCATTTTAATGCTCCGTATTTGCCTTTTAAATTATTTTGTGGTAAAAGTTAAAACAAAGAACACATCTTTAAAAGCGAACAAGACTGTTTATTAATACAATCCAAAGTCCTACTGAGAGAGTCGAACATCTGTTCCTTGGGTGACATCAGAAGCGAGAGAGCTCAACAGTATTAATCCCATTCCTTCCCCTTAAATTCTTTATTTGTTTTAGGTTTTTTTTTTTATTCAAAAATGCACACATTTGTGAGAAGTGAAATAAACTAAATACATTAATTTTTTATCTAAAGACTGTAACTTACAAGCAAGCTAGACACCAGATTTTGTACGTAAGCATTTAGCCTGTTCCACGGCACACACGTTGTTAATCTTGTGCCTGTGTTGCATGGTACACAATTCATTCAGACTAAGGGTGTCCTCCGGCTGGAAGTGTAAGTAGAGTGCAAACTGTAAGTTGCTGAATGAAACGTTTAGGGCCTGAGTTCCTTTCGTCGTTGTATTTCCTGGCACACGCATTTTGCACAAGTGTTGGTGTGGAGAGGTCTTGCTCCTCTTCTCAGAAGAGGTGCTGCTTTGTGAAGTTTGTGACACACGGAGCCTGGCTGTGCCCGTTAATCAAGATGAAAGTAAGATTTACAAGATTCCACATATTTAAAGGGGTGCATCTGCCTCGCTTAAAAAAGAAGAATCAAAAGAAAGAATGAAGGGAATCGGGAATCAGGTGTGAAAGAAAGAGGGAAGGAAGAAAAGGAGAGAGGGAGAAAGAGAGGAAGGGGAACGGGGAGAGAGGGAGGAGGGGCAAGCATGTTGGTGTAACACACTAAGGTAAAATATTGGGCGTATTCATGTTCTTTGGACCTAGAATGTAACGATCCATAGTTACAAGATGAGAGATAAATATCATTTAAAACAGAAACTCTCAAAAAGGAAAAGGGTCTTGTATGCTTTAAAATGTTCAAACCTACTTTGTTTGGGGTTCTTTAATATACCTCCCTTCGAACCCACCTATCCCAGACAGGAGAGAAAACAGGTTAATGGGACTAGGGGAAGTAGAGCTTTTTAGACTCAGTTCCTTAGAGCGATCCCACTCTTCGTAGTCGGGATTTCAGCAGACCCATTAAACAGCAAAGCAGCAACTCGGCGAAGGGGACTGAAACCGCAGCAGCCGGAACGCAGAGCAGCAGCCGGGACCCAGAACCTCAAAGTGTTCTCTGGAGCGTTTCTCTCTAGGAATGTCTCAAAGCAGAGCAATGACCAGCCAAACGATGGGAAATGATGCAAGTCTGTTTCCAGTGGACAAACACCACACACCCTCACACACGTCTGTGTCACACCCCACACCTGAGATCAAAACAAAAACATGTTCACACCCACCACAGGGTCTCTACAGTTCCATCAGATGTAGGCATCATTATGTTGAGCTATTGTCTGTATTTAACTAGCCATAAATTTAACATTTTCTTCATCTCTGAGATACTTATACCTACATGTTTTATATTATGTTTTGAATAATTATTTTTAGATTTTTATTGGTATATTCATTGCACAGAGTACTTGGTTTCACAAATATTTTCATACAAGTATGTGGGGTGTTTTGACCACATCTCTCTCTGCCGCGCATTTTAATCTTCCCCGTCCCTCTTCTTTCTTCCTCCTGTTTGTACCCTTCATTGCCCTACAGCTCTGCTTCTAATTCCTCATCACATGTACACACGTGACTTTGTGTAGCTCTGGAAGTCTAAGGTCCACAGATGAGAGACAATGTGACATTTCTCTTCTTGAATATTACTGAGTTATTTTAAAATGATAATCGCCGGTGTGTCCATCTTCCAGTAAGTGACATAATTTCATCCTTATGGCTGAACCTATTCTCACTGTGTATATAGACCACATTTTCCTTGTTCTTGCCTCTGTTGATGGACACATGCTGATTCTGCAGCTTAGCTATCGTGAACAGCGCTGCAGCAAACAGGGTGTGCAAATCTCTCTGTGACTTGCTGACTTGCAATCCTTCAGGTAATGCTTCTGAAAATGCACACTGCAGTGAGACGTCCTTTCTGCATGCATGTAGAAGGTAAATAAGTTACCACAATGAGACAGATTAACATATTTGTCTTGGCTGAGAGCTTCTGACCTTGCCTTTTTTTTTTTTTTTAAGCTAAAGTTTGGAAATGGAATCAGATCATTGGTTCCCAAACTACCATCTGGATCAGGGTTCATTTTCGAGAAAACTCTACTTACCCGTAACGAAAAGCATAATCGAATCACTTTCTCAGATACGTTATTTATTTAAATATATTTTTTCATATATGTTGACATATGGACATTATATATATTTTTCATAGCATACTATCTGATTAATTTAAAAGAGCTGCACGATATGCTTATCAGATCAGAGAGCTGGCACAGCTATCACCTCAGACATTTATCTTTTCTTTGTGTTGAGAACACTGCAGCTCTTCTCCACTGTCTGTGTTAAAATGTACACTTAACTGTTGTCCTCCCTAGTTACCCTGATGTGCTGTAGGGTATAAGAACTCAAACTATTGCACTAACCAAGGACAATACATGTAGTAAGCATTGAACCCCTACTCTGATCTACCCAATGGACAGGACATTATCCACAGTTATGTGGAGAGCGGGGACTCACTCTGTCATGAACTCTGGTGCCCCATATTTGAGCACCTCCTCTGGGTGGGAAGGCCTGAAGACCCTCAAAGAAAGAATAAGCAGGCTACCAAGATGAGACTTGATAGCCTATGACCATATAGAGGGGGAGGAGGTCCCCCTCGATCATAGACCTAGGGGAGGGGAATAGGGTGAAAACGGGAGGGAGGGAAGAACGGGAAGATACAAGTGATGGGCTGACAATTGAGTTGTAACCTTAATAAATTAATAAAATTTAAGAAAAGAAGTGGTTCTTATCCAATTGCATCCTATTACATTCTTTATTAAATTTATCTGTGTGCCTATGTGCCTGCATTTTTGCCTGTATGTATATATGTGTACCTGTATGTTGTGGGGGGTATGTATATGACACAGAATACATGTAGAGGTCAGAGGACAACTTACAAATGTTCATTTGTTTGGTTTTTTCCCCCAGGATTAAAGTTAGGTCATCCATCCTGGTGTTCAGTACGTTTTCCAGCTGAGGCCTCAGTGGTCCACGCTACATCCCTTTGACCGTTATCCATCCTCTTCCCACCTCTGGCCCCCGATGCATTTTACTCAGCCTTTCCCATGAAACCACACCCACCCATTTAGTTCTGGAATGGGGCTAATTGCGGTGCTGTTCTGTCTTCCCTTGCTTTTAAAAACATATTCTGAAAAAAATGGAGTCCACAACTTTAGTTATCAAAATTTGGGAATGTTTACCAATTCTTATACTTTAAAAATAATCACTTGGAGCCACTGTCTCAGCTGACACCCCTCTGGTGCTAAAATCAAACATTAGTGGCCCAGAGAAGAAATTCGTTGGCCCAAAGAATCACAAGAGCAAAGACAAAAATCCAAAACAAAAATCAAAGACAAGGATGCTATGAGCAGAAAGTGATTGCTGTGTTTTCAGAAAGGTGGTGCTGAGTTATTAGCGGGGCCCGGGATTTGCTAAGCTCAAGAGAACCCGTTTGGTAGCCACTCATAACCCATGGTTCCCGTTCCTGCAGCCTTGATTCCGAGTAGAAGTTAACATTTAACACGGCCTTCTTGGACCTTGCCATGTTTCTCAGCCTAGATAAAAAGCCACTATTTACTTAGGTCTGTTTCAGTTGTCTCCTTTTTAATTCGTAACTGATCAGGGTAACCAGAAAGCCAGGCCTGGGGAAGACGTGGGGGGCGGGTATCTTCTTTCTCCTTTTAGCTCAGGTAGCTTTGTGTCCTCATGTCTAGAGTGTGCAGTGACTACAAATGCTCTGGGGACCCGATTGCCCCACAGCACTGCTTAAATATTTATCTCATAACCCACTAAGTAGTAAAATAGTCATGAGCAGCACTGGGGCAGGTGACTCTTCCAGAAACACAGAGGTGAGACTGACCATGTCTCACTTGCAGGCTCATCACAGACGCACATAAAAAACTGATCCCCCCACCCCCACCCCAGGGCTCAAGCCACTTTTGGTGGCTACATTCCAATTGACCAGACATTTATTTCCTCTCGTTACACTGAGGAAGATGTCAACCCAATGGGCTTGGGTTTTCAGAGGAGAATTAATAAAAAGCTTCCTACTTATTATGTATTACTGAAAAGATTAAATAGAATTTAAGGTATTTTTCCAAACTAAAGAACATCTGATTTTATTTGCAACACCAAGCTTTGGTGGTATTCCAAGCATTTCTCAGTAAGGAAGTAGTGATGGCAGACTGCCTCTGTGCTGTGTCCTCCACTCTGATTGGTGTGTTACACTTCTGAATGAAGAGAGCAGAGCCATTTCGTGGGTCTAGATATGTACTGGCAAAGTACAGTCCGACATCATTTGCAAGCATTCTTCCTTGTACGTTAGCGACATCCTATCTTCTCGCTCGGCTTGTGTGTTGGGGTGCGTGTATTACAGGTTTTGATTTGTCTCTTCTTCCCTTTGAGTACAGACAATGGGAGATTCAGACTCAGTTCCTTCACTCCCTTGCTGTCCACGGCTTCCATCACAATGCTTGTCCGTGACCACGGGAGGCACACTTAGACTCAGGGTATAAATGAATCCGCTGTTTAGCAATGACTTCACTGAGAGCCAATGGCCCGTGCTAACATGGTACCTTTGTCCAGATCTTTCTTTTTAATGTTTCGGTTCCTTTCCTATTAACTGTGATGAAGTCTCGGGGCATTTCATTCAAGGACACTTTCACAGAGGTGAGAGATGGACTCAGGGAACAGGGGTGTGTGTCCGTGTGAGTCACACATCTATGCTGGCTGCCACAGCATTCAGGAGGAGGACTCCAAGCAGGGTTCAAACTTTATCATCGTTTAAGAGAACAAAGAGGGTAAAGAGATGGCAGAAGTCTCCCCAGATGACATTTCTAATCTGTTTTCAATTTTCCTCCTGTGTGGTAAGTGCCTGAGAAAGACAGGCGTGCTGAAGCAGCCGGCAGCTCACAGCAGAGCCTCTATTTGTTCCGAGACGGTGTGTTCTGTCAGGAACGATGAATACCGGGCTCTTCCGGAGAACACCGTCTAACTGAACTCAGCTTTGTGGAAGCAAATGGGACGAGTGCCCCGGAGGGCACAGCGGATCACACCGGTGTTTAGTGTTCTTCTTCTTCTTGTTTTTGTTTTACCATGTGATGGAAAGTTTTTTCACTTTGCTTAGATTGTCTGTGATTTCAGGACTGCACCACAAACTCCACTGATAGCTAAACATTAGAGAAGCATCTACCGAGTACTAGAAACCGGGGCGGCGCCTCCAGGAGCGTGACAGACACATACACACAGGCCAGCAGAGCAGAGAGACTAGGAAAGTGAGGCGTAGAGCTGAAATACCACAAAATGAGTGTTACACATGGAAGCTAGGAGGAAGGCTTTAGGGAATTCGTCCTCCTTTGCCTCACAACTTCTAGTTTTAACAATGAAAGTTCTGTTTGCGCCTGGAGTCCCAGGCAAATCCAGACAGTTAGCTGCTTTAGTCAAGTCCCCGGAAGGGAACTTCTCAGAAGAGAGATGAGATTTGCGTTCTATGGGAAAAGCTGGGGTAGAAGAAGGTAGGTGTGGTAGGTCAAACAATGTCCCCAAGGAGCCAACCTTCCAGTCTTTGTCACCTATACACCTTCGACGGATGGCCAAAGGGATTTTGCAGATGTCAGCAAATGGAGGACCTCAGGGTGGGTCATTCTGATGTACCTGTGTGGGCTCTACATGAAAGAAAATGCGGGGTTTTTATAAACAGGAGATGAAGACAGGAGAGGGAACATTACAGTGAAGAGGTCACAGTGACGGCCAGAAAGTAAAGCGGCAAGGACCCGGGGTCTATAGAGGGAAGACCTCAGCTCTGCTGACGTGACCCCCTTGCCCGAGACTTGGTTCATGAGATGTGCTTCCTGCCCCTAGAACGACAGTGCTGTTTTAACCCAGCGAGTTGGAAATAACTTGTCACAGAAGCTGTAGGAAACTAGTACAAGGGGGAGGAAGGGCAGATAAGACATTCTAGGTGAGGAAACAGAAGGCAGAGGATGGAGGTTGTAAGGGGTGTATACCCTGTGCCCCAAAGCATGCATGGGACAGGAGAGGAGGCCCCAGAGACAGGCAGAGGCTGGATCATGGATGGTCCTGTAATTCTGAGTTCTTCTCCTTTGGAGGCAGGCAGGCAGGTGTGTGGCTCTGCAAGCAGAGCTGTGATGGCGAGACGCTTGCTCTCTACAGAAAGCATTTCAGCTACAGAGCGGAGGAGGATGGTTGACAGGAAGGAGGTGCAGGGAAGCTAGGGACCCCATCTAGAATGACTGTATTGTTCAGGCTGAAAAGGGCGGCGGGTTGTGTGCGTGTGTCTCAACTGTGGAAGAAGGTGAAAGGTGGGGGGAACTTCCTGGAAATTTATAGATGGTACATTATGCCAGAGTTAGTGTCCACTGGATGATGAAGAGGGAAGATTGGACTTCTCTTCCTTCCTTCCTTCCTTCCTTCCTTCCTTCCTTCCTTCCTTCCTTTCTTCTTCTTCTTCTTCTTCTTCTTCTTCTTCTTCTTCTTCTTCTTCTTCTTTTCTTTCTTTCTTTCTTTCTTTCTTTCTTTCTTTCTTTCTTTCTTTCTTTCTTATTGCCTTTTTGAGATAGGGTTTCTCTGTGTATCCTTGGCTGTCCTGTATTCGCTTTGTAGACCAGGCTGGCCTCGAACACACAGAGATCCGCCTGCCTCTGCCTCCCGAGTGCTAGGATTAAAGGCGTGTGCCACCAGGCCCAGCTGAACTTCCCTTTCAAATGCTGTGGAAGACAGAGCTGTCTTTGTGAAGATGGGGTACTAAGGAATGGTGTGCACACAGACTCCGTGTAGGACAACAGGTCGACCTAGTGAAGATCAAACAGTAGGTGCAGGTTAAACTGTTGTGAGTTCAATCTGGATTTGCAATTTAGAAACTATTTTGAAAGAGTGAGCTTCTCGTCTAAGGTCTGGGAAGCTATAAACTACAAATGGAGCCCAGATGATGTCACTGTGGTGTTGGCTTGTCCTGCTGCACACACTGTCTTTGGCACCGCTCTGTTCTCATGGTGCCATCCCTTAAAGTCACACTGCTCTGCTGGTCATGATGCTTCTCTGGTATTGAGGGGGCTCGGGGCATGTCACCCCAACATACAATACTTTGGTATACTGAGAATGTTGAGCTAACAGCACTTGAGACACAGTGCAGCAAGTGCAGGAAGGACTCCCTGGCCCCTCCCTTTCTAACCCAAAACAAGTCACAAAATTTCCCATCAGGAGGCATCTCCTTGTGCTACTGGGAGGATATTTTTTACCACTGGGAGACAAGCTCAAGAAGACCTGCACAAACATTGAGATTACCTTTCTCTTCAAGATGTTTCCTAGTCATTACTCTACATTTTTCTGTCTCAGCCGCTTAAAAATCCTTCAAATCTCACCCATTTGTATTCTCTTGTTAAAGGGTGCATACTTTTCGTACAGAGCTTACATGTATCAAACTATAATATGGTACCCCAAGAGCATGCTCCCCAACAGTCAGGTTTAAGAGGCACAGAAATTCCCAGTCTAACTACATCTTCCTTTTCCTGTAAAGGTTCCTGTGGACACAGGGAAATGGTCAACATAGTCTTGTCCTTTCCTCGTGTCAATCTGTCTTTTGTCAGCCTCGTTCTCAGGCCCTGCCTGGAGTGCAGGAGAGAAGAGAAAAGCTCTTCCTCTCTTCACAGCTCCTGTCACTGTTGGGTCAGGCCCCACTGTGCTTTTAGTAAGGCCTCCATGGTCTTCATCCTCAGTTTATAAGAACAGTTAAATGCAGTACTGTTTGACTAACTACACAAATAAAAATGAAGTACTGTATTAATATTAGAGGCATATATTTAATATCCAAACTCTTTACAACACTCCACCAACAATAAAAACTACTGCTTGCACTAATGTTACAACTCTTTCTGGCCTTGCCATTGTAGAGAAATGCCAGATTCTGGCTACAAGCTCCCTCTAATCACCAGCTGCATATGCCCTGTTTCTCATTTGATATCCTAAATGGTATTTTTGTGACCAATAAACCATTCTTGAAGCAGAAGGTCACTTCGTCTATTGTCACTCTGAGAATTATGGGTAAGTGAAATATTTAAAAAAGAGTCCATCTTTGTTCACTGTAATATTTTAATGCCACTTATAACTCCTAGGTGCATCTTACAGCACTAAATGTTAAGCTATGCCAATCACCATTGTGCTAATTTTGGTTACTGGAAGTATGTGCACATCTATTTCATGTTTCTATTTCATTCTTTCTCTCCAGAGGAATCAATTTATTCTTCCTGTTGTCTGAAATTATCCTGTAATTGATTTTTAAAAGTTAGTTCATTTCTTCTTAAAGACAGAACCTTAGGCTCTGCTAACCTCTGCGTTTGCCCGCTCCACGGTGTCTGCACATAGCTTAACTGGGTAAATGTTTGTTAACCCAACTATTTGCTATTGTTCTTCCTCATAGCAGAGCTGACCTCCTCTTTCCTGAGGACTTCCTGTGCCTCTCTCACCATACCTAGGTGCTGAAGTAACTTTGATATAAAAGCTAAGACATACCTTTGGTCAGGATAAAAAATGCGAACCCAGTGCAGCCGCATGCCGAGAGCCCTGGTGCATCTCCCACTGTTGTCAGGTTCTCAAAGTCATGGAACTTTCCACACATTAAAATGAGGTAGAAGCTGAATGTTGCTCAGGCCAGGACTCTGTTGCCTGATTGTTGGTCACTTCCCCCTGGCCGGGCGACCTTGCCAGGCCACAGAGGAAGAGGCCACAGCCAGTCCTGATGAGACTTGATAGGCTGGGGTCAGATGGTAAGGGAGAAGGGCTCCCCCTGTCTGAGGACTGGGGGAGGGGGAGGGGCATGCGAGAGGGAGGGGGGGGCTGGGAGGAGACAAGGAAGGGGGCTACAATTGGAATGTAAAGTGAAGAAATTAAAAAATAATGAAATTTAAAAACAGAAGAGGAGGAAGAGAAGGGGGAGGAGGCTCTCCCCCTACCCTAGGAGGCTGCCTCATGACTTGTCTCACAGAGACAAAGTAGAGATTGGGAAAACAAAATCAGCCAATGGGTTAGAGTTCAGTGGGGAGTGGACAGCGCGTCATTGTTTTTTTTTTTTTGAGTTGTCAATAATCTGCTGGAGCTCTTGGATGAGTTGTTAGGGGAAGGCCTAATCCCCAGGCCCACAGAGTGAGAGCTCATTTGGAAATAGAGTCTTTACACACAGACACACAGATGCACATACACACACACTCACACACACATGCACATGCACACACATGCACACAAACACACACACATACACAAACATGAATATATATGCACACATACACACACATACACATATACAGACACAAATATGCACACAAACACAAACATGCTCTCATGCACATGCATGAACACACACACACAGAGGTGCTGTAGTCTGATGTCTTCACCTACTTTTAAAACATTTATTTGTATGTTACTGAGTGTGTGTGGGCATGTGTGTGTGTTCACACATGTGCATGCATGTGTGTATGAGTTCCACATGCATGCAGGCGCTTGCAAAGGCTACAAGAGGACATTAGATCTCACGGAGCTGAAGTTACAGGTAGTTGTGAGTCCCCCGTTGGGCGCTGCTGGGAACTGAACTAGAATCCCCCACAAACACCAAGCTCTCTCCTAACTTACGCTGAGCCACGATTCCAGCCCCATCAAATTCTTCTTCAAAACACTATTAGGTCAGAATTAAAAATCGCCTTTGACATTTTGGAAATTGTTATTTTTATTCTTCAGAATGGGACGGTGAACCGGTGACGTGGTCTTCCCATTAGAATATGAGTCACATTTCACTCTTTTTATTTTCTGGACATAGTGTTCTCCTCTCTGTTCTCTGTCATGGCTGTGCGTCACGGTAAGTGTCCCTTCATGGCTGTCTGTCACGGTAAGTGTCCCTTCAAGGGGGAAATGGTTGTAAGCCCAGCTGTGTGGATCCTCAGACACTGGTATGCTAAATAAGCAGGATCTGAACTACATCTTATTTGGAGTCAGAAAACTCATCTGTACCCACACTACCACCAACAGGCGAAGTCAACCTTGAGTAGACTCTTTTTTTTTGTCCTCTTTTTAAAATATATATTATTAATTTATTCATATTACATCTCCATCGTTATCCCATCCCTAGTATCCTCCCATTCCTCCCTCCCTCCCATTTTCCCCTTACTCCCCTCCCCTATGACTGTGACTGAGGGGGACCTCCTCCTCCTGTATATGCTCATAGGGTATCAAGTCTCTTCTGGTAGCCTGCTATCCTTCCCCTGAGTGCCACCAGGCCTCCCCATCCAGGAGAGCCAATAGCTCCTCAGATAGGGTAGGGGATGTGAGGCCCTCCCCCACCCGTGTTGGAGTTGTGGTTGGCTTGCTCTTGTGCAGGTGCATGCGTGCAGATACAGCCACTGAGTTCATGAGTATTGGCTGTTCTGCTGTGACGACCCTGAGGTATGCATGGAGGAAGACGGTTAGGGTGGATGCCCAGTCAAGCCACTTTCCCCCCCCCAACACTTGGATCAGTTACGAATCTGCATTGACTGCCGCACATTTTCAAGGAGAAGTTTCTCTGGACAAATGTGAGAGCAGCTCAAGTCTCTTGGTGTGAACAAGAATATTTAGAAGGCAGTTTTATTACATTGTCATTTGGCAAAATAATGATAGTAAGTTCCACCCTAGGACCTGTGGCCGAGCCATGAGATTTGGACCAGGTTCGCAGTGCCAGACATGAGCAAGCTGTTGGCTACTCATATCGTCATTACATTATGACATCAGAGTCAGCCTTGCCTAGCTGCCTGGTGTAAGAGCGTGCATCCAGCACTAGGTGAGACTATGGATGTCTTTTCTCTTCCAGCAGCTTCTGAGTCTGAAATCTCACCTCACCGGCAGGAAGGGAGGTTCCCTGCTGCTTGAAATTGAAGGTTGTATTTAAATGTACGGTTGCATACACTTCCCATGTAAATGTGCTCAAGATGCAATTAATCTTCCATCAATGCTAACCAGATACAGCTAATTAACAATAGTTACTATGTGAAGCAAGGAAAAAGAATATTTTAAAAATAAAATTTAATAAAGAGTCAGCAAAATATCTCAGAGGGTAAAAGTGCTCACTGCCAAACTTAATGAGCCAAATTGAATCCCCAGGACTCACGAGCTAGAAGGAGAACACCAACTTCAGCAAGTTGTTCTCTGACTTTCAGTGTGTACACACATGCACACACACACACACACACACACACACACACACACACACACACACACA